>JALGBA010000539.1:0-600000 GCA_023970755.1 Azemiops feae
CGGCAAAGGGCCGCAGCTGCCCGGTCGGCACCACTTCTCCCGCCCCGCTTAGCGGTGGGAGGACGGCAAAGGGCCGCGGCTGCCCGGTCGGCACCACTTCTCCCGCCCCGCTTAGCAGCGGCGGGAGGACGGCAAAGGGCCGCAGCTGCCCGGTCGGCACCACTTCTCCCGCCCCGCTTAGCGCCGCCGGCGGCGGCGGCAGGAGGACGGCAAAGGGCCGCAGCTGCCCGGTCGGCACCACTTCTCCCGCCCCGCTTAGCAGCGGCGGGAGGACGGCAAACGGCCGCAGCTGCCCGGTCGGCACCACTTCTCCCGCCCCGCTTAGCAGCGAAAGGGCCGCGGCTGCCCGGTCGGCACCACTTCTCCCGCCCCGCTTAGCAGCGGCGGCGGCGGCGGGAGGACGGCAAAGGCCGCGGCTGCCCGGTCGCCGCCACTTCTCCCGCCCCGCTTAGCAGCGGCGGGAGGACGGCAAAGGGCCGCGGCTACCCGGTCGGCACCACTTCTCCCGCCCCGCTTAGCGCCGTCGGCGGCGGCGGCGGGAGGACGGCAAAGGGCTGCAGCTGCCCGGTCGGCACCACTTCTCCCGCCCTGCTTAGCGCCACCGGCAGCGGGGGCGGCGGGAGGACGGCAAAGGGCCGCGGGTGCCCGGTCGGCACCACTTCTCCCGGCCCGCTTAGCGCCACCGGCAGCAGCAGCGGCGGAGGGAGGACGGCGAAGAGGCGCCGCGCAGCAGGTGGGAAAAGGGCCAGGCAAGTCGCTGCGGGGGAATCTCAAAAGAGGCCGAGACAGCCGAAAGGCGCGGGCCGAGAGGGGAAGTTTCCGAGACCCCCGGTGACACCCCCTCAGGGCTAGTAGAGGCGGCAGCGGAGAAGGGCGAGGGGAGACCCTGCGGGCAGGGAAGAGGCACCCCGAGACTCGCCACCCCCACCTTATCCAGGTTTTGCCTCCGGAGGACGGCAAAGGGACACCTTTCCAGCCGTCCTCCCGACTCTTCCACCGCTGCTGCCACGTGCGGTCTGAAGAGGGAAAGAGGTTTGTGGGTAGTCCCACAAACCAAAAAGTTCAACCAATCAGTTCAAACTTTGTGAATTTTTTTTTTGTGAGAGGTTTGAATTCATTGGTTGAACTTTTTTTATCCCACTTTTTTTTTTTCAGACTGCACATGGCAGCGGAGGACAGGGAGCCGCAGGAGACGGCTGAAAGAGCCGCATGCGGCTCCGGAGCCGCGGGTTGCCGACCCGTGACCTAGAGTGTTGTAGATGATAAGATCATTTAAAATAAACTTTCTATATTATTATTTTTTTACTTTAAAAATGGAGCTAAGGATTTGTGCATAACTCCTCACAATTATTTCTCATGAACAATTTTCCTAATTAACTTTTAGAAGATGTTGAGCAGAAAAAAATCTTTTTGAATTATTCATTATTAATTTTGCCTGTGAAGGGATTTAAGTTATTACAATGTGTCCTATTAATCACAGTCAGATATAACCATAGGCCACATTGTTAAGTTATTTTTGTTGTCTAGACTGTGATCTAGATGGTGAATATTTAGACAGTGATTTCAAGAAGCTAGGTAATGTGCAAACATCAATTAATTAATCATGTGTTTAGCAATGGTGGGTCTGGTTTGCACCCTGAAAGTTCTCCCCCATCTTTTAATTAATTTTTCACATTGCTTGACTTTTAGATTTTATATACTATTTTATATTTTTAATATCTTTTTTGTACACCACCCATAATCCCTCTGTGAGGTAGATGGGCAGTTTTAAAATTTGATAAACAAATGAACAACAAATTAATTTCAAGTTTCCTTGCTAGTGTGCAGCATCTTCAAAATAATTTTGACCAAATGGAAATTTGTTCCATGGAAATTCAAATACCAGGAGCTTTGTTGGAACTATAAAGGTAGATCCAGTTTAATTGCAAGCTGTTGATATAGTATTTTGTGAATATTTTTTACCCCAAGCATAACAGCATAATGAGGGATTGGTATCTTCCATTTACAGAATAATAGTGTCATATAATGTAACTATTGGACATGATGGGTATATGCCGCCTTTTGGTTATGAGGCCAGAAAACAGAATGTGAATTTTTGGGGAAAGTAACAGGGAAGACAGATATCTACATATGTCCTGTAGATGAGAAACCAAAAATAAGAATATATGGGCTTCTCTGTCTCTCTCTGTTGTCTTTGTCTGTGTGTCTGTGTATCTGTGTGTCTGTCTGTCTGTCTGTCTGCCTCTCTCTCTCTCTCTCTCTCTCTCTCTCTCTCTCTTCTCACACACACACACACACACACACACACACACACATCCATTCACCTACTTACCTACCTACCTACCTACCTACCTACCTATTGTGTCCTGGGCCTTGCTGAGTCAATCAGCAAGGCTCAGGGAATCTGCAGGACAACTGCAGAGACCCGGGCAGACCACGTATTTGCCTGGAACCAGTTGTAGAGACCCGGGAAGACCACATGTCTGCCCGGGACCCAGACAGGCTGTCTCCAGCCTCGTGCACATGCACGAGGTGGGAGAATAGCCTGCATTCATTGGTTGAGCCTCCCCTTGCAGGGGAAGTATAAAAAGGGCATGTTGCCATTTCTCGCTTGCTTCTGTTCAGTGAATGTATTCAATAAAGAACATATTTTGTACCAACTGCCTCGTCTTCATGTCTGCCTTGCGAACAGAACACTACCTATTTACTTACCTACTTACATTAATGTCTTTAGGCCACTGAAAATATACAGCAGCCGACAAAGAATTATATTTATGCATCTCTAGTGTATCCTACTATATCTCTAGTGGATAATGAGTGCAGTTTTTAAAGGGCATTAAAGGGTATGGGGGTATAGCCTATTTCACTGGCATGCAGAAGGGGCAGATTTATTTTATTTTATTTTGTTTTGTTTTATTTTTTATTTATATTTATTTATGTTTATTTATATTTATATCTATCTATCTATCTATCTATCTATCTATCTATCTATCTATCTATCTATCTATCTATCTATCTATCTATCTATCTATCTATTTTTATGAATCTGAGATTAAAAGGAAGGCTATATCCTCAGGCAGGGAAGGCATAGAGGAAATTGCCAAAGGTTCTTCTTGAATTAGTGTAACATATGGATCATGGGCTCTAACCCTCTTCAAGATGAATGGGACAAGTAAATCCCTTGGTTTGAGATCCTTGACAATCTGTGTGGCTATTTTAAAAAATAGTATAGTGAATCTGGCCTTTGGCCCAAGGCATCAGAATCTTTTATTTTTACTTTGGGGGGGGGGGAGCCCTCACTGTGTTTAATATTTATAAAAGTATCTGTTACTGGAAATATTGCTGAAAAAAACAACTCTCTTTAAGGAATTATTAACTAAGATAAACATTACTGGTTTGTCCTTTAAGAATTTTTAGTGCTTAATATTTGAATGGTTTATTAGATAAGCATACATCATAATTCATAAGATGTCTCTGTAAGGTTCATAATATGCCTACAGCCACAAAATGGGAATGGTGGCATTGTTATGTGAATATATCAATTGATAATATAGTAGATGAGACCATAAAATGTAAACTTTGTGTATTTTACTATGGTTCCGAATATTAAATATTTCAGGCTACTGTTTTGTATCAGTATTGGGTTTTATTTATTTTAGTAACTTGGCATACTTGCCACTCTATTAGGATCACAAATAGAGACAGGGTTTATTCAATATTCTCCATGTAGCATACTGTCAAAATCCCATTTATTTTTCCTTCTCCCAATAAGGATCTATCTCTGAAGGTATCAATTCAAAGGATTGATCCAACGGAACAAAACATTTATAAATGAGGCTGAACCAGTATTTCCAGTGTGGAGTCAACCTAAACCCAAAATGTATCTGAATAATGAAAGCGAATTGCCAGTCTGTTTGCTGAAATTGTCATTCCCCACAAACAGCAAATGATTCTGCTATTTATTTAGTTCTGATTTGTTTGTTCTTTACATCAAACTGAGAAAGCAGTTCTGCATTCCCTGTCATCGGAATGTGGGGATTAGACCAAGAGCTCATCAATTTTTGGGAGAATTTAATCTTTCAACTTTCTACCTTCACCCAATGCTTGACTGTAGATCTATGCTGCTTTACATTGTCAATCCCACCTTTGTTCTTGTTTGTCTATCTGTTAAGAAATAGGGCAACAATAAGATTTTGAAAATGTGAGTGTTTTTTTCTTAGTAAGAAAACACTTGAGCAGGTTTTGAAAAAAAAATACTGTTCTGGATAGAAAACATCTTAACTTCAGTTCTGCAGCAGGTTTTTTTCTGGAAATAAAACTTGGTTCTGAATCTGAAGGGCTCTTGACTAGAGCAGTGGTTCTTAACCTGGGGTCCACGGACCCCCAGGAAGCTATGATGTGATCATAGGGGGTCTGCGAAGGCTTGAAAAAAATGTTATGATTTAAATCTTGAGTTAAGTCTTGGTGGGCCGTGGCCACAAAATATATTTAAAGGTGGTCCATGATAAAGAAGAGGTTGAGAAGCACTGGACGAGAGTACTTAAGGAGCTTTTGAAAAAAATATTTTATTTGGGAACAGTTGTGTCTCTTGAAAATTTGCCAGATTTATTGTTGGTGAAATAAACTTTATACTGAGAAAGACTAACCCTTACCCTAACCCTAACCCTTCCCCATCTCCTTCTCCTTCTTTTGTTTGCACTTCCTGCTCAGCTATGTTTCCTTCCTTGCTGAGTTCTGGACTGGCTCAGTTCACAATGTCCTTAAAAATCTGGCTAGGATTAGCAATGCATTACAAAAGTCATTCTGGAGACTTGAAATGAAAGCTAAGTATTCCAACTGAGATAACAGACATAGATTAGATTATATAACCACATTCCCTTTCTTATTTCTCTTTTAATCCACATTTATTTGATATCATCTTTTTAAAAGGGAAGAAAACTCTCAAAAGGTAAAGCTTTCCCTTCCTGAATGATGGCTAAGTTCCATGCTCATTTGGGCAGTGAATATTGGGACTGAAAACATACTGTATAAGATACATTGTCTTCATGAAAAACATTCGTCACTACGATCTCTTTTAGAATAAAATCCACAACCTCCTTATTCCTAAGGACAAAAACCTAACCAGATATCACCGAGATGTTTGGGAAGAATTTAATCTGTTACCAAAGGTACAAAACTACATAGGGTGAAGAATGGGAAGTGATAATGTAAACTCAGATACATTGTTGGAAATAATTGACATGAATATTGCAGGCACATTTGTAAAAGAATAAGGAATGTAAAGAAATCAAATTTGACTGATATTTCTCTTTTGGAGAAAGACCGAAAGAGGTCTCTACATTCAATCTTTTTTTTTTAAACAAGTTTTATTAGTATTTTTTGGTTTTACATCAAAGTGCTTTAAGAATCCACGTGGAGATAGGGTGATCAATCATCCAAAAAAACCCCAATATAATCAAACATAAATAATTCAATAATTCCTTAAAAGTTCCTTCTCTATTTCCCTCAAGCTATAAACTAGTATTAATACATTTCTAAATAAAATTCAATCATTGTAAAAAGAGTATCAATAGTAATTAACTTATATCAATCAAAATCCTGTTTTTAAGTTTAACTATTTTACAATTACCATTTTCCAACCAGCTGAAGGGCTTCATTTTTTTTTCTTTTCTTTCTCCTAGTAGTTTACTTTGACTTTACAATACAAAATATATTTTCTAGAATAATGGATTTTTCCTTTTTTTGGATTACAAGATAATAATTGACTTTTAAGGTACCTTTTTCTTTTACTATTTTGGACTACAAATTGGATACTCATAACACTGACTTTGATTTTTTTCTGCCTTTATCTTTTTGTTTGGCTTGACTTTTTATTTTTTCTTATTTCTGTTTGGATATTACATTTTATAATTTTGCTACTATAGAATTCCTATTTGGCCTGACTTTTTTGCTTTTTTCTATTTCTGTTTGGATCCTATACCTTATACTATTTCTACTACAGAATTTTTATTGTTGTATTTACCTTCTAAGCTGAACTTTCACTAAAAAATTAAGACTACTTTATTATTGAAATGGAATCTTACCCACAGGTTGACTATGGACTTTTACTAGAAAAAATTTTGGAACTGAAAGAACAATTTAGAAGGGACATGGAAGATGATGCTCCAGAGTTAAAAATTGACTCTCAAACTTTGACTGACCAATTTATAGACCAAGGAACAACAGAGGAAGAACAGATCAACCCTAAAGCGGCCGATATGCAACTACATTCACAACTTAACGAGATGGAGGAAATATATCTACAATCTATTGAAGAGGAACCAATCAACACAGAGGAAGAGATTATATTGCATATGCAAATTATGGAGAATCTTGATGACCAAAGGCGGATTCCAACCAAAACACCTATAATCCTAAAAACAACAGGAATTGATTTTCAAATACGAGGCATTGAAAATGCTGACAACATGGACAAACAACGAATAACTACTATACTGATTAAGACCAACTATATAGTGCAGACAACACTGGAAAAAAGAGAAGAGGACTACGATCAGACTCAATTGTGGAGAAATATTATAACCAAACATTAAGATTTGATGAGTCAGAGGCTCTTTTGTGGAAACCTGCTTGGCACAAAAAGAAAGCTAGAATTAGGTTTAAAAATGAGAGTTAAAACTTTATTTGACGGGTTAAAAAGGCTTTTAGAGATTTTGACTGAGTTAATACTATCGAGATGAAAACTATGGATTTGACTATGGTTGGGATGTAATTTGACTGTGGTTGGGAAATCTAATATGGAAAAGGTGGTAAATAAAAAGTTAATAGCTGAAGAAATAGAATACAGATTGGAAATGAAATAAGGTGTCTGGTGGAATAATATGTTTTCTTTTTATAAGTATAATGATTTTGATAGGATTTAAATTTTAGGTAAGGAGTTAAAAAGGGGTTTTAAAGGTATGGATTGATTTATAAAATATATATTTGAAATAGAGTAGAATAAGAGATAGAATTTAATTGGGAAGTATAAATAGAATGGCTGGAATAATATGTATAATTTAGAAACAATTTATATTTTATGAAATAAGGTTAAAAAAGCTTAAGATTTTGGTTTGAGATAATGCTACTGAGATGAAGATTGTTGATTCGATTATGGTCTGAAATATTACTGATATTTTTTCTTTTATAATGATTGAATGCTAATTAGAAAAGTATTAATTTGATTATGTTAAAGCAATTGAGGAACTTATAGAGATATGGACTGATTTATAAAATATATACTTGATAGAGAACAGGAAAGAGAATATAGTTGGGAAGTATTAAAATATAATAGTTGGTATAATATGTATATTCTAGAAATAATTATTGTTTGATAGGAAATTGGGAGACCCGAAATGTAACTTATGTGTTCATTTTAGGCTAAAGTGGAAAATGGTACATTCAATCTTTTTAGATTAGCAGTATTAAATTGTTGAACTGTATTTTCCCATTTGCTTGGTTTTGACTTATTTTCTGATACTGCCAACCCTTCAAGGTAATCTAGACAGGATACCAAAACCATGAATACAATACTACATTTATTGTGTGGTTACAATAACAGAATCCTGTAAGGCTTAAAGCACTTCCCCATTCCCCTGCCTTTATGTTCCTGGGAGGTAGGGAGGTCAGTTCTGAGACACATCCTCCACCCTGACCCCTGTTTTGGACTCAGATTTCTCTTATCAAACCATTGTCCAGGCTGTGGCTCTTACTTATGTCTCCCAAGATTATTCTCACATCCTATTATATACCCAACTTTTATGGTTTGAAACCAGGGCCTTTGGCCTAGTATAATGCAAACACAATTAACTATGGTTTATCAATAAAGTATGGTTAAGCAAATCATGATTTTAAAGTTCCAGAGATCTGTGATCAAGCTCACAAAATTCACAAGATCAGAAGATATGTGATCCACCCGAACACCATAAGGGAGCTATGCAATACCTCACCCTTTTTGAGAAGGAGCAAGGTCCTTCTTCAAATGAGCTGCAGCTTTACCAAAAATAAATAAATAAAAATCTAAGACATTACAGATTCTTTCATTTGATATTATTTACTGATTTGTTTATGTACCCTAACTCCACCCAAAAGATCCTTTCCCCCCCAAACCTCTGTGCCAAACACAAAACCAGAATACTTATGACTTTTTAATGCATTTAAACATTTTATCAAAAGAATAGAAGTTTGATCCTGACCAGCTCAAGGTTGACTCAGCCTTCCATCCTTCCGAGGTCGGTAAAATGAGGACCCAGATTGTTCAGGGCAATATGCTGACTCTGTAAACTGCTTAGAGAGGGCTGTAAAGCACAATGGGGCACTATATAAATCTAAGTGCTATTGCTATTGCTAAACAAATTGCTTTTGATGATATAAATGGCTTGTTCTCTCTCAGTGATTATATATTTCTTGCATGTTCCTCCCAAAATATGACCTAGAGAATCCCTCCAGTATATAAGTTCTATTGCTATTGCTAATAACTATGACAATTTATCATAATGACAGGTTTACGAAGAAGACACCTAAGAAACTGTATTTTACCACTTACCCATAAGAAAGTGAAGTGCGTTAAGATATGCCTTTTTTTTTTACCATAATAAAGACAACTCTCAAAATGTTCAGTAACAATTATCTATGGATCAAAATGCCCTGTTCCTGTTGCCATCCTATATAGCCCTACAGTAAGTATGGGGGCATTTGGGCAAATTTTCAAAGTGAAATTAAACAAATTGTTTCGAAATACAGTGATGGATAAAACTGCCTTTTTTTTTTTAAAGTAACCAGTTGCCACATAGGTTCCTAAAATGATTTCATTTAGCCATCTGTTTTATCATTCAAATACCTAAGTGTGAACACTATCCAGATGGCTTTCATGCATGTTCCACAAAATTATGGAAAATTGTTGCTGTAAAAGTGAATTATGATAGGGAAGTCCACTCCCCCAGATATTGTTGGACTGCAATTCACATAATTTATTACCCTTGTTGGCAAGATGTTCAATCTAGAACATGGCAGGTTATTGAGCCAGCAAGCTGATAAATGTACCTCACAGCAAGTTAGAGGTAAGATTAAGCTTCATGCAGAAATATCATATTACATAAGGCCAAGTCCAGAACCAATATGAGAAATCGGGTTCTTACTAACTACAGAAATCAAAATGTAATGAACCTTCCAGTTTGATTACAAGAAAAGGTCTCTCCTTCACCTTGTCCCAAGAGACATTGATCTCTGAAATTCCAAAATTTCATCACTCTAAATCAGGGGTCTTCAAACTTGGCCCTTTTATGACTTGTGGACTTCAACTCCCAGAATTCCTCAGCCAGGGATGCTGGTTGAGGAATTCTGGGAGTTGAAGTCCGCAAGTCATAAAAGGGCCAAGTTTGAAGACCCCTGCTCTAAACATATACAAAGAGCCTTTACAACAGGGGTGTCAAACTGTGGGCTGGTTTCATCATACCGAAGCCGCACCCACCCCATTGCTGGCAATGCAAAAAGAGTTGCGATACATCATGACACGTCATGTGACGTGGCGAGTTTGACACCTGTGCTTTACAATATGACAGGTATTAGATGAGCAACAGAGTTATTGCAGGGTAAGTCTTAGAAGGGATCCTCCTTACTTTTTCTTTTTCCTTTTCCTCCATCACTTAGACATATATGACCTTTTGCTTTTTGCATATATGACTTTTTAATTCCAGTGCTGCCTATGGGGATGAAACTTCCATTGTGGGAACATGGAACAAACAGAGAGCCCCCCATTGATAAAGTTGATTGGATTCCAAATCCATCAATGCTTCACTTTGAAACAAAAAGAAAAGGACAGCACACAGAAGACGTTTGTGAATGTGCTCCAGGTGAGGCAATGATTCAGTAGAATTTCTGAATAAATTACATTGGGCTCTCACAATATAAAATTGGGAGGGAGAGTTGCCCAGCCAGAGAAACAATCCCCATCATTTTGAATTCTTCTATCTCAAAAGGAAATGGACCACTAAGGCAGCAGCTCTGAACGTTTTCTCTCCTTGCAAAGCTTTGCTTCTCTGAGGTAACTTCTCTGAGTGATCTGAGTCCAGGTTTCCTTAATGCCCTTGTACTAAATTTGAGCCTAGTCAGTACACAAAGCAGACAGAAGATGATTGGGATCTTCCACTGAGGAAGACTTGCACTTTCAGTCCCAAGAAGGTTACTGGGCCTTCCAGTGGCTCCCTAATTCATTTCATTGGTAGCCTATGTAAAGCAGAATATTATCCTGCCAAATGCGACATAGTAAGCTGTCATAACAACATTTTTTTAAAACAGTATTGCTAACCACAGAGGTGTCAGAAAGACTAAAGTCCAATTATTCATGGCACAGAGGGAAAAAATGCATAAAATAAGGCCTTCTATATTTATATATAATAAATATTCTGCACAGAAAAAAATGCAGACAAACTTTCCTTTCAGTTCAATTTTGGAAAGGAAAATGTTTAGCTAAACGGATCCCTGTCTAATACTGGGACGCAAAGATTAATAAAGAACAGAATCGTCTCAACTTAATCCAGGTTTGGGTTAGCAATGAAAAGCAATCTCAATGATTCTTCAGAACTACTTTTTTGTTTCTGAGAGTTCTTTCCAATACAAAATAAAGATGGTCTGATGGACAGGGGCTTTATCCCATTGCATTCTGGGATTTAAAGTTTTCAGCACAAGTTAGGGGGAAAATTATGATACATGAATCAGAAGAAAATTTAGCATATATAACCCCTAGTTAATGATTTCATGTTAATTTCATGTTAACAGTGTTGTTAGAACTGACAAATAATAAAAGAAATAACATGTTACAAATAAACTTACCGATCAGCATGTTAATAACATTGACATTATAGATGTAAGTCTTGGAGCATCAACTTCCACATTCCTATAATGCACCACCCAGTTCTTTTAAGCACTTCATAAATATTCGTATTATTGGTGTAAATAAGGAAGGGGACATATAAATGTTATGCTTTCTCTATTTCCAAAAATGGCACTGAAAGTATTAATGGCTTTGCTGTTCTTATCTGCAAGGTCTCTTATATCCTAGTTGCTTCTTTATTCAGTATATCACCTTCTGATCCCATCGCTAAACCCTCAGTGTCAGATTTCCTTAGTGATCAGGACCTTCTTTCTATGTAATTCACTGAGGCTGAAATTCAGACTGAAAACAGTTGATTTGTCATGAGTCCAGAAGGACAAGGAAACATCCCTTGCCGATGAAATAAAACAGTAAGTTGCATTTGAGTTTTAAATGATTAAATTACATGGCAGTATTTTATCTATGGTGTACATGAAGAACAGATGGTGGCCTGTCGTATTCATCCTGAGATTAGATAGATAAAGTCTAGGCCTTATGTTAGCCTCCACCTGTTCTAGGATTTATTTATCGGCAAAGAATAACAGGTTACAGAATTTAGATATTTGTTTTTCTTTTGGAAAATTAAAATATATCTTAAAAACTCTATAATTAATGCAATCGGTAAAGGTTTCTACAAATTATTTCCAACTAACGGAAGCTAAATATTATAAAGGAATATAAGGTTCATTGGCTAGAAAGAGAATTAATCATCTCTGCCCCCATTATAAATATTACCAATAACTGCTAATAAACAACAGCAGGTGGTTTACACAGGACAAGCAATAAAATACAAGGAAATTTGAAATAGCAGTTTGGCTTGTTTGTTTTTTTACTGTAGGCAATGGCAAAGTTATATTCTGCATTTTATATGAAAGTAGTTTATTCTGCACACTGGCAAGATGTTTATCTTGAAACAATAAAAAAAATAGTTAAAAGAGAATTTACAGTTAGAAAAATATAACACAAATCCTTTATTTCCAATGCATTCATGATTATTTGTTTTCTTTGAAACAAAACAATGTTTATGTCTCTATTAATTTTAATGAAATACTAGAATTAATTTTCCATCTTTTGGGCAGGGTCATATTATACATCTTCCAATTATTTTCATTTTATTTTATTGTGCTACCTATTTGGGGAAAAGTTGAAGAGTAGATCCACTGACACTGTATATCTTTTATATTTTATTTTAATAAGGAAGTAATCTTTTTTTACTAAAAACACATTAGATACTTCAAACTTTGCTAACATTTATATAATTTATAAGGTAACAATCTCCATAATTTTCCTTTGTACTTTCCTTCATGGCCTTACCATTAGAGAACAGAATGATATGGGCATTCTACTGAAGAAATTATATGCATTGTGTATCTTCCTCACTTTTAATTAACTATAAACACTGCATACAGTAATTACTCATAATATCTAATTATACTTTTGAGTGATTTGTTTGTTGCTATTTTTAATGAGGATGAAGATTTCAAGGATCTCAATACACAGTATGTCCATTTAATTATAGGTTAAAACCTTATTCCAAAGTAATCAGGGTGGAGTATTATAACTATTGTGGGGAAGCAGACAGGCTGCTAAGAATAATTGTCTATGATCAGCTTGTACTGAAGAAAAAATGATGAAGTTGTATCATGGTTGGTTTAATTTATATTGGTTTAAAGTTTATAATGTACAGTTCGGACATTATTTAGAAAAGCCGATACCGTACCTATAAATTAGTTTATTTTTGCTCTTTCCTTCCTTCAAAAATTCAGAAGAGCATCTTCCTTTTTCTCCTGTCCTCCATTTTATGCATGTTGACATTGAAATACAATCTGCGCTTGCTTCATCCTGAGTGTTTCCTGGAAACCTGGGATTTAAATGATTTGAACATTTATCTACCATTTCAGAGTATCGTGCCAAATAAATACTGCTGTGTCACTCTGAAACAGACAGTTATCTTGGGAACTCATTAATGTGAAAGCTTGCACACGGTCCCTAGTCCTTTAGCACTAGTCCAGTGATGGCGAACCTTTTAGAGACCGAATGCCCAAAAACTGGCCCTGCCCCCGCTCCACCCCTTGCCCCGCCCCACCCCCACCCCACCTGCTCGCAGGGCCACTCACTGACTCCAGGGCCCGCTGCAGATCGCCCAGGCAACCCAGCAGCGCCATGGTGGCCACGCCCTCTGCCTGCGCCCTGCAGCATCAACTGGGCGCGTTGGGGCATGAGGGCAGAGTCTTGTCTACGCTGCCTGGCTGCCATGTCCTTGGCTGCGCTGCTCCGCGTGGGCCACGCTCGGGGGCGACTCTCCTCCAGGGGGGCTGCTGGTGAGGAGGGGGTCACGGGGGAAGGCAAAGCTGGGGCAACGGCACATGTGCCCACAGAGAGGGCTCCGAGTGCCACCTCTGGCACATGCACCATAGGTTTGCCACCACTGCACTAGTCCTTGAAAATCCCTTTTAGCACAATGAACAATAAAATAAACTGCTAAAAAGCCACTGGATTTATCTCCACGTTTTTTTTGCCATTTTTGCCAAGGTCAGGCAAAATGGAAGTGCTCTGGGTCCCCTCAACTAAACACTAGCCTTCAGAATAGCATCCCCCCCAGAGATCTCCATGGCTTCCCTCTTACAAGAGTGAGGAATGTGGCCTGTAGATCCATAAGTGTAGAATTTTGTATCTGGGTCAGAGATGTGAATTTAGTTTTGCCATATCTGGCTATATGACTGAGGGCATTGCAGTGAAAGCATACATTTTGTTCTCTCCTTCTCTGTTTCTCTCCTGATGATAGGCTATAATAAAATTGGCTATAATAAAAAAATGATAGGGATCTTTTGATTGTGCAACTTTGTATGCATTGTCTAGTTCTGGACTCCAAGGAAACCATTGGGTGCAGAGAGGCTGTAAATGCCCTTCTACTTGCCATTTCTCCCCTGGCTCAACTTTTTCAGGTCGCTATCTATTACAATGCAATATTAGAACAGCTCTTTCAAATGATCTGGGATGCCTTATCTCACAGTTCATCGCTCAGTTCCTCAGCAAGCCCTTCTTTAAATTGGTCAATCAGAGCCAACTCATTCCATCACATATCTAATAATTTAAAATCCAACATTATTTTGCTGATTTTTGCCTGAGTCAGCGAATTTCATGGTTTCAAACACAGAATTGTGAAAGTGGCCTCTAAATCTTTGCATGAAATTTTGATAATTGTCCAGTTCAAGGTTACCTACCTCAACTATAGGAATGGCCCATCTCGCTGCCCCTTTTTCAGGAAACTCAGCATGAAAGTTACCTTGGAGTGATCTGTGGAAACCTTCTTAGGCAACCCACCATAAACAGTTCACTGTGAGTTGTGAAGGTTTGGGATTGGTCTTGAGCTGCTCAAATTTCTCTGTTAACATAGAAAAACCAGCAGTGCTACGGGCTACTGTGCTGATGCTGGCTCAGGTAGATTCCATTCCAACTACTATGCTAGTTACCTCATGGCATATTGAAAGTTAGCTACTTGTAAATTTACCTGTTGTTGATATTGCAACAAAATTTGAGCAAAGTGTTCTGAGTGGAGTACCCTGAGGATTGGAGGCCATCTCCACTTATAAAGGATTTCAGTCTCTTTTGAAAAAGACCATGAAACTTACAAGACTAATGTCAGCCCTACTAGACATACAAGACCATGAGATCAACTTTACAGGAAAGCTAAAACTATTTTTTATTGAAATTGGCTATAATAAAAAAATCTTGAAAGTTTGATTATGCGTACTCCGCCTTTCAATAGTTCAGTGAATTCGATAGATATCTGATCCAAATGTTATTTGGACATTCTAGACTATAAAAAAGCTTTGCCTAAACAACAGCTTCTGTATATCGCCAAGAGCATCTTGTTTATCTCTACAAATAGGCTGGAATAACAGAATTTTCTAACTCTGCTTATGCTATACTTCCTCTCCCTCTTATATTCAGTGAATCAGAGAGGTGTTTGCCCAAGTCAATGCCAAATATTATCTTGCTTCCCAAGGCTTAAACAATTTTTCAGCTTTTTGCAGATAACAATGCTCGTACATTATTGTGAAAGTCAAATATGCAAAATTATGGCATTGTTATCTCAATAAAGTACAGTTCTAGTCTTCCTATAGAGCTGATGTTTTGGTTTGGTCTACCTAATGGGGCTGGCATTGATTCCTATGTTGTAGTAGGAAGACTTGATGTAGCCTGTCCAGGTCAAAATTCTTCATTGTTAAAAGTTACTGTTTCAATTAAGAAATGCCTCCCTTGAGTGTATGAGTGTCATTAGTTACACCTTGTTGTCAATATGGCTGGGACGTAATGTGTATTGTATGGGCCACAACTGTTTTAAATCACTTGCTTAATGTCTGACCTACATTGCTGTATTGTTTAACAGTTGCTGTTACTGAAAGCCAGACTGGCTGTCTCCAAGCTGATAATGAGGTTTTGGGCGGGAAACTGTTAGTTTAAATCTATTGGTTGCCACCTAGAGGCTAACTGTATAAATAGCTGTGCAGCAGCCTTTAGGGCTGCTTCTGTTCTGAGTTAATAAACTTGTTGTTGTTTCATCACTCTGCCTCATTCAATGCCTAAAGAACCGAGATATAATAGTGGTGACGAAGGTGGGATGTGCTGCTTCATTGAGAGAGCTTGAAGTCACTAGGGGGTAAGGTCAGCACAGAGCCTGATAGGAACTACGTCCCCCCCTCAGTCTGCCAGCAAGCTACGCTGGAGACCACCACGCCCTAAGGATCCATCCTAGGGCCTACACAGAAGCCAGCAGCGCAAGGCATTGAATGAAGAAACAAACCACCATGGCGAAGGTCAGGAAGCTCAAAGAATTTGACGTAACTCACCCGGAGAGATGGGTGTCCTACATCTCCCATGTTGAAAATTACCTCCGCGCCAACCAGGTTGCTGAAGATGGATTGAAGGCCACAACACTCTTCTGCGTTTGCAGCCCTGCCACCTTCGACGTTGCAGAGAACCTGGTCGCCCCGATGCCGCTAGAGTCAGTCATCTACGCGGACTTGAAAAAAAAGCTCTGAGACCACTTCGAGCCCAACTTATCCATTATAGCATGGAGGTACATTTTTGAGCAGCGGGAGCAACAAACCGGTGAGTCTGCAACAGAATTTATTGCTGCTCTTCGTCAAGCGTCCCGACTCTGCAATTTTGCGGATTTGGAGGAGAGACTACGAGACCGCTTAGTCTGTGGACTCCGGAATCGAAAGCTCCAACAAAAACTGTTCGCTAAGGAGACTCTCTTGCTACAAGAGGCCTTGAGGGAGGTCACAGTGGACGAAGCCACCGGAGGGACCGTTAAAGCGCTGTGGCCCTCCAAAAGCACGCCAAGCACTGAAGCCATCCACCACGAGGACGCCGAGCAGATGGAAGACACCGACTCAGACTACGAAGTCGACCAGCTACGAGAGCACCTGGAGAAGGGACCGTAGCCAGCTGGGAAGGCAGTTCCGTTCCTTAAATGCATGGGCTGCAGAGGCCACCATCAACGTGTGGATTGCCGATTCCAAACTGCAACATGCCGGGCCTGTGGCAAACCAGGCCACATCGCCGCCGTCTGCCAAGGTCGTCAGAGGGACCGCCCGAAAGAAGACGCATTCAGGAGAGGTACCGGGGCCCTGGGTCAACACAGAGTAGGGTTCTGCTCCAGCCAAAGGAGCATATTCCAAACTGGTGCCCATCGCCCCCTAAAGCAGAAGCTTAGACTACAAGTCAAGCTTCAGGGAGTTCCATGCAAGATGGAACTGGACACGGGCTCAGCCATGTCCATCATTTCACAAGGAACATTCAGGCACCTATGCCATCGTAGCAACAGATGGGCCAAGCTCCGGCTGTCTAATCTACTACTCACAGACTTCCAAAACTCCCGAGTGGCGGTCAATTGGTTTGATGCATTGGGCATTCAAGTAACCGGCATTCACCGAACACAAGCGGCAGATCTGTCTGCAGTCTGCCAAGAGTTCACGGATGTTTTCAGTTCTAGTCTAGGGGAGTACAAGGGTCCTCTGATCGCCCTCAAACTTGATCCTATGGTAACTCCGATACGGATAAAGCCTCGTAGAGTGCCTTTCGTGTTAAAACCCAAAATTGATGCAGAGCTGGATAAGCTAGTGGAACAAGGGGTATTGCAGCCCATAGACAGTGGAGTGTGGGAGACCCCCATAGTAACGCCATTAAAGGCCAATGGGGAAGTGCGAATATGCGCTGACTATAAGTGTACCCTCAACAGGGCACTTCAACAGCACGCGTACCCTGTGGCAGTTGTCAGCTATATTTTGCCGTCATTGCAAGAAGGCCGCGTGTTCACCAAATTAGATTTGACACAGGCCTATCAACAACTGCCCATGGATGAGGCCATGGCGGTAGCCCAGACCATTGTCACCCATAGGGGGCTTTTATGGTTAAGCGCCTACAGTTCGGGATGAGTGTAGCCCCAGGGCTGTTCCAGGGAGTGATGGAGCGCACGCTCAAGGGAATTCCTGGGGTTTGCCCCTACTTCGATGATGTCTTCATTGCTGGGGAATCGGTTGAGATTCTGGCTGAATGGCTTAAGGCCATCCTTCAGCGGTTCCGCAACGCGGGACTTAAACTAAAAAAAGAAAAGTGCAAGATTGGGGTAGAGTCAACTGAGTTCCTTGCATCGATGCTGAAGGCATTCATCTGGCGGAATCCAAATTAAAAGCAATCCAGCAGGCCCCAAGGCCGAAGTCAAAGGGAGAGCTTCAGGCTTTCCTAGGCCTTTTGAATTTTTACCATGCCTTCCTCCCAAACAAGGCCGCAGTGGCAGAGCCATTACACCGGCTCTTGGATAGACAAGCTCAGTGGCAGTGGACCAATGTCCACGAGAGTAGCTTCCAAGCAGTCAAATCACTGCTTTCATCGAACTCAGTTCTCACTCATTTCAATGAGCAGCTGCCTGTCTGCATTGCATGTGATGCATCCCCATCTGGGGTTGGGGCTATGTTAATGGGAGGCAGAAGCCCATCGCGTATTACTCCAGGACCCTATCGTCCACAGAGCGCAACTATGCGCAAATTGACAAGGAGGCTCTGGCCATTGTGGCCGGAGTTAAAAAGTTCCATGACTACTTGTATGGCCACCAGTTCACGGTCTTCATGGACCACAAGCCACTCCTAGGGTTGTTCACCACAAACAAACAGACACCTCAGATTCTGTCTCCTCAAATGCTGAGGTGGTCTATCTTTCTGTCAGCCTACAGCTACAGGATGATTCACAAACCGGGCAAGGAAATGGGCCATGCAGATGGCCTGAGCAGGTTTCCCCTGCCACATGTGGAGCCAGATCCAGCTCCGGCTGCACGCATCCTGGCTATCCAGGATTTGCTGGGGGATATGTCCCCTTCATGCTGGGGACATAGCTGCTGAGACAGCACCTGACAAAACGCTGAGTCGTGTGCTAAAGTGGGTACACACTGGATGGCTGGACAAATGTCCAGGGCCAGAATTTCAGAGTTTCTTCATGAGAAAAGATGAGCTTTCAGCTCATAAGGGGTGCATCCTTTGGGGAAGTAGGGTCATAATCCCAAGCTCTTTAAGGCCCAGGGTCCTAGAGTCTCTGCACGAGGGTCATCTGGGAATAGTCCGGATGAAGGCACTTGCGAGGAGCTACCTTTGGTGGCCAGAGCTAGATAAAGCCATCGAGGCCCAAGTACATGGTTGCTACACGTGCCAGCAATCCAGACCGGAGAGCCGCAAGCCCCTGTCCACCAATGGGAGGACACACACACACTGTGGTCAAGAATCCACATCGATTTTGCCAGGCCCTTTCAGGAACAGCTGTTTCTAATAGTAGTAAATAGCCATTCTAAATGGTTAGAGGTCACACCAGTTCCTACTATGACCACTGCCAGGACCATCCAGGAACTGTGCAGAATCTTTGCAACACATGGACTTCCAGACGTGTTAGTCTCTGACAATGGGGCTCAATTTACCGCTTCTGAATTCCAGTCTTTCCTCAGGGCAAATCTAATACGGCACGACACGTCAGCTCCCTTTCACCCGGCCTCGAGCGGCCAAGCGGAACGCATGGTCCGCACAACCAAGGAATCACTAAAACGGATTGTCACAGGGAATTGGCACCACAGACTGTCAGATTTTCTACTTTGCCAATGCACAACTCCCTGTACCGCCACGGGCAGAAGCCCTGCCGAACTCAGATGGGGCTGACGTTTGATCACCAAGCTGGACAGGCTGCACCCCGACCGGGTTGCCTCGGACTCTGCTCAGCCAAAGGCACCTCGGAATTTGCAAGTGGGTGACCGGGTTTGGACCCGGAATTATGGGCAAGGGGCTTTGTGGGTGGCAGCCGTGGTTGTTAAGGTGTCGGGACCTCTCTCTTATGAGGTGGTCCTGGAAGATGGGCGAGCCATTCGCCGGCACATTGACCAGCTGCGTCGGAGGCTAGTGAATCAGTCGCTGGCTCAGGCCTCTCAAGAGGGCCGCACGCAAGGGCCGTGCGACAGTGGCCCAACAGAGGAGCTTGCATGCTCCAACATAACTCTTACTCAAGGAGATGGGGAAAAGGCTGTAGGAGACCTTCCCCCAGACAGACAGACAGTATCCGCTGAACAGGACCGGCAAACTGTGCTGAGGGACAACCCTGCAGACTTTGCTGCACGATTGGACTTTGGTTTGGGCCGACCGGGACTGGCCAGCCAAAGGGACCCGAGTCAACCTGACTTCACTGGACCTCAGAGTCCTGGCCTACCCAGCCAGGCAGGCAAGCAGGTAGACCGGGAGACCCCTGCAACCCCTAGACGTTCAGAACAGTCAAGAAGGCCACCTAAATATCTGCAGGACTATGTCCAGCAATTGAGAGTTTGAGCCATCTAGGGGAAAGGGGTGTAATGTATTGGCCACAACTGTTTTAAATCACTTGCTTAATGTCTGACCTACATTGCTTTATTGTTTAACAGTTGCTGTTACTGAAAGCCAGACTGGCTGTCTCCAAGCTGATAATGAGGTTTGGGTTGGTAAACTGTTACTTTAAATCTATTGGTTGTCACCTAGAGGCTAACTATATAAATAGCTGTGCAGCAGCCTTTAGGGCTGCTTCTGTTCTGAGTTAATAAACTTGTTGTTGTTTCATCACTCTGCCTCATTCAATGCCTAAAGAACTGAGATATAACATAATGTATAATTTGACACACCTCCATTACAATGAAATGTTAAAATGCAAAGTGATTTGCTCCTGCCCAGTCTGTTTATCTTTACATATGGACTCTTTGGGTGCTTTGCAGAAAACCTTAAAATGAGCTTCTTAACAAGTATACTTCAGCCCTGATAGGATACTCCAAAATCCCAAGTAACATAATTTGATCTAATTGTTTCAAAATTTGCTAAATTAGAAATGCAGATCTTAAGCAATATTCTTGATGAGATTTGGTTTTGGGATTCCTTCATTTTTTAAATAATACCCTCTACAGTTCCTTCGTTTTCCTTTTTTTGTGGCATCCCATATATGTGGGGATACCAAAATACCTAAAATAAGGCTTCTGAGTTTTGACATAAACTCTGATTGGTATTAATGGAGCTATAGGCCAGAAACTAGTTTATGCTTCCAGGTTTTTGGGTTTTTTTTAAACAGTGCCAATTATGTCTGTCTCCTAAATTCTTTTAAGAGAAGTACAACAACTTTGATTTGTAGATTTTGGAATTATTGTTTTCCTACATAATCACCACAAGTAGGAAAAGATTTATTATGTGGTGTATATGTCATCATGTACTCATGAGAGAGGCAAAGGCATAATGATTTCATTTCTGCCATGATATATGCCATGTTGCCATCTCACAGAGATTTATGATTATAAACCAGTTGTATTTTACCATTCAAATGATCAGCATCAGGCCTCAAAAACTGGAAGCTAACTTGACTTTGGCTTCAGAGAATGCTCAGTACACATACACAGAGTTAGATACACAAACAAACAACCACGTCAACCAAATCTTTCTTGATTTGTCAATCCTAAACATTCTGTAGAGAAGGGAAAAAAAGAAAAAGAAACAACTATTTATGATTCCCTCTCCACCCCGGAGTAAAATTTGTAATGGCTTTGTGTTTTACACTGCAAGCCTTCAGTCATTTTGTATAAAATCACTTTTATAAGGTTAACAAATCAAATGGACAGATGATCAATGTCAGACCTATTGAGAAACTGCCTGTGCAAACAGAATACAAGATTAGCTTCAAGTCTATCACTCAAGGCATTGATTTCCATGTGTATATTAATTCACTGCTTGGATATGTCTTGCAAAAGTGACCTTGATCTTAAAATGCATTTAAACATGAGTTTCACATTAAACTCTGAAAGATATTCAAGGTTCATAACTATTAATATATCTTGAACATTTTCAATATTAGCCCAATTTATTGGAGCAATTCTAAAAACAAAATGATACTTGTTTAAAGGTAAATTTAGTGAAAAAGAAAAACAGGGTAAATAAGAGGTCTTTAGGGCTTATAAAAGGCCAACAAGGTTGGGGCCAGCCTAATGCTTTGAATGGAATAAATGGATTCTAATGCTTAATCAGTAAGTAATCTAAGAAGTCAAGAAGAGCAGACAAATTAGGTGCCAATAATTGGTTCAATCTTTTCCAAAAGTTTTAAATTGAATTTGAAATGGCAGTTACATTCTTTTTCTCAGGAAGCAATGCTATTGCCTACTCATTAAAAAGTCTAACGCTAACTCAATTTGCACTTATCTTTTAAAAAATGTCCTCATAATACGGATTGCTTTAGTTGAAAGGATTTGAAGTAATGTTTTAAAAATGGTATGCCTAAATCTTCAACATGATGTGTTTCTATTGTATAGCTTATTTAGTTCTACAGTTCCTGTCATATTTATATGACTGACCATGCCACTGGGTAGCATATACAAAGTTAAAAATAATCTGTACAAATTCATATTAATGTTACAAACTTTAACATTATTAAATGCAGAAAAGTAAAGCAAAATAAAAAGACATTGGGTCAAGAGTGGATGTTAATTACACTGGAGCCATCTCAATGGTTTGACAGTCCTTTGGGGTGCCCAGGCCTGATGACACAGAAGCCCAGGTCTTGTGGGACTCCAGAAAGTTAAAAGGGATGAAGCCAGTCTCACTATGAGGGGCAAGGATGTTCCACAAATTGGGAGACACAGCAGAGAGTCTACTTAAGACAAGTCAGATGAATCTCCTGAGTTGACTGGAAATGCAGCATGCTCTCTCTGCTGGATTTGATGGGAGAGGCAGATGTAATTGGGGAGAAGCAGTCCCTTAAATATCCTCATACTCCTTCTCTAAAACTATTAATATTAAAATAAATAAGGCAGATGTGTAGAGTTTCCTTTTTCTAATTTTTGTAGTCTCTATTTTTTATGTTATTTTTTTCTCTTTTTTAAGTACAGTTGCTATATTTATAAAATGTTTTTTGATATAATATCAAGCTGAAGTTCTGCTTGGTTTTTATCTCGAACGTACTTCTTAATTCTTCTAAAATTTTACCTTTAGCCCAACTACTACACAGCATCAAAGGATTCAGTTCCCGTTTAAACTGTAATAAGGCTATGGGCTATAGAGATGTAATAAAAATGGAATAAGATTGGAAGTTGTCATTCTCCCAGTGGAAGATATACAGTAGTTATCCATGCTCATCACTCTATTCACTTTCAAGGTGAGGAACATTATGCAGCAATCTTAAAAGGAATAAAAATAAAATAAAAACTGACCAATTAAAATAAACAAACAAATGATCTAAGAAAGAAGAACAGGGAATCTAACTAAATCTAATTCCCTATTCTATGTATCACTCCACATCTTTCTTCGTGAACCATCATTGTTTCTACCATGCCTGTATATCAATTCATATACTACCATTTCTTCTTTGTTGTGCAACAAATGAATAGTATATTTATTATCTGCTCTTGAGTAGGTATTTTCTTTGGCTGAGTAAGATATAGTATTTAATAGTTGAAGTACTTGTGCACCAAGGATCAATAAGCTGAGGACTTTTAAGCAATTATAACGTTTACAAATTGAGGGTTTCTATCTTTAAATTTGCTTATGTCTAAATGTTCAGGTTTTTTTTTAATGGCACCTGTTTTCATAAAAGCACACATTTCAATATTTTGCCAGATTTTAGGCTGTAAAATATCCATAGGCTTGGTTTCCTTTTTCCTTTACATTACATTAGCCATTCGGAGCCAAGATCCAGGTGAAATATCTTTTAATTTTGCTTGCCTAATTAGTCTTCAGTATGTAACAAACTGGGTAAATGTGACACATTTCATTAAAATATCCATTTATTTTATCTAATTCTATTTATCTAATTCTACTGATAAGGTATCTCGGGTTACTGCCATCAGGCATTTTATAATTTACTCATTTTTATTAGTATTATTATTAAGGTTTTCACCTAAATTGGCTATCAGTGTTAGAACCTAAGTTGCTTTCATTGCTATTATGATATTTGAAAGAAAAATAGATCAGATGCTTCTTATTTTAATGGTACTACTAGCTTAATTTCCTTGCTTTGCATTGCCTATTTAGGAATTAATGAGACATACCATCTTTTTACAATTGAGTCTAAATTTCAGTAGGTTCTCTCTTCTGTCATCATCCCTTGTTCCATATTATAAGAAGTATTTTGAACAGTCAGGCATTATCACTGCAGAGACCTTCCCAGACTATGATATCATTTAAAAATAGGACAACTGAAACTGTTGAAGAAAAGTCAATTAAGAGAGTAGAACTGTGGAAAAAAACAAAGTGCTATGATGTACACCACTATTACATGTGCCTTTGAAAATAACCCTTTTGAGGGGACTTCAAAAGCTCAGCTTCTACTAACTCTTCATGCTGAGTTCTTTAGAACCCCTGGCTGAAGCAATATAATGTGAGCAACTATACATCACTATACAATCTTATCTTAGGTTTGGTGCCTGCAAATGGTGCCTCAATTTTTAAATAACTGAGGACAGTTATTTGAATTCATGGAAAGAAAGAAATGGAATCTCCACATGTTTCATTATATGTGTATACTTATCCCTTTGAAAGTATATGGTCAAATCCCTTAAGCATATCTATATTAATTCATTGTCCTAAGTTCAGATTGTCCCAGTTTGTATTTGTGAGATGCATTGCAATTTACAGACTGACTTATGTCATGGATGTTGTAACCTCAGTATATATTTGAATTGATAGATTGAAAGATTTTAAGTGCATATTTGAGGGATGTCAGTGCTTTGGTCTGTAATGTAAATAATTTACACTGTATATGTCATAGTAAGCTTAAATGGCACTTGCAATACTTGTGGAATTTTAAACTGTACATTACAATAAACAAGAACACATTTTCCTTTGTACATTACAAACAGTTGACCACCATTTGTGCTATAATTTATATTCTAAGTGTTATACATGGAATATAAGCCTGTGATTTTCTTCAGGGGAAGAACACATTATCTTATACCCTCATACAAATCTATCTATCTATCTATCTATCTATCTATCTATCTATCTATCTATCTATCTATCTATCTATCTATCTATCTATCTATCTATCTATCTATCTATCTATCTATCTATCTATCTATCTATCTATCTATCTATCTATCTATCTATCTATCTATCTATCTATCTATCTTCTATCTATCTATCTATCTATCTATCTTCTATCTATCTATCTATCTATCTATCTATCTATCTATCTATCTATCTATCTATCTATCTTCTATCTATCTATCTCTATCATCTATCTATCTATCTATCTATCTATCTATCTATCTATCTCTATCTATCTATCTATCTATCTATCTATCTATCTATCTATCTATCTATCTATCTATCTTCTATCTATCTATCTATCTATCTATCTATCTATCTATCTATCTATCTATCTATCTATCTATCTATCTATCTATCTATCTATCTATCTATCTATCTATCTATCTATCTATCTATCATCTATCTAATTAACTATCTATCTATGGTATCTGTCTATGGTATTTATTTACGGTATCCATCTACACTATCTGTCTATCTGTCTGTCTGTCCGTCCGTCCGTCCGTCCGTCCGTCCGTCCGTCCGTCCGTCCGTCCATCCATCTATCTATCTATCTATCTATCTATCTATCTATCTATCTATCTATCTATCTATCTATCTATCTATCTATCTATCTATCTATCTATCTATCTATCTATCTATCTATCTATCTATCTATCTATCTATCTAGGCAGTGCACAATGATAGATAAAACAGTCAGTATAAAAGGGATAAAAATCTAAAAAGCCACAGTAATAAACAACATTTAAAAAAATATTAACTCTGGGCAAAGGGAAGATAAAAATGGCCCCTTCGGCGATGGAACCCTCGAGACAAATCTCTGGTTCCAGGGAGCCCCAGGCTTGGCATCAGGTCTTGAAGGTCTTTCAAAAAATTAAAAGGGGTGGGGCCAATCTAATTTCAAGGCGAAAGATGTTTCATAAAATGGGCACCACAGCAGAAAAGGCAGATGTAGGTGCCTAGCAAATAGTACCTGCAGCATGACTCCTTTGTGAGATCTAATGGGATGGATTGCTGTAACTGGGGAGAAGCAGCCCCCCAGGTAGCCCAGGCCCATGCCATAAAGAGCTTTAAAGGTTAAAGCTAGCACCTTGAATTGGACTCAGAAGCAAACTGGCAATCAATGCAGCTTGTGGAGCAGAGGTGTAACGTAACCTGCCCTTAGGGTGCACAAAACTGCCCATGCTGCCACATTCTGTACCCACTGAAGCTTGGGATACTCTTCAAGGGCAGCTCATATAGAGTGCATTTCAGTAGTCCAATTTACAGAACTTTAACTCAAGTTATTTATTGAATGATTCAAATGAAAGGAATCAGAGGAATCAGAGGAAAGTAACAGTAATTTCTGACTGATTACCTGATATTAGAGCAATAGAGATAGGAGTATGGATGGATGCTAGTAAAACATATAAACAGTAGTAAAGCTAAAAAAAAAAAATACAGCCAAAGATTGTATAGGATGAGAATTTGTGGATCAAGTCAGTGTCAATACCACAGGTTTTCATATCCTACTCCATTACTTTACTTTCTTATTATATATTTTGTTTATTTTTCACATTTCTGAACCACCCATCTCTCTCCCCCCATACACATACACACAAACACAGTACAGACACAGTGAGAAAGTTTGATCTATAACCACATCCTTTCTAAAATCTTATTATAGTTACTATTATCTCTCCTACCTGTATATTTTCTACAGTATCCCCAAATATATCTTCTTTTTGCTTCGTCCTTCTCACGTTTGCTTTTTTGGCACAGATTTTTATAGAAAAATATTTAGCTTGACAGGTGAGATAGGTAAGAATAAGTTGTAAAATCACTCCTGCAATCAAAAGAGAACAGGTGATGAAGGCACTTTAAAACAGAATAAAACATTATGAAGTATATATGCTTGAAGGCAACAGCAGCAAATATAACAACTATTCGCCTCTGTTCATTTAAATAAAGGAAGTGAGGATTTGCACCAGATGTGTCAGCTTTATCAAGTTAGGCTTTTCATCTCTTATCTCACGTTATGCTAAACTAAATTAAACAGCTTCATCCACAGCCACCCCTTCTTGTCCAATTTGCATAAGTAGCAGTCTTTATCACTTTCACTGCAATTTCTTTCAATGTACTATAATTCACTGAGCTGAAGCCGAGTCTTTTCCCTGTGATTGATATGATATTTCCAAATAGTCACTTTCCTTATGGCATTTAAAAAGGACAGCAGATGACAATATCAAGATTATTAGGAGAGGAAGTTTAATTTTGTACCATGTCAAAAACCTTGCTGTAATTTCCATCACAAAAAGGATGCATGTAGTGTGATTGCCTTTTCTCATTACAGTCATTGTCAAAAGAATAAGATTCCGAATTTAATTGGCTAGAGTAGTTTATGAAGAAGAATTCTATAATAAGCAACTATTATCAGCCTTTGCAGTCTTTCTGTAAATATTTTAATATTTCAATCCGCAACTGTTTCTGAAAAACATCTTACATGCAGAAATCATAAGATAAAAGCAAGAAAGATAATATAATATTGTTCAGGTAATGCAAACACAACTCATTTTTTTCTTGTAATGCGAAAATAAATTTCACACTGAAAATATGTCATCGTGACTCCAGCAATCATTGGATTACGTGTTGAATCAGAAATGAAAAGTCATAGAAGGATTTCTAGCCATTAGGCTCTGCTGCTGGTTGGCTGTTACTAAGGTCTGTTCTGTGTACGTTCCCTCTCATTTCCTTCTAGAGGGTCTTCCAACCTCCTCATCAAATGGGTGAAACAGGGATTCTTAGAAGAAAGGGAAAATCAACAAACATCACTTCCTATTTTTCATCCAATGGGAGCATCCTTGAAAGCTCATTCCACTCATGACAACTTCTCATACAAGCTGTTTGCTGTCAAAACACCAGACACAGATAAATGACTAGAATATGAAAGAGACAAAAATATGATTTCACTATAGATGTTGCAACTAAGGCAGTTTAGCCTAATAGTTAGGGCAACAGGCAATGAACGCCAGTTGGGTGACCTTGGGCCAGTCATTCTCTCTCACCCCAACTCAGCTCATAGGGTTGTTGTGGGGAAAATAGGAGGAGGAAGGTACATTGGACATGTTTGCCACACTGCGTTATTTATAAAAATAATAAAGGTGGGATATAAGTAAGTAAGTAAGTAAGTAAGTAAGTAAGTAAGTAAGTAAGCAAGCAAGCAAGTAAGTAAGTAAGTAAGTAAGTAAGTAAGTAAGTAAGTAAGTAAGTAAAAAAAAAATAGGTAGAGTCCCTGTGGACTTTACTCCGCTAATTTGGTGTGTGTGTGCTTATCTCCATTTCAAGGCCATTGAGCCAGTGCTGTCCGAAGACATTTCACGACATGTGGTCAGCATGACATCACAGAGCACTGTTACCTTCCCACCAAAGTGGTACCTATTTATCTACTCACATTTGCATGCTTTCAAACTGCTAGATTGGCAGGAGCTGGGACAAGGATAGGATCTCACCCCTTCATGTGGTGCTCGGGTCTCAAACCTGGGCTGCAGGTTTTCCAGCCAACAAGCCCAGCATCTTTAATCAATGAGCCACCGTGCTGCCCCCAGTAAATAAGTAAATAAATAAATAAGCAAGCAAGCAAGCAAGTTCACTGTCTAATTTAGCCATATTTTAAGAATGTTTCAAAAGGGCATTTTTGTCTAGCGAACATTTTAAAAGCAGCGTGCATGTAAATATAATTTTTGTGTTGCTGTTCTTCATATACTTAAAATGGTGCTTAAAAGTTTGTGAACCCTTTTGAATTTTCAACATTTCTCCATAAATACAATGTAAAATGTGTTCTATTTTTGCACAAGACTTAACACTAGATAAAGAGAACCTAATTCAACAAATAAGTCAAGTATGCAGAAATATTAAAAATTCTGAGAGGTTCAGAATCTTTTAAGTTCCATTGTATCTATAGTGAATCAAAATAGTCTCTCTTCAGCAGCACCATACCCAAATTATTTTTTTTTATTCACAATTATTTTCCTAAATGCTGAAATAAGTACAATCCACTAACTATTTTACAGTCCATTGGTTTCTTGTTATGGTAAAGCAGCGTGGCAATCTTTTATCATATACCTTGATTTGCCACAAAGTACCAGGAGTTCAGCAACAGTATCTGCATTTAAAAGAAGTTCATAGGTTGAAGTAACACAAATTGTATGACTTAAAAAAAAACAACCATAAAAAACACACAAAAATACCCAAATGGGAATTAGTTAGAATTACTCCACCACAAGAGACCTTTACTTCATGTCACAGTCCTTAGCTTCAGTGAGTGAGGCAGAGTGAGGAGGAAATCACACAATTAGTTACACCAATGTGACAGCAAAACCTTTCGATGTTACTGCTGGGCTTAGGAAGAACCTATGGAAAAATGTCTTTTATGATGAGGTCTGGCATCAGCATATATCATATCAGCCCCAGCAGGTTAGCAGTGTCTACTGCTGACCCCTGTCCTTGCATTCCAGAACAGTTTAATGAATCGCCTTCAAAAGAAGAGCAGTATCCCAAGAGCTGTTTCTTACTCAGTGTGCCTATGTAATAATACACTTTCTCCCCAGCAAATAATGCATCAATTTAAGTGGATGCCCTGACAGACAGTTAATCATTCCTTGCTCTGTATTCATTTGGCAATGAACAATCCATTCTAATTGCTTAACATAATTTGTAGAACTGGCTACTTAAAACGAGTCTTCCAGAAATGAGGTTCATCATAGAAGGAATGTATCATAAACCATCAATCCAAATTTGCTATCAGAATGTAAGCATGTTCACTTTTCAGTCTTTCTATCTTTTGAAAGAGTGCTGCAGCCAAAGATTAATGAAAAGTTAAAGTAGACAAGGTATGTTTTTCTCTTGATTTTTTTTTCTAATTTACTACAGATCCTGATGGTTGTTTGCCAATATCTTTTTATTGTTTGTCTATATCTTTTTGATACAGATGTTCTGAACTTGTGTAGTTGTGCATGTTCAACGGTAACATCATGTTCCAAAGTTCTTAAATAACGTCAGTAGATTGAGTGACCATATACAGAGAGTGAAGGTCGTAGACTTTTGAAAGTATTTTTTCCCCATATAGAATCTGAGATTATTTTCTAAGGAAAGAGGAAAGATGTGCCAAAAAGTAACTGATAAAATCATTGGAATCTTTAGCTAGAAAAACTACAGCCAAAGATTCCTGCTGTCAATCAAACTAGATAATACTGGATTAGTGAGACAGACCATCTGCTTACCATAAAGAAATTTTCTATGATACTGTTTTTGAGGGAAATCTTAATAATCTAGAAATCTGAAAGTAGCAGATTTATGCAGCAGTAAATGACACAGTGCAATGGTTGTTACAACCTATGGGAAAAGGTATCAATTGTTTTGGATGATCAGATTCATGATATGAACAGCTTTGCAGACTATCTCTTCCTGAGAAGTTTTTCTCCACTTCCCCAATAAGGGCTCATTGCAAGTTAACAATTAGTTAATTAGTTGATTAGTACCTGCTGCTGCCTAAAATTGATAAGACCTTAATCAGACACTGAAAGCTTTTTTGCTTCTCAACTATCTCTAGCAATTTCCTGCAACTGAAAAAAAAAAAAACTGATGCAGGGGAAAGTATTTTCATATACATGTAGGACTAAGAACTTTTTTGTTGTTATTGTGGATACCAAGGAAGTTAAACAGTACGTCCTCTTTTCCCCCAAGTGAACTCCTTTCCAATTATCCGTAACCTTGTTCGCCTGTTCAGATATCTGGCAACCTTATCCCAGACTGAAGTGCTTCAATAACACCACAGGCAACCTTGTCTACATTGCTGGCCAGCTAGAGAATAGTTAGTGCATGCTAAAGGTCTTCCAGACTGTGAGTTTTGGGTTTAAGTGCTAGCACAAGTGACCCAACTTGAAGCAACATAGTAAAGATTTTACAGATTAGAAAAAGCTTCTGTGAATACTGTACGTGATCTCATAGCTCCAGTTTAGAGCATAAAGTCCAAGGTCTTCTAAACTGGGCAGCTTCAGTGTACCCTACAGGCAATCCCTCAGTATCTACTAATGCTTCTCTGCTGAAAGGTTTTGGCCAGGCTTGGTGGAGAGATATGTTGAAAGGTCCTTCTGTAACTGTGGCCTGAAGTAGCTTACGGTGGTACAGAATTCTGGGTTCAAGCAAATCAAATCATTGGTTCATTCTCTACAATGAAAATCCCTTTGTTGAAGTGAAACTATGTTTTTTGCACTAGCTTAATAAGGACAACATTTATTCATAGTAGCTTCTATCAGGATCTCTGGGAAAAAGTACTTTTAAATTAGATAAAATTTGTGGCAAAAGTGATAGAAGGACTCAGACACTGTGATAACTAGCAGGAGAAAATAGGATTAATTCATACCTTGCCAACTGCACCTTTTCATTTTTCCCTAAATAAAATTTTGTGAACTGATTGTAGTTGAATACATTTGATTATTTGAACTGCAGTGTGAAGAGGTTGTACAAGTGATATGTGCGTGTAACATCCATCTCATCCCAAAATGGAGTAGCTGAGTTATCATCTACTCAAAATGTTCAAACAAGCTGTCAGGAGCCCATCAGCCTAATTATATTCGTGATCCAACACAGTGTTATTTTAAACATGCTTGCTTCAAAGGAATTCCATCCATTTTCATAGGACATATTCTGAAATAATTGTAAATTGTGAAAACTTCTGAAGGGACTGAAAATTAAATTTTATAATGCATCTCATAAAGTTGCAAAAAACAACAAAGGACTGTAGGCTAATAACGTATCCCAAACATATTTCAAATACATAAACACATTAATATTTATGTCAAAGGAAGCAGAAATAGGTTTGGAGTAGCAAAGTCATACGGTACATTCAAATACACAATTGGACTTTATCATACTTTCCCAATCTTTATCTATCTAAACAGTGAGGGTGCAATGGTTAGAATGCAGTATTGCTGGCTAATTCAGCTCATTGCCAGGAGTTCGAATCTCACCAGCTCAAGGTTGACTCAGCCTTCCATCCATCCAAGGTCAGTAAAATGAGGACCCAGATTGTTGGAGGCAATAGGCTGACTCTGTAAACCACTTAGAGAGGATTGTAAAGTACTGTGAAGTGGTATATAAGTCTAAGTGCTATTGCTATTGCTAAACAAATTGCTTTTGATGATATAAATGATTTGTTTCTCTCTCAGTGATTATATATTTCCTGCATGGAACTGCCAAAATATGATCTATAGAATCTCTCCAGTGTTGTGAAGCAAACTTAGATACCAGCATGCACAATGAAGGAAGAATCAAAGATAAAGTTTTCAGTATTAAGGGGGGAAGTTAATTTTGCAGCTCAGTTAAGCTTCTAAAGAGTTTGCCATCTTCTAATATTTCCTTAGAATCAAGCAGCTTTAAAGAGGAAAAAAAAAATCCCTATCACCTAACAACACTTTAATTGGTGTGATTTGGGATAGTGCCAAAATGAATGTGTATTTTTTTAAAAAATAAACACAGTAATTGATGCAGATGAAATTACCTTAGAAAAAGTATAATGGACAATTTTGTCAATTAATAGCAATGCTGCATAAAACCTTGAATTATTAAACCAAAAGAGTTCTTAGTCCATAATGAATAATAGAATTAAATGACATCATTCTTAAAAAAAAAAAAAGGGATGAAAGCATCTGGTACACAGTACAGTAGGCACATGCCAGATGAGCTTTTAAAATCATTCATCTCCAAGGACATAAATAATTTCATTTTGTAAATGTAAAGGAAGCCAAAAATCTAAACCACTGATTTAGCAACACCTGCTATAAGAAAAAGTCAAAATGTCATAAAACGAACAGTAATAATACTTTGTGAGGAAAAGCCAGTTTTATGGTCTCTTAGATTCCCATTCAGAAACCATTGGGTTGTAGTTTAATATCTTAGCTATGGAAGTTCAGTTCACGTTTAAGATTCCCAAGATACAAACACATAAAGGTCGGTCCCCCATGTTTGAAAATACAACATTCAGAAGTTAATCAGTTCTTTCTATGGAGTCAAGTAAATTTCACAGGTGTCTTTTTCAATTAGAGAACAAATTGAGAGAGTTTTTATAGTTGGAGAGAGAGAGAGAGATGGGTTGTCAGTGTTGATGGGATGTGCTTGAAGCAGAAAACTGTCAGGGAGAAAGCCACATCCCTACCAACACTGGCAGGGCAAGCTGCTGTATATAAGGAGGGAGTAAACCCCACACCCATTAGCACCTCCATAGGTATACATATAGATAAAGATATGGATATATGTTTGTGTGTATATAGGTGCATTCATTCTTTGGAACTAATTCAAAAATATTTGTAAATATTTGTGCAGAGAAGCACAAATTAACTCACAAACTGTCAGCCTCACTAGGTAGATTAGCCCATGAAATCCACTCCACAGGAAGGTTAAAACTACTTTTATTGAGACTGGTTATAATAACAGAAACTTGCAAGTCTGTGCTGCAACTCCTCTTCCTTCTTGTAGTTCATTGAATTTGGAAGGTGTCTGTCTGAGCCGCTTCCATATGTCATCTGGGTGTTTTGTACTTAAAATGTGCCTCACCCTTTATTGCCTTGGCAATGGAGCATGCATATCTCTGTCAAGGTCATCTTCCTTACTCGCCACATAAATTCTGGTTCCTGAATATTTAGAAGCATATACAAATTTGGGGGTGCTACCCTATATGAATTAACTACGATACTGTTCCTGTGTACCTGTGTGGTGAGGAATTAGTCTTACAATAATTTATGAAAGCCTAATAGTTACGTTATGGGCTAGAGTCATTTTGAAAATGATCACGTATTTCTTTTTCAAGACAAAATGAGCATTAGATGTAATGTATTCTCTATAGTCTGCTAATTGGAGCACATTTAAATATTAGAAATTATTGCTAACAGCTCTAATATTTCCTCCTTTAGAGAAATTAGAGTGCTTTGAGGATTATGCTGTTTTTCAGGTTCCTGTTGAAATTCTATTGGTGTTAGTCAAATGCTTTGTTTTAATTTTTATATACTTAATGTTAATAGTTTTGCTGCACAAACATTTAGGGCACAGGCACATCAGCTACTAGAAATAGAAGCTCAGAAAAGAAAATCATCTGTCTGTCTAACCTAATATATCTACTGTTGTCATCCATCCATCCATCCATCCATCCATCCATCCATCCAGACAGACAGACAGACAGACAGACAGACAGACAGACAGACAGACAGACAGACAGACAGACAGACAGACAGACAAACAATCTTTCAGTATACAATGGTACTGCTTTCCTACTATTCCACCATAAACAATGCACGTCCAATTCTTTTTTTTCAACTTAATATCCAAAATAGAACTCTGTCCCACAACATTCAGTATTAATATATGGGAAATATCACTTTTCTTCAGTGAGGCACTCATAGCCTTCTTTGAGATGTGGTGTTTTGCCTCATGTGGAACAGTGCCCTTTTGTGCAGGTGAGGCAAGCACTCTCTATCTGTGTCTGATGTCACACTACCTCATCAGACATGGCTCCATTCGCTTCACCTGCCATCTTGCCTCAATAAGCAAGGCTTCTGGACAGCCCCATTTGTCCTCAAGCAAAGTGGTGTGGCCCTTTCTCCTCCTATCTTTGGAAATAAGAGGGAAAAAAGCACTTTCAATGGGTCACTTTCATCAAAGTTTTATTACGGCAAATATCCCTTCAAAACTCCAAATTTCGCCTAGGGGTCTGCTATTTATTCATCCTCTCAGAAATGATACTTATAATTTACACATGTGTCTACAATAATTTTCTTCCAAGATTAAGAGAGGGAAAAAAGGATATCTTTCTGAATAATTTCCAAAGGGAAGAAAGTGCTTCAGATATTTACACTGAATATTATCCACGATCAGCTTTCATTGGGAACGTGAAACACAGAAAATGAAAAGATTAAGAAAGTGGACCCCAATCAAACAAGTTCTTATATCTGATCATAGTGGCTGCTTTTTATTTCTATTTTTTAAGCTTCAAGAGATAACCCCTACACCTCTCAAAAAACAACAACCCTATAACACAGATTCAGTCACAAAATGAACAAATATAAAATCCCTATTCACAGATTTGTGTAAGGCATTGATATAATTTCATTGGCAATTCTAATTATGTAAATTAATTATCTTTTTTCTCAATATAAATAATAATGCCTACTGGATATAAAAATCAAGAACAATTAATAAAGCAACTGTTCCCATATGGATAAATAGTATTACCTTCCAAAAGTAAGCACTTGGTTTCTTCTGACTTGCTAACAAAGTAAATATGAAATTGACTTGTACAGTAAATTTACTTATTAGTAAACTATCGTATACAATATAATTCTTACTCTTTGAGATGTGGTGTCACATCTACTATGCCCACTAGTCCAAATATCTGCAGGAAAAAAAATGTTCTATTGTACAACCACATGCATGTGGATACAAATCAGGTCCTGTTATTTTCACCTGGGAACCCAGAGTTATTGTTCATTTATTTTGTAATCATCTCTCCTCCCCCCCCCAAATAATCTGGCTGGTAAACAACAATGAAAATACAAAACAAAATTTAAAAGTAAGTTATACAATTAATAGAAATTGCCCAGATGTCCACCAGAAACATTCAGTGCTAAAATTCAGAGCATGGTTGTAGAGGGCACTTGAAGGACAGTAGGAAAATATGTTCTCCTTCATGGATTACTGCCTTGTCATGGCGAAGGAGCTTGCATAATTCAATGAAGCTATGAGCTATGCCATGCAGGGCCACCCAAGACGGACAGGTCATAGCAGAGAGTTCTGACAAAATATGATCCACTGGAGAAGGAAATGGCAACCCACTCCAGTATCTTTGCCATGAAAACCCCATGGACAGTACCAAAAGGCAAAAAGATATGACGCTGGAAGTTGAGCCCCTCAGGTCAGAAGGTGTCCAATATGCTACTGGGGAAGATCAGAGGGCTAGTACTAGTAGCGCCAGAAAGAGTGAAGCGACTGGGCCAAAGCCGAAAGGACACTCAGCTGTGGATGCATCTGGTGGTGAAAGGAAAGTCCGATGCTGTAAAGATCTTTTCTCCATAGGAAGAAGGGGATGACAGAGAATGAGGTGGCTGGATGGAGTCACTGAAGCAGTAGGCGTGAGCTTAAATGGACTCCAGAAGATGGTAGAGGACAGGAAGACCTGGAGGAACGTTGTCCATGGGGTCGCGATGGGTCAGACATGACTTCGCAACTAACAACAACAAAGGAAAATATGTTACCGAGGCTGTGATCAGACAAGTGAAGCTCAAGAAACTAACTTGAAAAAAGGCCTCAAGAGAAGTCTCTCCTTAATTCATTGGAAGATTAAGTGAGAAAGAAGGGACACATTCAGACTTGCAAGCTTTGGTTATTATAGCTGTTCAGTTTTAGACCTGAATGACACTGGTTTCTTAGTCTGATCAGCTCTATGCAGTTGTGTTTTTCAACTTTGGCAGCTTTAAGCTGTGTGGACTTCAGCTCCCATAATCCCCCAGCTAGCATATTGGCTGGGGAATGTTGGGACTTTAGCTGAACATACTTACTCTTGTTAGATTTCCATAGTATAATACTTGAGAGTAATGGGCAGTCTAGAAACACAAAATATACATACATACATACATACATACATACATACATACATACATACATACGCATGCATGCATGCATGCAATTGGGAAAATAATACCAAAAGAGAAGGATTGCAACAGTGTAAGAATGAAGCTTACTTGCTTGCACATTTTCCATTGCAGTTTACTCTTCACACAACTAGGTGAATAACAGTAACAGTTAAGGGATAAAAACTAAGAGCAAAATCTCACATTGTGGCACTGAGAGTTGGGGGAGAAATCAACTATATTTAACAGCACATATTTTAAATATACTGTATGTTGACCTTAAACATCCGTGGTGTAATTATCACATCATTAAAGTGGCCCTGTGATCAGAGAGGACAAGAATATATAAACTTAAAGGTGAGTCCATGCTGGGAAATGGACTCCCCAAAGCCTTTGTTAAGTAACTTGCAATCAGCTGCTAATGATTTCTGCACACTTTGCAGTAACTTTTGTTTTGTCTTCATTTTGTCTTCAAAAATTGATTTGTTTTTTCCTTGCTGGGAAAAAAAAGCACTTTTACTAAGTTTCTGTGGGTTATTAGGAATAGATCCATTGTAACAATAAGCCATCAGATTAAAAAAATGAATCTTGTATATTGATAGTGAAGGCTTGAAACTTACAAAATTATGTTGAAGCTAAAACAAACGTGGCTATACAAAGAATGCAAATACCAAGTGTAATATTAGGGACAGAAATGTAGGTGTGTGCAATTAATTAAATATTCACTTTATCTTCCACCCTTCTACCAATAAGAGATTTAAGAAAACAGAGTACTATACAGTACTTATAAAAAAATGTTCTGACTCAAAGGGATTTCAGTAGGTTCTTAGACTAGAGTAGAGGACTCCTATGATAAGTCTTAGTCTGTCCGTATGTTGTAAAATTAAGACGTTTTCACTGTGTCTTCTGACTGTTTGTTGGTGCTCATAGTACATTCTGCTAGTCTTCTGCCTGATTATCCTATATAGTGGCTTTAACAGTCGCATCACTTGACGTGTTGCGATGTATCGTGACTTTTTTCACATTGCCAGAGCTGGGGTGGACGTGGCCTCTGCATGATGCAACCAGCCCATGGGCCGGCAGTTTTACACCCCTGCCCTATATTATTAGAGAGCCATGGTGGCGCAGTGGTTAAAATGCAGTATTGTGGGCTAATTCTGCTGACTGCCAGTAGTTTAATTCTTACCGGTTCAAGGTTGACTCAGACTTCCAAGGTCGGTAAAATGAGGACCCAGATTGTTGGGGGCAATAGGCTGACTTTGTAAACCTCCGAGAGGGCTGTAAAGCACTGGGAAGTGGCATGTAAGTTCTAAGTATTATTGCTAGTACTATTTGGTTTATTTAAGATGTTTTGGAGGGCTTTAGTTGGTTTGTGTGCTATGGTGATGCTGTGGGGTTTTAATAGTATATTGATTGTTTCTGAGATGGTTTTGATATAAGGCAATGATATTCTTTTCATAGCTTGTGTTGGTTGTGCTGTAGTGGGTTGAGTGGACAGGCACTTTTGGATAAAGTTGTGTGGATATCCATTTTCTTGGAAAATGTTGTGTAGGCGTTCTGTTTCCTTTTGTGGTGTTCTGGCTTGCTGCAGTACATGTGTGCTTTCCTGAATAATGTTCTTACACAACTCCTCTTGTGGGAGGTTGGGTTGTTAGTTTGGTAGTGGAGTATTTGATTAATATGGGTGGTTTTTCAATAGACTTGTATTTCTAATTTGCAGCCATTTCTTCTGCTGATAAGGATATCCAGGACGGGCAGTGTGTTATTGTTTTCTTCTTTCCTTGTGAATTTTTGTTTTTTCTAGTGGAGAATTGATAGAATATTCACTTTATTCTATGTAATGTCTACGCTTTTTTATAAGGTCCTTAAGTATGTTGTATTTTGGTGTCCCTGGTAATGGTACAATTAGATTAGACTATTTCAGGCTTATGTATTTTTGGGAACTGAGAACTGTGAAAACTATTTCATTTAACAGACTGTTTCTCTTATAACTTAATAAATATATTTATACAACTTTGTATAAAGAGATATAAAAAGCACTCACAATAAATATCGAAGATTAAAAATACCTGAAATTTTATCTCAAAAATGAAGGAGGGAAAATGTTCACACATTCAAGAAGAGTAGACTTTTGGTGAAGAGAGAAGTCTTCAAAAAGCATTTAAAACCTATTTGACAACAGGGTGCCCTCACAAAATTGGATGCAAGTCACCACAGAGAAAGCATATCCCCAGGCAATCCCAAAATGGCATTCTGTACTTCTGAGAATACGCAGCATGATTTTGCCAACAATCAAGCAGTTGAATGAGTGGCATATGGAAATAAATTAAAAGAGTAGGTCTTGAATACTCAAGCCACAATTCATACAGCCTATTCAACCAATAGTAGATTCCAAAACTCTAAAATGAATCAAAGTTTTTGTCCAATTTTGCATTCCTTTATTGTAGGTAGGATGCATAATTCCTTGGTATAGTGATGAAGATGTAATCCATTCAGTCTTGTTCGACTCTTGGTGGTTTTATGGCCTGGGTCTCTCAATATCTTCCATTTACATTGGTAAAGTATGGGCCACCAACAGGAAAGAAAGAAAAAATCATCAGTCTCTTTTTCTAAAATCTCAGCATTTGTGTTGTTAGTAGGAACCATGCTGGCTAGGGATTCTGGAAGCTGAACCATCATTTTGCTAAAATAATGGCAGTGGAAACAGGTCTAATATTGCCTGAACCATAACTGAGTGATGCTATAAATGGGGAAACAACCAATGGCTGGGCACGTGTAACACACATATGACATATCCACACTTTTGCAAACAGCTGTACTTTTTGTACCACTTCCTCTTCCACAAAATATCCTTAAAACTAGTAGCTCAATGTTAAATATTCACAAGGTGAGTGACATCAGTTCCATTATAATTAAATCATATTAGAATCACTGAACTGAATCATTTTATAGCTTTACAATTATCTTGCAGACAATGTACTCAGTAATTTTTGCTAAATGCTTAAGTATCCAATTTGACCTGAAGGGTGCTACTTTCGACTTGCATGACGGCTAAATATATTAATGTCCCAGAAAATGTTTCATACTCCATTTATTGTAAAATATTCCATTTTTAATAGATGGTAATGTAAAACTAATACTAAGATGTATTCAGCTTTAATTGCATTTAAAGAAAGTTCAGCCATGGATTTTTCCCCCCAAAGTTTTCTTTATATGTCCAACCTTCATAATTCCGGAAGTTATTGAATGTATTATATACATTAATTTAGTTTAAACATACTAAATGTTAAGCTCCTAAATTTAAAATGAGAATCCTTTTCCTATTGAGTTACTATCTTCTGTTGCAAATTCAACTGTATATGTTTTATTTGTACTGTATTTATCAATTCATATGCTGCTAGGGTCACAGTGACTCTACACATCTTACAGACTAAGACTGTATATTTTTTTTAAAAAAATTAAAATAAAATCAAGTAAAAATTAACAAAAGTAAAAGAGGCTGTGGAATTTTTCAGTCTCTTCAGCTATTTATGATTCATTACAAAACTGCATCTGCAAAACAAAATAAAGAAAATTAATGTAAGCAATATTAAGTAAATATCAACCACACACCTTGACTATATAAAATGTGGTAATTTTAAAATCTCAATTTGTGCAAGCAGATGTCTGCTCAAGGTATGCAAATTCTGTGTTTCCTTCCAATACTTTCTCCAAATTTGCTGAGAAGGATTTCCGTAGTCCATAGAAAAGTTGAGGAGCACATACATAGCTGGGGAAAGAAAATAAAAGCTATTCTTCCAATATCAATTTTTCTGGCAGCTGGAGAAAGTTCAGAGGATCACTTTGGGGAAATTATTGATAATGGCTTTCCCTGTTTTTAATCCTTGAGCATTAGATAAACATTCTATTTCTAGGAGGATGTGATCATATGAGTGATCAAGACTATTCAGTTTTGAGAAATGATCTTTATTCAAATTTAATCCATAAGGCCTCCCTGAGTTCCTGATATAAAAACTCTAATGCAACATTTCTTCTCAAATCAAGTCAAGGAGATGATTATTAGCAGTTCTTGATCGTTAGGAAATCTTAGGAGTTGAATATTATTTTTCTCTTCTGCTTGGAAGTAGAAAGTAAAAGATTCCATATGTGAGTGCTTCTTACAAATATTTTGAAATTACATCCAACGTAACAAATTTGTTTGGGATCCATCCCCTGCCTTTTGTATTTAATAGCATTCCGTTTGCTGATACTGCATCACTTGTTGGTTTTAAGTACTGTTACCTAATTAGTATTTTTTTTTATAAAAAGAAAGGTTGATATTTGTTCAATAAATCAAAGAATAAACATCCAGCATAATTTACAAAACTAAGTCAAAGAATTGTTTTTCCTCATTTCTCAGTTTTGAAAATGAAAATAATAATTTCCTTGTCTTTCTCAATTTACAAAGGCTGCACATTACAATTGAACAAAAGATTGTTGGTCTACCATAATGAATAAGACTCAGTTAACTGCTATTTGGCTGAAATAAATATAATTTATGAATCTAACTTGCCCTAAGGATTGTTCATTTTGCCAATTCAAAAGCCTACTGCTAAATGGTACATTATACTGTAGTACAATTAATTGAACAAGCATGTTTGAACACATATTGCTCCATAGATGCTATAAATCAAACTAATCCTAGTTTGCTAAAAGCAATTTTACTGCCTTAGATGAGTTTTAATGAGTTTTTCAAATTCTGTAGTTCAATTACTCTGAACTGCTCTGAACTACAAACAAGAAGCTATTTTCCTGAAAACCATTTTTATTTCATTTTTTTTAACATTAGAGTTATATATTTTATCTGGTGTATTTGTCTGTGTTATTCATTTAGGAAAAGACAATCATTGCTATTAGAACTCCTGATGAATCTATTGTGATAAATTCTAACGATAATGTACAACCCATTTGAACATACGTTAATATGGCACATATGTATGGGGGCAGGGGAGAGCGTTGATAGTTGTAGCTTTCATGTGTTGATTTTCTAAGATTCTTTGTGGTGCCTCTGCTACTTTTTCCATTTTCTCTGGATTTCTACACACGGTAATTAAGTAGGATATTACTTCCAGCAGGATCAGAGCAGCTGCAGTTCTAAGGCAGAGGTCCCCAACCTTTGGGCACCAGGGACTGGTTCCGTGGAGAGAGGTTTTTCTGCAGACTGGAGGGTGCGTGTTTTTGTGTGCTGCCTGCATCTCACGGATGGGGCTTTGCTTGTTTATGTGGACCAGTTGCTTGGCATGCTGCGGCCCAGTACTGGTCCATGGACCGGGGGTTGGGGACCCCTGATCTAAAGGATAGGAGGAGGAAATGGAAGATAAAAACTCTCTTTAGAAAGCAAAGAGTAAAAATCAGAGCTCATTTGAGGAAAAGAGGACAAATGTTTGGTTGAACCACTAGTAGACAAATTGAGAGTGATTCTTTTCCTCTGGAAAGGGTAGATATCTTGTTGTCTTTTGTTAGTTTCTTTTCTTGAAATCAACAAATGTGAATTGCAAGAAGAAATGGAAAACAGCATGGTAAATATGCCACACAAATACATTATTATCATACAAAAATCACTATCAGCAGTTACAAGGCTAAAAGTTACAAAACAGCAACAAATAAATGGGCTGCGGTCTTAATTTGTCTAAATCTGACTGCTGCATCGCTAAGGCCATCATGTTGCTTACAGTCTGAACAGCGTGGTGCTGGATATGGTTTGCAGACACATTTCATTTCAATAACTATTAAATGTATACCACCTCTAATATATAAAACCCATTACAGTTTATTTACTTTCAGACATTTAAACTGTTATTCAGTTAGATGCTTATTTATCTTTAGGGACGAAATTATATTTCGTCCATAACAATTATATTTTGTCCATAACAATGGTGAAGTAAAACAGCTGCAGACACTCCTGTCTCCATATGTAATGATTGACTTGATAAATAATAATCCTAAAGGGGATTGTAATTTGGAATACATTATTTGTGGCAAGAGTTTAACTTGCTTTGCTTTTGTAATTAAAACAGGGTACTCTTATGCTACAAAATCCTTTCACCATTCTCAAGGAGGATAGGAAAGGTGTGTGATTTAGGAAATTAGTACAGATTTTAACAGGGAAAGACATATTGATTACTGAGACAACTGAATACTTAATGGTTTTGGTGACCAAAGCGGGTTGCAATAAGGTTAATTTCTAATCTTGTACACATTTTACACTCCTGCACTGGAAAGAATTGGAGCTTGCATAGATGTAATTTCTCCTCTAAAATGAAAAAAATGCTAATCACCACCATTGCTTTGCTGTGAACTTGCTAAGTCAGTAATAGAATAGAACTACACTTTTAAAAGGTGCGGATAGGTAATTAATATTGCTTATTTAACTGTTCAAGAACTGAAAGGCAAGCCTATACTTCAGTACTGTATGTTAATAGGGATACTGTACTCTCTATAATATTTGTTTTAAAACTTTTCTGTGTCTGAAAACTGAGTTGGATAAGACCTGAGCATTCCATTTTATTTCCTATAAAGCTACATACAGCTGCTCTTCTTTTCCTTCCCAATGTAATGTTCAGTTGGGTCATTAAACACTGTGTAACATTATTGTACACAGTTCTCCAGAGTTAAAATTAGTCTCTTTGGAGGCCTTCTCCAGGTTCAGTAGATATGACAAGCTCTGATGATCAGAATAAGCTAGAAATTGGCATCATGATCCCTGTGGGCATATCAAATTCATTGGATCCCCAGAGGATGCCCTTAGCAGTTTGCAGAAAAGGTTCTTCAAAAATGCCCTAAGCCTGCAGTCTCACCCATGAATTTGGCATCCTTGAGTGAGAACTTGCAAAGTTGTTATCATCTCATATAAGAGCATCAAAATCTCAAGATGCTGTCTATTTATTTATTTAGTGCTCTTATCACCATTCGGTCATTTGACTCTAAATTACTTTTAAGCTGCTTGTATATTATTAGCCGTATGACATACCAGTAAAATACAATCTTTGTTTGTTTATTTGCTTTTCTTTTTCTTTGTGAGTATTGTAAGCCACCCAAAGTCTTTGGAAGTTAGATAGACAGACAGACAGACAGACAGACAGACAGACAGACAGACAGACAGACAGACAGACAGACAAATAGTTAGCATAAAACCACAGCAACTTACATAATAAAGAAAATAATCACATACACTGATCTCAATACTCACTCTTGCTTCAGTCCCCATATATAAAACCTTCATAAATATAAAAAGTGAAATCTGGTCTTATATTTGTTGGGAAGGCATTTAGCAAAAAGAATGTCTGTACAATTCTGACTATTTTCGAGGTGGGAAAAGTAATCAAGTCATTGTATGAGATAAAAACAGTAGTGTCCAGAAGTGGAAAAGATTGCTGACCCCTAATCACTGGAACAGGAAATGAAAATCCTTATTTTCTTTTTACCTAAAAGCTTAGATTTGCCCCAAATTGGACTCCAACAGATGTGGTGCCTAAGGTAAATTTGTAGGGTTTACAAGACAGGATCCTCCAGCCTGTGAGCTTGGCTACCTTTTAAGGCTGTGTGGACAACACCATCCTGCAGAAAAGTAAACACCACTTCATGGGTCCCACCAACTTTCTTAACCGTCTAGGAGTTTTATTCCTTTCTTGGAAATGGTGACAGAGAGGGTTGTTGGGCTTCAGCTCCAGAAGATCCTGGGAAGAAGTTCTTTACCTAGACCTGTTTCAGTCAGGATTCAGGCCAGGGTTCAGTATGGAGACAACACTGATTATGTTTGTCAATGATCTGTAGTGAAGCTGGGCTGCAAGTTAGTCCATTAGTCCTGGTGTTCCTTGACCTCTCCGGAGTTTTGATCCCTTCCACCACAGTATCCTAGTGTGTTGATTTTGTACATTCAGAGTACAAAACATTCACTGTTTTGCAGTGGTTATCCTTTTTTCCATGTGACTGGTTCCAATTGGTGTTGGAAAAGGTGTGAACAGGTGCGATTTCATTCCTGTAACTCCTCACTTGTGCACTGTTGTTTAGCATCTACATGAAACTGCTAGTAAGGTTTGGATTGGGATCGATCATACCCATATATCTTGACCCTAAATAACCAAATGATTCTGTTGAGGTCCTGACCCAGTCTGGAAAGTGTGTGGACTGGAAGGGAGGAACGGACACAAACTGAATTCTGATAAGACTGAGTGGCTTACTTTATTTAATTCCTTCATCTTTGGCCTTTCAAGGGGTTGCACTTTCCCATGTTAGACCAATGGGCATCCTTTTTGGCTCACAGCTTCTTTTTGCAGATGGTAGCTATGCCCAGGAGAGCCTTTGATTCACCTTGGTACCTATTCCCGGTCATCACTTGATTGAATTACTGTAATGCATGGTACCTGGAGCTGCCCTTGAAAACCACTTGAAAGTTATAGTTGATTCAGAATGCTGTGGCTCAGGCAATTATAGGTATGTTGCAATATGCACATATCATCATATTCTTGTGCGGGTGCTGTACAGGTAGCCAGTATCTCCTATTAAATCTTGCATAGTATAGGGCCGGGTTCCTTGAGGAACTGCCTGTCTTCATATCTTTATGCCCGTCCACGTCAGGGAATGTGGGCATGCTCTGATTCCCATCTGTTAAGCAGTGTCATCTAGGAAGTATCATGGTTCCTGCTTTGAAGATTTGTCCTGTTTTTATCCTTCTCATCTTTCATAAGCTGCTTAGACCTGGTTGTTTTCCCAAGCCATGGACTAGAAAGGTGATCAAGCCACATTGGTTGGTCATAGGATGTTTGGCATTCAGAGGTCTGCTTCCATTTGTCTCTCTTCTTTCTGTTCTTGATGTATTTTGTTTTAATTTTTATCTGTAAGCCATCCAGATTTGTTATGGAGTAAGTAGGTTTGAAATTGAAATAATAAATAAACTAATAAATAAATAAATAAAAGTTTGAACTCCACAGCTACGCATAGTCACTCCCTTCCATTTGGGAACAAAATTATTAACAGTAAAGGTACAGAAGGTACAGAAACTGGCTAATAAAGGGAAGAAACTATAGCAACAATTCTTAGTTCTGTCTATAAGAAACAGAGTGAAAGAAAGAGCTGTTGGAAGACTTCCATCTTTATAAATTTGAAGGCATACTGAATGGATCCAGAACTCCCACTGTAATATAGACATTGGAACCAAAATCATTTTAAAAAATGACACTACTATTAATGCAGAAACAAGATAGAAAAGATTTAGAAAATTATACATATGCTATTTGTTATGTCCTGGGCCTTGCTGAGTCATTCAGCAAGGCTCAGGAAGGCTGCAGGAAGGCTGCAGAGACCCGGACAGACTACGTGTCTGCCCGGGACCCAGACAGGCTGTCTCCGGCCTTGCGCGCATGCGCAAGGCGGGAGAACGGCCTGCAATGATTGGATGTGCATCCCCTTGCAAGGGGATATAAAAGGCCAGTGGCCATTTTGTTCTTGCTTCTGTTCTGTGAATGTGCTTCAATAAAGAGATCCTTGTTGTGAACCAGCCTCGTCTCGATGTCTTCTTTAGAAGAACAGAACACTATTCACAAAGAAAGACAAGTTGTTTCATACTACTTAAAACAGGTGATCTTTATAGTTCTTTCTGTTTTCTGACAATTTCCAAGGCCCAAATTAAGGAAAAGAAGCTATCTACACATTTTCTTTCCAGAGAGTTGATAATTACAACTCAAGAGGCTATTTGGTGAAACAAAATTGGTTTGAATCATGTCTCTTTTTTAAGAAGATCCCTCAGTCGTTCTGAACACTAAAAATAATAGCCCACCCACAGGCAAATCATGGTTGACTGCTGAGAAGTATACATAACATTGTCTAAATGACTTTGTCAATGAAAAATGTACACATGGACATGCTGGTTACAATAGAGCATTGCATTTGGGGAATTCATTTTAAAATGCCTGTGCTAAGAAAATTCTCCAGAGAAACATATGGAGGACATATGTTTGAAATGAAGGAAAAATGCACAGAAAAATGTATAAAGGTTTTAAAGCTTTCTTAAAATACTTTTTGCAAACCAATGCAGAAATGGGCCAAATTAAATTTATATTGGCTCATTGGGAAAATCCGTCTTGTCAGACTTAGTTTAAGATTACAGATAACCAAGGAATGTAAATTCTGTAGAATATTTGGAAGCTGTAGTTGGTGCAAAATGCAGCTGCATGGACAGTTCTAGGGGCCCCTAGGGTGGCCCATATAACACTGCTGTTATGTGAACTGCTCTGGTTGCCAGTCTGCTTCCAGGTTCAATTAAAGGTATTAGTTATCACTCTTAAAGACCTTCATGGCACAGGTCCAAGTTACCTGACAAACCATCTCACCCAAGAGGATTCACTCCTACAGACCCAATTGGTCAAGGAATTCCAGATGGCAGTGTCCTGGAGAAGAGACTTTTCTGCTATGGCTCCCACCTTCTGGCTATGGCTCCCACCTTCATACCCCTCAAGGTGAGATCAGCCTCTACCCTCTTAGTCTTCTGAAAGGGTCTCAACAACCTGGCTTTGCCAGTTGGCCTGGAGCCTCCATGGGGCATGGCACATTGGAGGGGGATAGTAAACTAGGTAAAAGGTCCCACCTCTATCCTGCTGTATTCTGGTTCTTAACTTATCTAATGTTTGTTAATTTTAATATTTAATGCCCTAATGTTTTCATGTTTTATATTTGCATTTTACCATAAGCTGCCAAGAGTTGCCTGGAAGTGAGATAGGCAACATATACGTTTAATAAATAAAAATCTAAAACAAAACTACACTACAAAGAATCATCTTCAGTCACTTCATCATTTGATCAGTCACAGACCGATCAAAGACGGGCCAATAGTGCGCTTATCTGTATGGGAAACAACTAATTGGTAGATTCTACATTGCAGGAGTGATGTCTGAAATAACAGAACACTTATGGTTATCTTCAGGGTGGCTCTGAATACAAGTTAGAACCTTTGCTTTGTTCATTGCTGCCGGAAAAAAAAAAAATGGGATGTATGATTGATGGGTTCTTCATCATGGCCAGGGATAACATTAAGGAAATGTGTAGCACTTGCAGCCAAGGTGAATAATGTTTTATTTTAAATTCCAGAATTGGGAGAAGCATAGCACCCTTTAAATCTTGATAAACGTAGTTCCCTCCAGTGTACTGATGCGAGCTTTTATACATTTCTCATAAATGCATGAAGTGCAAATCAACAGGACAATGCAAATAACAGAGAGAAATCATAGAAGCAACGGCAGAGGGAACATCCTGATGAGATTTTAGCAGCCAAGAGGCTGTGCTATTAACAGTAATCAGGGATAGGGCTAAATGTAATGTTGCACAACACTGACCAAGACACAGGCACTTAACAAAAACCTTGAAGGTGTAAACAAGAAGTATTTTAATGAATGTATGCTTTGGGGTAGGTAAAGATTGGTGTTAGTGGAATTCCACCTGAGATACTTAATCTCTTCAGGCGGCAGGGGAAAAAAATCCATCAGAGTTGAGGAATGCATTGAAATAACAGTGGAAAAAGAGAGAGGGAATGAGGAACAAGAAGGGAGAAAATATGGACTCAAACTTTTACTTTCTAAAATTCAAAAGGCCATGAATAAAATGAGGGCAAATGAGAAGAGGCTTTTCTTCTTAAAACTACAGTAGCTTAAAATCTTAACAAAATGAATGGAGAAATGATACAAGAATATAAAACATCCGCAATGGTACTTATTTACAGCAGCCTATGCAAGCTGACAAACCTACAATGGAAATGCACTTCTAATGGCTGGATGTATCTGAAGATGGTCCACAAAGCTGTCATTGCTGTAAAAATAAAGAACTTACTTTGGCAGAAAATTAAATACGATCTGCTGCTCTGCTGTAGCTAAAGACCACATTTAAAGTGTGTGTGACTTTGTTTTTTCCCCTTTTCTTTCCTCTTCCCTTGCTCTCAGCTATTTAATTGTCTCCAGCATGGCTGGCCTTTGTCATGGAGCTCAGACCTAATTAAGCTTGAGAACTACACACAAGGCCTGGAGCAAGGATCATCCGCTGCCTGGGCCGCAAGTCCTCAAAACATTCTGGCAGATAGCAAACTGCCTTTGGTTATTCAGATGAAGTTGAAAAAAAGGCCCCTTTTGCTCTAACTTTTTCTACCCATTAGGACAATGAATGTAGGGCCTGTGCAGTGTAGTGCTTTAGGAAAACAAGCACTCTTGAACGCAGAGGTTTTCTTTCTTTAAAGAGGAATCTTGTGGTGTGCGTATCTGTGTGTGTGCATGGGTATTTCAGCTCCCTTGCTATGACCCTCCTACTCTTCAATAACATAAATGGCACGATATATATGTATATTTTGAGACATATTTATTATATAGTACATTTGATTACAGAACCATAAACAGAGCCCATGTAGCTGAGTTCATTCAAACCTTAACTCAAGCAAAGGTATCTACAGTGGTGGGATTCAAATATGTGAACAACCGGTTCTCTGTGTGGACGCCACTTCCGGAAGTCCATTCTGGGCCTGGGCAACAAAAAATTAGCTACCGGTTCTGCCGAAGTGGTGCGAACTGGCTGAATCCCACCACTGGGTATCTCTCTCTCTCTCTCTCTCTCTCTCTCTCTCTCTCTCTCTCTCTCTCTCTCTCTCTCTCTCTCTCTCTCTCTCTCTCTCTCTCCCACACACACACACACACAGATATAGATATAGATATAGATATAGATGATATTGATATATAGATATAGATGATATAGATGTAGATATAGATATAAATGATATAGATATAGATGATATTGATATAGATATAGATGATATAGATGTAGATTAGATATAGATATAAATGATATAGATATAGATGATATAGATGTAGATTAGATATAGATATAGATGATATAGATATAGATGATATAAATGATATAGATGATATAGATATAGATGATATAGATATAGATATGATCTCAACATTGCAGTTTTAAAGTAAAGAATAAAACTCTGAAACTTGACTTCCTCATGGACATGACTGTAGTGGATTTGGTTCTTTGACACCTACAGTTTTTCTTCTCTTTTTTCCAAAAACAGATGTTCAGTTATTCTGGTCTCTGAAAAATGGGCCCTAGCTTGATCAGAACAGTCTGACATATCTTAATTCTATTAAGCATGCAGAACACCTTGTGAGTAATCAGTATGAGCTAAGTTTTTGTTTTCCTCAGATGCCATACCAGAAAATGCATTTAAACTGTAACAAGCCATTTGAATCGGAGCAGCATGGCGCATACAGTCCTTGTGGCAGCCATTTTGAAAGATCAGACAGTGTGTGATGGGATAGAATCATGGAATCATAAAATGTAAAGGTTGGAAGAGGTTTAATTCAACCTCCAGCCTAGTGCAGAATGCACTTTTGGTGAAATTCTGAAAAAACTACACCTGTCAGAGGAAATAAGGTTAGGAATAGATGGATAAATAATTTGATTTGGTACAGGAAGTTTCCTAATTTCTTATCATGTCTTTTTTGCTTTAAATCCATCCTTTTCACTGTATAATGCATATGCAAATGCATCTAATAAATCCTCCATACAAACATTTTTCATTAATTTTTATTAACAAATTATAAATTATAAATAGTTAGTTAATTTTTATAGAGTTTCATTGTTCATTAGTGCCACTGCAACTATTTCTAATTGTATGTAATCATATACAAACCCTATTCAGTAGACGGAAATGTCATATTCTGTACACTTTATGCTACATTATTTTATATAGGTACCTCAATATTGCCGTATAAATCTTACTCATTGACATGTTTGAACACTGTGCTGAATTTATGAACACAGGGTTAGAATTTTATTTTTTTCTTTGGCAGCAGTTATTTTCATTGATTTATTTTTTATTGTTTGCTTCTTGGAAATTAGCAATAAAAGGGAAGGGAAGGAATGATGCACTGTTGAAAAAAAGCTACTGTCTGAAAGTTCATTAGAACAGCAGCTTGTCTAATTTTAAAACTGAAATTTAAAATGCACCAAGCAGAAAAGTGTTGGGCCATGTTTTTTAGAAATAGATTCCTCACTCTCCTCAGGGATTACCTTGGAATCAAGGCCATTGCATCCAGTATTTAGATGATGAAAAAGAAACCTGTTAGAAGGCTTTCTCTGTTGATTTGTTATATGCTATCAAGTAATTGTTGATGCTTAGCAACCACATAGGTAGATTTTCTCCATGACAATCTGTCTCTGACCTGGTCCTTCAGACCTTTCAACACTGCAGTCATTGCCATTGTGACTGAGTCCATTTACCCTGCTGATGGTCATCCTCTTCTTCTCTTTCCTTCTACCTTTTCCAGCTTTAGAGCCTTTTCCAGAGAGCTGAGTCATTGCATACTGTGTCTGAAGTAGGATAATTTGAGCCTGGTCATTTGTACCTTGACTGAGAATTCTGGGTTAATTTGTTTGATGATTCATTTGTTTTCTTGGCTGTCCACAGTCTTCTCAGTCTTTTCCAGCACCAAACTTCAAAAGCATTGGTACTCTTCCTATCCTGCTTCTTCAAAATCCATCTTTTGCTTTTACTGAATTTAACAGAGAGCACCATGGCTTGTACTTAGAAGAACAGGCATGAAGGCCTTGGAAAAGATATTCAAATGCTCTAATGTGTCTATTTCTACAAAGATCAGAATACCAAAGGCCTTAATCTGACCATGTAATAAACACCATTAATACTTGAGAGATCTTTAGCTCGTCCTCGGGAGCATATTCCGTGCCATCTGACCTGAGGGATCCATCATCCAGCACTGTATCATCAATCATTTTATATTCCCTATCCATGTGGTTTTCTTTGTGTGAAGAAATGAGACTCTAATTGCTGTCTAAACTAGGGGAAAGCAACTGCAGCCAGGAAGAAAGGCTTCCCAACTAAGCACGACATCTGCTCTTTCCCAAAAGGCTCAAGGAAACTTAAAGGGATTCCTTTATTCATTCACTTACAACTTACTTAAAAGCATCTTTGCCTGCATTCCAGTTACCTGGCTAATTGAACCAGATCCCACAGTTTTCAGGAATGTGCCAATGTCCAGAGGCACTCTCACCCCCCACCCAGGCCCTTAGCTTATAAAAGAAAGGAGATAGGAAAAAAGAGCAGGCAGATGAAGAAGTGGCACAAAGCATGGTGTAACTCTGTGGTGTGTCCAGTCAGTTGGAAATGTCAGTTGTATCTGATTCACCTGCATGAATTGGCTTGTCTGATTTCAAGGGCTGATCCAGTTCAGTGCTTTAATCAAATCACCAAACTGAACTGTCCCAAATATCAAATGAGGATATATTTTCCTTCTGTACAAGAAAAACGGACCAAGAGGTCTAGTTTGCTTTTTTTTTTTTTGCTGTAATGGTGGAGGGAAAAAACCCTTCATTTTCTCTTTACTTTTTAATGCTTTCTTTCACCTAAGCATATCTCACTGAGAGAATAAATATTTTGCATTCAATCTCTTTTATTTTAAAAAGCGAGAAATCCTGGTAGCATGACTAGAGTAGACTATTTGGATTACAGTAGGTAGAAGTCTGATATAATATACACTCAATTTGTGTGCCTGTTTCCTTGATCTTCCATGTTAAGTATAATTAATATACTGTAGGTCAGTTCTTATCTACCTTCCAAGCACAGAGAAAAATAGGATTTTATTTTCTTTGATTCTGTGATTCTTCGATGTCTTTTTTCACAAACAATGTTTGATAGAATGCATGCATTTCCCAACTCCAGGAGCCAACCATGCAGTTCGTGCCCTTGTGCAGTAGATTTACTGTGTATATGCCTTACATGATTAGTATTCCTTCAGACAAGACAATTGCATTCAATGGGCAGGTTACCAAAGTTCGTTTGTTTCTTTGTGTCAGAAGCATCACAATTAAAATAAGGCATACTATATAACATAAAATATAAAACACAAGTTTAAAATATGTACAAATTAAACAGATTTGGTCCAGAAACTAGCAACATCAATTGTGTTCTGTCACACTGTCATGAGTTCCTCAAATGTACACTGATTGGGGCACAAAGGGCAGATATACGTATGTGTTGTTGTCTGCATGTCACCACAATTGCAAAGAGCAGAAGCAACTGGATAGTCCCATTTGTTCAGAGTGTCCCTGGATCTTGTTTACCAGTGTACAGTCGATTCAGTGATTTCCATATGTCCCAGCTTTTGTCAGACCCAGGTGCCAGCTCCTCCACTGGTTCCATCCAGTGTTGGTTCTTTGTAGCTTTCCATAGATCCACTCTGTTTTCAAATTCTTCAAAGTGTTCTGGCAACCTAAGGAAACTTTCCCTGGATTTTAGTCTCTGCTGAGCTGGTTGGTTACTTTGGTTACCAAAGAGAAACATCATCTTTCCATGATCATCAGATTTTGAAACTTGGGAACAGAAGGCAGGTTATCAATGAAGCTGTTTCAGTTTCACATGTCATCAAATACTTGTCATGTTATTCTTGGTCAATAACTGCCAAGCCTCAATGAATCAGAAGCAAGACAAATCTCCCAACTTCTGATCTTATTTGGTCCTTGGTTGCAACAGATGAATATCTTTTGAAGTAGTAAGGGGCAAATACAGGGTTTTATTTGAAAATGGAGTGCTATGTCTGTTGGTTCCAAAAGCAAAGTTTTTGTGACATAAATGAAAAACTCTTTCACTTAGCTCTAGATTGGATCCTCTATCACTGCCTTTGTTCTACAAAATCCTTTGTCACCGATGGGACCTTTTTTTTGTTTTGTTTTTTTCCCCTCCTGGAATCCAGTTTAAGTTTGCAGATCCATTTTACATTGAAAAGAAATCAGAGGCTCATTAAATTTGTTCTCAAGAAAGAATATATGTGGGAGATCCAAATCTGTTTTTGTTTAAAGTTAGTAACTGTCACTTTTCGAAATGAACTCTACAAATGATAATTTCCCAGATTGCCAAGAGGAAAAAAAGAAAAAGAAAGGGAGGTTAGGACCAACAGAACTGAGAAATCTGAGCTGTACAACTATAACATTTGTTGTTTTCCTCTCTGAGCCCTTTATTGCTTTGTTAATTTGATAAATATTTTCCTGTGGGAATGAGAAGTCTAACAAGTAAGGAAATCCAATAAGAGGCAAGACAATAAAAGTGTTCAGGAAGGTAACAGCACAAAATGTCAACACTTTCTTACAAGCCAGGGTAGTCAATTCCCTTTTATCTATTTTCTCTTCTTAATCTTTCATCAGTTTTTTTTAAAGAAGTTCTCATCTAAGTATCTTACAGTGACAACTCAATTTTTCTCAGAATAAAGCCCTCTTCACACTTAGATCCATTTAGAAACTCTATTCTATTTAAAATGTTGATTTTTTTTAATACATCCCGCCTACACAAATTTTGTAAAGTGTGACCCCAGGCTATTTTGGATAATTAAAGAAGTGAGACATTTAGAAAATTGTTAAGTTAAGCTTAAGGCACCATAGAGAAATGCATGGTAGGCAAGATGGACAATATTTTTAAAGCACTTTGTATAATTAATAATAATGAAAAGAATGTTATAAGTTCAATGCAAATTTATTTATTTTTTTAAAAAGAAAATGATAAGGCGGAGACTTTACTATTATTCTCCTGTATGAATAAATGATGCATTCATGCTAGAATAATGTGATGGTCAGACGTTGTTCAAGAGGTAGCATGTTGATACACTATAATATGCTTTAAGCTATAATACCTTTCTATATTATCTCCTATTTGGTAAAATATAATATTTTACTCACTAAGATAAGCCACTACAGATATTCTTCATTTAGCAACCCCAACTGCAACTTGCAATTTGGTTGTTAAGTGATGCAGTCACTAAGTGAAAGCAGAAATGTGTTTATCATCTTAATTCAGCTTTTCTTTGCTTTACAGACCTGTAAAAATTGTAAAAGTGGGGATTAGTCATGCAGTTCATATGTGAACAATGTGAACAACTGTGAAAGGTGGTTAAATGTCGCAGCCATTAAGCAAGGTATACCTGTGGTACCTGAGAATGCCACTTATTTTCTGGAGGTTTATCTTGCTCTTATGATTATGCAAGCCAGCATCATCATGGATAAGAATGTTCGGAGGCACTTCACCTTTCAAACTAAAATAAGGCTACTCTTTATCAAGATTTAAGATCCAATGCTTTGGCTCGTTAGCATTGTTGAATTGAGGTATAGCTAGAACACAGAAGGTGAATACACACAGAGAGACACACAGAAATCCTATATATACACACCCTTAACTTACGATCAAATTTGATATGGCAGATCAACTGTCCAGGGCTGCTGGAGTCAGGCAGTATATACCGTACATTTAAAAGAAAGCAAACTGTTTATAGGACAGTTTATGGTGTACTTTATGACCGTAAGGATGGGCAAATGTAATTATTTTTCTGCCTTTATTGCATTCTCAGGTAGCCACCCAGGGGCCTATTTCCGACCTTCCTAGGAGGGAGTAATGCTGGGTTATATCTTCAGGGTCACTGTGAGGAATATGCTAAGCGTCTGGTGGATAAAGTTGCTCAGATTCGCTCTGCATTGAATGCTAGCCTTGATGCAGGACCAGTGGAGGTTGCAGGAGCTGAATCTGTCATGGTTGTCTGGGGAGAGGATTGAGCCTGTTGAACCTGAGGAAGTGAACAGGGTTTGGCCACTTCTGTGTTCAATCTCTGCCACTGCTGGCTGGTCAAGGATGCCTGGGAGAAGGCACATACATGATTGAGTCTTGGCAGTGGTTAATGCCTTTTTGAGGACTGTTGTTTTCTTATTGGCTCTTGTCATCAGATCTTTTTGCATTGCCAGGCTGGGAAGAAATCTGAAGCTCCGGTCCTTTTGTTGAGTCAGTTTCTGATTTGAGTTGGCAGGAACTGTTAGAACGCTACCTGCTATTCCTGAAATAAAATCTAAAACATAATCTGCAGTGAGCAGATTTGGAAAAACAGGAAACTGTTTTATATTCCATCAAACTGTTGGTCCATGTAACTCAATAGTATTAATGCTGAATGATGGTTGCTCTACAGCAGACATGTCAAACTCGCGGTGTCATGTGACATTGCGCAACGTATCGGAGCTTTTTCGCCATTGCCGGCAATGGGGTGGGCGTGGCTTCCTGATGACATGTCCGGCCCATGGGCCGGCAGTTTGATACCCCTGCTCTACAGAATTTCAGAGAGATGTGTTTCCTAGGAATGATTCTTGGATCCTTTGCATCCAAAAATTGCTGCAGGCTGAGCCAACCCCAAGAAAGGATCATGCTCTTACCTTAACGTTTAACTTTGTCCAATGCATTCTGCATCCAGTTACATCTGAGTTCTGCTGCTCCATAAAGCCTTTAGAAGTCTGGCAATAGCTATTGGATCATTATTGGACACCTGTCTGGACGCTCATGTCAAGCTACCATCTTTACGAAGAAAAGCAGAAGTGATGTCATCCTAATAATGTTTACTGCTTTGAAGTTGATTGGCTTGATATTGATTATGTCCTCAGTAATGACTCTGGAAAGCAACACAAACATGTTCATGTATTTATAGCTCTACATTTCCATTCACCAAGTTACCTTGTTGGAAAAGCTGTGATGTTTGCAGAGGTGAAGTCTGATTAATTATCAATAATCACCAACCAAGTGAATTGTATTTGAATTAGCAAGAGTACAATAAGAGCTGGAGCCTTACTTGAGATTCAGCTGTGAAACAGAGTTGTTTAATTAATTATTACTATTACTTCTGGCATGACATTTTCTCTGGCTGAGACAACTGCCTACTTAAATTATAAACTCATGCAAGGCTTGAACTAATATCCGAACCTCGGATGAATACTGTCAATTTACTTTATAAACTTTTCATGGTGCATGATGCTTGTGCATTTGTCATTCCTCTTCATAGTATTAACAAAGTTGGTGTAAAATCATCATAATAAAGATTTAAAAAATCAATCAAACTAAAGCATGCAGGGCAAAATCCAGTCAAAATGAAACATCAATAAGCACAATAATGCAAATAATATAGTCAGATGTGAATAATCGTCCCTGAAATTATTCATTGTATATTATCTCTGTTTTAAGTAACTTTTGCTAGTTCATCTTGTTCCAAAGGGGAAAAGTAATACTGTATTATTCAACTTAAATAGTAATAATAATAATAATAAAGTTGGAAGGGACCTTGGAGGTCATCGAGTCCAACCCCCTGCTCAGGCAGGAAACCCTATACCATTTCAGACAAATGGCTGTCCAGTCTCTTCTTAAAAACTTCCAGTGTTGGAGCATTCACCGCTTTTGGAGGCAGGTTGTTCCACTGGTTAATTGTTCTAACTGTTCAGGAAGTTCTTCCTCAGTTCCCGGTTGCTCCTCCTTGACTAGTTTCCATCCATTTACGTCGTGTCCTGCCCTCAGGGCCTTGGAGAATAGCTTGACTCCCTCTTCTTTGTGGCAACCCCTCTGGAGGATATTGAATATGCTTATCATTTCACCCCTAGTCCTTCTTTTCATTTAATAGACATACCCATTCCAGGCAAACCGTTCTTGATATGCTTTAGCCTCCAGTCCCTAATCATCTTTGTTGCCCTTCTCTGCACTCTTTCTAGCGTCTCTCAACATTTCTTCTTTTACATCGTGGTGTACCAAAACTGGATGCCGTATTTCCAAAGGTGTGGCTTACCAAAGGCATTGTAAAGTGGTATTAATACTTCACGTGATCTTGATTCTATCCCTCTTGTTACGAGCCAGCACTGTGTTGGCTTTGTGCAGCGCAGCCACTGCGGGCTATATTTAGTGATTGTCAATAGGACTCCGAGATCCCTCCTAACAGTTACTACTATTGAGAACGGTACCCCCTATACTATAACCTGTACATTTGGTTTTTCTTGCCTCTAAATGTAGAACCTTACTTTTTCACCATGAATCATTTGTTTAGATAGCGCCCAAATGTTCAAGTGTCCAGGGGAGGGTCCCTGTAGCTTAAGCCTGTCTTCTGGAGTGTTGGCTATTCCTGCCAGCTGGTCATCCGCAAATTGATGAGTTCCCATATATCCCCTCGTCCAAACCTGTGATGGAAGATGTGACGAGCACTGGCCCCAGACAGAGCCCTGGGGCACCCACCTGCAACACTTCCTCCATGTAGATGCGGTTCCATTCCGAGGGGACCACACTGAGTACGTCCGGTAAGCCAGCTTACGAATTCCATCTGGTGGTGATGCTGTCTTTGTATACCCACATTTTTCGATCTTATCAAGTAGTAGGTTCGTTGTGATCTACTTACAAAATGCCTTACTGAAGTCCAAGTAAATTATATCCACAGCATTCCTCTGATCCACTAATTTTGTCACTTGGTCAAAGAATGCAATAAGGTTTGTCTGGCATGATCTGTTTTTGACAAACCCATGTTGGCTTTTAGTAGTGATTTTGTTTGCCTCTAGGTGTTCGCTGATTCGTTGTTTGATTATCTTTTCCAGAATCTTCCCAGGTATTGAGGTCAGGCTGATAGGTCTGTAGTGTTTAGTATTTATGATCTGCTCATAAATGTCAAGATAACATAGCAAGAAAATTCTAATATACCTCCTGGACACAGAGCTTCTCTTGGTGATTGGTAGCACTGTCTGCACTTCAGGTCCTGTCTAATGTGGTAGACCCCTGCTACAATGGATCTGGTGCTTAATGTCTGTTCTTGTACTGCTATGGTCAGTGCCTTAGTGCTAGCTTTTAGTTCAGTCCTTTCCAGCCACTGGTAGAATTTCCCAACGTCTGCCACCCTAGTTATCCGTCAATGGTACATCCCATGTAGGTTGTCTTGGCATGGCACTCTTCTGCTTGATCTTCCTTTCATATATGCTCCTGCCACAGGCATTCTCTCAGGAGCTCATCTTTGGCTGCCATCTTACTAATGTACTCCTGGATGTTCTGGGTTTCCTCCAGCACAATGACTTTGACACTCACAAGACGATGCCTGCCTTTTTTCTGGCTGGTGTACAGTCTCCGGGTGTAAGACCTGGGGTGGAAACCTCCATACGTTATAAGGAACTTCCAGGTCTTCACATTAGCAGCCTTTATGTCCTCCTTTGGCCAATTCACTATGTCAGCAATGTATCTGATGACTGGCAGGGCATATGTGTTGACGGCAAGGATCTTGTTCTTCCCATTGAGTTGGCTCTTTAAGACCTGTCTTATCCTACGGACTTACCTGGTTATTGCTATCTTCCTTACTTCCTCAATGTAAGGGATACTAAGGTACTTATAGTTGATCTGTGTGTCTGCTATATGGCCCACTGGTAATTCTACCCCATCAGTCTTAACTATCTTCTCTCTATTTACTACCATTCAGCCATGCTACTTTAGTCCAAATAATATTCCAATGTCCTTACTATAGATTCTAGTCAAGTGAATTTGTCTGAAATGATATAGATTTGTCTGAAATGGTATAGGGTCTCCTGCCTGAGCTGGGGTTGGACTAGAAGACCTCCAAGGTCCCTTTCAACTTATCATCATCATCATCATCATCATTATTATTATTATTATCAATCAGCGAGTTCATGGGTCATTAGCATGCAGCTTGATGCAATCCATATAGAGAAGGTCGCTGGTGGTAATTCCATCTCTTGAAATGAATAAGATAAGAAAACCTGGAATAAATAAATAAACAAAAACGCACTGTCTGGCAAGTTCTTCATTTCACATTAAATTGTTATTCTTATTATTTTAAATTCAAAATAAAGTCATACTAGCAAGTGACATCTAGCATTATCTTTGATTATAAGAAGCCTTGTAGCCTGATGTAGATTCCATCTTTACTTTAAAAAAAATAATGAAAATGAGATTTTACAGGAATGTAAAAATGACTATTGGGTAGAAATAGATGAACCATTAATGGAGGAGAAATGGTATCTCAGTCCTCAAGAAATGGAAAGCATGAGAAAGAAACCGAAAATAACCCTACCTAGATTCTGTTTGGTATAAAGATGTGACAAGGTAGAAAATTCCAGAGGCGACCTTAGAAAAGAAATGTGACAATTAGCAATAGATTATTTAAGCCTGGAAAAGAAGAGAATATTAGAAACAAACTTCACTGACTCTACCTTGTGTTTGTGCTTTCAAGATTTGATTAGTTTAGCCTTTATCATTAAATAGGGTCTGATATTTCTTGTAGCTTTTGTTTCTTGGTTTAGCCTACTTCAAAGGGCTGGCAGACGGAGAAAAAATATTTCAATATATTTTTATGATGTCCTACAGCAATAAAGAAGCACTGGAATCTTACACTGAACTGGTTTCCTTCAAAGAGCTGATCTTTCAGTGACTATTGTCCAGGGCTTTGTTTGGAAATGTGCTCATTTGCATAGAAAACCAGTTATAGTAAGTTGGGCTGATAAGAGAAACTTTGGTGAGGAGGTAAAAGGAGTGGGAGGATAAAACTTCATGAGTTTCCTTCAAGATATACTGGTGGTTTACCACAACCCCCATATTAGCCTTTTCCTGAATACAGTAGTCTCAGGCCTATGTAGCCATCTTGTGAAGTACTCATGAGATCCTCTCCACATTACAGACATGCACACCAGCTCAAAAATGGTCTTGCCTTTGTTGTAAGTACTAGTACTTGAAATTAAGTTGTTTCATGTTGTTAAATATTTTTATGTCAATTGGGTTTTGTGCCTTTGTAGTGTTGTTCACAGGTAGAAATACTACAACTGCCATTTCAAATATTTCACACAGACATTTTCTTCTGAGTGAATGTAGCAGGAGTAGTGTTGCCATGTTGTTACCATTCAGGTCTACACAGTAGATAAGCCCAACTATATTCAATGGAACATTTCCTGGAAAAAATTAATATAGCATTACCACTGAATACGACATTCCTAGCTGTAATTGTAAACAGCCCCAGAAAGAATTATCTTGGTCCCTGCTCTGAATTTGGAACATTTGGTGGTGGTGGTGGGGGAAAGTGATTTGAGGAGAATAATTTTGTTTTTATGTAAAAGAGAGATCAGTTCCTTGGGGCGGGTGGGTGGAGGGTTCTCCAAGAAGAGGAGATTTCTGTGGATCCAAAATCATTGGTTGGACACCCTGGAAATTCATTTGAGTCTGTATTTTCCTCTAATACCCAAACCCAATTTTGGAGAAATAAGGTCTGTAGAACTATGTGATCTCTACAGGGCCTGTAAAGGGATCAGAGAACAGGTTGATCCTCCTTAGGTCAGATCTTTTGCTGCACTCTCAGAGAAGGAAAAATAGTCCTACAGTTCCTGAAACACTCTGAGAGGGATCTTAGCAATGTATTTATTTCTTCATCTAATTTATAGAGCTATCCATCTCACAAACGACTCTGGGCAGCATATAACAAAACTAAACTACACCTATCTAAAACTATTACGTGGATAGCGAGATGGGCAGCATATAAATTTAATCAATAAATAATAAAATAATTTAGCATTAAATATTTTAAAAAATCAAACATGTCAATTGCATCATTGCTCAAGTTGTACATTATTAATAGCAACCTTCAGTTCTTAATCTGAATAAGTATCTAGTAGCCTATATATATATTCGTTCATTTATAAAAATGAACGAATATATTATGCTAGCAAAATTTTGTGTGTGTGTTTATTCCTGTTTCCATTAATGTTTTACTATCTCTTTTCATTCTCAGTCTGGCAGACAATTGTTCAGTTTACACACATATATTTACATGTTTCTTTTATGTTTTTCTATCTCCTATCTTACTTTATTTCTCCATTCTAAAATAGTTTATTCAGGAAAATCAGTGGAGCAATTCCTTAACTCCTAAGCTCTTTTATCTGTTCATGCATACAGTATCTGAGGCAATTTGTTTCATTCCAGGTGCACTTATAGAAATAATTATATTTTGTTAGTGAGAAATGCATTATAAATGATTGATCTAAAAGAGCAGTTAGTCTGAATAAAGAATGGAGTATAAATTATTTCTGTTCACATATTTACAGATGTATTTTGTTGTACCATCTTCTGAAATAAAAAAAGGATACTATAATGTACCTTAAATTCTACAAGTATGTGAATGTGTGGATATATGTACCTATCTATTGTTTTCAACATTCTGCACACTTCATGTAGCATCCAGTGTAATAAATACTGACATTTTTGGTAGAGAGAGATTACTTAATAGTTTTTCTACTATGTCTTTCTGATCATAACCCAATTCTTCTGAGCAAATCAGGATGGTCTAATTTCAGTTAATGGAGTCGCTTCTTCAATATTTCTGCTTCTTAGTTTTAAGAGGATTTAGCTCTGAGCATTAAACATTTAAAGATTCCTGAGATTGGTAAAGGATGATAGAATGGTTACAGATCAATAATATATTAATTGATAAACATGCCACCCCTCTGCATGTCTTACTTAGAAATATGATTCATTTGTAAGGTCTTAAAAAGAGACATTTACAGTAAAAGCTTATTGATATAATGCAAATGTCTCATTTATTTCATTCCCTCTTCTGAGGATTCAGCTAGATACTTTCTGAACTATTTATTCATGCACTAGTTAACTTCATTACTCAGCACTTGACATCTGGTTGTCTGATGTGTGAATTATATTGCAAAGCGTTGTAATATTGGAAATGATAGGAAATGATAATGTGAGGTTTCACACAATTCACACGTTACAACCATTACCTGAAGCTGAAGTACAAATAGAAAATCCAAAAGAAAGGCAAAATGATTGCTTGAAGTATTTTAATAGATACATCACAAAATAACAAAAATAACTGGCACAAAAGAAATAAATTCAATTGAAGGACACAGACAAAAGCTACTGGGTGTGTGCTTGTAATTATTACAAATGGATTCATATGAAGACTGTATTGGTTACATCTGTGATATCTGCCAAAAGCTTTAAGATGGTTAAAAAAATACAATACAACTGAACTGCATTTTAGATAGCAGCTGGTCAAGCTGCCACTTTAATTTTTTCACATCTAATTTCCTAAAACCAGTTATGTAAAGGGATATTGCCTTTCAATGATAAAGACACCTTGTGATTTAAGATGGCCTCCACAAATATAATTTCATTTGTCAACTAATAAGAATTCAGAATTCTGAGCCTAATTATTTGTGCCTCTTAGCTAATTTGGTGTGAACAATAGAATATCCTAAAAGCGCTATGTGAAGAGTTATATTATAGCGGATCATATTCTGTCTGCTCATCAAATCTATGTAGAATTTTTGTTTGTTTGTTTATGTTTAAAAAATCTATAAGCAAGAATAATGTTCAAAGTAGCTTGAAACTTAAGTGAGTTTCATGGAAATAAAAATAACTTTCAGTGAAGTATTGCACAATGCAGTAGTTCACAGAAATAGATGGATGAAGTCTTGTTCTCCTACCTTCGGTGAATCAATCAATCCTCTGCACAGTTTTATTAGTAAATAAGTTGTTGGTATATTTACCCACAAATGGTTCAGATGGCAACTTGAGACTGGGGATTTAAAAAAAAAAAATGGGAGTAGAACTTTAATTTTGATCCAGGACCATCCTATCAAAAATTAATACTCATTATGGCAGAATCAGTCCTACATTTTAAGTAACACTGAGTCTAGCATAGGACCTTAGTGGACACAGGACAACTTAGGGAAAGTAGAGCTCAGTACTAAGTTCTATAGATGTGCATGCAGGAATGCCCAACTTCAATAAGTGCTATATCTAGGACTGGAAAAGCTGCTTGCTGATGAAATACTGCTGTGAATGCAACAACTCTCTCTTGAGTGTGAAGCAATCTCTTATATTCCTTCCGGGAAGTGAAACTCTCTCTATTGTGGACAGATTTCTGAGTCATTCATTGACGTGGATGATGAGCACCATTATTCTATTCCCATCATATTTTCAAGTCCAACTGTAAAATTTTACACTTTACAGGCTTTCCAAGTGTTCCTTAACAGCAACTTAAGAAGTGTATTTTAATTTATTTTCAGAATGAGCCATTAAGCCAAAATTAGTGATTAAAATCCACTATATTATTTCATCACATTTTCATAGGTGAGGCAAAAGAAGAATAGACTTAAAGTAAATCAGAAATCCTGGAGATTTCCTAGGCTAGCTTTCTTCAATATAGGCACTTTCCAGGTCTGTAGACTTCAATAGCCAGAGTTCTCAAATAGTATAACCACTTGATGAAAAATTCAGGGAGTTGAAGTCTGTAATCAAGAGGGCTTCCTATTGGATCAGCCTGACAACCAATTGATGTAAAACATTTTTATTTGCTGTTGTGTACATTTAAAAAGCAAAAAAACAAGGAAGGTTGTGGGGGGGTCTTTCCTTCCAAACACCTGCCAGTTATCACCCAACTGTTGTCATAATCAAGGAACAGAATGTGTGTTATAAAGAAACAAAAAATGAAATGATATGGGGTTATAATTCACACACATGAACAGTGAATAATAGCAAGCACACACTGCCCTCCCATTAACATCAGAAAAGTTTTCACGCACCAAGCAATAACCCTAGTCTTCTGCTAAACTTCAGAATTGTGTGATCTGTCCTCTTATTCACACAATTCTTTTGACTCTAAACTTTGTCAACTAAATCTATATTACATCTAGATCGCAGCCACAATATTATTGGGAATTTTGCTTTAATCATAGGAGCACGTTGACCATGAAATGTCCCCACATAAGGACTATAGTATTGTTCTGTTTTATAGCAGATGCTATTAGACACATTTACTGTTTCAATCACGCCTATTATTCTTTGTGGTTTCTCTTAGGCTTTCTATGAGATTGCCATCTACTGATCAATAGTTACTGAGCTTTATTTCAGAAGTAATTCCGGTAAAAGAGATTAAAAATACCTTTCCCAAGCCTACAGAAAGCAGAGATGATCCAGAAATGAGTATATATTTTGCAACCAGACAGTTTCATTGTTTTCTTCCCCACTCCATGCAAGCAGTTATACTATATTAAAATGAATTTTGTATAGCTTTCAATAGCTTGGCCTCAAATAATAACTTGACATTTCTTTGTGCTCTAATTCTGATTCTGCTATTTGCTTCTCCTTGATATTTCTTCTTCAGTTTGGGCAACCAAGAATATGCTCAATATGTCCGCATAAAAATGTTTTTATGTTATGGACAAAAATAAGATTTGGTAAATGGGTACTTGCATACATGACCACCTTTTATCAAATAGTTACATAGAAGTTCAGCGAGAAAAAAATGTACATTATGGAAAATAGATCATTTTTGTATTATTATGGTTCATCACACTGCCAACCAGATGTTTAGACTGGATTTGGCATTTTTGTCCACATATCAAGTCCTTCCCAAGGACCTGGGATAGGCAGATTTTGTTTGATGGTGTTAGAGGTATCATTGCAGGAGGTATGCCATTCCAAGCAAAATTGCCTTTTGTAATTGACTGATGGTGAATTTGTCAATGCCAACAGTATTCACGTGGTGGTCCAGTTGTTTTGGGATTCCATCCAAAGCACCTATTATTATTGATACAATCTTTGTTTTCTTTTGCTATGTTCATTGTAATTCTATTTGCAGGTCTTTGTCTTTTGTGATTTTCTTCTTTTTTTCTCTTCTACTCTGCTATGTACTATTATTTATTAAATTTATATGTTGGCCACTTGACTGTCAAGTATTGAAGATGCTGAGACTTCTAATATCCTGAGGAGAAATTATATGTGACATATTTTAATATATTTAAATGGCTGAAAAGTCTATTAAAGCATGCAGATATTTGTGAATCCTGAACATAACTAAATTTTGACCCATGTATTAATCTAAGATTGTATTCTCAACATTTGACATTGTAGAGAAAGGAGTTGCAGAACCTGGGGGAGCAACTAAAAAAGGAAGGACCTAAAAGAGGGGTCAGCCTAGAATCTCTACATAGGCACAAGCAAATTAACTCCAACTCTCCTTGAATTCTGTTGACCTATATCAAATTTGTAGTAGGTGCTAACTGTTACTTGAGAAAATTTCTGCCCATAGGCTTTTTGGCAATAAATCAAATTAGATCTTCACACATGGACCTGATCTTTCGTACCTGACAGACATACAACTATCAAATGTTATTCCATTGGTGGGCACTATGTGTGGGCAGGCCAATAGGGCCTGCAGACTGCAGGGAATGCTGTGGTCAGGCATGTACTACTGAGGATGGATGGACAGAGGACTGTTGTGGATTATAAGATCCCTGGGATCTTGTACTCCATAGCTGGGCTAGTTGGCAGAAAAAGATTTATGAGAGTGACTTACAAAGTTGTACATGGTGATCACCATAACCGCAGGATGCTGCAACTATCACGAGTGCAAGCTAGTTGTCTGCAGTGTTGCTGCAAAGGCCAGAACTTTGAGGATCTATCATAAGTACCACTCATTCAAGTGCTGCTGTAATTTTGAAGGGTCACTGAATGAATGGGCTTAACCAGTGGTGGGATTCAAATATGTGAACAACTGGTTCTCTGTGTCGATGCCGCTTCTGGAAGTCCATTCTGGGCCTGGGCAACAAAAAATTAGCTACCGGTTCTGCCGAAATGGTGCAAACCAGCTGAATCCCACCACCAGCTTAACTCATGGGGAATCTGTACTGGAGGTTTTATGGGACTTATATGCTACTCCAATTCAGTAGGACTTGAATGGGCAGGCCATTCTCTTTTTATAGTAAAAATAAAATAATAAAACAATACAACAGAATTTTAAAAAACTAATGATAACAGAAAAAGCAGCAAAAAAAAAATCACAAAAGAGGCTATGAAATGATGAAAAGCCTTTTAATGTGGTAGGCTTGTCAATTTGGAGCCACTATATATTTTTTTCCTTTTTTAATAATTGGATTAAGATATGGTATCATAATCAGTCAGTCAGGGTGATGATAATAATAAATACATTACAAGTAAAATTAATACCTCATCACTTTAATAGTCTCATGGAACTTGACAAAAATGACCATTATCGCCTATTTTCAAATTTTGGTGATCCACAGCCTTTCTGCCATTCTTTTATATAGATAGTTAGATAGTGTAGAGAAATGCAGAGATAATCTTTGAAGAAGTTATACATGAATAGTTCAGGGAAAATAGGATACAATTTTAGGCGGGTTGTGATATAGCAAACTTCAAGAATCCCTGCTGTAATAATATTCACTTGTAAGCTTAACAGAGGCTTTTAATTATCATGTATCTAACAAAAAAGCTCCCCCCCCTAAAACAATTAGTTGATAGAATCAACTCATAACTGTAAGTGGAAAATTAGAAAGACAAGCCATCCCAAGATTTTCTGTTTGACAGAGCAGATTATTTTGGCAATGGAGGTTGTAAATCTTCCTTCAAAATAAAAATCTTTTTTTTTTAAATAAAGGGATAGACAACCAGGAAACTTCTAGATAGTTTGCATGATTTGATAGATAAAATTAAAACAATTACAATTTCCACAGTCCTTTGCTATTGGTTACACAGTCTGAGATTCATAGGAGTTAAATCGCTTAATAAAGTATGAGTAATTTCTGAAAGCCAAAATTAATCCTAGTTAATGAATAATTATTTTTGCCCAATTAATTGCTTCATTCTGGCCTTTGATCCTCACAATGAACATAATGACTAGGTTCTCAGCATTAGAGTCCTATAGTGTGTGTGTGTGTGTGTGTGTGTGTGTGTATAATATCATGGCAGATTTTTCCCGTGATTTTATTAACCCTGGCTTATATTACAATCTCAGTATGGAAGTTTCACACAGTAGTTGCAAAGGTCCTAGCCATACCCATTAATCCAGGGGTCCCCAACCCCCGGTCCGCAGACCAGTACTGGTCCGCAGCCAGTTAAGAACCGGGCCACACAGCTGGAGGCATGCAGCAAGTCTGCAGGGGTTTGGGCAGGGGCGGGAGAGTGGCAGGGCAGAAGCCGGCTTGCTCAGTGCAAAGGTTCTCCAGCGGCTGTGCTTGCAACTGGCTTGCAACATCTGAGCTCAGTGTCCTTCCTCCTCTTCCTCCTCCTGCTTCTTGTGCTCTCTCTTCTTCTGCCTCCTCCTCCTCTTCCTGCTTCCTCTCCCTCCTGTTACTTTTTCTTCCTCCTCTTCTTCCTCACTTTCCTCCTCTCCCCCTCCCGGCACCCCAACTGGGCTTGTGCTCCCTTCGCACAAGTCTCTGAGTTTGCAAGGCAAGCACGCGCCAGCCCAGCTTGCAACCGGGGGCTTCCCCAAAACCTTGTTGGAGGGGGACCCCCCCAAGGTATATGCTTGTGAGGGTGCTTTCTCAGGGTACAAATAAGGGCAAGGAGAAGCTACCTTTCACTTTAAGCACTGCGTCTTCAAGGGAATCTCTCTCTCGTTTGCACCTTTTCTAAGACCGCTGAGTGTTTTGTTTTTGTTTTGATGCTGCTCCAGGTGCCTCATGTTTTGGCAATTTCCTGCCTGCTTTTCATGGTTTAATTTGGTATGTGTGTGTGTGTTCACGCTCCTTTCTTCGTGCAGCTCTCAAGTTTGCAATCCAAGCATGCTCCTACCCAGCTTGCAAGGGGGGAGGGGAGAAGCTGCATTTCCCCTTAAGCACTGTGTCTCCAAGGGAATCCCTCTCTCATTTGCACCTTTTCCAAGGCTGCTGGGCTTGCACAGGGGCCTCCCCCCCTCTTTTTGAATGGTTTTCTCAGCACTTCCTCAACATGCTGGATCTTTGTTTTGTTTTGCTGGAAGGCTGAGTTTAAGATTGTCTCTTTTCCTTCCCACTTTCTTAGAAGCAGAAAGTCACTGGTCTAATCTAATACAATGTAATAATAATAGAAATAAAATTCATTATTTATTTGTTTGTTTATTTAGAAAATTTAGAATAAATATAATTAATCATCCTGAAACCTCCCCCTCCATCACCACCCCCGATCCATGGAAAAAATGTCTTCCATGAAACCGGTCCCTGGTGCCAAAAAGGTTGGGATCCTCTGCATTAATCCACACAATTCAACATACTGAAAGAGAGGAAAATGACTCTATGAACTGACAGTTGTCATTCCGGGCTGAGTTGGTAGGTGGCAGAAGGACATTTATAAAACAGATTTTATCTGCGGTATGCAGGTGACTGAATTGCCTAGAGAGATGGATTTGGCAAGTAGGATGTTATGCAGTAGACCTCTATATTACCACCAGATTCATAGATGGAATGCCTTGAATCCTAGTTTTCTAAGCAGGAGACCTTCTTTCTCATGATCTGTAATGGTCTGTGAGAAAGTTCTTGAAAGACAGAAACAGCTGGAGGGCGAACCGCGAAATAGGCAACTGCCAGATAAGAGTCTATGGAGATTCTCAGGTCACGGTTGTCCAAAAGTTGCTTTTTTAGGAGGCAACTGGACTTTCTTGTTTTTCTTTGAAGATGTTTCACTTCTCATCCAAAAAGCTTCTTCAGCTCTGACTAGATGGTGGGGAATGGAAGGATTTATATTCCTTGCAGACAGCTGGTCATTTGCATTCTTTTAGAGCAGGGGTGTCAAACTGCTGGCCCGCGGGCCAGATACGCCATGCCAAAACCGCGCCCACCCCAGCTCCGGCAATGGGAAAAAAGTTGCAATACGTCGCGACACGTCATGTGACGTGGTGAGTTTGACACCCCTGTTTTAGAGGGTCGTTGGGGTCATCTGGAAGATTATCGGTGTCCTCAGAGTCACCTGAGTAGTTCAGATGTGTGTGGAACCTTCTGGCTGCAGGATGTTTTGCCCTGTTCCTGTAGTCTGCAATGGAGAATCTCCATAGACATTTTGCTATGCACTTTGGGCTGAACACCCTTGAATGGTGCAGGATTTCCAGAAAACATTGCCGACTACAGGAGCAGGGCAAAACATCCTTCAGCTAGAAGGTTCCACACACACTTGCACTACTCAGGTGACCCTGAGGACACAGATAATCCTCCAAGTGATTGGCCGCAGGATATTGAACTGCTTTGATCTGGCCCCGAAACGCTATTCTCACTGTAGGCTTTTCTGATATTATTACTTTAACATCTCCCCTATGGTTTGAACTACAGGGTTTTTCAGTTGGAAAATGTTTTGCAGTACAACATGCCTTGGGGAGGAGATGGGGAAGGGGACTGTTTCTTTTCCCAAGTCCAAAGTCAATAGAATATCCAAAGTTAGAAAACCTTCAGAGTTAATAAAATCCATACAATACTGTATTTTCCCCCCTTTCCTTCAATTACATCATACCTTTTCTTCATCTGTTTCATCGAACTGATGAGGCATCAGTTGGGTATGTCTTCCAAATACTCTATGTAACATGTAAATTTGTAATAGTAAGAAATTACATTTGAGTTTATTGGATGGATAGATGGATGGATGAAGAGCCCTTCTTTGAAGAGATGGGTGGTTAAGAACTATGATATAGAAATAGATAGATAGATAGATAGATAGATAGATAGATAGATAGATAGATAGATAGATAGATAGATAGATAGATAGATAGATACATTACATACATAAACAAGGAAGATCTCTTTCTATTGCCAATTTCAGTCATTAGCATTAAATAATAAGTGATCCTTAAATGATATAGTAGGATAGTATTTTGAACAAAACTAAGCTCTTCGTGTTAAAAATGAATTAGTACTCATCTTTTCAGTATGTGTTAACAAATGAGAGCCACAATTCAGAAAGAAACTGACTTGATTCTCCACTATTGCATTATTTTATTATCCTGGCCTGAATTATGAATATTTTAATGTACAAGCAATAGTTCCCAACAAGTAGTGTGACGAATGGGTCTAATTTTCAAATTCTAATTGCACAGGGGGATATCAGTGGCTTTTTTTTTTAAGCTGACACACTTTACTTTCCATGCTTTTCTTTCATATTCACAGTAATTATATTTTCCCCACTAGGTTATTATATACTTGATAAAGAATTAGTTATCTGTTTATTATCTTTGACTTCTATGTGTGTGGCACAGATAAACACAAATAGTTATAGGATTTTGTTCCTGAATGGCTGTAAAGTATAGTTTCTAGAGAATAATTACTATTCACTAAAGAGTACAAATTTTGAAGCTGGTTCACATTAAGATGGAGAAAGGTGATGTAAATTAGAGTTGTGCAAAACATTTGAGAGGTGTGACTCATCAAGTATTTAAGTATGAACAAATTACAGGTACTATACTCACTTAACAACTGCAACCATTTAAAGTTATGATGACACTTTTTAAAAAAAAGTTACAATCAGTCCTTGCACTTACAATTGTTACAGCATCCCCGTGGACATGTGATTGTGATTCAAACTCTTTGCAACTAGTGCAGAGGTGTGAAACTGCTGGCCCGCGGGCCGGATGCGTCATGCCAAAACCGCGCCCACCCCATTGCCGGCAATGGAAATAAAGTCGCAATACATCACGACACGTCACGTGATGTTGCGAGTTTCACACCCCTGAACTAGTGGGTGTTTCCCATGGTCAGATGATGGCCATCTGCACACTTCGCAGCAGCTTCCAACAAGCTGAATCAATAGAGAAGCTAGTAGTGAAATTGCAAGTCAACAACATGAGACGTCTCACTTAATGCCCACAGGGATTTACTTAATGACCATAGAATAGAATAAAGCTGGAAGGGACCTTTGAGGTCTTCTAGTCCAGCCCCCTGCTCAAGCAGGAGAACCTATACTGTCTCGGACAGGTGAATGTCTAGTCTCTTCTTAGAAATCTCCAGTGATGGAGCGCCCATGATTTCTGGGGGTAAGCTGTTCCACCGGTTGATTGTCCTCACTGTCTAAACAGACTAAACAGAATGCCAGACTGTAGGAAATGGTTAACATTCCAAGAAGTTTATAAAGTAAATTTGGCCAAGAGATAAAACATACGGTTACCATTATAAAAGATAATCCAACTATGAACTAAGGGAAGACTAGATAAAAGTCATGTTTGAAAGCATAAGAATAAATATGATTCTGAGATATATGCTTACCATGATAGAAGTGAGATTGTAAGTCATCGCAGAGTTGCCAATCCCAATTATGGGTTGTTAAGATAGAGCTTGCCTGGATACTATGGATGTAGTTTTCTGTTGTCTTCTTGATAGTTTGCCCTTTGTTTGCTTTTCTTTGTTGTTGTTGTTATTTTAGAATGGTGGGGGAGATTGATATCAATATTTCCTGGGGATTTCCATCTGATCATATCTGCCTCTACTTAAATTTTTGATACCAGCTAAGATCCACCAAATGCTCCTGCATTTGAACTCTAATGTATTGCTGCTTATGTTAGAGCTAAATACAATTTATATTGGAATTCATATGGTCTGCACAGTCAAGCTCCAGTGAACGTATTTCTGCCTCTTAAGGATGTTCTGTATTCTGTTTCAAGCTCCTGGAAACAATGTAACTCAGTACATTATCCTATCTACCATTTCCCTCATCTTTTCCCTAGGATTTTCAATCTGATTTGCTTCCTTTTTATTTCAACTTTAAACTTGAGCCTGCCAGCTAGAGATTGTTTCTTAATCTTGGATTAGCCTTGACTATATTGATTGGCGAAGTGGCAGGGAAATAGTCTGTGAAGCTTCAGGTTAATCGCTTTTCCATTCAGACTGCCTAGGATTAGATAATGCCATGGGATTTTATGTGCAGGGTAAGAAAAGGTATTGTACACCACTGCCAGTATCTGGCTATTGGATGTCTTTTTGAACTGCTTCACAATAGAATTTAAATTAACTTTACCCAGCCTAAATGACATTATGAATGAATGAATATATATAATATACGTATATGGATTAGAATTGGCAATTCCAATTAGAATACCGGAGGTTTATGTCGTGTTGTGTTTTACTCTCGCAGTTACTTGCTCTGGTTCATTCCTTTTTCCTCTCCCGATTTCAGTTTTGAAAGCATTTTGCAAAGTTAAAAACCGCATATTTCATCTTCCAGTATCAGCATAAGCACATGCATATTTGACTAGTGGCTAACTAATGAGTATTTGTGCTTTTTGAAGTGGGAAGTGCACCTCTGCTGGCAATCAAATACAGTTATCATATACTCAAATTATATTATCTGCCGTTCCATTGCTAACCAGTAATGGAAAAGCACTTAAATGATTGGTTTCTGTATGCATGATGGCTTTATAATAAATACTGATGATCACTTTATGTTCACACAAGGACTAAAATGTAAATGAGCTAATATATTACTCCTCTGCAGACATTCACTTTGCATAAACTGAAATGTTAACTATATGTTTGGGGTGAAAAGGTACACTGAAGTCCTGTATCCATGAAACTGGCATCTTTACAGACATTTTCACGTTGAATATTAAAATTCCACAGAAATATACATCCCAATAGAAGAGAATATCTATAGCTCAGGGTTGAATGGTGCAATCCTTGATGCTCTCTGAGCTCGGCTGTTTGCTTGCAGATGTTTCGTTACCTGACTAGGTAATATCTTCGGTGCTCGAACCCCACTCCCTTCTAGCACTGACGAAGTTACCTAGTCAGGTAACAAAATATCTGCAGGCAAACAATCAAGCTCAGGGAGCACCAGGGACTCAAAGAAGTATTCTTCTTCTTCTTCTTGTGCCATATCCATTATCGGACATTGGCAATCATGTTGGCGATCCTGTTTTTATCAGCAGCCGCACAAAAAAGTGCTGCTGAGTTTTGTCCAAACCAGTCCTTTAGATTTTGAAGCCATGATGTTCTTCTTCTGCCTGGACCTCGTTTGCCTTCAATCTTTCCCTGGAGAATTAAATGGAGTATGCCGTATTTTTCTGGGTGTCGCATCACATGTCCAAAATATTCTAACTTTCGTTTTTTAATTGTTTTGATGATTTCCCTTGGCTTTTCCAGGCGGCTTATCACCTCCTCATTCCTGATCTTGTCAACCCAGCTTATACGTAACAGCCGCCTGTAAATCCACATTTCAAATGCTTCTAGTCTTTTCAGATGGCCTTCTGTCAGAGACCAACTCTCTACTCCATAGAGCAGGATGGAAAAAATATAATATCTGACAAGCCTGATTTTCAGTCTTAGGCTTATGTCGTGACTGCAGAAGAAGTATACATTTCTGCAAAGTTGTCTGAGATGGAGAGGTCTAGCTTCTGTAGCCTCATAATCATGAGGAAAGTTGTAAACATGCTCAACAGGATCTCTGCAGACTTTTTGCTCCATGACACAAAGTTCTGGAGAAGCAATAGACCTTTGGAAACTTCAGAAGAGAACTTTTTTTTACAAACCTTCTAGCACCTTTTGCAAAACTGACACTGTAGTTTTCTGAATATGTCTATCAGTGTCAGATCAGGAAGGAAGTCTTAAAATACTCACAGGCTTCTCCCCTCCCCCCTAAATTATAATAATTATAAGTAGGATTATTATTATTATTTTTTGGTCTTTACTATTTTGAGGGGGAAAGAATAATTCCATGGATTATTTCTCCAGAATCAAAGTGAGTTCTCCGCTTGTTGAAGTTTCACTTAGAAAAACTTTATTTGCATCAATGGGTCATTTTCCCAGAAGTCCTCTATGTGGAAAACCCAATTTGAATGAGGAATATAATGTAGGGAAGGCAAGGACTTCATCCCCAGCAATGATTCCACTTGTAAGCAGCCCAAAGGAGCTCAACCAGAACATTAATATTCATTCCACCTTTTGTCACTCACACTATTTGAAGTAAACCATTTCCCCCAACCTTCCTTTGAAGGAAGAAAGGTTTACTTAAGGTTTCCCTAAATATCCTTTGGAGAAAAAAAATGTTTTTTGAGCTTTATAGGAATTAAGACCATTTCCCCAAGTAGGCGAATGTTTCTTTTACCAGCGGAGCTATAAATAGAGATCCCCTTGAGACTTGGAAGGTTCAGTTACAGTGAGAAGTATTATCAAATTCTTGTTCCAACATTATGCTTTTCAGTTCTCAGGCTGTCATGTCACATCTAATTAGTATCACCCTATGAGTAGTTCCACGATGCCTGCGGCTTTGATTTTGCTTTCTTTGGACTATTTCTTTAAGCCAAACACAGCAACTGACTGTACAGTGAAGAGGATCAGGGTATTATAACCAAGAATTAGGGTATTATATCCAAGAATTCCATCCAGCCAGCAAGGGGTTCTGGGAATTGAAGTCCACCCTTCTTCCAGGGGCCAAGCTCGGGAACCGCTGCTCCACAGTGATATTTTATAATGACTTTGCTGCTAAAACGTTTCCTTTTGAGTGCTTGCTACGGTGTGCAAAGTTTTTTTGTTTGTTGGTTCTGTTTTGAGAAATAGCTTATGGGAAGATTTTCATTTCTTGCTCCCTCCCTCCTTTTGTCTGTCTTTTTATTTTGGGTGGGGTGGTGTTTTTTGATTTGGACATACTTTTTAAAATGTAGATGACCGACAACCCAGAAGGAGAGGAGAGTCCCGGGGAGGAAGAAGGTTGGGGAAGATTTAAGTTGGACGTGGTTACAGAGAGGACCCCTTCTGCTTCCTTTTCAATTGTGATTCAATCAATCCTTAATGAGTAGGAGTTGCAGGTTATCATATACAAGAACCCCCAGGCTGCGGCCCACCCTTGGGCCATTCCAAACTGGGCTGTGGAAGTGGTGGGCAACCCATCTCCTCTCATCCCCCCGGCCAGTCCACAAAGCCGGAAAGGCTGGGGAACTCTGGTGTAAGAAGTTCGGATGTAGTGTAGGATGGTATTTTTAAAAAATCAAAATATAGTATTAGTATTCTAATTATGCACTGAGCTATTGCTTTGATGCTACTTCTGAACTTTTAAATTTTAAAAAACAACATTTAGACATTACACTTTTTAAACTTTAAGAAGCTTGAGAAGCACAAGATGTTGACTGAAAGTATTTGTAGGAATGTTGACAAGAAGGCTGAAACTGAGTTAATTTTGCTCCCTGGAATTGGTCCTGCAACTTCCAAGAGGTATTGATAGTGCTCCTGTTACATTACAGCCTCTCAACAAGATGAAAGAGTAATCTGATTAGCAGATATGGATTCTCATCATGAAATATATCCATTTGTTTTTAAAAGCCAAACGCTGAGATAGGGAAGGAAGAATAAATTCAGTAGGTAAGAAGAAAGAGTTCAGGGCTGACCTATCTAAAAACAGTCATGAGTCAGAATAAGTTTAATAATGGCATGAACAGGAAAAGAGAGGGTTGCAATCAGATTAGTACAACTGAATTTCTTTTTGATGTAGGGATGAATGATGAGGATAGAATTGCAACCACATTATGGTAACTGTGCAGCCGTGTCTGTTCTCTTTCATTGAAATGAGGTGAGATAGTCCTAGCTCATTTTACACATTTTATTTATGTGTTATTTCTTTTTTCCCCCCTCAAAGAAAACATTCCCATTTCATTAAGTGAATATTGCAGCTGCTAAAACAATAATCTGGATATTAATCAGCAGTGTATTAATCAGTCTCTATATTAAAAAAAAATATTAAAACAGATTTTTTTTTTAAAAAAAAATATCGGTTAGTTGCCTCTAAAACACATCCAAACCTAGATCTGCCAATTGAAATCAATTCATTGGGAAGCTACTATTCCTTCTCTTTTAATTTAATTAGATGGGATAGCATGTTTATCTCCCAGAATAATTGGAGCCAAAATGATTAAAAACCTTTTGGGTATTCCTTCCCCTATTGTCTCACTGCTAGACAAGATCATCACTTTAACTGCATTTATTATGTGGCAAAGAGTCCTTATTATGTCCACACATTAAATACTTATTTTTTATAAATGTATATAATAATAATAATAATAATAATAATAATAATAATAATAATAATAATAATAATAATAATAATAATAATAATAATAATAATAATAATAATAATAATAATAATAATAATAATAATAATAATAAAGTTGGAAGGGACCTTGGAGATCATCTAGTCCAACCCCCTGCTCAGGCAGGAAACCCTATACCATTTCAGACAAATGGCCGTCCAGTCTCTTCTTAAAAACTTCCAGTGTTGGAGCATTCACAACTTCTGGAGGCAGGTTGTTCCACTGGTTAATTGTTCTAACTGTCAGGAAGTTTCTCCTTAGTTCTAGGTTGCTTCTCTCCTTGATTAGTTTCCATCCGTTGCTTCTTGTCCTGCCTTCAGGCGCTTTGGAGAATAGCTTGACTCCCTCTTCTTTGTGGCAGCATGCTGTGGGTGTGCCCGGCCCATTTGTGCATGCATACAGGTGCCAGCATGCGTGCCATGGGTGCACACGGCTTACTTGCGCATGTGCATGCCAGCGCCATCATGGATGCACCCATTCGTGCATGCGCACATGCACCGCACGCGCACACATTTCCCTGCTGCTCCCTTTCCTTCCAGGCCACCAAGCCGGAAAGGTTGGGGAACTCTGGTATAAGTCAATGCTGCTTTTGTGTACATATGCATGTGTGCCTGTGAGTGTGCCTTCAAATCAGTTATGACTTTTGGAAATTACATTGACTGACCCCTGCAATTTTCTTGGCAACATTATTTTTGGGGGAAATGGCTTATTATTGCTTTCTTCCTAGGGCTTACAGAGAGATCAAATGGTGCAAAGTCACCCACCTGGCTTTACGTGTAAGGCAGGATTACCAATCACAGTCTCGGTTTCTAGGCCAGTGCTTTTAAGCGTACACCTCTATCTAGGAAACAGAAATATTAAGGTGGGGGGGGGAAACATATAGGAAGACCTCGAGGTATAACCACTCTTTCAGCGACCTTTCAAAATTGCAATGGTGTTAAATGAGACTTATGATTAGCACTCAAAATTCTGGCTGTTGAAGATTTGGGCACTTGGCAACCAGCTTGCCACTATGATGGTTGCAGCATCCCATGGTCATGTAATTGCTATTTGTGATCTTCCATGCCAGCTTTCCATACGTTGGTGAGGAAGCCAGCAGGAAAGGTCTTAAGTCATTCTTGCCACTTTTATCTCCTAAGGACCCCACTGCAGAGTATGAGATCCCTGGGATTTCATACTTTGTAGCACGCCCCTCTGGGTCCCCACTCTGCAGCACTCCCCCACCTATCTATGGCCTTGCCTGCAATTACCTGCTCTCCCATGGCCCCCTGCTGGATGACCCATGCTCCATGTGCCTGCCCATGGCATTCCCCGTAAACCTACAAAAACGACCCAAACTGGGTTTCTCCCCCCCCCCAGCAGTCTCCCCAATTTACAGTTTCAGCGAGCAAAAGAGAAGGCACAAGAGTATTGGGTTGTTCATCACTGTTCTTTAAAACAGGGCTTTTCAACCTTTTTACCGATTGTACCACTTTTAGGATATGGCAATATTCAAGTACCACCTAGCAAGGTGTCAAAAACTTGGTGACAAAAAAAAAACCTGTTCAAAGTTGCAATTGCACTGAAATGACTTATGACCATTTTTCACACTTATGACCATTGCAGCAACAGGATCATGTGATTTATTGGATGCTTGGCAACTGATTCATATTTATGATGGTCACAGTGTCTCAGGGTCATGTGATCCCCTTCTGCAACCTTTTGACAAGCAAAGTCAATGGCAGAGCTGCTGATGGCCAAGTGCTAAGGCGGGACTTCCTTCCCTCCCTCCCTCCCTCCCTTCCCTGCCTCCCTTTTTCTCATTCCCATCTCCTTCTGAAGGAAGAATTTGAACCTCCCCCCATATTTTCCCTCTTCCATATATTGATCAAACAAGGAAAGGCCTCCAGAGACAGAAAAGACAAGCTGCTGAATGAACTAGCTTAAAAAGGCACTTCCCCTTTAAGAATTAGCTACTGGCTAGAAAGGAAAGTAAGGAGCCCAGCCGGCACTTAAGGAAGAAAAAAAAAATGTAAGTACTGGCTGCCGGCTAAGGCAGCCTCCCCAAATGGCTCCATTCATAAGTAAAATCTGCAGCTCCAGAGGACTCTCTCACTGTAAGTCTTTGCCTGTGCTGGCTCTTTCCCTTCCCCACTACACTTGGCTAGGCAGGGCTGCGTACCACCTGCCACTCATTAATGTACCACAAGTGGTACGCGTACCAAAGGTTGAAAAGCCCTGCTTTAAAACACAAGCAGTGTTCTTGCTGATAGACAGCTGAAAGCAGTTTGAGAATAAGCAGTGTTGGGGTATTTCATTCCTGTTACCTATTTGAAAGAAGGATTATTTCTATTAATTACACATGATGGCCATTACTGTAGAATAGTGACAGTGCCTCCTTCAGCAAACATGGGGGCTTCGCGTGGCTTTTTTCTTTTCTCGGCTTTGTTCCGGGTCCCTGGAGAATGCCCTGCTCCACCGAATCTAGGAGGCATGAAAAGGCTGTTTCGTGAAAGCCTAATTTCCCTATCTGTAAGTTACCTTATGACTCACTAATGCTTGTTACATTAATATGTTATTAAAATAAGGTCAGCTTTTAGTGATCTGATTAGCAGCTAACAATTATGTTCTCTCTTGCTGTAAAAAGGCAAAATAATTTATGGTGTAAGGGAGAAGTATTTCAATAGGGCTATCAGAGTAGAGATCTTTTTTTTTTTTAAAGGGAGGTTCTCTCTGGCAATGCTTAGTAATTTTAGTATGCAGTGGAAAGCTTCTGTTCAACCTACTAATGCTCAATGTACTTGACCCCGCTCTTCACATTCACAAGCACTAACCCTACCCCACCCCAAGAACTGGGCTTTCCGTTTTTCATTCTCTGGTTGAACAAATTCTTCCCTAAAAGAAATCCATGGAGTCTTCTAATCAGCCTCACAATCAGCATCATTTCCTCAGCCTCCTGACTGAAAACCACTTAATACGAGTAGATGATTCATGATGAGCATCAAGCCCCCACAATATTTTTCTGCAGAATTCTCTCCTTTCAAATGGAACTTAAAGAAGTACAAAACAACAGGTTGGAAACCTGTCAAGATGTGGCATGAATATGGAGGCCAACCAGGATCAGTTTATACCAGGGTTAGGCATAACTGCATTGACACAGCAGTGGTGCAGTGGTGGAGAAGCTGAGAATTGTAGTTTGGCAACACCTGGAAGGCCAGAGATCATCCATTCCAGTTATATTACTAAATAGTTTACTCTGTTGATCTCAAGAGTGAGCATGTGTTTCACCCATTTAAAATCTATTTGTTGTAGAAAACCTTGCCTCCATCTAGCCTTCATTTCTATACTACAGCAGTACACTAGAAATACTATCTACTGTAGTAAGATCTTACTATGGGAATTTGATATTTAAAACATATGCCAAAGCATAACAGATCAGTATAAATGTCAATTGCTTATTATCAGAAGCTGTTTGTGGGGCATTAACATGACTATATTTTAAACTGAAAAGATTCAAGTTAATAAAAGCATCATGTCTGGATGAGTAGATATTTAGCTGTCATCACAATAATTTAATCAACAATGATAACCAACAAGGGTGCAAATAAAAGTACAGTTTAATTTCCCTTGATACATCTTATATTGTATCTATATGCCAATCTATATATAATGCTGACTGGCAAGATAGGTCTCTCCCCAAATCAAATAACTTTTTAAAGCATTCATAGCTTTTCCACAGAATACAGAAAGCCTGGTGCTCCAGTCTGCTCACACATTCATTTTTATGTGCATCAAATATCAAATATGGTTGGGCTTGATCTTGAATAGTATGATGGCAAGAACAGCATCTTGAATGCAGGAGGGCAAGTGCTTCAACAGAACTCTAAGCCATGAAAGAAAAACAGAGGAACCAATGCTACATCATCTTTACCCAGACACAGAAAACAATGTGACAAAGCTAAAAGTAAAGATATTACCCTACTTGCTTTCCTAGAGCATTGCTCTGCTTTGCTCTGCTCAGTTTTGGTCTTGCCATCATTTATCTTGCTGTGAGAATAGATAATCTGGTTAGTTGCATTCTGAAGATGCAATTTATTAGTTCATAACAAGCTTATTAGTTTATAAATTAAAAAAAAAGGAAATAGTTTCTCTCTTTAAAAATAAGGCATAGATAAGTGAGAACATGATTTAATTAGAAGAGATTTAAAACCTAATAACCATATTTATTTCATAAATCTGTACAATTATAGAAAATAATAAGCTATTCTCGGCCAACATTCAAAAGCTGTAAATAAATTAAGAACGAACAAGATTAAAATAACAGTAAAGATTCATATAGCCAGTTTACTGTAGTGGTTAAGGTGCTGGCCTAGAAGCCAGGAGAGGGTGAGTTCTAATCCCACTTTAGGCATGAAAGCTGGCTAGGTAACTTTGTGCAAATCACTATATCTCAGCCCAACCCACCTCACAGGGCTGTTGTGGGGAAAATAGGAGGAGAAAAGAGTATTGGGAATGTTTGCCAGCCTGAGTTGTTTATAAAATCATAAAGGCAGGATTAAAAAAATATAATAAAATACATAAATAAAAGGATTAATCTAGTCAATGACCAAGTCTACAGATTTAGGGTTGACATGTTATAAAAATGATTAATTTTAAGTCCCATTGATTTCAGTACGTCTAAGTATGATTGAATTCTGGATGCAACTCATAGAATTCCTACTGATTTAAGTGCCATGGTTAAACTAATCCTTAATTTTGCAGGTGAAAACTTTAGTTCATAAGACATTGGTTTAACCAAATCTTCCATGTCATAAAACAGAAAAACCTATTTTAAAAGAACCAAATAATGTAACAGAGGCAAAACCTGATAGTTTTGTTTTTCTGGCTTTAAAATAAGCTCCCTACAGACTTGCCAATTCAATTTTCTGTTTCACAGATGTACTAGCTTTCTTAAGGAGACAAATTATTGTGCAGGCTGGAAAAAAAACAACCTTTCTGTACCGTTGGATTGCATCACAGTCTCAATTGTAAAATAATATTCATCTCACACCAAACAATAAGATATATCTATCTTAACAATTGTTTCTGATCTCATTATGTTGAACCCTAGAGTTGGAGCAAGGGATATTTGACTTTCAAGAAGCTATTGGACTAAAATCCCCATATATTCTTGCCATGTTGGAATATAAACATCTGGAAAACCTATGCTTTATCTAAGACTTCCATCAGACTTCTACTCTACTCCCTTCCCCCCAAAAATATGCATTTCTTTTGGATAACAAACTTTATAATTGGTGAAGGATGACTAATATCCCTTAAATATTTTTTTCCATAGTATTACAGAAGAAAACAAGGGTTGAACATTTGTAGAAAAAAAGGAATTATTATTTCACTTTAGTAAAAGATACTACTTCATTACTAAAGTACATTTATTCCAGTATAAAGTCCCCTGATAGCAAGATAACACCCAAGCAAATACCCAAGACTGTGCTGAGATATTTTAGATGCAATTCTACTACTGAATTATAGCCTTTATTATTATTATAGTTTTGAGATTAGATTTACAAATTAAATTATAATTTCTTCAGAAGCCATTGTTTAGCACAAACCTGGGCATTTTGTGGCCCTTAGGCCATACCTGGGCTTTTGGCTGTCCCTGTCTGGCTCACGTGAGGTCAATCAGAAAGCAGTAATCAAATGTAAATACAGCATGCATGCAATACAACTTCATTGCTTTTATTTTGAAGGCAACTGCTATTTTTTTTTCAAATTCACATCTCTCTCTCTCTCTCTCTCTCTCTCTCTCTCTCTCTCTCTCTCTCTCTCTCTCTCTCTCTCTGTGTGTGTGTGTGTGTGTGTCTATGCACCTTCACAGCCCTATTGGTTTGACTCTCATTATAATATTATTAATAGACCTTAATATTAAAATAACTAAAATTGGAAAGTGTTACTGGTCTTCTGTGTATCATAAAAGTAAGCAGGAAAGAAAGTACATTGATAATATGTACAGGATCAGAATTCAGGATTATTGAAAAACACGTACGAGCCAATGGTTAAATAGTAGCAAAGTGTTGTTTACACATATTACAAGATGCTATAACTAACACTTTAACAGCAAGGCCGATATGAATTTGGAGCTCGGAGGACATGGATTCTTCTGTTCCTTCAAGCAGTCAGAACCAGAAGATACAACTGTATTGAAAATATGAAAGCATTCATGATCTGTTTGCATGGGAAATCTTTGCATAAATAAAGACTTCTTTATGCATAATTGTGTAGAGTCAATCAAAAATAAAAGGTAAACATAAGAAACATGAAAAGTTGGAGGTGTGAGTAAGCGAGTTTTGCATTGTTGCCTATCGCAACAATGCATACTACAACCTTTGCAATTGTTGTTGTTAGTTGCGAAGTCATGTCCGACCCATCGCGACCCCATGGACAAGGTTCCTCCAGGCCTTCCTGTCCTCTACCATCTTCTGGAGTCCATTTAAGCTCACGCCTACTGCTTCAGTGACTCCATCCAGCCACCTCATTCTCTGTCGTCCCCTCCTTCTATTGCCCTCAATCTTCCCAGCATTAGGCTCTTCTCCAGTGAGTCCTTCCTTCTCATTAGGTGGCCAAAGTACTTGAGTTTCAACTTCAGGATCTGGCCTTCTAAGGAGCAGTCAGGGTTGATCTCCTCTAGGACTGACCGGTTTGATCACCTTGCAGTCCAAGGGACTCGCAGGAGTCTTCTCCAGCACCATAGTTCAAAGGCCTCAATTCTTTTGCGCTCAGCCTTTCTTATGGTCCAACTTTCGCAGTTGGACCTTTGCAATATACAAGGGTTAATTTGGAGGAGAGGAACAGACAAACTAGTATGAAGAACAGTGGATATAGGAATAGCTACATGATTAATAGAGTTTGCATTTTCATTACTTTGTTAAAATCAGTCAAAAAGTATTATAAAATCCAAATTATTTAATTGAAGTCTTTCAGGACATCTTTCTTACTGAATTGAAGAGTCATTACTCTTTAAACTTCCTTACCCAGATTTTTCTTAGTTTTGATATAAAGCTATTTATTTTATTTAATATCTGTTTTTTCCCCATAGAAGAGACTAGAGCAGATTACAAGAAAAGGGATAAGCCGTGTTTCATACAATGACAATAAAAGCTGCAATACTTAAAAAGTAATAATTGCAAGCATTAAAAATAAAGTTGAGTTTCTTTTTTAAAAAGCAGAAAAGCAACGTAGATAAGCAAACTTAAAAGTAGGCCAGTTAAGTAAATAGTCATGTATTTATTTATTTTCTGAAATTTTAGCTAAACATCTTTTGAATGAGAGCTCCATAATTGAGGCACTATTCCTGAGAAGACATCATTCCTGGCCATCACATTTTCAGCCATCCCTATTGGAGGAATCCCAGCTGATCCCAGGGCATCCCCAGCTGATCTCAATTCATAAATGGATAGTATTGGGGAAGACAGCCTTTAGAAGGCCAAGAGAATTGGGCTCCTGCAAATCTCAGGCAGAGTCTGCTCCATAATATATTGTACAGAGAAGGCATCTCTTTCTTTTACATATGCATGTATATGGATGTTATTTGTTTGTTTGTTTGTATGTGTATTTATTGCTCTGCTGTATATGGTTTTACATATTTTACACATTGTGTTTTGTATGTTGTACATGCAGACACACACACACACACACACACACAGATATATACGTACACAGTACGTATGCCAGCGAAACATAGACACTAACCTCACAATCGATACAAAAGCTATGAGTGGCGCAAAGAGCCACAGAAATATACGTGCTCGGCATCACAAGGCAAGATAGAAAGACCTGCACATGGATTATTAGCAAACAAATGAAAAAATTGAAATGGAAATGTGCTGGTCACATAGCCAGAAGACCTGGCTATGATAGAATGGATCCCACTTGATAAAAAGCATCCATGAAGGAGACCAGTTGGCCAGTTGGCCAGTTGGCAAAAGAAAGCTCAGGACTATATTGGTTGGAAACATGCAGAAGAGGCCTTCATCCTGCAGTGAATAGACAATGACTAAAATGATGATGATATGTACATACACATACACATACACATAGAAGCACCAACCTTATAGAGCAAAGCAGGGCATTCTACAGCCTGGGGCCACATCCAGTCCTTTGGTGGTACTTGTCTGGTCTGCGGCAGTGGAAACAGCAGCAGCGTGGACCGTATTGGCAGCAGTGGCAGCCTTATTGGTTCGACCTCCACAACACTCCCAGTTTCGTATGTGGACCCTTGGGAAAGTCCATTGCCCACCTAATCTTTCTTTCTTTCTTTCTTTCTTTCTTTCTTTCTTTCTTTCTTTCTTTCTTTCTTTCTTTCTTTCTTTCTTTCTTTCTTTCTTTCTTTCTTTCTTTCTTTCTTTCTTTCTTTCTTTCTTTCTTTCTTTCTTTCATCATCTAATCTTCCTATCTTTCTACCTTCCTATCTGCCTTCCTACATGTGCGTTTATTCCTATGTGTCTGTTTGTGTGTATACACACGTGCGCGCACACACGCACACAGATACACACCTTCCTATATAGTTATTAGGCCCCATATAGTGCCTTTGTGCACCATTTCGTTCTCTTTTTCACTTTAAAATTTTATTGTACTTTTTATTATTTAGCATTTTAAAACCTGAGCCTTGGGCTCTGTCAGAAACCTGCTGTCATATAATGGTTGAGTGGCTGGTGCTCAATATACATGCTGGGCAAAGTTCAGCATTAAAGCTGTCTCGCAATATATGAGATGTATTGTGATATTGTGGGGAAAGATTTACTGAGTGTACAAACTCATGATTTTTGTTTTTAAATAGTAAGTAAAGAAGAAAAGAAGAGAAATTTAGGGGATGTTCTCAAATATGTATCTCCAGAGACAGTGTTTTTTTTAAAAATCAGGTGATCTGTGTCAAAGCCAGCCACCTCATATTGACAGTAACAGGGTATGTTTACCATGATTATTTTACACCTTGTATTCTATACTGTCAGTGAAATCTGAGTCCTCTGCAGTCTACTTCATAGCAATCTGGGATTTTTAGAGATATTTTGTCAGTACAGAAAGGCATTTAAAAAAAACAACAGTCAAATTTGAAGGATCTACTCAAATGCAGGCCAAGGCGGAAAGCTAGAATATGAATATGCAGCAGGGAATAAAGTTGAGAGATGTTTTTTAAAAAGTATTTGCTTTGATCATGTATTCTAGCTGCACTACACTCTTACAAATGTATGCCTCCTTGCACAACTCGGTTCTTATGTTAATTATTACTTTCCAACACATATCGCATATTCCAAAACTCTTGGTCCTTAAGCACAGCCTAGTTTGCTTTGGTCAAAACAAGAGTGGTTTTCTTTCAAAGGAAATTACTTTGCCAAATGAAAGGAGTTGCTGAATCTAGGTAGCAAGTAGGGCTGTACTCCAACATGGTGAGACTTGGAGCAGAGTAATTTTTAGCTTCATTGAGGCAGAAGAAAACTCTAATTTCTGTTGTACATTGCTCAAAATTGTTCAGGAAATGTGGCCGCTTGATTAAAAAAAGAATGAATAAAAGGTTGAAATTTACTCTCTTAAAAGTTTCTGGAATGAGAGTAAGGGGGACTGTTATATTCAATGCTTGATCATTATCCTTCAAGTAAGAGTAAGCATTGGACTCAAGCTGCCATCTACCAACCCAGCTTTTTGGTGGTAGAATGGATGGAAATTAATTTTTTATAGTTAATAATGGACTCTCTACTTTTCATAGAAGTAGATAACTTAATAATAATCTTTATTGTAACAGTGAAAATGCTTCTGATGTTGAGGATGTTGATGCTGATGATTGTGGCTCTCTTAACTATTGTTCTGACTTTTGGACTGTTCTTTTCAATCATTATGTTTCCCTTTCTATGACAAAATGTTCCCCTTTGCATTTGCTCAACTTCATATTGTGCACCAGTTATGCCTGGATAGAGAGTGTCACTCCTCAGTCACTCCTGGCATGTTCCTGCATAGAGGGGACAATGAAGCACAATGTGTTCCATCAGTTCAATTATCCCACTGTCACATGGGCACAATCTTTGTTCAAAAGCCCTTTTTTTTGTATCTTCCTTCAGTAATGGATATTTGGTTGAGAATGGGTTATTGGAACTCATGAACTCCTGGTTTCTAGCTTGGTGCTTTAACCACTAGATCATATTGGCTTTCCATAGTGAGATCTTCAGATTGATCTTCATACTGAGCTCTGGAAGGAAGGGTAGTTTATAACTAGTGAGGAAACAAACAAACAAACAAACAAGTATGATGTGTGGCAATGCCTTGCAATTTTGTGTGACTTAATTTTGCTTGATGTATACAAAACAGTATACAATTGAGAAAAAAAAATATTTTAAATGCTGCCCAGCTCAGTTTGACCAATGAACAGAAAATTATTTAAGTTCTGGTGTTTTACCTGAAAATCGAATATTGTGCTTAAAACTAGATTTAACAAATGGAAAAGTATTTATACTGGTGTTGTGAGGTGGAGGAATATAAAATATTATTGATTCAAAAAGAAGTAATTGTGACTATCTTAAGATCATGTTTAAACTCAGGATATTGCTTTGTAAAATGCAAGCAACCGATGAAAGTCATTAGGCAAAACCACTTCATGAAAAAAAATAGTTCAAACACAATATAGCAGACAGTTCGTATCCATATACTGTATAAAAGCACTTTAAAGGAGTATTTAAGAATTATGTATATAGCATTTTAGGTTTTTGCAAAAACCTACCATAAGAATATTTAGAGAAGAAAACTGAAATCCAATTGTTGTCAATGTAGACTTTTTCCTTTTAAACCACTAATAGAGTAGATTTTACAGATCAAGTAACTAGGAAGAAAGATATAAGGTTTTCCATCCGCAATACCTCTGATCAAGATCAGACTTTAGTATAACTTCACTAAAAAATAGAAAAGGGAACACAATTGATCTGATCTAGACTGTTGTTTAATCCCTCCCATTCTGTTCTGCAGGTGGACTTAGATCTTAAATTCTCTATTTAAGAATCATCTAATGCTGCTTCTGATTAGTTCTAGAAAACCTTATAAGATGATGCAAAATCTAGAAGATTTTCTCTATATAGACATAGAGAAATGTGTTTGCCTCTGCATCTTGAAGCACAGTCTACAAATTAATCTCCATGTTTTTCTTTATAACAATGAATTTGTTGCTGAGATTCAAATGGATCCCTTGCCTTCCATGCAAAGATATATGCCTCCTCCCTTGGTCTTTACATTTAATATTTGAATTTAAATCTATGTTTAATGTTTGTCTATATTTTTAAAAAAATATTTGGCGTGACTTTACATCGAACCAGACTCCAGTTCAGTCAATAATGCAAGCAGCTCTTTGGAAGGGATCAAGGTAAATGCTTCGGCTGAAAGGTTAAAAAACCCAGATACGGACATCAGACACAATTGTGTACAAAATCTCTTTTCTGTATTCAACAACTCCCCGAATCAGTCTTCAGCATCTTCAAGGAGAGCTGAAAAAAAAACTCTTAAAACCAAAGAGAGCTGTTGTCAGTCAGAGTTGAAAATAGGATGAGAAGGACCCGTAGTCTGACTTAGGATAAACTGCTTCTGATGTTCCTGCAGAGACTCAGTTGCCAGATCCAAATATCAAACCTACTTGACCTTTCATCTGCCCTGGATAAGCCACAACACTTCAATTTACATCTTGTTCAGCCCAGGCAGACCTTAGACAGGGTTTCTAGGAAGACTTTGGTTTGCGATTAACTGGCCTTTTCCCTGGATAAAATTGGTGAAATATTCACTGAAAGAAAGCTATTTGCTATTGTTCCATTATTTACACTTCCCATCTTGATAGATTAAAAAAACAAAACAAAATGAGGCCACCTGACATTTACGGCCCTAAATGCAAATTTACACTGAAAAATCTGTCCTTTGTGCTCTTCAATATATCTGATAGGCAAGAAAATACTGCATGCCTGTGGATTCTTTTTCGTGGGTATTAGCAAGGTGAAATATCTGATTCTAAAACCACAGCCTTTGTATTTCTCTCTGAAGGAGATGGGCAGTTCATAAATGTGAAAAATAAATAAATAGAAACAAATTTGCATTGGGAACCACCAACGCGGACTTGGAATTCTTAGAAGTTCAGTTTATAAACACAAGAAACCAAAACAGCAGAAGACAAAAATAATGTGCGTTATTAAGTTTTATTTAATAATATGTGTTTCTAAATGGAGTAATGAAATCAGCAAAACATGCGATAATATTTCGACCACAGAGGGAAATGTATTATCATAGAAATTACTCAGAAGCAGTCACCATAGAGTCTGCACAGCAGCAGACCCCGCAGCTGGTTAGAAGAATCATCCAGAGAAGCTTCTTGGATCTCACATAGGCATCCCAGGATAGTGTGTGATAAGCAATTAATGTAAATTGGTTCTTTTTGCCTGAGTTTTCCAGTTGCATTGAGAATTTCAGTGTATTTTTAATGCCCATACTATTCTAATTCCATGCATATAGGTTTTTATTCTGAGTGTGTTTAAAATAAATAGTGACTTAAATATCCTGCACCAAATTGGCAGGCGTGAGTGCGTGAGTCTCATGAGCTAAGAAACAGCAATTAATAATTTGCTCATTCCTCTAAATATAAATATGATATCTCCCTACAAATTCCCTGCATCAAGGGATCCAGTCCATGATGAGTTTAGGAAGAACAGTTGTAAGTTATAAGAGGCCATCAGTCTCAACTAGCAGTATGCCTTCAATCCCACTGTGATCAAGAGGTTCACTTTGATTCTTTATGACTGTATGGGCTGGAAAGTAAAGCAGAAGTGAACAAAAATACCAGGGATATTGCAAAATTCATTGTTTATGAATTCTGGAATAATTTGAATTGATTCGTACTCCCTGTAGATTTTCTATTAAGTTTCCTTGTGCAATAGTTCAACTCCATAAATATTCTAGCACTAAACCAACTAAAACCAAAATCTAATACGTATAATGTTGTGTACTTCAAAAGGCGATGTTAGCTTTAAAAATTCATACTTGGAGAGAAAGTCTCCAGAAATCAATATTTTAAGGAACTTCAAGCTACATATTTACTGTACTTAACATATTACAATATAAACTGTGTTTTTCTTAATTCAGTGCAGAAATGGAATGGAATGCATTTAGCAATCAATACAATTGAAGCAGACTGATCCAGCAATCCCTTGAAAATGCTACTATAGTCACTAATATTATTATTTTTCCCCTGTGGTGCTTTGATCTAAGTTTACGAATTCCTTAAATCAGAAGCTGGAATCCTGATATCTTGCAAATATTTTAAATTACAAGTCTGCAAACTATTTATATTACATTAATGCAACAAAATTTGCATGAGATTCCTTTATAACCTTAACCGGTACGTGCTTCCACTGCTGCTTTCTGAATACAGTATTCTCAAGTTAGCATATGAGTTATAATCTCTATTCCATGTTGGGTCATTTCAAAACTGGGGATAAAAGCCATCTAACTCATTATGCCTTTTGGTTTTTGGTCTTTTTTTTTTTTAATCTTTTCAGCCCCAACATGCAAACTGCATGCAGAGTCACTTCAACAGTGAGATGGATGCCCTATAAATTTAATAAATAAACAATAAATAAACAAATATTCAGGTCTCTCATTTATGTATTTTTCACAGGCAGACATGGTGCCACCGATGCAAAAAAAAGGGCAACAACTACAAGTTCTCACTGGAAGGAATCCGTTCTGTCCTCAAGAACCAGACCCTCAGAGCGGGCTGTGTGATTTAAAAACAATGAAACTAAAGTCACTTCTTGTCGCAATAGCTTGTTGTCTCCTTCAAAGTTCCATGGTAGGTGGGCAGACCTTTTGTAACAGATCCTTGGTGTCTGAATGGAAAGCCCAGCCAACAGTACATACAGTGAAATGGTCACTGAGCCAAAACATCTGCTCCAGCTTCTTCACAGAATGTTGGAATGTTGATTCGTACCCTGATAGCAGTACTGCAGACAACGTGTCTCTGAGATTACCCCAGATTTGTCCTCTGCAACTTCAGTTGGGGGACCTGCTCTTTGTTTCATCGGAGCCATCTTTTCAGTCTCATGGCACGAACCTGGCAAATGTTTCCTGGGAAGAATTTATTCGATGCCCTCAACCAAGAGGTGGCCATTGGCACCAGCTTCTATTTGACCATGGATTAAGTAGGATGCATCAAATTGTTCCCAAGTGGCTCGGCATTGGAACACATTACTTTGCAGAGGTCCCAATACGAGGACCACTTTTATGTCATTTGGGGCTTCGATTGAATGTGACCGTGAAGCCACATGCTTGTCAGAAGTTTTCAAACTCAATGTTTTGTTCTGGTCATGGCAAATGTTTAAGTCATATCTGGGATGAAGCCTATCATTGCCACTGCAACCATCCCTATTCTGGACAGTTCTGCCAAGAAATTGATAAGTGTTCCAGTAAACCTTGCTACAACCATGGCATCTGCATTAGAAGAAAGAGACAAAGAAAAGATGTTGAAGATTCTCATGAATGCATCTGTCCCCCTTCATTTACAGGTAAGATCATGTGGATTTCTGAAATTTTAGTGCTTCTTCTGGCCATGTGTTCTGAGCTTATCTTACTGTTGTGCAGAAGCAAAATGTGTTGTTACTGTTGTTTTTTTGTACAAATCTCACTATTGCCTTCTTTGCTATCTATGATTCCCAGCCTGTGAATGCCCTTGCAGTGTCTAGCATATGTTAGATAATCTTTATTGTCATTTTTATATTGTGGGCACAATGGCACACATAAAAAATGAAATTTAGTTGCCCGCTCTCAAAGTGAAACATATACATGACACACTATGTACAACATATACTGTATATAGATCCACATCCCTACATATACATAGCAAATAAATATTAAATACTGTCCATCTTGAATATATAACGCAAGGAGGAAGTTTGAGAGTTCGCAAGGTTAATGCTGTATGGAATGAAACTATGGCTGAATCTGGATGTTGGTTACATCATTTGACTTTGTGTAGATCTTAAAGAAGCAAGCAAGCAAACAAAAGACTGGATCAGAATCATGGCATGTGAGAACAGGAATTCAGCCCCTTGATCTAAAACATGTGTAGCAGGGCTGGCTGAAAGGCTTTGCAGGAGCCTGCCCAGGGAGAGGGAAGCTCAGACAGCTGCTGCCGGTTTTGGGTGTGGCATGGATCAGGCAGAAGGAAAGAAAAAGGAGGAAAGAAAGGGGGTGTGGTTGGTTGCTGTTGTTGGCGAGAGACCAGGTGAAGTCGAAGAGGGATTTGAGGTTTTAGCTGATCCCTTTCTGTGAAGGAGAGGGAAGGAGAGAGTGAGAGAGAGTGAGAAGGTGGAATTTTACTGCTTTCTTTCGCAGGGGGGAAATCCCGAGCGGAGGCAAGAGAGAGAGTGAGGAGAGAGAAAGTTGCTGGGGTTGCTAAATTCAGATTTTAACAATAAAGGAAAGGGGGGAGGGGTTTTGACACCGACAAGACCTGAGACTGCGAGAATGACAGAACAGAAGGAGAGGCTGGTTGTTACTGCTTTGGAGACTAGCATCCATCTGAACTTTGATTATTGTTACTTGTGCAAGTTACAGACATTGTGGGGAGTTGCCCTTGCAGGGCGAGCTGTTACTGCAGAATGCTGACTACCTTCATTCGTGTTCCTATCGCTGCCTGGAGCCGGGGTTTTCCCCACCCCACTTGTTTCCAAACGGCCACTGTGAAATCGTTGACTATTGCTGCTATGACTGCCTGGGGCTGTTAAACACCATCACACATTGACTATCGGGGCTAGGGGCTGGTCATCTTTGTTCCTGAAAGCCCCCTTTGACAACAAGAGTCTGCTACCTCCTAACTTTGCGTGAGCTTCTGCTAGAAAAGACACTTTACTAACTCCTTGAGAGTGCAGCTGCAGAGCGTGATAAAGGGGAGCGGGGCTGGGAGGGCCTGGGCTTTGGCGGCCTCTGAGGGGGTAATGCTACACATGCTTGTGGAGAATGGACATCTCCTGCCATTACTACCATCAACAATGTCCTCCCATTATGAATGAAAAAACAGAAAGGCCGTTTTGATTTTGATCACAGTACAGAAAGAGTTTAAAGCCCTCCCCTCATTCTAGTGCACACCTCTGCCTTTTCTCATTCCAGCTGCTTGTTAAATGGAAATCAGTTAGATGAGAAACAACTTGGCCCCTAACTAGGCTTAAGATTGGAAGCAACCTCTTGAAAAATGCCACACTAGATTATCTTTAAGAATGAACTGACAATATCTAGTAGACAGCATGGATCCCTTCAGCATCCATTTTAAATGCCCAGGGCATAAAAACTGCCTTGATCCAGTTTTATTACAAAGGTCAAAAAAGCTTCGAACATGTAAAGAATCAAGCACAGCATGAGCTTTTGAACAATAGCATTACCTTGTATAGGTAAAGCCCAAACAAACAAGGTGAAAGAATCTGTTTTGATTAAAATGTTAGGAGAGGAGATGTAGTTCTAGCTCACAGGTGTGAGCAAGAAAATAATGGCTCTCATAGTGTTGTTTTTTTTAAATGCAAAAAAATGCTCAAGTGTGAATAACCGTACAGCAACAATTCAGCTGAAAGCATAATTATATGGTATTTAGTCCCATATGCTGGAAAAGCTCATTCAATTTGTGATTGGTAATTTCCAGTAAGCAGCATGTTTAAGCAGAATTCATCCTGAAACTCTCTTTCCAGGCAGCTGTTAAATCACGTTGAAAAGCAAATATTAGAATATGTCTTTTTGTTCAAATATTGGAACGTTGATTTTCCCCTGAAATTTGACCATATGCAGCTCATCTTATGTATATGAGTTCAGTGAGACTGCCTTGGGGGGGAATTACGACTAGGATTATATCTTCATTTGAGCTAAACATTTAGATATAAATATCTGAGAACCGTCTCTGGTGCAATCCGCAACACAGTTAAATCAGCCAATTACAGGTCTTTGGAGCTTCACAAACTAAACATTGTATCAAAATCCATTTCTTCTTTTGCCCAGCACTTGGCAATTGGAAGTTCCTTTCACTTGTGTGGTTAACAGTGAAATCCACCTTCCTTCCTTCCTTCCTTCCTTCCTTCCTTCCTTCCTTCCTTCCTTCCTTCCTTCCTTCCTTCCTTCCTTCCTTCCTTCCTTCCTTCCTTCCTCCCTCCCTCCCTCCCTCCCTCCCTCCCTCCCTCCCTGTTTAGGGTTTTTTTGCTTTGTGTGTCTCCATTCCTGGGACAATAGCATGGTTCCTCTTCCCACAATGCTGTACTATCTATATCTCCTACATATATATTTAGTGATCATACCTGCCCCTTTTGGAACTGTAATGTTAGCATCATATACAATCCATTGCTTCATTCTAATAATATTAAAAGAGTAATTTAAACCCAACCATGGAAACAACAGCAGTAATATTGCTTTGGATTAATACGCAAGCGAAACATTTATTGTACATTTTATGCATGCTAATATTAATTCTTGTATTTTCATCTTCACGCTTTGGTAAAGCTCCGTTCATTTGGAAAGTTTTTTCTGTCTTATTTTATAAGGAAGGAACTGCTCAGAAATTATTGGGCAGTGTCAATGATGTAGTTGTGGCAATGGTAGCTGTAGCAATGTTTCTCCAAATACTTTTAGATGCCGGTGTGATAAAGCTGCTGCAGGTAAGAAATGCATTTATTGTACGCAATGATATACCAACTGGGGAATGCATATATTATGCTCCTTTTGAAACACAATTATGTCTTTTCCCTGGGCTGACATTAGCCCGTAAGTTATGAGTTAAGAACGTATATTTTACAAGTTCCATAGAGGCTTCTTTATAGTTTACTCTTCCATGTGTTCTTCCAGAATGTAGATTAAATCAGTTCAAATACATGTGACTTCAGTTATTTATCAGTCAATAAATCAATTTAATTCCAATGAGTTGTCATTCTAAGGTGACTAGTTTTGCATCCCGTGCATTGTTTTATATCTACATATAAAATGTTTTACTCTATATGCCATAATGTAAATCAGGGGTTCTCAACTCAGTGCTTACACATGCATATCTCCTTTAGTGTCAACCAATAGAAGAGAATATTTGTAGCTCAGGATTGAACTGTGGGGTCCTTGGTGCTCTTATTGGTGATTTTGGTGATTTTATTGCAGACATTTCATTAGCATCATCAGTGCTAGGAAGGGAGTGGACTTTGCTCTCTTTTTATACACTAGCGACTAGTGGTTTGCCCTATCACAGTGTTGGCGGGAGTATATATAAAAAGAGAGCAAAGCCCATCTCCTTCTATAACTGATGAGGTTACCTAGTTGGGTAATGAAATGTCTGCAACAAAACAACCAAGTTCTAAGAGCACTAAGGACCCCACCTTTAGTGTCTTCCCAGGTTTATATCCAAAGAGAAAAGACCTTTTTGAGAATGGATATGTCCATTTCCTCCTGCTAAAGCAATAGGGGGAAATCTGTTCTCAGTATTCCTGTTGTAAAATGTATGAAATGAGAATCTATCAGCGGTCCTAAATTACTGCAGGTAATGCTTAATTTAATGACACTGCTTTCAGTTAAGAGGATTGAAGGCACTGAAGTGGCCAGGCAATTGCTTTCTTTTCTAACTGGAAAAGACACCATTATCAGTGAGCCACAAAGAAGAATAAGATATGTGTTTTTGTTGAATGAAGGGTATCTTGAGGGAGCTGAGTTGTATTTGGAGAAGATTTTTAGATTGAAATGCATACTTTGTGAGAAAGATGGATCTAAACAAACATTTAAAGAGTGATTTAAAAAATCTTAAGATGGATATTATTATTATTATTAAAAAAAATGATGCTAAAATGAAGCTGGCCTAAATGCAAATTGGATTATTTTGTGGAGGAAACCATATACCAGTGATGGCGAACCTTTTAGAGACTGAGTGCCCAAACTGCAACCCAAAACCCACTTACGCATCATCGAGTGCCGGGTGGGCGTGGCCCATTGGGTGGGCGTGGCCCATTGGGTGGGTGTGGCCCATTGGGTGGGCGTGGCTGCGGTGGTAATGGCAGACAGGGTGGGACTAAAAAGTTCAATCAATCAATTCCAACTTTGCAAGATCTTTTTTTTTTCCGCAAGAAGTTGAAATTGACTGATTGAACCTTTTTTTTTTTTTGCACATGGCGGCGGAGGCCTAAAGCGAAAAGGTTTTATGAAACCCAGCTGAAGACCTAGGACTGGGGCAACAGCACGTGTGCCCACAGAGAGGGCTCTGAGTGCCGTCTCTGGCACCCGTGCCATAGGTTCACCACCACTGCCATATACTTTGCCCTCATAAAAAGCATTTATGCAATGTTTTTTGTGTTCTTTTCTGATGAAAGTGAGCAAAGACATTAAATTGAATTGAAATTTGGTTCTTTCACTATAAGGAAAATTGATCCACTGTTTGTTTACCACAATCTTCTCTAGCAACCTTTCTCAACCTTTTTCCTCTGGAGGATCCCTCAAAATAATTTTCACTTCTCAGGGAATCCCTGCATAAAAATTATTTTAAAAATGAAAAACATCACTATACAATTCATGTTTCACAACATTGGCAACTGCAAAAAACAAAACAAAACAAAGCAGATTGGCAACTGAGTTGTGGCATATAAAATATCTCACTATTGTAAATGCCAACACTGCATAGTAAGCAAAGTTGCGAAAACAATGTTTGCTTTTAAAAAAAATATGACCTCTGCAGAGCCCCTAGTGATTTTTTGCGGAACCACAATTGAGAAAGGTTTTTAATAAGCATTTTACCGACTTTTCAATCTAGTACTTTACTCAACTAATTAAACTTTATCTTTAGTAGTTTAAAGGTTTGTGAATTTTATTTTGGTTCCATTGGTGACTGTTTATATTTATTTTGAGGAAAGTCCTCTTCTAGGAATAAGAAATGTCAGGTAAACTCAAAAAAAAAAAGAAAGGAGGAGGAGGAGGAGGAGGAGGAAGAGGAAGAGGAAGAGGAAGAGGAAGAGGAAGAGGAAGAAGAAGAAGAAGAAGAAGAAGAAGAAGAAGAAGAAGAAGAAGAAGAAGAAGAAGAAGAAGAAGAAGAAGAAGAAGAAGAAGAAGAAGAAGAAGAACTACTACTACTACTACTACTACTACTTGCTGGACCAATAAGTAATTTGTCAATGGAATTTACAATATTATTGAACAATTTGATTGTAAGTAAAAAGGAGAATTCATAGCTAATTCATACATATGGGAGAACCTAGCTTCTTGAACTACATTACATTAAGATTGCATCAGTTTCATCTGTGATAGTCCCATTTGTAATGATATGTGGGAATAACTTTGAGAGACGGGGGGGGGGAGCCAGAGCCAGAGCTTTGGTGAGGTACGAGGCATCTTAGCACACAGCAGGAATGTGGGCTTGGCAAATGTATCAGAACAGACCCTCCGTAGGCTGTAAAGGCTACAGAAGAGAAATGTACTTTCAGACTTGAAAGATTCTGTTAATGTAACCTTACAGTAAAGTAGAATTAGCTCATCTGGGCTTGCTTCCTGACTGGACTACCTTGCATGGCCAACCCTACATCTGCATGTCATACATATTAGGATTGTCATGAAGGGATTGTATGTGTTTCATCAATCATTAACATTTCTAATTTAATTTTATATGATCTTCCATTGAATCATGCCATTTCCCTGAAACTGCCTGAACAAGCCCCTGCAGTTTTGTTGGCATGCTTTTTGAGAAGTGGTTTGCAATTGCTTGCTTGCTATGGTAAGAGAGAGTTACTGGCCCAAGGCTATCCAGCTGAATTTGTGCTTAAGGTGGAACTAGAACTCACGGTTCCCTGGTTTCTAGCCTAGGTGCCTTAACCACTAGACCAAGCTGGCTACATATCATTTAAAAGATTTGCTTATTGTCTGAAAGCAATAGGACTATTGCTGGTTTATAGAACCTCTAAATAAAAAAAAACAACACAAATGAATTGAATAATAATTCAAATGGTAATTTAATTAAGTCTGGGTTTAAATTAATGCTAAAGGTAATACATGACACTTATTGAATATGGCATGATTGGTTACTATCTTTGAAGAGCCATGTTTTTAACCTCCTTTTGGAAGACCACAAAGACAGGGGTCCTTCTGGCCTCAGGGGGTAAGCTATTCCAAAGACAGGGAGCTGCTAGAGAGCATGCCCATTCTGAACCCCTCCTGCTGTACCTCCTCATAGGTGAGGACTCTTAGCAGGTGTTCCCTACCTGTTTACGTTCAACAGGCAGAAACTGTTGGGGAAAAGCAGTCCTTAAGATAAAGCGAAGTGATACATTTGTTTCCTTAAAGCAGATTTCCCTATAAAACTATCCCATTTTAATTATGTTATTACCATGGAAATCTTGCAAAAAAAATAAATTGAGCAATATCTTCATTCAGTAGATAGGGCTGGACCCAGACTTACCATGCTTTAAAAACAATCTACCCCAGTTAAGTATAAATTTATGTCCAACAGATAGCTTTGAGTTTTCTCCAAGAATGACTAAACCAACCCTATTAACTATTAGGTATGTTTTCTCTGAAGTAACCTGCTATGCTTTTTGGTGATATGCTGCCTTAGAAGTCCTCAAATAAGGAACTACTCTCATCTCAGACTAGGTAAACTACCAATGAGTTTATTAACAAAGCAGCAAACAAATATCTGTAACCATGCTGCTTAACTCTGCACTTTTGCAGGCTGGAGACCTCATGTACTGGAAGTCACTGCAGCTTATTTCTTAAGGCGCAATAGCTTTTTCCATTCTCAGTTCTGAAGTCCAACTGGCCAAAGGATGTTGTTGTTGTTGCTGTTTTTACTTAGGTAACACAATCAGTGTAGAATCAGACATGATTAGCACTCAATTGTTGATGGAGTCCAGCTTTTACCCTGACCCATATCATAGTCCTTTATATTTTTCAGGTGATCTTATAACTCAGCCCTTCCAAATTCATTAGCTAATGCCGATCAGATCTCGTACTGAGGGTGTATGTTGTACTCTTGGGTTTGGGTGAAAAGTGGGAAGACGAGCGATGTTCATCTGTTTTCCCTGAGAACAAAACACTTGGGTTCTCCCAGATACATTGTCAACAGCTGTTCAGTCTCTTCTCAGATATTTCTTCCAAGGCAGATTCCATGTGGGTTAGTTTTAACATAACTCTGATATGTCCTTTCATTGTCCTAGGATTACTGGATACTGTCCCTGAAATGTTTCCATGCATACCCACTTCCCTTCCATTAAAGGAAAAAGTGACATCATTTTTTGGAGTTGTTGCAATTGGGAACACATTTCTCAGAATCCAATACATAAATATTGTTTGGCATTTTGAGAACAAATGAATACTATTATGGAAGATCTTCTTCCTATATGAAATGTAAAAACCGTTAAAATAGGGAACATAGAGAGTACCAAGAAAAGGGTCTTATCCTGTTTAGTACTAATTGACCATGATTCTCAAAGATTGTAGTCTAAGGATTTACTATCATTGTCCAAATATATTGGTGTTTAATCTGAGATCTTCTCCTTACTCCACTATTAGAATCTATCTTTCCTCATGCTCCTGTAAATCTCTCTAAGTGTTTTCTTTCTTAATGCTATTTGCCTACAAATCTTTTCATGTTGAATTTTCAAACAAGCACATTATAACTTTCTGATGTCTTCAATTGGGCAAACAGTTGCTGGGATTTAACTTAGTATATGTTTATGGCATTGCCATCTCAACATGATTAACAGACTCGATCCAGAGAACTGAGTAGAAGGACAATAATTATCAGCACACACTATTGCCAATGCTTGCTCAAGAATTCAGATAATGTTTTAATAGCATGGTTCTGTAAAACTCCAGTTCATCTACTTATTTCACGATAGATGTTCCAGCTGGAGTCATTTTTCAAACTTAACTTCATGTTTCTTATACAGAGATCTAGTGCACAGTATAAAATAGTCTTTCCGTGAACAGAATAATCCTTCCATTCACAAAAGACTATTGTTGAATCCAAGCTTATATTTTTGCCAATAAAGGAATAGGGCTGTAATGGGCAAATAGTATGGTGAATTATACCAATTGTCAACACCACTAGTGGACATAGGTTCATAATCAGCTTCAATAGAGGGTTTGCACATTGGAATTGTTTCTTTGTGACCCTTTCCCAATTTCAAATCCTGTGGTAACTATTGCATATAATGAATGAGGCTCATTATAAAAATTGCCTCCTATTTGCCTTGATAGTGATGTAATATGTTAGAAAGGAAGTATTGCTGCAAAAAGAAAAATAGGGGATATTAGTAATACTGAATATGTAGAAAACAGAACATTTCCAGAACTGCATATAAGTTTATCCCACTAATTATGTTCAGTTTAGACCAATTTATTGTAAAATAAGGGAACTGAGTATCAAACTATTATGGAGTTGGTATATTAATAGTTGTGAATTAGAGCTATTTCAGTTATATACTTACTTTTTTTTTAATTCTTAGAAATGGTCTTAATTATTTTGATCCTTCAAGTACAGAGAGGTTTCTAAATTTAAATAATGACCATAGTTCTAAATGTTAAAGTGTACAGTAATTGTCTTTTAAAATATGTACCAACTCAAAGAAAAGAACAAGAACAAAAACATAATATTGCGTTTGAATTCTCATTTATTCATTTATCTGCAAAGGCAAAAAGAAGGAAATGAAAAAGGAAGCAGCTTGGTATAATACTATGTATGGTATTACAGTTATTATCAAGGTGAAAGATTGGAGGAACTGATGAAATATCTATGGGAATATGGCAAGCAACAGAGGAAAAAAGATCAAGATTCTAACCAAACTATGCCAATATATCTGAAGAATGACACAGTGGCCAACAGATTGGAAGAGATCAGTCTGTATACCAATATCAAAGAATGGAGACTTAAAAGTATGCAAACTATTACACAGTATCCTTAATTTCACAAGACAGCACAATAAAGCTCAAGATCATCCAATGCACATTACAATCCTACATAGAAAAAGAAATGCATGTTCATTCTGGTTTTAGAAAGGGTACGGGACAGGAAATGTTATTACTGATTCATGCTGGTTAATTAAGTAAGCCAAAGAATACCAAGAGAGAAGCCAATAAACTTCACTGACTATAGAAAGGTCTTAATTGAGTTGATCAAACTATTGCGGAACATCAGGATTCCTGTGAGGATTCCCTGAAGCAGCAAGGACAGCATTCTGGCAGAGATCAGTGGCCAGACAGTGAATTCTGGCTAACAGTCTTTCGGGATAAGAAAAGATCATGAGATTGCCAACTTTCACTCCAGACAGTGGCTCTTCATGAGTAGACTGCAGGAACAGAGATTTTCATGATTGGCTCTGAGTTGAGTAGCTGGGAGTCGAGAGATTTCAATGAAGTTCACAGCTGTATTGCAGCCCATATAGACACAAAGTTTTTATGAGCCTCATTTCTTAAACACTTGTGGATGTAACTAAGTTACAGAATATCAAAAGAAATAAAATTTGCTCATATTACAGAGTAATAAATACAGATTATGAATGGACCTATAACAATAGGTCCATTCATAATCTGTCTTTATTACTTTATGACTTTATTCTCTTATAACAATAAGAGAAGTTTCTGAAGCTGTTCAGAGCCGTGGTGGTGCAGTGGACAGAATGCAGTATTGCAGGCTGACTCTGCTCACTGCCAGGAGTTCGATCCTGACCAGCTCAGGGTTGACTCAGCCTTCCACCCTTCCGAGGTCAGTAAAATGGGGACTCAGATTATTGGGGGCAATATGCTGACTCTGTAAACTGCTTAGAGATTGCTGTAAAGCACTATGAAGCGGTAGATAAGTCTCAGTGCTATTGCTATTCAAAATATTAAGCCAGGAACGGTTCTTGGACATGAATTATTAGATTCTTATTATACATGTTTTGAGGATGATTTTTTACAATCTTTACAAAATACAATAAACTCTATCTTACAGAGAGGGAAGATGCCAGAGAGTTGGAAAGAGGTCAATATAGCACTAATACATAAAGTGGAACATGATTTGACTTTAACCAGAAGCTATAGGCCAATATCATTATGAGATTATTTTATGCAAAAAGATGGGGAAATTCAGCATTACCCAAAAGAGAGGAATGGTAAATGAAGATGATGGAACTTCTGGCTAAAGTGACTTCATTAATCAGAGAAAAGACAATATCTACATTTATTGTTAACTGGAAATCCCTTATGGAGTTTTTGCATAAAACAGAAACAAAATGAACTGATTATTTTGATTCTGATGATTAAATAGGACAGATTATAGAAAAATGACAGTCATTTTGTAACCATAAAATAAGAGGTAAATTTATAATTGTACTTATAACTGCTTCAAAGAAGATCAGAAGCCACTTCTTTGTATCTTTGTATCTTTTTTTTCTATTTTCGTTTATTCCTTTCTTATAGTTTTAGCTTTTTTCTTCCTTCCTTCCTTCCTTCCTTCCTTCCTTTCTTCCTTCCTTCCTTCCTTCCTTCCTTCCTTCCTTCCTTCCTTCCTTCCTTCCTTCCTTCCTTCCTTCCTTCCTTCCTTCCTTCCTTCCTTTTTCTTTTTGTTACTTTACAGTATTTCCCCATCCACCGATCCATTGAAACATTGTGGAATGTGCATAGGAAAATGAGAATCCTAGAATACCTCATTCTCCTCTGGACACCTTATAACATTCCCGCCCCCTATAGGCTGCTTTAACTAGGGAATGAATGTGGATATAAGGCATTTTGAAATTGGAAAAAACTATTTTCTTTTGTAAAAGGATGGGTAAGAGCTTAATACACTTAATAAGGTCAGAGACATTCATCATGTTGTGCTTTAAATAATCACAAAACACAAATGCTTCTTGGGTGGTGGAGGTTGGTCTTTGCTTTACAACTTTCTATTAATGTCATCCTCTCCCTTTTTGTCTTCACATTAAACATGCTGAAATGGTTCTTTTGTTTGAAACTAATGATGTGGCTTGCAGTCTGAGCTGCGTATTTATAAATCGGTTTCCAGAAAAACAAGTGCAATAGATGTGACGAGGTGATCCCGGTATAGAATTTATCTTTAGCAACCAGTTCATCTGTTTTCCTTGAAGCTGAGCTAATAGAAGAGTGTGATCAGCACATTTCATTCTGGACAATGGCGAAGGACCAAAAATACCAGTGCAAATGGTTGAAGCCCTTCTGATTTTTTTTATCTTATATATAATAAATGATGTGGATCCAAGCATTCATGAGCAGTAGCAACCATTAATCACATTTGCATTTAAATATTGCCCTAAATATGCATTTGAATGAGCCTTATATTTAGGAATCCAACCAGTTTACACTGCCAACTTCCTGGTCCATTCTTGAGATTTTTCATTCTGACATTCCTTTATGTGGAAGGCAACTGGGTCTCTCTGGGGAAAGAGAGAAAGGGCTAGAACTATTGGCCCAGAATTGCTTGAGAATCTGACATTATAGTCAGGCTCTGCACCTGAACAGAACTAGTTCATGGAGAAAGAGGACAAACATTGTGCCCAGCCCTCTTTAAATCTGAAGCCAATCCAAATTTCCAGGGACATGTAGAACATCTCCATATAATAGTGCCCTCACCCAAGTTCTTAGATTAACTTCAGTGTAACTATAATTCATCTCAATCAAGTGAAGAGAGGTGGCTTAAAGATATGACGATCACTCAAGCCTGGATTCTTTAAGCATACTTTTTCACCCGGGATTGAATTTTGAGTTTTATAATGTTGCAAATCTTCCTGTCCTCCACCATCCAGAAGATGGTAGAGGACAGGAAGGCCTGGAGGAACGTTGTCCATGGGGTCGCGATGGGTTGGGCACGACTTCGCAACTAACAACAACAACAATGTTGCATTCATTTGATGTTTACAATATCAAGTTGTATGTCATAGATACTACAGGTACTCATCCATCCATCCAGTTACACAGTGAGTTGCCATGTTACATACAATGTTTGTAGGCATGTACCTTCAAGTCAGTTTTTGACAGCCTGGGCCAGTCTCTGCAGTTTTATTGACAAGGTTTTTCAAAAGCATCTTTCTATTGCTTTATTTCTGGGGCTGAGAGAGAGGGACTGGTTCAAGATCACCTAGCTGGCCTAAGACGGAACTAAAATTCACGGTCTCCCAGTTTTTGCTGCCTTAAACACTAAACTGGCTATTTCTCATGCTCTAGAGATTAAATAAACATGGAAGTGTTTGCTGAATGCACCACTGTTTCTTTTCAAGAAAAGTTTCCTTTACGTTTTTTGTAATATAATTGAAACATGAAATGCAGCTGAGGAGGTTGGATTAATAGCCATGTCTTTCTAAGAACGGTAGCTTTCCCCTGCTATTTTTAGTATCTAAACTGGGAATAAGGTTTTTTTTTCCATGTTAAATTCTATTTCTGGTTCCCACACCTGTTATTTCATTATTATTCAGTATGTTATTATTTGAAAGATTGAGGGCAATAGAAGAAGGGGACGACAGAGAATGAGGTGGCTGGATGGAGTCACTGAAGCAGTAGGTGTGAGCTTAAATGGACTCCAGAAGATGGTAGAGGACAGGAAGACCTGGAGGAACCTTGTACATGGGGTCGCGATGGGTCGGACACGACTTCGCAACTAACAACAACAATGTTATTATTTAAAGAAAACCTAGGAGAGATAAAAGTTTGGGTACTATTTTGTTAAACAATTGGGTGTTAGAAACTTCTGAAGATTAATTACAAATCACCCAAAGACCGACTCTTATTCTGGTAAAATGATTCTGTTCAATTTGGTAGCAATATGGTAAGACAGGCATGGTATATATTATTCTTTCCTTGAGAACCATAGATCACTATAAAAAAAATAGTAATTTGTTTATTTATTGACAGCATTGATTCATGGCAAGTGGCTAATCAAATCCTTGCAGTTTTCTTGACAGGGTTCTTCAGAGGTTGCTTGCCATAGCCTGCTTCCTAAGGTTAAGTCAGAGTGAATTGCCCAAGGATGGCCAACTGGCCTTAGGCCTAAGGTGGAACTAGAACTCATAATCTTCTAGTTTCTACCCATGTGCCTTAATCACTAAACCAAATTGCCTCTCCCTATCAGTATTACTAATAATTTAAATTAGTGAGTATTGTATTGTCACAGACAAGTAACAATGCATTTTGGAGCAGAATTCAGATCTAAGGTATAAGCAAGATCAGACCTTCCAGGTACTTTTAGACTGCAACTACCATCATATTCCAGGCTAGCTAGTGATCCCTAAGTGATACGGAGCTATCATGCTGGCCATAGTATACATATCTGTCCTCTTCCAATCTTGCTTTATTTATTTTGTTTTTATCCACGTTTATTGTTTAATTGATTTTATTAAATGTTTCATTCTCTAGTTTTATTGTACAGTGCCCAGAGTCACTTAGTATGAGATGGGTAGACATATACATTTGATTAAGTAAATAAGTGAGTGAGTAAGTAAGTAAGTAAGTAAGTAAGTAAGTAAGTAAGTAAGTAAGTAAGTAAGTAAGTAAGTAAGTAAACAAACAAACAAACAAACAAACAAACAAACAAACAAACTTTACAAGAACCGAAATTCCATATCTGAAATGCCACATTTTGTTCGGTTATATCTTAAACAAAGTATTTAAAAATTCCTTGATCATCCTTCCAATGCTGGTAAATGGGTTTGAGTTGCTTGGAGAGCTGAGATCCTTCAAAAGATCCCTCAAAATAAAGTTCAATTATAGCAGAACCCAATATTTTCTGCTGAAAACTCTCTCTCTCTTTCTCTCTCTTTCTCTCTCTTTCCCTCTCTCCCTCCAAACGCTCCAGGAAAACATTTTTCTTGTAGTTTCTCCATGATTTTTAAAATCATGGAGTAACTGCATTTGATTTATTTTTTTCAGTTTATGGAAACTGGGAAAATTGTGCCATTGAAAAATGTTGTTTTTGTATCAGATTTTAGTGGTAGATTTTGGAGACATTGCAGGCTATGAATCAGTGGATTAATCACTTCCCAGATAGCCCTTCACAATTGTTTTCAAAATATATATTTGGGAAAGGAACATAACATCTAATCTGGCAGGTACAGGGATAGGAGTAACAGAAACTCTGTTCTAGCTTAAGGGGTCTTAAAGAGTAGGAATTGTGCTGTTGTTTCAAGGCATATGGACAGCCATTTGTCTGAAATGGTATAGGGTTTCCTGCCTGAGCAGGGGGTTGGACTAGATGACCTCCAAGATCCCTTCCAACTTTATTATTATTATTATTATATACACATAAGATAATTGAAAATTTAAATCTCTGGGACTTTCTAAATACAAAGGATGTACTTTGCCATTGAATTGTATGTTGACTTCTCTCAATATATGCCGATCAAGTGTCAGCAAAGAAAGTTCTCACTTCACTAATGTACCATTTTTATGTGTCTCACATTTGGATTATGAATCACATAAATGACTCTCATCTTTCTGCCATCTAGTTTACTCATTAATGGAGAAACTATAGAAATGTTTGTGGTCCATAACTTCTGATCTTCCAGATGTGGTTGAGCTACAACTCTCAGCATAACTGACAGTTCTGGATAAACTTTTGGGAGCTGTAGTTCACTAAAACATCTGGAAAACCATATGTTCTCTACCCCTGCTCAATGTGCTATTGTTGTGTCTCCAATAAAATAACAATGTGCAAGCCCAGATCTTTTGTGAATCCTAGCGTGCCTAGAACATTTCTAGAGTTTAACAAATCTTATTTTATATTCGAAGGAACAGTAATTCTGCAGATACCCAGACTCCAAAGTATCTGCCCATGTGAGATATGGGAAATTGTAATCACCACTTTTGCACTTTTGTTACTGCAGTTGACACAGGTAGCAAATCTATCCAAAGAAATGTAATCCATTGTGGGCCAATGGTCTTCACTTCTGAGACATTTACTTAATTTACTTAATTTACTTAATTCACGAGAGGAAGTTGTTTGTTTACCTTCAATGTATTTGCTACAAATGTAGAATTTTGTATAACTTCTAGATTTGTAGCAAGTACATTTACAGTTGTTTTGTGCTTTCAAATTAGCATTAACTCTTTATGACTTCCCTGAGAAGTCCCTGAGGTTTTCTTCACAAGGTTTTTTCAGAAGTGGTTTGCTATTGCCTGGTTCTTAGGGATAAGAGAGGGTGACTAGCCCAAGGTCACTGAGCTGACTTTGGGCCTAAGGCAGGACTATAATTCACTATCTCCAGGTTTCTAGCCTGGTGCCTTACCTAGTACAGCAAATAGGCTCTCCTAAATACATGTTATTGGAACAATATTTTTATGTTTAACAATTGTGGGTGCAGACAATCAGATCCACAAATGAATTCAATTAGCTGTTTTATTGCTCATGTCTATAGCATAAGAATCTTCTTAAACTGGTGATTTGCAGCTGTGTCAGACTAGATAAGGTTCAATGGCTCTTATGCCCATGTAAGGATTCCAGACTAATTCATTGTTTGACACCTCTCCTGGCTGGGCCAGTCTCTCTCCAACAACAATCTAGTCAGACATACTTTTTATGTGTACCTGTTTTCATTAACTTCGTAGGTATTATCACTTTGATGACTTATGTGCATTCAGAAGACTTTAATGAAAAAAGAAAAAGCCTCCATAAAGACAGGATTTCGGTTTTTTAGATGCAAATGGTATCATGCTTCATAACATTCACTTTATGTATTATGTATGTACCGATAATTTCCTTGGGGTAATGATAGTGAATTTGATAGTGAATTTATTCGTTCATTTGCTTCTTTCATTTGATGCCACCTGAGTCCAAATGATGCACACAATACACTGGCCAATATAAAAAAAACAGTAGAATAGGAAACTATGCAACAATCAATAATGCATATAAGTCTCAGTTTCAGAGGCAGCAAGCACTTCAGTACAGAGGCAGCAAGCACTGCAGGAAACAGTTGTTGCCCATGTACATCAGGTGAACCTGAGAACAGGTGGGAACAGAATATTGCACTAGATCAGGGGTGTCAATCTGCTGGCCCACGGGCCGGATGCATCATGCCAAAACTGAGCCCACCCCATTGCCAGCAATGGGGAAAAAAGTTGCGATATGTCGCGACACGTCACGTGATGTTGCGAGTTTGACACCCCTGCACTAGATGGTTTTGGTTTGATCTAGTAGGACTCTTCTATCATATTTGCCTTCTTACTGATTCATCTTCTTCTGTACCAGACTAAACCATCTCTGCACATCAAGCCACTAAACAGAATTGGTGTGAATCTTCCATAATTACGAGGCCACAACTAAAAAGCCATCTGAATCATGTGCTTACCGACTTTTTCACCAATATGATTTCCTCCCAAAGTATAAGACCAGGGCTTTGAGTGGTTGAAAATAAAGCAAATAAGGAGAAGATTTATTGCTATTTAGCACCACCAGTCATTCTGTTCTTGTGCAAGTAAGGTTTTCCTTACAATAAATGATAGGTGGAATATTGGCAGGGACAAGGACAGGCTAATAATAATAAAGGCATACAGAAGTGTGCTTATATAACATACTTATGTAAAGTGTCCTTTAAAAATGTTTATACTATTGACCCATTTCCAGGTTGACATATACTCGTGCTGTTTGCAGAAAGAGAAAGAGAGAGAGAGAAAAAAACACTATCATAAAAACTAAGGAGGAGGGGGTAGGAGAAATGCAAGTTGACAAGGAAATGGAATGCAAAGGTGACTTGCTGAAAGTTGACAAAACAAATGTGAAGAATAATAGGAATTCTGTAATGAATACAAATGCTGCAAGCATGGCAGAGTAAAACTGTCATTGGAAATAAAGACATACTTGTAATGAATATCAGGTGGCATTAAATTATCAGGGTAAAAGTGGAAGCATGTTTTAAAGAGCACTTGAGTGGTTGTTTTGCACTTCTGAAGAACAGTAAAATATGCTTGCAATGTTTGGAGAATAGAGGATAAAGCCTTTCCCCCTTTCTAATATTCTTGTCACTCAGGCAGCAAGCCTCTGCAATAGAGAGATTCAGCATGCGTTTGCATCCTGATTTTCCAAAATTCTAAACTACACGAAAATTCTCAATGGATAGGAGAAATTATTCCCTACCCGGATAATAGGAATCCAGTTTTGGGATAAAGGATAATCACTTCATTAACTATAGAAAGATCAGCAATACTGAGGCATCATTAACCAGAGTTTACCACAGAAGGATATTTAAGATCCAATGCTTTTAACAAAATGATGAAAGCAGTGCTCAACTCTGCTTTCATCATTTTTCTCCCTTGACAACCCTCTTCAGAAACCTCTGGTTTACCGTCAGCTACAGTTCCCTTCCATAACACCATTCTAATACTAAAGAATCAGTAAGAATCATCCTATTTATTACTTTTATCCATCTATCTCAATATAGGGCAAGATGATCCTTTAACTACTACATAACTTAGAAACTACAGACAACCAAAGGTACCTCCTTACCCTGTCAAGCCAATGAGATATGCTACCCTATATTCTCTCTGGGTATTTCAGGACACGCCTGAACCATATTATCGAGCAGCAGATAATGTGAAGTGCAGAATTCCATCGGACAAATTATGACACTTTCCCAACCCAACTGCCAAAGTAGTGCTGAATGAATAAATAATTGAAGTACTTTGTCAATCCTGAACCAATCTGGACACTGCCTTTTCTGTGTTGTAAAAAGCAATCTGAATGGATTAAAGATTAAAATTGTTAGAAGTGAAAGGAAGGAATATAAAGGTGATTCATTTTATCCAGGATAAAATAGATATGTTGTTATTTCTCACAACTCAAATAAACACTTGCTGACACCAGGACTGAAATGACAATGCTTTATGGATTTGTTTATAGATAAGAGGTAGGACACGGAATGAAGATATTATTGTTTGTAAATTAAAAGGAGATGAAAAGTTACTTCTAACCTCTGGTTTCATAGTGACTCTGTAAACCACTTAGAAAGGGCTGTAAAGCACTGTGAAGCGATACGTAAGTCTAAGTGCTATTGTTATTACAGTTAAGATTGTTTATAGTTCAAATGATCTTTTTTTCTTTCCTTTTGCAGTTTTTATCCTTTCTTTCTACTCTTCAATCTTTCTTTTCGTTTACATTATTTTTTTGTAATTCCGTTATAATCTTTGTTGAAGGAAAAGTCTTCATCATGGTTCAGTCCAAGCCGGGAATAAACAACATGGCGACTGCTTTAGAAAGAAGGTTGCAGTTTATTGAAGAGGAGAGCCAGAAAGAAAGATGGCTCTGGAAGAAAAGAGAGAGAGCACATGTAGGGAGTGGGTTTTTATACCTTCTTGAGCCTTTTGTTTGGAGCTGTTCTTGTGGCATGAACTTTTCTTCCAGAGCTATCTTTCTGTCTGGCTCTCCTCTTCAATAAACTGCAACCTTCTTTCTAAAGCAGTCGTCATGTTGTTTATTCTCGGCTTGGACTGAACCATGATGAGGACTTTTTCTTCAACATCTTGAATAAAATTATTTTAAAAATGAATAGAATGTGAACAGTGAAATATACTGTTTTCATGTCAGACAGTATGTGCGTAGTGTATTTGTGAGTGTGTTTATCTCTCTCTTACATCCACATATTTGGACCCTGTCTTCAAGAGAATTCATCGCAATGGTCATAACTGCAGGCAATTTAGCAATAGGGGAAAAAAAAATCACCTAGCAAACCTGGTCTGTTAGCAGGTGGTGAGATGACATCCTGATAACATGACAGCACAAACAAGCTATTATAAATGAATGAATGAATGAATGAATGAATGAATGAATAAATAAATAAATAAAATACTCAAAACTTCCAAATAATTGTACCATGCCTTAGAGCCACCTGCTCCAACAAAAGAGAATCTGGAAATGAAATAAATTTACAGCTGTTCCTTTCGGTTCAAGCTAATTTTGTCACAGATCTTACTGAAGAAGGAATGCATGTTCTCCTGTCTTTTTAATATTGCAAACAGATGGGCAATAGCCATAGCAACAGGGGAAGGGGGAGAGAGAGAGAGAGACTAAGGTGCAGATATCAGAAACACATAGCCTGCTATTAGAAATGCAAAGCGTAGCGAAGATGCAGTTAAACACTTGCATATGAAAAGGCTTACTCTTTTAGTTTTTCCCTAATGCCCAAGGGATTTTTATGTGAAGATTAATAACTGTGACTCAGGCTCATTTGCATATGTGTTCCCCCTCCATTTTATAAGAGAACATCTGCCCTGTTCTGTTCCCCTGTTTCCAGGATTCTAGCTTTGATATATTTATATTGCAAGGTGGAAGCAAAGGATGATATACATCCTATATATTTACAAATCCAGTCCTGAAAGGATTTTTTTTTTTGGGGGGGGGGGGGAGAAGGATTTTAAAAATAAATATTGTGAAGAAACCAAAACTTTTCTGGGTGCATATGTATAATGAACTTTAAAAGATTTGTGGCAGGTGGATTTTGTATATAGTAACTGCAGCAAGACTATTGTAGGCTCAATAATGGAAGAATAATGAAATTCCCACAGCAGAGGAATGGATTGTGAAAATGTCAGAACTCATTGAGATGGCAGAACTCACTGACATGACAGGGCTGACCTGTTTGGTCAGAGATAAAAACAACACAAACTTTTGTGAAAGACTTTCACCTTAAATGGGCTTTTGGCTAAAAGGGGGAGGGGATCATGTAATGATTTTCTGTGTTTGAGGATTTCAAAAGAAGATGTGAACTACTGTAAATGAGGAGTTGAAGGGATCCATATAATATCTAAGAGGGAGGGAGGATTACAAGATGGCACTTATCCATTAAAGAGAAGGTCAGAAGTCATTATATTTCATAATTTCAGTTTTCCCATGTTGTTTTCTTTCTTCTTTCTCTCTCTTTTCCTTTAGATTTGACTTTCATGGCATGTAAAATTCTCAATATAAATAAATAATTTTTGCTCTGTGAGTGAGATAATTGTCTCTAAGTTTAATACATCAATAAATAAATACCCAGACCTGAACTATAACAGGTAATAATCTTTTGGCTTGTCAAACCTCCTCCAAAAAGGGTCTCTGAGCTGCTTCTGACCACTTAGGAACATTTCCTTAAATACGAACAAGACAGATATGCCATGTTTAATTAACCAACTTTAAGAAGATGACCCCATAGGGCCTAACAAATTACTAAATATGCTAAAAGTAGAAGAAGTAAGATGCAGTCCTATCCATGGTTACACAAGGATAAGGCACCCTTTCAATAAAATAGGGCTTGCTTCTGAGTAAATGTGGCAGCCCATATGTCGAAGACTTGTGGATAGATGGTTAACAAAAGCCAAACGGATAAACTACACATTTGACAGGAAGACACTTATGTGGAGACAGTCCTCAAAACATACTTGATTGATTTTGTCTCTTCCATAAAAGCTGTGGCAATAAACACTTGAGCACTTTGATAGATGCATGATTTGGAATCCCATCAGTAAAACAGGGGCAGAAAATCGGCTGATGGTAGCAGAATTTATTATTCCACAATGCAGTGGTACTTATGGACATTCCACAATATTATGCGAGAAGCCTTATTTGTGGGGTAAAGAGTTATTACATTTGCTTATAAAGGTGATGAAATCATGTATTTAATTTTTTTATCTTTCTTGTTCTCTTTCTCTTTCCTTGCACTTTTATTCTCTTTCCCCCTCCCATCTTTCAAGTTTGCATTTGTTTTTATTATTGTAATATTTATATTTTCAATGTAATATAATATCAAATACAATACAGGCAGTGGTAGGATTCAAATACCTGAACAACCGGTTCTCTGCGTGGACACCACTTTCGGAAGTCCATTCTGAGCCAGGGAGGCATCCCAGGCCCAGAACGGCCCACCAGAAGTGCGTGGATGCCACTTCCGGAAGTCCATGCTGAGCCTTGGAGGCCTCCCCGGCTAAGAACGGGCTTCCAGAAGTGGCATCCATGCACTTCCGGCAGTCTGTTCTGGGACTTGTGAAAAAGGGCTAGGGCATCAGCCAGTTTGTCGAAGTCAACAAAAAATTAGCTACCAGTTGAATCCTACCACTGAATACAGGTAGTTCTTGACTTACCACTACATTTGAGCCAAAAATTTCTATTGCTAAGCAACACAGTTGTTAAGTGAGTTTTGCCCCATTTTACGACCATTCTCACCACAGTTGTTAAGTGAATCACTGCAGTTGTTAACTTAGTAACACAGTTGTAAAGTGAATCTGGTTTCCCCACTGACTTTCCCTCTCAAAAGATCACAAAAGATGATCACATGACCTTGGGACTCTGTAACCATCATAAATATGAGTCAGTTGTCAAGAGTCTGAATTTTGATCATGTGATACAGAGACGCTGCAATGGTTGTCAGTGTGAAAAATGGTCATCAGTTACATTTTTCAGTGCCATTATAATTTCAGTCAGTACTGAACTTACGACCATTACAAAATAATGGTTATAAGTTGAGAACTACCTGTATATTATTGTAATATGTATATTTATAAATATAAATATATTTATAATTTATATTATTTATAAATGTTTTAATATTTATAATATTTATTGTAATTTTTTTTTAAAAAAGGATGGTGTTAGGGAGAATAAATTAGAAAAATAAGTATTACTCTCTAGACAGGTATCTCTATAGTTTACGGGCTGCACACAGCCTATAGTTGTGGATTATCCATGGATGAGAGAATTTCCTATAAAGCTAGCCATACCATTGGGTAGTTCTTTTGTATTGCAAATGTTGACCCAAAGTATGTGGCAACTGTCTGGTAATTCCATCTGCATGTACCATTATATCCATGCTCTTCAACCAGTAGTGGCAAAACTATTTATGACTGGCTTCTGTCTCTGAATGTGTCTCTAAATTACCTGATTGTATCAGGTGCAGTTAAAAAAACAAACAAACCTGATTACCAATATAATCCACTACATTTCCATACATGGGTTGAGTTTCTCAGAGATCCTTTGAGCTCCAAATACTGCACTATTTTTGGCTTTGGCGCAAGAGCTGTGGTGGTGCAGTGGTTAGAATGCAGTATTGCAGGCTAACTCTGCCAACTGCCAGGAGTTTGATTCTGACTGCCTCAGCCTTCCATCCTTCCAAGGTCAGTAAAATGAGGACCCAGATTGTTGGGGGCAATACACTGTCTCTTTAAACCACTTAAAGAGGGCTGTATAAAAGCACTATGGAGCGGTACATAAGTCTAAGTGCAATTCCTAGTGCTATTTTGCAGAAACGAAACCTTCACAACACATCAGGAACTTGGGGAGATACAAAACCATCCCAGAGCAGTTGTTGTGAGGAATCCTCTTATCCTTCCTTCCTCCCCCTCCCCTGAACCATTAACAAATGTGACCTTTTGCTGAGGTTTAGTACCAATCCTACCTATAGGAATAAAACTTTTTGGAGAAAAAAAAAAGGAAGCATGAAAGCATCCTGTTGAAAGGCTGAGTGGATTAAAACTAATCTGATCACGCTGAATGTAAGGAGAAGGGGATAATCCTGCCCAAAGTCTCAAAAGGTCTATCAGAATTGAGAAGCTTTTGTGTGCTTCCCCCTGGTGTGGGGAATAAATTCTGAATAACCCCCTAATGGGCAGATACAGTCTAAGAACTCTGCCTTTTTGACTAGCTAGTCAGAGTAGAATTAAAAGCAAGATCATTCTGAGATCTTCGTTCTATTGCTGGCTGAAGTCACTCTAGACCAGGAGTGTCAAACTGCTGGCCTGCGGGCCGGATGTGTTATGGCGAAACCGCGCCCACCCCATTGCCAGCAATGGGAAAAAAGTCGTGATATGTCATGACACATCATGTGATGTTGCAAGTTTAACATCCCTGCTCTAGACAATATGCAGCAGCTGGAAACCAGGTCTGAGTTTTTCTTTTTCTTGATCAGATTTGATTTATTCCAAGGAACCGTCAGTAGATCATGTTCAAAATGACAATTCATCAGCCATGTTGGTGCTGCATCAACCAGCCTGTCTTACAGGAAAGGGAAGACTGGAAGCAGGCTATCATCACTACTCACAATCGTTGTGCAGGTTGTTGATAACAGGTTGTTAATGGGCAAAGTGTTCACTCTGTCATAGCCCACAAATAGCAAACTCAGACTGAAGCCCTGGAGGAATTATTCTGATTCAAACCAAAAGTTTAAAAGATGAAAAATACTTTGCAACCTGAAAATATTTTTCACAGTGATCCCTCCATATAGACATAATAAGGAATTTTTCAACAGAGAAAATGTGATAACTTCCTCAACCTCTTCCCAATCCCAGCTTTGCTCTCAAGTAGGTAGGACAGCACATATTTTGGTGTGACATTATATTGAAATTTAAGGCTTAGAATTTGTAAGTTGGTATGTGGTGTTTATGCTTGCTAATTGCTATAGTGTACATTATTTCTTTATTTCAAATTTTTGGAGTACTTATGGTTTTTCTTTTTGTTAAGTTCCCACTAAAAAAGAAGGCAAATTCTTTCTGCTGTCTAATGAACTTCATCTCATGACTTTTGCTTTGTACAGACATTAACACTAGCAATGAGATGGGTGGCATTTAAATTTGATAAATAAATAAAAAATAAAGACACTACCCCATGCATTAAAGCAAAATGAAACCAAAGGTTATAACTTTTCATATGCATATTGTCTATTCTGTGATTTGTATCCTTGGAATATCCTGGTCTTTAGTAATCACTCCAGAGTGGGGATTGAGAAAAGGTGTATAGTTAGCCTTTGATCTTCAACCATCTGAGGCCAAGTCTCCTTAATGAACTGGACTTGAGTATGGCGAGAATAACCACAGGACTAAGGTGGATACACAGGCATAGTCCCGAGGAGGTTGCTGGGCCCTCCAGGAAGTGAATTTAGGTCCTTCAAAATATTTTCAGGAGCATCTTTAGGGATAAATTCAAAACAGGCTAGATGGTGGCCATAAACCCACAATTAGAACCCTATTCCCCTTTGAACAAAGTAACAGTGCTGCATACACATACAAAGGGTTTCAGTTGCAATTTGGTGACCCCATATTGCCTGCATCACACACAGAAATGTGACTGACAATGCCTCTTTATACCTCATAAACACAGCTTTTCTGAGTCTCTGGAACAACCTGTCATGACTGACTCTCCATGCACTCCTGCTCACAACCAGACAACAGAAATAGGGAGGGGGAGGGAAAGTATTGGAATGCTAGGGAGGCTTGGGAGGGAATTGAGGGATTCAAGTGAGCCGAAGCAGCCCAGGACAGTTCCAACACCCCAAGGTCAAACGCTGGGAAAACTACGAGCTGCTCAGAATGTTCTCAAAATAAAATGAATACAACTCATTGGTGGGCAATGTACCGTGGGGAGGTCCAGGGGAAAAGAGGTATTTTACCTATGCTGGTTTTCATGCGAAAACTTTAGAACTGGCTTTGCTACTTCTGTGCCTATGTGGAATTATCAGTAAAGTTATACTCTTGGTAAAATAATGTCCCAGGAATTTATTTTGCTGCATTTACCAATGGGATGTCTGACACAACCTTTCTAAATTATCTTTAACAGCCTAGATAAATTAGCCAGTTTCACCTGATCACCTTGTTCCCATTCAGGTGATTGGAGGAAGGCTATAGCAATGCCATTTTTGGAATTGTAGAGTCTCCAATGCCAGACGATCATAGCTTCAGGAAATCAATGAACGTGTGGATCTGACTCAGATCAAAGCGTTGGTGATTGATAGGAACCCTATCCTTCTTTCCTTCCACATAATTCCAGATGTTCTGTCTATTATCAATCTTTACCAATCAGATCTATGCAACAGAAATATATACCAGTTTTCCTGTTTTTGCCCCCAGATTCCTGTAATATCTATAATCTGTAGATATCTATAATCTGTAGGTAATTTTTCCTTTCCTACCTGATGGATAGTTTATCCACTGTTTTCATTGTGTTGTCCCTCAATAAAATCCCACACCTTTCTCCGAGGTCCTTGCCGACACCATTCTTGAGAACTTTATTTACTCTGGAATATAAGATCTCACTAACACATCTATCCCTGTCAGAGAGTTCCAGCATAATAGGTGACATTACCTTGAATTTTGCCCCAGAAAGAAACTATTTTTTCAGATATTAGGGAAAGAAAGAGAAAGAAAGAAAGAAAGAAAGAAAGAAAGGAAGGAAGGAAGGAAGGAAGAAAGAAAGAAAGAAAGAAAGAAAGAAAGAAAGAAAGAAAGAGAAAGGAAGGAAGGAAGGAAGGAAGAAAGAAAGAAAGAAAGAAAGAAAGAAAGAAAGAAAGAAAGAAAGAAAGAAAGAAAGAAAGGAAGGAAGGAAGGAAGGAAGGAAGGAAGGAAGGAAGGAAGGAAGGAAGGAAGGAAATAATATAGTGAAGGTTTCCTAAAAGGATTAGGACTTAATAAAGGGGGAAAAGTACAAGGAGGAAAACAGAGATAAAGCAATGAAGATAAAAGATAGACAAGATTACAAAGATTTATAGGTGTTATAACAAGATGTTCCAGAGGAAATAATTGAGTAAAAAGACAATTAGAAAGCATAAAGGAAAAATAAATAAACATCAGAAAAAACTTAAGAAAACAATTTAAATCAAAGTTGAAAAAAGTAAAGAAAGATTTTAGAAAGATCAATGCATTATAAATACACTGAACAAATATTATAAAAGAGAACAGTTGTGAATCTAATTCAAAACCATTGTCTCAAACAGAACTAATTTAATCAGCAGAACCAAAAATAACTCCCTTGTTCCACATATAAACTTCAAAACTACTCTGAGGATTGGGAGATACACCCGAGCAATTTGGAAGATCACAAGGGCAACGTGGAGGAAAATAACAGGAACAGATTTATAATGCAAATGACAGTTTGTTAGCATGATATTGGCTTTCACATTATTTATATTTACATGAAGCTGTGTTTAATCCTACATACTGTTAAGGCACGTCCCCAGTGGTAATGCCTTAACTTCTAACATAGTGTTACCAACATAAGGACACAAAAGTCAAGCCTAGGAGAAAGCTTGATTATTATTATTTTTTAGCATATCTTCTGAGATTATGATTTGATATCTCTGCATATATTGCTGTACAATGATTTGAAATTCTTTCAAGGACAGAGAAAGCAACGAAGAGAAGGGAAAGACACAGATAACTATGATAAATATTCATAAGAGGCGTATCACAATTCTAGGGAGAAAAATGCCACAGGGAAGTAAAGCTAAAGAAAAGGGCTCTGATGCTGAATTTTATTTGCTTTACTTTGTTTATTTATAGATTACCCTTTTTATATAAATAATTCAAGGCAGAGAATATACCTAATATTCCTTTCTTCCCCAATTTACCCTACAATAAAAACCCTGTGAGATGAGTTGAGCTGAGAGAGAGTTACTAATCCAATGTCAGTCAGCTCGCCTTCATGTCTGAGGCAGGACTAGAACTCACAGATTCCTGGCTTCTAGCCTGATCCCTTAACCACTAGACCAGGGGTGTCAAACTGCCGCCTGCGGGCCGAATGTGTCATGGCGAAACTGCGCCCACCCCATTGCCGGCAATGGGAAAAAAGTCGCAATACGTCGCGACACGTCACGTGATGTTGCAAGTTTGACACCCCTGCACTAGACCAATCCTAGCTGTTTCAACTGGTGTGCAAGAAACTAAACAGGGGAAGAATTATGAGTTACTTACAGTCACATTGTAGAATTGTTTCAGGGTAAGGAACCTGATTATTATTTACCTACCATGTCGAAGGCCTATATTTCATAAAGTAGGGAGTCATTCTGAATAAAATAAAATGTCGATTTTATTTCTACAGGTATTTAATGCAGATGAAAGATAATTCATATGACCCCCCCCCCCTCCAATCACGTACTTCACAATTATATTTTCTTGTCCAATGACAATTAAAATTTGGTAACAACAAAATCTCAGGTTGCGCATCTTTCTTTTGAAATAATGAAATGTGAGACAAGTGAGAAAAACAGTTCATTAAATTTAAAACTATGAAGAAAACTGAAAAGGAGGAGAACTCTCACGGAGACTTGTCAAGGAAGACAGTGCAAGTGCTTCAGAGAAAATAATGTGATGGTTGGGACAACTGATACAGAAAATATTGAAAACCTGGAATTATCCACAACAGAGGAAGGTCTGCCTAGAATATCATTCAGAGAAAGACAATCAATCATTATGAATGATAAAAGGTAGGAATCAGTAGAGAGCAAAAATATATGGTATATTTCCCTAAAAGCAAAGAAAATGAGGATGTAGTTATGAGATATAAGTCTCTGGAGTCCTTTGGATTTTTTTTTTTCTTTTCTAAAAGTTGCCAAGCAAAGTTTAATAACCAGTTACAGGGTGGTAGGGAAAAGTTCTACTCTTTGGAAACCTGACACTTTTTCAACTGTGAAAATAAATCTGGTGAGTTTTATTTCGTGCTAACGTTTATCAGTGGTGATAGAAACAGTTGTGAAATTTGCCTCTATACAAAAGGCGCCCAAGATGTGCTAAAAGAGAAAAAGAAAGGGGTATGATGTTAAGTTTAATAATATACAGTGAAGAAGTGTTAATAAGCATCAAGCAGTAAAAAAAAAAAAATTAAAAGGGGAAGGGGGGAAAATGTATAGTTATCAAATTTATGAAGGGATATTAGACTAGGCTCGGGGAAAAATAATTTCGACAAGGAAATCATATAGAATTGTATGTATTTCAAATGTGGAAAGCGTACAGATTTTGAAAAGCAATAATATAAGTTATATTGGGAATGAGATGAATTATCTTAGCTTGATCTCAGTTTCTTTAGATCCAGTTTCTCTTTTCTGATGATGCTCACATTTTCTTCTCTCTGTCAATGAGAGGAAAGACCAGGCTGAGGACTCTAGCAGTCTTGTTCTCTTTCTTCTCCATTATTAAGGGTGACTCACTTCAGTAAAAAACTTCCTGATCTAGAAGAGTGAAAAACATACAAACAACGGTCAACAGCAGACCAATGCCCTGATTTAAGACAAATTCTGATGTTCAGGTTTGCCGTTATTTCATCTTAATGAAATTCTTTCTCAACATCTAAAATTATACTTGTTGCTTTCTTTTAAAATATATTCAGCTTTTTTTTTTTTTACACTAGTCTCTTTGGGTCACAGTATAGATATCTACACTGTGCTTTATTATGTATGGATAATATAATCCCTATTATAACAATATATTTATACATACAATCCTCATTAATATCATCATATCTAATCCCTTCTCACCCAATGGATGATCTGCATCTCACTCAATCTCGAATCCTCTACCAGAGGCTTGGCAGTTTGAACGTCCTGTATGGTATCTTTATTTATTTTATTTGTATCCCACCTTTATTATTTTTACAAATAACTCAAGGTAGCAAACATATCCAACATACTTCTTTCTCCCATTTGTCTGAGCTTGATTGTTTGCTTGGAAATGTTTCATTCCCCAGCCAGGAAACATCATCAGTACAAGATAGGTCATTGAGGGGGGAAAAAGATTGGAGAAGGGAAAAGGACAGGAAAGATTCAAGAGGTTAGGAGGAAGACACCAACAATGGTGGTGGCCTGTGTCAAACTTGAGTGCTGAGAGGGGCCCAGCTGCACTGGAGAGGCCTACCCAAGAGACCAGAGGCCCATTGAGGAGGAACCAGAACGGGCCACCCCATCTGACAGAGCAGCCATGCAGGATCATAAAGGAGATGTTGGAGGACTTCTAGGCCAACGAAGGCCTACCTGAAAGGCCTGGTGACCCAGCAACCCAGCCTGGCCCAACAAAGTGGAGACTGGTGTGGCAAACCAGGTGATGTGGCACGCTGGCAGCTCGAGTGGTGGAGAGGAGGCGGCCAGCAGTGCGGAGCAGTGGACCGGTGAGGCGGCTGGGGGCAGCACAGAGGTGGCGACAGCATGGAGCAACAGACAGAGAGGCAGCTGGGGCGGTGCAGAGGCAGCGGGCAATGGCAGACCGGGAGGCCTGCAGGCGGCAGTGAGGAAGCACAACAGAGGCAGCAGAGTAGCGGAGGAACCAACCGGCAGCTTGAGAGAACCTGGCTGAACAGAGAAGCTAGAAACAAGGCTAACAGCAAAGCACATCCACCAACCAAAAAGAAGGATTTTCAAACAACAAACTCATGGAACAGGTGACTGACACTATTGCGGTATGCAATATATGTTCCATGTATGTGCTTATGCCTAAAGCACACCCAAACTATACATGCATTAGATGTAAACTATGTGAACTACTTCAGGAAAAAGTAAGGAACTTAGAGGCAATTCTAGCCAAACCCCAATGTACAAAAGAAAGCTCTACCCAAACTGAACCAAATAATGAACCAATAATTTCCAGAGGATTTGACTCTACTGATAAACCCTTGGAGGAAGACAAATGGAGATATGTCACACATAGAAGGAAACACAATACTCAAAGAAAGATGCAGCATACAAAAAAACCCTTTTGCCCAACCCAACCCAACCAGAAGCAGCCCCATTAAAACTGAGCAATCGATTTCTGCCCTTAGATGGAAACACGCAGACCCACAATCTTCCCCTCAAAGAAAACATGCAGACACCTAACAAAGAAACAACCTCAAATATCCCTAAAAACGTCGCATCAAAAACACACCTGAGATAAACAGAAAAGCACCCCAGGATGCAGCCCCCCAAAAAGGAAGGCGAGTGTTGGTAATATGAGATTCTATCCTCAAAGGAACAGAATCATCCATCTGCAGACCAGACATATAATCCTGGGAGGTATGTTGTCTCCCTGGAACAAAAAGCAAATATGTGGCTGAGAACCTAACCAAAATAATTAGGCCTACAGATTACTACCCTTTCCTCCTCCTCCACATTGGGACAAATGACACAACAAAGAACCCGAGTACAATAGTGCGAGATTATAAACAACTAGGCAATAAAGTTAAGATGCTAGGAGCACAAGTAGTTTTCGTATCAATCCTCCCAGCGAAAGGCAAACACCCATTGAGGGAAAAAAGAATTCTAGAAATAAACCATTGGCTAAAGGGTTGGTGTCACCAAGAAAACTTTGGTTTCATGGATCATGGACTGCATTTCCTATGCGAAGGACTCTTGGCAAGGGATGGGCTGCACCTCACAAAAACAGGGAAAAATGTACACAGAAAAAGACTGGCCCAACTTATCAGGAGGGCTTTAAACTAAAATTGAGGGGGAAGGGTGACCAATCTCTATAGTCTCTAGAACCCAAAACCAATCACAAATCCCAAGAAAACAAATCAAACAATGAGGTAGGCAGTGATGAGAAAAAAGAAAAACTCAAACAACAATCAGGAGATGCAGGAAACATACCCATGGACAGGCATAAAAGTCTTAAATGCTTATATACAAATGGTCAAAACTTGGAGAACAAACAAGGCAAACTAGAAGCAATAGTACATGAGGGAGGGTATGACATAGTTGGCATTACAGAAACCTGGTGAATGGAATGGACTGATGGATGGATACAAATTGTTCAAAAGAAGCAGGTCTACAAAAAGAGGAGGGAGACTTGCACTATATGTAAGAGAACACTACATATCTACCCAAATGCACATGATCAAAGATAAAATCTCTCCAGAATGTATATGGGTCAATATAAAAGAGAAAAAAAGTGACATTGCCATAGGTGTATATTACAGGCCACCCAACCAATCAGAAGAAATAGATGAACTCTTTGCCAACCAGTTAACAAATGTATGTAGGAAGCATACCACAGTAGTAATGGGAGACTTCAACTATCCAGATATCAACTGGGAAACAAACTCTGCAGCGAGCGGGAGATCAAACATTCCTAACCAACCTAGCTGACAACTTTGTCATCCAAAAGGTGGAGGAGGGAACTAGACGTAAAGCTATACTGGACTTAATTCTTACTAATAGAGAAGAAGTGATAGAGGGAGTTGAAGTTGCCAGAACCTTGGGTGAAAGTGACCACGTCATACTGAAATTTAATATAATGCAAACACTAGCAATAGAAAACAATCCAGCCAGTGTCTTAAACTTCAAAAGAGCTGACTTTAACAAACTCAGAGAGAACCTATGAAAGATCCCATGGATGAAAATCCTAAATGGAAAATAACCCAAGAAGCATGAGAAACTCTGAAAAATGCAATCATAAAAGCCGAGACCACCACAATACCACTGAAAAAGAAAAACAAGAAATTCAAGAAGAAACCAGCATGGCTACACAAAAATCTCTCTGACAAACTGAAAGGCAAAAAGGACAAATAAAAAAATGGAAAGAGGGGCACATAACTAAGGCCGATTATCAGCAGACAGCCAAAACATGCAAAGATGAAGTCAGGAAAGCAAAGACTCAGAACGAACAAAGACTTGCAACAGAAATCAAGGATAATTAAAAAGTTTCTTCCAACATATTAACAACAAGAAAAAAGTCAAGGAAACTGTAGGTCCACTAAAGAGAGAAGATGGCAAGGAAATTACAGGCAACAGAGAGAGAGCAGAGCTGCTCAACTCATTCTTTGCATCAGTCTTCACACAAAAAGAAACTATAGCCCTACATACCAAAAAAACCACTGCAAAAGACAAACTAGAAACAAAAATTAAAATAAGCAAGAAAATAAGTAAGAGAACACCTATCTGACCTTGATGAATATAAATTGCCAGGACCCAACAGATTACATACCAGAGTTCTGAATGAGCTGGAAGTGTTATCTCAGAACCATTGCACCATATCTTTCATAAAACCTGGAGCACCGGGGAAGTATCTGAGGATTGGGAAAGGGCTGATGTGATTCCCATCTTCAAGAAAGGGGAAAAAACGGACCCAGGAAACTACAGACCAATCAGTTTAACATCAATACCTGGGAAGATCCTAGAAAAGATAATCAAAAAACAGATCTGCGAACAACTAGAAGCAAACAAAGTTATAACTTTGGGAGGAAGGGAGAGAGAGGGAGAGAGAGAGAGAGAGGGGGGGGGAGGGAGAGAGAGGGGGGAGGGAGAGAGAGAATATGAATATATGTGGTTGTCCTTACTGGACTTTTAGTAAAGAACGCTTAATGAAATATTTTGATGTTTTTTTAATTAAGAGATGAGGTATGGGGATAATTATGCTGTATTTTAAAATGGTAGATAAGCTACTAAAATTGTTTTTACCTGTTGGGATGAAGGAGAAAGGTTTTTTCCCCCTCTTTCTCCTGTCCTTTTCTTTTTTTCCCCCGCAATTTTTTTCTTTTCTATTTTTCTATTTGTAGTTTTTATAGTCTGCACCGGCTTTTTATTTCATAAATACGAGGAGGACTCAAATAGACATTGAGTATTTTATTTGAAGGTAACCTTCGACCTAGCATCTTTTTGGGGGGAGTTCAAAATGTTTTTGTTGCATGCAGAAATAAAAATTTGTTTTCTTTGTAGCAGTTCATTGATTTCATAAATGCAACACACTATAGTTTTTTTATACATAGCATAAAGGTAAAAAAAGATATATGCAGTGTTATCTTCATTTTAGATGTCAAAAGGGTTTTGTGGCTCTCAGTGTTTTCTTTTCTGTGGGAAATGGGTCCAAGTGGCTCTTTGAATGTTTTAGGTTGCCAACCCTGGGCTAGACAGTCACTTGTCTGAGATGATATAGGTTCTCCTACTTGAGCAGGGGGCTGGACTAGAAGATCTCCAAGATCCCTTCCAGTTCTATTCTATTCACTATTCAAGTGAATGTAGGCTTTGTTGTCTGTTCATATGCAGTCAAGTTCTCTATATAACAATGATAGCTCAGGGGATGAACCAATTTGAACATGCTTGCTTTTGTAATCACAGTTATGCTACAATGAGCTGCAACCTAGAGTGCTTTTGATTGTTCTTCAAAATAAGCCTTTATTTAATCAGTCCTTGTTTCTGATCTGGTCCTTCCGTAGCTCACCTTACCTCATTGCTGGGTATAGGTAAAACTTGTGCCCCTTTTTATCCTACACCAATCTTATCTGGGAGTAAAGCAGACTCCACATTACATTTGCCAGTCTGATCACATGGCACATTCTGAAATCATTCTATTCTCTATCAGCTCCTTGTTTAACCTGAGGTCTGCATGAAGGGAAAAAAGTCCGAGGCAGAATATAAATTGAAAAGGTCAGTTCAGAATCAAGTATGCATATAGATCCGCTAATTTGATATTTAGGTATTGTATGTATGTGAAATTATTGGTTTTTTATTTTCTTAATTGTGATTTTTCTTTTTCTTTACTTTAGTCCTACTCTCCATTTTCAACAGTACCATTGTCTCTATCTCTGTATATATCATCTGTCTGTCTGTCTGTCTGTCTGTCTGTCTATCTATCTCTATCTTTTCCCTCCCTCCCTCCCTCCATCATCCATTCTGTTATCTGTCTGTCTGTCTATCATTTCCCTCCCTCCTTCCCTCTCTCCCTCCCCTCATCCATCCATCCATCCATCCATCCATCCATCCATCCATCCATCCATCCATCATCCATCATGCTGTTATCTATCTATCTATCTATCTATCTATCTATCTATCTATCTATCTATCTATCTATCTATCTATCTATCTATCTATCTATCTATCTATCTATCTATCTATCTATCTATCTATCTATCTATCTATCTATCTATCTATCTATCTATCTATCACATGCACATGCACAAACACAGACAAACACATTCCTGCGATAAGTAGGTATTTATTGGTTTTCCTCCTTATGTCTACCAGATAATACAGGAACACCTATCCTATATCATCAAGAAGTCTTAAAAGTGTATGTGCATTGGGAAGAAGGCAATTGACATATATTTATTTATTCCTGCCAAGAAGATTATGTGAATGGGTCACATTATCAGGAGTTGAGAATGTTGAGGGCATTTCATTTCTATGACAAGACAAAGGTATGAGAGAGGACAGGGAAGAGATAACACTAGGCATATTGCTATTTTGTTAACAATAACCTCACTGTGATTCCTATTATTAAATTATTTGCAAACAAGCCCACAAACAAGAAAGCATTAAACAGAGCTATTTGCATGTATAAATCCAGTGTGTTATTCCTTTTTTTAATCAATTGCTTTAGTCTGTGTTGTTTCAATGGCTAGCAGTTTGCTGTTTTAATTAATTCAGTCTTGTAAAATTGAAGTTAAATGTTCAAATTAGCTGGTTGTGGGAATCCATTCTTTCTCTCATTTAAGGCCAAACTGCATATTTCAGTCTGTTGAAATGAGCTGACTTACTGTATTAGGTAATAAACTTTGTAAAAGATAATGTGACATTCATTTGACAACTAAGCAAGAGAACAAGATTATATCAAGAAGATGAAATCAGGAAGTATATTATAGCCAAGGCTTCTTTTGTTACTCTGACTTGCTCCTTCCATCTGCCTTTTAAGTCTTGTCTTGACTTAATGGGTCCTTAACTCTGATACCTGATATTTTGTCTTGCCATTAATCATTCTGAAGTTAACAGCTAGTACCTCTCAGTGAGATCTTGACTTAAATTTCATCCAAAAAGCAATGAATCAAAGCCTGGGAAATAAAAGGTAGTGCCATTTGAAATAAAAACTCTTTTTTAAAAACTTTTCACCATGCCATAGATTTTAGATTTAATAAACAAAACAAAGTAAATGGTTATTCTAGGGCCATGCAATGTTTGTAAAATAAGTGTCGTTTTGGCTAGGGTATGCTTATTAGATACTAAAGATGATCAGTAATAAAATTCTGATCTTATTTTTTCATGCTGACATTTTCTGAAAGATCTGAGTTTTCCCGCTATAAAGCAGAAATATAGAGAAAAATGTTGATTAAAGAAAAATAAATTCAAATGAGAAGCAGAACTTATATAGAAGCAGAACTTTTCTGCTGAAAAAAGCAGTGATTTACCAGGTCACATATCTTATTTTAGGACAAGATTTTTCTTCAGTCAAAGCACTTCAGAAGGGCATCCTATATACCATTAAATATATGTCACTCATTCTTGAGATGACAATTTAAGAATTTTGGATGCCCATTCCTTAATGTCACTTGAAAAGCAGAATTTCCATAGCCATAATATGGATGAACAATAAATTCACCAGGTTTATTATTTTTAGGCTACCAGTAAACTGAAGACATTCAGCTGCCTTGTTCTTTGTCAAATAACCCCAAGGAAACTTGCAATCTCCTTTCCTAGATTTTATTATTTGGATGAATAGGAAAACAAACAAACACCGAGATGAAATCCAGGCAAAATGAAGGTGCTATTAGAAACCTGGCTAGAGAATTGGAGTTCAACTTATTGTGCCACTAATGATATTTCCCTTGGAAGATCAAGTTGGATACATGGGGTGCAGCTTGTGGAAAATCAAGGGTATGTTGGGTATATTTTCACCACTGTGTTTCATATGTATTGGTTCCATCTTGTCTACATTATTGCAATGTGCTTTATTGTAGATTTGCTCCTGCAAAGTGTCCCAGTTCTTTAACAGATGCAAAATGTGGCAACTACAGTAATAAACAGGATTTCCTATTATATCACTCCAATACTGAAAGATTTTCACTAGTCACATATTTTTTTCCAGGCTTAACTTTAGGCTGTTGATCTTAGCAATAAAGCTTAAATGGCTGCAAGCAAAACTTTGATAGACCATCTGTCTTGTTATGACTCTATTTCATTTTTAAAATCTGCAGAAGAGGTTTATTTGCTTTAACTCAGAGAGGCCTATTTATCAAATGCACGTAATAGCGCTTTCCCCAACCTGTGAAATGCTCTGCCTTCAAACGTAATGTTGGTTATTTGTATGGTTTTTTTTTTAAAAAAAGATGGGCACATAAATGGATAAATCATGAACCTTTCAGGACCACAACTTTGCCCCTTATCTACCTCCGCTGTCACTCAGTTTTCTGTTCTTCATTTTGTCCTACTATTTTTCCCATCCATCTTTGTTTTCACCACAACATTGTCCCTGGGAATGAGGATAATATATATTTTTTAAAAAAATAAACCTGCATGTTTGACAAGCTGCAAATGAAACAAGGGAAGGGATATTTTTTTCTCATCTCTCAATTACCAACCAGTAGTCACGAGCACTATGAGCTGTGAGCCTGAAATCCCAGAGGTTTATATGGTAGTCATATTTAGGAATCAAATATTATTCATTGGTGGCCGAAACAGAAAGAAGGTCTCTTGAGCATTGCAACACAGCAGTTTCAGCCTTCTTCTCTTTCATTGCCTAGGCGTGGCAAGGAACTGCCACAACCACTGCTACATTATTTCTTCTGGTCACTCTTCTCAGCATTTCCCGGCAGACCACAACCCAAAGCCAACCTTCGACCTGCAGTCCATATGCATTCTTGGACAGCTAGTAACGTACAGTGGTGGGATTCAAATATGTGAACAACCGGTTCTCTGTGTGGATGTCGCTTCCGGAAGTCCATTCTGGGCCTGGGCAACAAAAAATTAGCTACCGGTTCTGCCGAAGTGGTGCGAACCAGCTGAATCCCACCATTGGTAATGTAGCCCCACAAATTTGTAAACGTTTAACATTATTATGTGATTTATTTTACATTAACAATATTAAACATTTTATAGGCAAATTCTTCTTCACTCAATGTGAAGCCAAAAGGTTGGACATCCATGATCTAAGGGGCAGATCATCATTGCCTTTTTTTTTTAATATTCGCTGAAATAAACAGTTCTTTAATTTCCCCAAATATTCCTGGCCAATAGGCACACAAAACCACATCTTCAGTACCATAAAAGCGAGGCAAAAACCAAATAACCCTGCAAATTATTATTGCAATGTGTTCACCGTACCCCTCTTTTCTTGAACTGAGATAGCTTATGCCAAAATATACCTGTCTTTATGAACACTTGTTTGTATTTGTGCTTCGGAAGGAATGATGGACTGGCATTCCACCTTTGGATTTCTAACAGCTTAAAAGGTCAGTCCTCCCAATGACTGACTCCAATATTCTGTTCAATCATCCAATCTCCTCTAGCTCAAGATAGAGATCGAGGTGCTGTGTTCTGAAAAATGGAAGGGATCAGCTGTGTGAAGGATAAGAAACATTACAGAGGAAAGTCCAATGCTCACTGCAAAGGCAGTAGCTAGCAAATGACAAGAATATGACAAGAAGGCATTTTTAAATTAAAATATTAGCTCATAAAATTGGGTTGATAAAGAATTTGAGACACGTTCTCAGAGAGGATCCTGGATTTTTATAGAATACCATGTTGAAATCTAGCAGTTCATTATTCCTTCAGTGCTCCTGTAACCATCTGAGTGAACCGGCTCATTACAGGAGAATGAGGTTGTTTTTTGTAACAAAAACTAATTTACTTGAGTTTGCAGAGTTTAGCTTAAATAAGCAGCAAAGTTCACGCAGAGAAATATATTCTGAACAGGAAATTGAAATACAGGGCAGTTGCTCATTTTACTAAAAAAAATAGTTTATGAAACTTTTTGAAGAGGATAGAATGTCAAATAGGGAAGTAAAAAAAAAATCACAACCAAAATAATTTCTAGGATGTGGAATCAGTATTAAAAAGCTTCACATGGTTTGTGCAATCCTCTACGATGTGATTACTTAAAATTATCACTGTTTACAGAGCCTATTCTTAATAGGTCCTATAAATTTAGAAATAGGCCTCAAAGGAATGCAGTCTTAATAGTGACATTTGGGCAGCACATTAAATTATTATAGAAACAAATTATGATAACAGTGCTTGAAATCAGTTACTTTAGAAAAAAGTCATTGACTGAATAAGGCATAAGTAGTAACACCACTACACTGCTACAATATGTTGTGTGGATCCTTACAGGGATGCAGTTTTATTACTATCACAGTCCGAATTATTATTTCATACTAATGTAACAAAGGAAAGAAAAAAAATAATAGTTACTGTCATTCACTATATATGAATAAGTGGAATGACTAGTTACTGAATCAAGAGACAGCATAAATTATGGAGAGAAGTTATTTTGACACATTTTAATAGCTTGTTAGTCATGATATAATTTACACCAGACATGTCAAACTCGCGACATCACGTGACATCGCGCAACGTATCGGAGCTTTTTCTCCATTGCTGTTGTGAGTCCGTGCCAGCCAGTGGACCCGGCAGCTGAGTCTGGGGAATCAGAGGAGGAGGAGGAGGCGTTTGGAGAGCCATCAGAGTCGGAGGGAGGCTCTGATGAGTTACAAGACTCACAATCTGATGAAGAGCCTGGCCCCTCCAATCGTGTTCTGGATGAAACTCAGCTGTGTGGGAAGGATGAGTCAGACTGTGAGGATTCACAGCTGGTAGACATTATTGATGCTCGTAAATGAAGGCAGTTAACTAGAGCAGGTCAGCAGCAGTCAATACGACAACTTCAGGGGAGGAGGAGAAGGCATTGAGAAGCCACGCTTTGGGGCTGCTTTATAAAAAGGGAAGGTGTGGGCAGTGCTGGTTGCTGAAGGCAACCGTTTGCAAAGAATGTCCAGGGATCATGGTCTGTTTGTTTTACCGGTGAATTTCTTGTTTAACTCCTGCTCTATTTGCTTTTTTAACCAATTATCTGTTGGGAAAGTATTCTGTTGTTTTTGTTTTGGAGAAAACTTATCAGGACTGTTTTTGAAATAAAAAGAGGTTGGGTTTTCCAGCCTACTGTTAAAGAGGGGTTTGTTCTTGTGACGCAACAAGGATGGACGTAGGCTGGGACAGAACAATTGCCGGCAATGGGGTGGGCGCGGTTTCCTGGTGACATGTCCGGCCCACGGGCCGGCAGTTTGACACCCCTGATTTACACCATCAACATATAGATTAAAGAGCCATGATGGCGCAGTGATTAGAATGCAGTATTGCAGGCTAACTCTGCCTTCCACTGCCAGGAGTTTGATCTTGACCAGTTCAAGATTGGTTCAGGCTTCCATCCTTCCGAGGTCAGTAAAATAAGGGCCCAGATTGTTGAGGGCAATAGGCTGACTCTGTAAACTGCTTAGAGAGGGCTATAAAGCACTGTGAAGTGGTATAAAAGTCTAAGTGCTATTGCTATTGCTATTGCTAAAGAGTATCTACCAGTTTTGTTCATTTCTTTACGTTTATATGATATTGTTCAACAGCTTGAACTCTCTTGTTAATAAAAATGAGATGGTGATGCTGTTGCTGACAACAGTAGTTCAATAAATAAATAAATAACCTTTATTGTCATTTTTATATTGTGGGCACAATGGCACACATAAAAAATGAAATTGAGTTGCCCGCTCTCAAAGTGAAACATATACATGACACACACCTAAACATACTATGTACAACATATATATAGACCCACATCCCTACATATACATAGCAAATAAATATTAAATACTGTCCATCTTGAATATATAACGCAAGGAGGAAGCTTGAGAGTTCACAAGGTTAATGCTGTATGGAATGAAACTATGGCTGAATCTGGATGTTCTGCTACGGATACCACGAAGCCTCCTCCAGAAGGTAACAAGGAAAACAGGTCGTGAAGAGGATGAGTTGTCCCAGATAATCTTACGGACCCTGCTCAAGCAAGCTTCTGTGCTATGTCCTGGATGGGTAGGGAGGGAAATGCCAATGATCTTTTCGGCCATCCTCACCACTCTCTGCACCGCCTTCTGTCTGAAGCAGTGATGCCTCCAAACCAGACTGTGATGCTATATGACAGGATGCTCTCGATTGTCCCCCTGTAGAAAGTGGTCAGGACAGGGGAAGGAAGATGTGCTTTTCTCATGCGGCGCAGAAAATGCAGGCGCTGCTGTGCCCGCTTCACCAGTTTCTCACTGTTTAGCGACCAAGTCAGCCTACTCGTTAGCTGCACACCCAGGAATTTGATGCTGGTAACCATTTGATGCTGGTAACCAAAAGATAGAAAAATCTGGAGTTTAGACAGGTTAAGGAAGAGGTTCCTGCTATATAGAAGGAGAAGTTAAAAAGAGTCTCTTGCTATGGTGGGAATAGCAGAAACTTGAAGGCTTCTAATCATGACAACAAGGAAGAGAATGTACAACACATTTGCACACATGCATGCACACACTTTAAGTTGGGAGTATATTTTGCCCGTACTACATGGCATGGAGATTAAGATAATGTTTCTAGGATTGATGAGGCAAAAAGAAAGAACAGGAATTACTTTTCTTTAGTAGCTCTGGGCTGCTTTTGCCCACAGTTCTGGTCCTCCAAGATCCAGATGAAGCTTTCAACAGCTAGAAAAGAAAGAAGATAGGACGTTTTCCCCAAACAGTAGCTTCTTTGGCTTGATTTGTTGAGAGCACTCCTTGGCTTCTTAGTTTCACGGTTCTCCTGCTACCAGAGACCTAGGCCAATTCAAATGGTAGGTCTTAATATTATGAGCTGTTGAGGGCCCTAGGCATCGTAAGTATTGCGTGAGTCAGAACAGGGTGATCAGCTTCTCTAGCTTATCAGAATAGAATAAAATGTCTGTTGAAAAGAAAAACTAGGGGGGACATGATAGCATTGTTCTGATATTTGAGGGGCTTTCACAAAGAAGAGGGGGTCATCCTATTTTCCAAAGCACCAGACGGCAAGACAAGAAGCAATGGGTAGAAACTAATCAAGGAGAAAAGCAATCTAGAACTAAGGAGAAATTTCCAACAATTAACCAGTGGAACAACTTGCCTTAAGAAGTTGTGGATGATCCAACACTAGAGGCTTTTAAAAAGGGACTGGACAACCATTTGTCTAAGATGGTATAGGGTCTCCTGCTTGAACAGGGGGTTGAACTAGAATACCTTCAAGGTCCCTTCCAATTTTGTTATTATTCTGTTATTTTGTCAGGGATCCCACCAACAAGCAACTGTTCTTTTTGTCACTGATTAATTAATTTTTCTTTAGTTGTTCTTGTCAGAAGGGAAATTTTGCCTGTACACAAAACAGAAATGGCTTCACAATTGTATAAAATAATCAGATCCCTCTGTTTTCTTAGGATCCTTTTATGGGAGAAAACTAGACAGGGAAAGCTTATTTTTCTTCTCTGAAAACTCTAGAAGGAAGAATCATCCAATGAAGCCAGCTGGAAGGTGATTTAGAAATAGAATGCACACTTCCTTCCATTATTAACCTCTGAAATTTATTACCACAAGACACGGCAATTGTTACTAACTTGAATGCCTTTAAAAGGAGACTGGATACATTTATAAACCATAGACTTATCAAAAGATTCTTATCTTGAAGATGTCATATTAATTCTGGGTTGGGGGCAAGATAGAATTGTTTCTTAGATGGATCCTAGATGGATCCTAACAAAGGCTTCTGAATAAGTTGTAATTTAAAGTACTTTATTGTCTAATGCTTTGAGAGATAGCCCTTTCCCAATCCTCGATTTTATTTACTTTCTGATTCCTCTTTTAAGCTTTTCTTCTTTCTGTATGCTGCTTTGATTCCTGGAATTCAACAGGCACCCTGTCTTTACATACCAGTACGAGGAGAAAAGTGACAGAGGAGAGATTTATTTCTCTGTCCTGCTTGGGAATTGGTCACTAAAAAAAAATGTTGGAAATGTAACTAATTTGGTTACAATTTGGTTACAACCAAGCCAGAAAGAGGGCTGAGAAAATATCTGCAGACTCCTCCTGGACATAAACTGCTTCAACTTCTCCCCTCTGGATGCCGTTATAGAGCATTGCATGCCAAAACAACTAGACACAAAGATAGTTTTTTCTACAGCACTGTCTTATGCCTAAGGATTTCTAACCATGTAGTAGGACTGTGTTAATATTATCCTTCTCATCTTTCCTATTACCTACTCTTATTGGCATTTTATAATTATATTACTTTGTTGTTTTTCTGTACACAGAGAACTTATGCACCAGAGACAAATTCTTTGTGTGACCAATCACACTTGGCCAATAAAGAATATTCTATTTTATTGTATTCTAATTTGAGGGTACTTTCTATCATTCATGGTGGACTTATAAAAGTGCTAAGAACTATTCTATTCTATTCTATTCTATTCTATTCTATTCTATTCTATTCTATTCTATTCTATTCTATTCTATTCTATTCTATTCTATTCTATTCTATTCTATTCCATTCCATTCCATTCCATTCCATTCCATTCATTTGAGGGTACTTTCTATCGATCATGGTGGACTTGTAAAAGTGCTAAGAAATATTGGGATCAGATACGTTTGTTTTTCCAGAAGATTATTAAACTCGATGTATAGTTGAAATGAGAAGCTTTTCTTTTAGGTTTGGTGTATAAACAGACTGAAAGAAAATATGGACTTTGCTTTCATACATGATAACTGCTGGGTGGGAAGCATGTACAGATTGTCATAATGAAGAATTGGTGATGAAGTTAACAGAAATGGTTGAGATGGCAGAACTAACAGCTTTGGTCAAAGATAAAAAATTGACTACTTTTCTTTCTACACGGAGAACACTTTTGGACTTTTTGCTTGATAAAGATAAATATGAAGCTTTGATTCTGCGATTTGATGATTACATTTGTTATGGCTATAAAAATATTGCCTATTACTAGAATTTAATAAATGTATATGTCCAATTATAAGAAAAAACAAACAAAAGTACATTAAAATAATCTATTTTGATGCTGACCTGATCCAGCTGGCTATGGGAGATAATAAATATCATATATGCCTCAGATAAAGGTGCTTAATGAGCTAAGGAGCTTTACTGCTGTACTACAAAAAAGAAGTGAAATCACATATATAATTGGAAAAATCTAAATGTATTTATATTCTATTTTGTTATAATGTAATGTGGAGTAATATATGTAAACTAGAATATCATGATACTGTGGTGTGAAAGGAGATCAATAGAGTTATGATCCTTTGATCTGGAAAACCCAAGTCAAATAAAATTAACATTACTCATGTACATGCATTCAGATTGAAAATCATAAGATGAAATTGAGATGAAGTTATAATTCAAAAGAAACTATGTATTTGTCACACTATACGGAATAAGTAATCGTCTTCAAAGAGGTTGTACATTTGCTGGATGGATGGAATTAAATGAAATCATTTCTTCTGCACACAAAAGTGAGTAGTGCAGCTTTCAGAGCCATATTAGCAAAATTTATCTTAATGTAATACTACAATCTTACCAGGAATCAATAGCATCCAAAAAAAAAAAAAACAACCATGGAACCATCAACATAACTTCTAGATGAGGAAAAGCCACTGACATCAAATGGGGAAACATACTCCAATAAATGAACTGTGCAGTCTTTGGTGCTTTCTGAGCTTGGTGGTTTTCTTGCCAAACTTTCATTACCAAACTAGGTAACATCATTGGTGCTAGCAAATGTCTGCAAGAAAACCCCATCATAGAGCACCAAGCACCCCATAGTTCAACCCTGAGCTACAAATATTCTCTTCTATCAGTAAGTGAACTTCGATCAAGGTCAGCTATCAAAGGGGCTCCTGATATGTTGTTCTGTTGGAACATGCAAATTTACATGCTTCTGATTTCAGCCAGAAATAAAGTGGCACTGAACATGGATAGAAGCATAAAGAAAAAGAATAAGATTTTTTATTCATTTAATTAAACCCCACAATAAATAAAAGCACAACACGTCAAAAAACTTTTTAAAAACCCTATTTTCCTACCTATGTTTTAGGTTCGCTCTCAGTTGTCCTTCTCTACTTAAGAGAGAAGCATAAAGTAAGAGTTTCAAAAATGAATTCTAATAAGAGGAAATGTTCTGGTGATATCCTGCAAAGAACTTATTTCCAAAACATGTTGTTGAATTCCAAATTTTTCTTTCTTTCTACCTACCTACCTACCTACCTACCTACCTACCTACCTACCTACCTACCTACCTACCTACCTACCTACCTATCTATCTATCTATCTATCTATCTATCTATCTATCTATCTATCTATCTATCTATCTATCTATCTATCTATCTATCTATCTATCTATCTATCTATCTATCTATCTATCTATCTATCATCAAAATTTTACCACTGTCCATTGCAAATTCATTTTTAAATCTGTGTGGGCCACCAGACAGTGCAATTATAGTGCAATGGTTTTATGTAATATAAAAGCTATATTTTGTTTTAGGCTGTATTTTATATAAACAGTGAGAGTCAACATGCATGGTTTCTACACCATTACCCATTTCTCTTCACAGCCCTTTGGTGAAGTAGGTGTAGCTAACTTTGTAACTGAGTTGGTATTTGAACCTAGACATTCCCACTATTAATATGGTGTTCTTAAGTTATATGTTGCTTGGAATCACATGTAGAATTATTGGAATATCACTAATAAATGCAGTATGTAATGCATCTTTACTTGGGACAGCTTACATCCTTCAGTGATATTTTAACACCATCAAACAACATCTGCCTCTCCCAGGTCCTTGGGAGGGATTTGATAAATGGATAAAGATGCCAAATCCAGTCTAAACATCTGGCTGACTGTGCTACCAACCATAATAATGCTATCAGTCAATATCAATAATCCTAGATTCTTGAGAAGAACTCAGTGTGTATGAAGACAAACACCAGCTAAAGAACTGGCATCTATAAATTTACATTTTTAGCGCAATATCAGTCAACTGCAAAAGGCAGCTTTACTTGGAACACATTACATACCTTCAACACCGTCAAACAACATCTGCCTATCTCATCTGCCTTTCTTGAGAAGGAGTCGTTAGGGGGATCAAAATGCCAAATCCAGTCAGTGGTTGCTAGTGTGCAATTGCAATCAATATTTGATAATGCCCCCTGTTTTTCATGTCAGGCAGTACTGTTCTGAGCATTGGACATTTTTTAAAATCAATGAAGTCTCCTTCAGGTTTTCAGAGGTAAAAAAAAAATGTGACAGGAGGGGGGAAAAACATTAAAAAGTATAGTCCCTTTAGTTCTATTGATAAAACACTTGCCCTAAGAAGGGAAGATCCTCACTCAACTTTAGATAAGACTGTCTTTGCTCTTTCTTGCTGTAACTCAGATATAGTCTTTATTAGATATACTTGCAAAGTATTGGATCAATATACTTTGTAGTAATTCCTAGACTTTGTAAAAATATATGTTTTTGCAATTTGCCAACAATGCGTCAGAGGTCCAAAATGTAAACCTTTACTGTAAAACATCTTTGATTAATGACATTTAACTTTCAAACATTTACTTGGTTAAAGGAATTTGTTTCCCTTAACAAATTAACATTGCATTTCTTTATTATCAAACTAGAAGTTTTTAATCAAACAGAGAGCTACAATATCAATTACTTATGAGAACCTGTCAGTTTTACGGTGTCATTGTATTCACTTTCCTAATTGACTTAATGATACTTGATAACTTTAAGTCAATCTTGAAAATATGTTTATGTGTCTGTTTATAAGTTTACAATTTAGTTGTATAAATTAGTATCTGACTGGGAATAAACACATCTAAAAGCAACATTCATTCATCCAAAGTTGCATTTGTTTTTCATAAAACTTTCCTAGGATGAATAATAATAATAATACCAAACAAACAGCAGTAAAATGTCAACCAATCAATAAAATGACTAGAACAAAAGAGGATGAGCACCAATCCCATAGTATTGTAATAGTATTAGTAAATGTTCACTAATAATTCCAACATGTGTAGTAGAACAGAGTGGCCTCAGCCATGCACCAAAATGTTAGGGCTGGTGATCAGGGCACTCTTTGAATAAGGATGTTTCTTTTCTGGTTCCATAATAATCTGATTATATTCAGCATAGGACACGGGTGTCAAACTCGATCACATCATTTGACATATCGTGTTGTATCATGATGTTTTTTGCCTTTGCGGAGCTGGGGTGGGTGTAGTCTGTATGTGACGCATTCGGCCCATGGGCTGCCAGTTTGACACCCCTGGCATAGGATGAAGTAATAAGACCGGTTCTTCTCCTGTCTCTTCACCCCATCCCTCACCCCACCCAATCCCATCCATATAGGAGCTCTGGCAGACAGATAGAGGCCATTCTGTTTTTACAGATAGTTTTGCAGGCAATTTGGTTTGGATAGCAATATCCTAACCTTGAATTAATTCTGGAAATGAATAGGTAATTGATGAAGTTCTTCAGGATCAACACAACCATATCCCCAAGGCCTGTTTTTGACAGCCTTTTGACTTTTCAGGGGAGTCCTATGTGTGTGAATGTCAGAAAATGAGAGGTTATTGAAGCACAGGTCACTGCTATCATTATCTTTGCTCAGAAAACATCGCAGTTGAGGCCATAGCCAAAGATGACCTAAAAGATTAGGACACTGAGGCACTTTGACTTTGCCCTCACGTTTGACCCTCTTTTGAAAATTTCTCACAGCAGTCTAGTCACTTGTTCTGGACTAATTATTACAATCTGGTATGACTTCACACAAAGGAAAATCCTCACCTGAAAAGAAAGGGAGCTGGATGAAAAGAATGGTAACTTGTAGATTCATTTCATGTCAAAGAATTGGGCTTTAACAGTAAACTTAGTTTTCTGTTAAGCATGCCATTCACTTAGAGTTAGGATCCTGAAAGTACTATGACACTAACAAGCTCACTTGGTTGAATTGGGTGGCTATAGAAATTGATTGATTGATTGATTGATTGATTGATTGAATGAATGAATGAATGAATGAATGAATGAATGAATGAATGAATGAATGAATGAATGAATGAATGAATGAATGAAAAAATGAATTACAAATAAATAGAGGTTCCAGGGAGCATTTTTGGAATGAATTCTGTTCTTTGGGTAACCTTGTTGTTCACTTTTTGTTACCATCTGACAGTTGTTTTAATTTTATCACCTCATATATAGTAAGTCTAACTTAACTGTTGCAATTGAGTTGAAAGGTGGAGTATACATTGAATGGATGGATGGATGGATGGATGGATGGCTTTTCCATATAATTAGGATGTATCTTTGTGCCAAAACAAATCCCTCCTCTATGAAAATTAGAAGTTGTTCAATGTTTCTAGTAGAAATTCTTTATAATACAGGTAACTGGTTTGTGTATGAATAAGACTTCTGTCTTCTGAGTCTCTGTCTCCAGCCAGAGGCATTTTATTTCAGATTCTCTTTTACCTCCTCATTCAGAAATAGGCTTAAAACAAAACAAAACAAAATGTGCATACCATAACATAGTAAATATAATAACTTTTTGAAGGTTGCAAATCTGATTTGACTGTGGAGAGAGTACAATTAGAATTTGGTTCTATTGGTCATTATTCCTGTTTATGTGTGTACTTGCCAAAATGTGAGTATTATGGGAATGAAAGGTCAGTACTTCAGTGCAGTTCATATAAGTTAACCTCAAAGAGGAGATTAACATTATGCTCTGAATTCAGTCATTGATTCAGTACAGAAAATGTATCAAATCTACAATTTTATCTACACAACATCTTAAGGCTGTTTCCCCAGTGATAGTAGACAATTTGCTTTGCATTAAATTGCTAGAAAGCAGCTTCAGTACTTTCCTCAAATCAGGAAGTTTTACTTGAAACTATCTTGAGCTTTCTCTTGTTTAATTAGTTACAGTAAGAAATTTTGTCTGGTGCGGTGGGATGAATATTATAGATAAACTAACTGAACTGGGGAAAGATACAAATATAATCTACCTATACTTTGACTAAAAGTGTATTTTTATGGCAATAAATTTTCTTGAAAGCTTTACAGTACAATAAAATCAGAGGTAGGAAGTATACAGTTTGTGAAACCATGTTTTATTGGGGAAAAATCATACTCGATTAAGTTCCCATTTTAGTGCTAAATTTACAAAAACATGAGGGCTTCATTCTCTCCACAAGCAAACCAAGTACCGAGTGAATTAGTGCAGTGTGTGAACTCAGGTGCAAAGGCAGTATGAAGATAATGTGGAAAATTTCATGAATACATGCTATTGTTTCATCACTGTATTCAACAGATTATTGGATAAATGATTTTAGTTAGCACCTTCACCCAAGTCTGTGAGTGTACCTGGATTTTTCCAGCCGTGACTCAGATATTACCAAGGATTTTAAGATTTCATTTTGAGTAATGTAGGGAGGGTTAAGCAGCATATAATTGAAGGATGGCATGGTGGATAAGAAATAAGTAAATAAAATAAATTAATAAAAAATATAAAAGATTATTTGAAACCTCTATAATGTGTAAAATTTATTTGCTGGCATGTATTAGTATGAGTTTCTGAAGGTATGGAAATGTATCATCATATTTGAATAATGTTTTCTTCTAAGGATCAGGGCATCATTTGATTAGGTTTTTTTTTTGCTTAACAGTAATAAGTCATTAGAGAAATATAGCCTGTCTCTCTGGCTATAAAACCAACCAGCTGAAAAAGGTTATTTTTATCAATTAGTTTTCCAAGCCTGCAACAAAATGAGCTTCTTTGCAGATAAATCCTGGGCAATATTTTATTTTCAAATTAGTTTTCTTCTATTTTTCCTTGCTAACAAACATTCAGTTACTCTTCAGGAATATGTATAGCACTTTATGGGGATTGCAAATTCAACTTCAGTGGCTCGAATATATGTTAATATTAGGCTATCAGTTATTATTCTCCAAGGCAATGTGTGCAGTGAGAATAAATATAAAAGAGTGTTTATTGGAGTGTGTATCACAGGCAAGTTTTTTTTTTTTCCAGTGCTGCCAATATGCACACTGAGTATTGGAAACAGAGGAGTTCATATTTTTCCATTCCTCTTTTTTATAGATTAGGAAACTTCTGGAACAAAGAAGTATCAGGGAGTTAAGGAATAAGAATTTAAGGCAAGCTTATAAATCCTGCATGACTTAATCTAGGGTTAGAAGGTAAGCAGCCATCATCCCGTCTTGTTTTGAATTGCATTTGGTTTTTATTTGGTAAGTAGCCTAGAAATAGAAATCAATCAATCCATCCATCCATCTATTCATCCATCTATTCATCCATCCATCCATCCATCTATCCATCCCAAGGCTCTAGGTTAGTCTGGGAAGTATCAAAATAATCCCAGAAGAAAGCTATTAATACTAAGAATGATGCACTAATATATTAATGAAATCATCAGGAGTATGGGTTGACCTGACAGAGGTTTTTTTTATACAGTATATACACATTAACAAAAATTAAACTTCTTACAATGTGACAAAACCAACTTCCCTCCTTCTACCAGTAATAGCATGAATACTACCAGTTAGCCACACTACTAACAATGAGGTGGAAGGAGGCTAAGAACTGGACATAATACAGTATATGGCTAGTGGGTTACATGATGACTTAATTGGAATAGAGCAGTGATGGCGAACCTTTTAGAGGCCGAGTGCCCCAAAACTGCCCCACCCCCTGCCGCCCCCCGCTCCGCTCACACCCCGCCTGCCTGCAGAGCCACCCACCACCTCCACTGCCCACCACTGCCCACCATTCTCTGTATGGAAAGAAAATTAACTGTAGGATAGTGATGAACGCAGTTTACAGCTGTTTTGCTGTCTACTATAACAGATATTTCTAAGAGGTATGAAGGGGAATTTTAATTTTCCAACATTTGTTGAGAGACAAAATCTCCCATGTGTGATCATTAGATGACATTCAAATTCATGAAATGAAGAGATCAGCTACCCTTGACTTGACAGTGTACTCAACCAGACTTGGCAATAAATCACAGATTTGCTGACACTTCACACAGAAGTGACTCCTTCTCACAGAAGACTTAACAGAAGTCTTAACGGAATAAGACAGAAGACGTAACAGAAGACTTACAAACATGGCTCCTCTACATTAGAATGACACCATATACAACAACTGATTGCCTGTGACCAATGAGAAGATGTGACTTTTGCAACCTTGGGGCTGTTTGCTCTCACCTTTCAAATGAACGGATATGTGGTGTGCTCTTTGTGATCTAAAGTCAATGAGTGTCGGAACGGTGAGGAGAGAATAAAAATATGCAACATGATGGGTATGGCCACATCGTCACACACAGTTATCACACAAACAAAATGGATCGAACTTTGATCTGCTTTACTCATCAGTTCGAAGATTTTGACACACACATACACACTTATTGTGGAGACCGCTGCAAAAAGCTGATGCTTACATAATAGCTCTCTCTAGCTTGGGTAACTGTTAATTTCCTCTTCAGCCTTGACCCTAGACCATATGGAAGACTTGGCAAATAAACCAGAAATAATGGAAACATTTTTTTGGGGGGGAAAAATAACCATATGTTCAGCTCTGTGTGAAACAGTATGCATTTATCTCAACAAGAAAAGAAATTCCTGTTTGCCGCTGAGACACTATTTGCTTCTTTTTTTTATATTCTCGTTCTACCACTGCCAATAAAGACAGTCCTCAACTTACAACTATTCGTTTAGTGACTGTTCAAAGTTACAACAACACTGAAAAAAGTGACATGACCGTTTTTCATGCTACAGCCATTGCAGCATCCTAATGGTTATGTGATCAACATTTGGACACTGGCAACTGACACTGTATTTATGTTGCACTAAGCCATGGAATCAGTGGGGGTCACCTTTTGCAACTTTCTGACAAGCAAAGTCAATGGGGAAGCCAGATTCACTCAACAACCATATTACTAACTTAGCAACTGCAATGATTCACTTAACAACTGTGGCAAGAAAGGTCATAAAATGAGTCAAAACTCATTTAACAACGGTCTCCTTTAGCAACAAAACTTTTGGACTCAGTTGTCCAAGAGGACTACCTCTTATCCAAAGAGGTTTCTGAGTATTTCTAGAAGCTTCTTCTTGTACTTGCAGTAGCTGCCTGCAATCACTGAAAGTCCTCTGCTACAGTTTTTCCATTCCATTTTGTTAATGTGAAGCAGCAGCTTAAGGATCTGTTGTAATTCTTCATATTAAAGCTGAATGTGGCTTAAGTTATATCTTATGTTTCGGGAAAGCAGATTTTAACAAAAATATGAGCAGTAATTATCATTCCATGACAGAAGAAATGAATGGGAACAGGAAACCAACATGGGTAGGAGATGCTAACAGTCAAATTTATTTTATTATCTATTTATTTATTACATGTATATGCAACCATCTCACCAATAAGGTAACTTTGGGTGACTTACAAACAGTAAAAAGATAAATATAAAGGCTGCTCTCCTTGACCCCACCAGCTGGAAATCCTTAATTGATGGGATCCGTAGTAGGCTCTTTCCACTGGAATGAGCAGGGTGAGCTCGTCCCATTGCAAGAGGATGCCAATGTGACTGCAAAGCTTAGGAAAGCTCTAAAAATAAATAAATAAATAAAATATCTTAATTCATTAAAAAAAAAAAAAACCTTCAAGAAGGGAAGTCCATCATCTCCAAAGCAGGCTGTTCCAATGCTGGAACATTGGAACCATTCTCATTGTTAGGATTTTTTTCCCCCTGGAAACCACATCAGTCATCGAGGCAGAAAATATAAATGGAGGCCAGAACAGCTGGTTGCTCTTTCTTTTCTTTTTATTCTGAACATACCTGAAGAAGGTTTGTTGTTCTTGGCAGTCTTTACTCACAGCAGTTCATTCTGAACTTCATTTTTCTGATACGACTGATAGCCTGACATCTTTTACCCCTAAAGATACACATACATTTGGCTCAAAAATGTCCAAGTATCCTTCTCTATGTTCTCAGTTGTTTCAGGAAAGTTTCTTGGATTTATAAGCTTTTATTTAGATTGCAGGTTCATGTTTTCCCTGAAAAAAAACCAGCATTATTTTCTTAATGGCTTCTTTAGAATCTACTCTGTGTGCCTTTGTGTAAGTGCGTATTTACCATCCTAAATTACTTATTAGAAACTATAAAAGGTTATCACAGAAAAAAAAGATGAAGAGACATTTGACCTATGTTCTAGAGCACGGGTGTCAAACTCGCCACGTCACGTGACATGTCGCGACGTATCGTGACTTTTTTCACATGGCCGGAGCTGGGGTGGGCGTGGCCTCCGCGGGCCGGCAGTTTGACACCCCTGTTCTAGAGAGAGAGATCAGATTAGAAAGGGGTGAAAAAAAACCCCTTCTTTTCAGGCTCAAAATCAGTTCTAATATGTTTATAATTCAACTTATCTGTGCTCACCTCATAGACACATAGACACGTTTAGAGCTGCCTTTTTTATTTTTATATCAGTACAAATTTCTGCCGTTACCCACAGGGCAAATGAAGGAACTGGAAATGCATCACATTCACTTCTAGAAAGGTTTCTGAATAACTGTCGAAACGATGAGGCCACTTTATGTTAATAGCACAAAAGTAGCATGACGTTATCAACGGAGACAAGCACTTTTTTTGTTTACGGAGAACACGTGCTAGAATTTGCTTCACATAACAGTATTCATAAAGAATGTTGAAAATTGCAGAAGGATGCTTTTATATGCTGAGTAACACTTTTGTTATTTTTTAGCACTGTGACTGAAGGGCCATTGGGGACACTTAAATTAACATGTGCCCACTTTGCCTACTTTGTCAAAGCAGTTCTGCAGATACTGTACATATTTAGGGATGAATAGGCCCAAGGAGCTCCCATTTCACATCTGCCTGGCCATGAGAGCTAGCAAATTTTATGTGGAGATTGTTTTATGACTTCAGCCACAGACCAGGATGGGTCTTAATGTTTAAAATGCACAAGGCAATTGAAAGTCTCTTTCATTTTTCTCTCATTTTTAAAAAGCTTAGCAAGAAGCCATTTCTGTATCTTTGCAAACTGGAGGCTTTATATCCGGCATTTCCTGGAATGGCCATATGACTGCACAATGTTTTGGTTTTTTTTTAATTCAAATTCCCCTCTACTACTTCATATATTTGGGAAAATGTCTATCATCTGTCCTCAGCATGCATTCCTGTCTCCCCACTCCTGGCAAGATAAATACTAACTGGACTTTATTCCCGTGATCTTTTGTTCCCAGATAGATCAGCTAAGAGTGAAAAATCCCAGTTTCCTCCTTGCAAGATCTATGACAAATAGATTGTAATGCTTAGCCTTGGCAATTTGAAAATGTGATTTTGCATGGGGCATGCTGAATGTAGTGAGCCTCCTTCAGACAGAAGGTCGCTGCCTACATAGAGCAACCTGCAGATAACCACTGATACATACCCAGTGGTGGGATTCAGCCAGTTCGCACCACTTCAGCAGAACCGGTAGCTAATTTTTCTTTTTTGCCCAGGCCCAGAATGGACTTCCGGAAGCAGCATCCACACAGAGAGCCGGTTGTTCACATATTTGAATCCCACCACTGTGCATATCTGATCATCGAAACATTAGTTCCTACTTTATGCTTTGTTTTTGCTTTTTTAGGAAAGTCATGGAGAAACCTGAAATGGCCAGAGAATCATTACTAAAAATATAGGGAAGAATGTCAATAACTTTCATAGAAAATTTTTATTTAATAATAACTTTTCATAGAAATATTCCTGGTGCACTGGCTCTCTGGAAGGCAGGAAACTTCAGAATTTTTGAATTTGTGTGTTCCAAATCTGCTTATAAAAGTATAATCAGTCTGTGCTTGTACCTTTATCTTTCTCGGTATTTGTTTAAAGTTATTTTTCAAATGACTTTTTCAAAGTATCCTTTACTGTTTACAGTTTACACCGTTGTTCATAAATGTAGATGAATCAAACTATTATTATGCAGTTTTCTTCCCTCTTTGAGAAAGAGGAAAGCTTGTGTGTTTCTCCAAAGTAGAGAAAGATGTCCTTAGATTATTAAATTTAGGAAGTAGCTGACAGACTTTTATTTCTCTACTTCATTGACAATATTTTTTTAAAAAAAAACACCCCTCCTACTCCCACTTGCAGTGGCAAAGTGCTCTCTTCCTACAAGATTTTTCAGCAGTATTTTTCATCACACAAACTTAGGTAGTCATGAAGTATTGAAGAAAATGAGGCTTAAGAGAACAGTGTTAAGTAAAACCCACTAGAAAATGCATACAGTAATCTAACAAACAATAAATTAGAGTCTTAGTCATACATTATCCTACTGAATAGTTTTCAAATAGAGCTTGTTCCATGGTGCAGTTCCTCTGCTGAAACTAAACAGGTAAGTCCCCTGAGTATTGTTTGGGTACCCTCAGAAGACTAATTCCAAGTGAAACTTTATTTGTGTATTTTGAGAATCAAGTATTCTTCCTTTGCTACTGTAAAATAGGATCACTTCTAAAATGTCACCCATTTTAGTGAAAGTCCTGTGAGAATGAAAAGGGAAATGACAAGAAAATTGGATGTTGATGTGATTTTTTTTTATTTGATGTAGGTAGCAAGACATGTTGCTACCAAATAGATTTTATGACCATCTGACATTCCCAGAAAGATAATTTTCAACCTTTGGGAGAGTGTAGCAGTTAGGCAATGAAAACACAGCCAAGACAAGAGTGAAAAACGTTACGGAAATATTTGTTTCTTAAACGAGTACAGCTGAAATGGATTGTTTTAATTTTTAAGAATGTCCACATCGTTCACTGAAAACAGTTTATTTTTGATGTATAAGAATGACTTTGAGATGTCAAAAATAATAATATACTGCTACAAACAAAAGATGAAAGTGAAGGATAACAGCCACTATATAGAACAAACAAGCAGAAGACTAGCAGGGTGCATTCACGAATGCCAACTAGGAGTCAGCAGATAGAAGAAGGCAGGGAGCTGTCAGCTCTGCCTCAACTTGGACTCCTAAGTAAAAATGATCCTTGGCTTCATTTTTTGCAAAAAGTTACAGTTTTATTATGAGTCAAGTGAACTGCAGTAAAGCAAAGCCAGAACTGAAATCCACATGCCAAAATCCCCAAGTGTAACTTCCCCCCCTTCCCCCATAAGTACTTCTCATTACTGGCCCCCATCGCCCAATCAGTTTCAAAGACAATGTTTTCAAAATGGTCATTCCAAGTTTGAGTTTGAGCTGGTATGCAGCTGCATTCTCATCCATCCAACCTTGAAACCATGTCTCAAGAGATACAGTGAACAGTAAAGCCTTCCCACCTTCCATCTAGCTCCCCACCCCCCGCCCCATTCAGAGTTCATGGCAGAGCGGAACTAAGCAATTGCAGAGCGCAGACGTGAGGTAGCAGTTCTGACAAAAAAAAAAAAACCCTCCTTAATATCCCAACAGATGGACAGACTCAACCTTAGTTTCGACTGGGAAACTGACCATCCTAGACTAAGCTAAATCCCAAAACATTAGAGAATTTTTGGAAGCCTGGCACTCAGAGAAATCTGTCATCAACAGGCATATAGAGATAAGCAACATTTACACACCATCCAAAAGAGGCAATAAAAAGCTGAAAAGAAAAGAAAAAAAAACACTTCATCACTAGCAACCAACACCGGATAATACCAAGATTAACAAGTAATCAAGCAGTAAACCTCAGCCTAATCAAGGAACTACTAAGGAGAAAAAGAGAGAGCAAAGCACTGAAGATATTAACTAGTTTAGTAACAAAACCTTTGCAAGCAAAAAACCAAGCTCAGAGAACACCAAGGACTCCACAAACATTAATTTTCTGTATCATTATGTCTTGTGCTATTTACTCTTCAGTACGGCTCCTTTCTTCTTCTGATCATGCTCATTAAATACATTCATAAGAATGCAATATATGCAGCTTTTTCCTTTATATAACAGCCTCAGAAATCTTTATATTTAATTTGACGCTGATAAAATACATTTATTCCATAAAATATTAAGGCACAACAGTTTCAAGGTAATCTCCATATTTTAAGTGAAAAGATCTATCAATGACAACATAATAGTTCAGTTCAGCCACCAGTAATTTTCTTCTGTACTATATTGCTAGATTATTATTTATACAGAAGTATAAGTACATGATAAGGACCATCTATTTAAATAGGCAATCATCAAAGTGTATAAGCAGCAAATAATAGTGTATTTATGCCATGACAAAAAATAAGCAGATGGAAGCATGGGGTATATTTTAATTTATGATATGCTGCAGCTCTAACTTTTAGAATCTGCCATCTAGAAAAAGGCTAAACAAAATAGATAAAATTAGAAAGTGTGGCACTACAACATTAAGCAACCAGCAATCAATCAAAATAAGGGTCATTTTCATAAAACATACATAAACAAAATTACTTATAAAATATATCACAGATTTGTGCATAACGTGTTGTGGATTGTATGGTGCTGACTGCATTAAAACTTGCTTTGGATGAAGAAATTGAGAGAGATCAGCTTTTTCTCTCATACAGATATGGTCACATCTAAGTTATTCTACTAAGTTTCTTTACCAAATGCACTTCTGGGGGTGGGGGGAATAAAATAAAATCCAGACCAAAAAAAATATTTTAACTGCTTTTTTGGTGTCTCTGTTTTCTTTTTTCTTTTCCCAAGACAAGGGTCACACTAGGCTAGGAGTTCTCTATCTTAGAAGAGAATATATATAGCTCACGCTAGAACACGATCCTTGGTGTTCTCTGAGTTTGGAGATTTTCTAGAAGGTGTTCCCTTAGCAAACTAAGTAACAGTATCAGTGTTGCAGCACTGATGATGTTACCCAGTTTGCTAAGGAAACGTCTAAAACGAAAGCATCAAGCTCAGAAAGCACCAGGGACCCCATAATTCTTCACCTTCTTGTGCCATTGACTCCTTTAAGAGTGTAGTGAAATCTCCAGACCTCTTCTCAGAAAATAAATCAATCATTGCATAAAATAAAATGCATTGATATAGGTTACATTACAGAGGAACCCAATTGGGCTTAAAATACAGTTATCAAAATATTTTTTAAACAACATTATGGTCATAAATGTGCTTCTTTATCAATCCATTAAATCAATAACAAAATAAGCTAAATTTCAGTAGAGATTAGGGAAAATAAAGTGCTAGCTATGAACTCCCTGAATTCTATATGTGTGTCCTCAAGTTGTATAAGCACCTGTAGTTAAGAACCTTTGCCTTAGTCAGATAGAAAACATCAGTCCTGCATAAGGAAAACGAGCTAGAAATGCCACCAAAAATAATTTCTCCTAGAGATAATTCAGCTGGGCAGCAACTTCAGACTTTTAGGGGATAGTTTTTTTCTGACATACAGCTAGTATCAGGCAAATATCTTTGCATGATTTGGTGAAGTGTGGAGGTGTAGGTGGTCTATGCAGATGAGAAAAGTCTGCCTAGGAGGACTTCCAGTCTTGCGTTGTAATGACACGGCTGAGGGATTGCGGGGCTCCGCACACCATGACTGGTTTGGCCCTGCCAGGGGACTCTAAATGGGTCGAAAGTCGGCCAGGAGAGACGACGAAGAAGGAGCCCCCCCACTGATTGCGGAATGATGGTGGTCAATCTGCACAATCCTGGGGAAGCCCTCCAACCCGATGGGAGAAAGGCTAGCCACATCTCGCTAACTAGCCCAAGCAACCGGCAGCCGAAGTCCAAAAGCACTAACCAAAACAATGGTGAACAGCGTGCTTGGAACTGGGTGAGAATATCGATCTTCTCTCTCCTAGCTTGTAACTGATTTCCTGGAAAAGACCCCCATGAAGAAATTTTACCCCCCAAAGTGAAGACGGAAGTGGCTAATTAATGTTTATGGGGGATAGAAATATATTGAAATGAAGTTAATAATACTACAGTCTGGATAAATTTGAAAACTATGAAAACTGTTAAGATTTCACATCTGAAAGAATATTGATGAAACTATAAAAAATAATTATTTGTCTCAAAAGTTGGAAAATGAATAGATACTGACATCTAGTGGAGGATTAGAGCATAACTATAGGTGCATTGACTCAGAAATTGGCAAGAAGCCCAGAAATAGAAAAAAAACTTGTTCCTTTGAACCTCAGTGGTTTTTACTCAAATAAAAAACAGCTGGGAACAGAAGAAAGAAAATACAACAGGGCCATTTACTACAGCGTGAGAACTACATTTGTTTTTAAAACTGCTGACCTTCTGGGCTGTGATTTCTAAGGCCAAGAATTGTTTGCAGAGAAAAAAAAACCTTGACTTTTGGCTAATCTTCTAGGGGGGAATTTACTGGAAAGCTTTTAGGTGGCTAAACATTCTGGACTGCAATTCTGGCTGGTTGATAATTCTAAGACCCCTGAAGAGAAGAACTGTTATAAAACACTGCTTTCAATGATGCTTTGACAATTGGAAATGTATCGGATTACAATAACCATATATAAAGATAAGAACTATATAAGATTTGGTTGTTTGGATTTTAAGATTGGCTGGTTTGATAAGGCTAATCACAGAGACTATGGTAGCAGTGAAAGACTATCTGGAGGGGGGAAACAAAATTTATATTGCATACCTATCAAAAAATAATAGGAAACCACACCTAATATTCCCTTCTGAAGGCCCTAGCCTGGAACATCAGAGATCTGCAGGAGCAATACTCCAAGACAAGGCAAATACTTTCCAGGAGGAAATGTATGCAATGCTACAACAGATTCAAATGACAATGGTTTCAAACCATGATGAGATTAAAAACAACTTTGATGACATAAATGAGCACATCTTCAACCTAAACTTACAATTAAAAACCTCTCAGAAAATGACGATAAATAATGAACAAACAAATCAGATAACAGAAAACAAACCAGAAGAAAGTGACTTAAATAGGGAAGCTACAAGTGAAGAGAACCATAATTTAACACAAACAGAAGAAAATCTACAAGATTTTGCCACAACAATGAAAATGGAAAAGATATTTTACCTTTCAGGACTTCAAAACAAACTTAAGGATAAGAAAGAAGATCTAACAAAATGGATTATAGAACTGCCAGGAGAACCATTAGAATTTGAAAGACAAAAAAAGTGCATATTCTACTTAACTTGTCTTCCTTATTCCCAACAATATTCACAAAAATACAGGAAGAATCCCCTGGCAAGTGGAACATACTGACTTGGAAAGCTACTTGGCAAAAGAAGAAGGCTAGAGTTAGATTCAAGAGATTTGATTTGACTTACTAGATGGAGTACTATATGATTAAACACTTGTTTGAATATGATTTAAAAAATAGATAAATTTTGCATATAAAGGGGCCCTACAGTAAGAGGGACAAGATATATAAGTAGTATAGTACTTTTATAATATATGAAATGTAAAATTGTTTTGTATGTGAATGAAAAGTTTGGACATTTAAAGGTAATTAATTTTGAGACAATTATGACTGATAAGAATGATTTGAATACTGAGGGGAAATTAAGCTTAAATAAGAATCTTGAAAACAGGACATATAGTGACTTAATAAGATGACTTTTACAAATACAATTGAAACATAAGCTGACCAGAAAAGATGTTACATGTGGATGTTATAAGATATACAAGTAGTATAGTACTTTTTATAATATATGAAATGTGAAAATATTGGGATGGTGTATGTGAATGAAAAGTTTGGATATTTAAAGGTAATCAACTTTGAGAAAATTATGACTGATAAGAATGGTTTGAATATTGATGGGAAATTAAACTTAAATAAGAACTTTGAAAACAGGACACATAGTGACTTAATAAGATAACTTTTATAAATACAATTGAAACATAAGCTGACCAGAAAAGATGTTATATATGGATGTTATTGTTATTTGTACAAACACAAGAAAAATGTTTATATCCAACCTTTGTATGTATTGAAAATATTAAGAATTACATTTGTTTAATGTTGATAAAGGAGAATACTACTGGAAGAAGAGAAAACCAAGCAAATATACTATTAACATATTGATTATGGAATTATAGAAATTAATCATTATTGATTGTTTTTAAATATATGAATCCAGACAACATACTGTTTACTAAGCACTAAAGATTGTTATCATAAAAATCAATAAAATATATTGAAAAACAGAACAGAAAAGTCTGCTTAGAATGTAGATCTAACATTTTCCATTTCTTTCCCTACTAAGGATTAAATTGCTTAGGATTAAATTGCTTACAAAAACATGACAGCCATGAATAATTGGGATCTTGTACAGTGGTCTTACATGGTGATCTAAATGTAGATGGTACCTTTCCATCAAGGATCTTCAAAGCGTCAATTAATTTTGCTAAACTCTTGAATCCATGGGTTCTCTTTAACAGGAAAGAACATATGAAAGATGCCTCTTCAATTGTCACTGGCAAAAAAAAAAAGTCCTCCACTTTCTCTGACGCTCTGTGTTTTCTATCTCATCGCAATGTTTCTGTTAAGTATTGGTAGACTGGGTTAACTGAAAATCCATAGATTTTTCCGAGAATAGCAAGAAATAAAGAAGTTACTGTTTGATGCTGTAGTATCTGAGAACTGAAAATGCATTAATCTAGAACTTTGAAGGCTCATTTGTAGTTATCACAAATGATGATTACTCATTTGCCTTAATGAACAACAAATATTTAAAATACTTTATGTCAAAATATTTTATTTTATGATGCAAGCAGAAACATGGGAATGGGATTTCCCAATGATGGGAAATATGAAGTTAGGATAATCGGTTTCCTCAAAAAGTCTTCAACCAAAGGAAATTCTTATAGCCGCTTGAATTGGAACTGCAAGGAAACTGCAAGGAGTTTTCCATCTGCAAAAAAAAAAAAATGTTTTTGAGATTTCCTGTATCTCCAGGAGAAATATTTATTTGTATTAAGAAATTAATCAATATCAAGTCTGTACAACTCCAAGAACGATTGCACTGAGGGATTTTTTTGCTTTACATGACACGTCCAAGCAAATATTGGGAGGAAAAGCCAAAGGGAGTTTTCTATACAGATAGAAATGTCTTAGAAATCTATGATGATCTTTGCCCATTATTTTGAAAGCCTAATGCACAACTTTCATCCTTAATACATTGATAGGACACAATAAGAGCTTTTGCCCATTTTCTAACAAATAGTTTTCTCTCTCCCGCTGATTGCTTTTAAGGTCCATTTTGCGAAGAGCCTGTGAAACCGTGCAGTTCTCAGCCATGCCAGAATGAAGCTGTATGCCACAATAATCCTTCTGGGTACAGTTGTGCCTGTCCTCCTGGATTTCTTGGGCCTGACTGTGAAACTGATATCAATGAATGCATTTCGGGACCATGCCAGAATGGAGGCATATGTCACGATCGGCCAAATGTGAGTATAATTTCTATATAATGGATAAGGGTGGGGGAGGGCAAAATATATTTTCAGGTTGTCCTTAACTTATATCCATAGTTGGGGGCCAGACTTTCCATTGCTAAAACAAAGTGATTGTTAAATGAGTCACATCCAAATTTATGAACTTTTTGCCACGCATGTTAAGCAACTCACTGCAGTTATTAAGTGAATCTGGCCTCCCCCATTGACTTTGTTTTTTAAAAGCTGGCTGGGAAGGTCACAAGTGATGATCACATGACCCTGGGACACTGCAGCCATTGTAAAGACATGCCGGTTGCCAATCACCCATAGAATAACAGAGATGAAAGGGACCTTGGAGGTCTTCCAATCCAACCCCCTGCTAAAGCAGGAAACTCTTATATTGTACCATTTCGGATCAACTAATTGTGGGGATACTGTGATAGTTATAAGCACAAGGACCTTTAAGTTACTTTTTTTAATGCTGCTATAACTTTGAGTAGTCACTAAATGAATGATGGTAACTCGAGGACTATCTGTATTAGCATCTAGGCAGCACTAACATTTCTCCCATAAGACAGTAAAACATGTGTCTGCAATCTCCCTTTGCGTTCCCATTCCTTTCCTTATTTTATTAAATTATCTAAATTATTATTATTATTATTTCACTTTCCTCATGAAAATCACAACAATAACAAATTTACCAGTCCGTGATAATTTCTTTTACTCTTTATTAGTTATTGATTGCTCCTGCAAATTTTTTTTTTTAAAGTGACAAATATAAATTGAAGAGGGGGAAAAAATCGGATAATAAAAGCATTGTCAGGTGCAAATAACCAGGAGCTTCACTGACTTCAAAGCATAGAAGATTTTATAACTGCTACCTATAAACAAGAATCAACTAGCGGTCAAAGTTAAATTGGCACTTGATAAAGATAAACTGCCCAAAGTTGTTTCGATACAAGATGGGTGACAAATAAATTTAATAAAACAACAACAACGATAATAATAATAACAACAACAACAACAGAATTTACAGCAGGCTCGACTTGGTTCTTTTGGGACAATGCAAGGATTCCAAACAATGACATATTTAACTCCATCTTCCAGCTCATCCTGCTCTTCTTCTAAAAGTATATTTTCAAAGGGTTTCTTTCTTTCATCTTGACTTTGATTTCTAGATTTCAAAATATTAAAATAACATACAAGCAAACATATTAAAAATCAAATGGTAAAGTCCCAAGCACTCAAAAGAAGGAGCTAGAGACTAAATTGGACTAAATGAAATTTTGAAGATTTGCAGAGCAGAATTCAATAGTTTTGTATAAATATTTCTCTTTCAGGTACCATCTTGAATTGAGAACTGTGTTGGCAAAAGAAGAGGTGCACCATCTGGCCCATATATTAATCCAGGAAATAGGAAGCAAAATGGAATGATGTTTTCACCCATTCCTAGCTCCTACACAGTTTTGCTATTTTACTAACAATCCATTTAAGGAAAAAATCTATAAACTTTTGAGTCAAAATTAGATTCAATTCCACAAAGCTTCTTCACAGCACATTTATATGTGGCAGTTGGAACAACAGAACTGTATGTTGTTTACCCAGAAATAAGTCCTGCTATATTTAGGGCTTAGAGGCAAGAGTTCTTGGCATAGCCACCCCAATTTTTTAATCACCTTTGAATGTATAAACTCTATATTTATCTCATTAACTGTTTATTTTTCAGATGAGTATTCAAGACAGAGCATGCCCCGTAAGTGATGTAACAATAAAATGCAAAAGCGACATTTAACAGAGTTAGAGAGTTGAAAGGGAGCTTGGAGGTCTTTTAGTCCAACATCCTACTCAGGCAGGAGATCTTATACCATTTCTGATAAATGGTTGTCCAATGTCATCTTAAAAGCCTCCAGTGAAGCACCCACAACTTCTGGAGGCAACTTGTTCCACTGATTATTTATTTCACATATACAAACCCTCAAAAAAGCAGCATCAAAATAAGCTTTTTTTAAAGAGGGAGAGAGAGAGAGAGAGAGAGAGAGAGAGAGAGAGAGAGAGAGAGAGAGAGAGAGAGAGAGAGAGAGAGACTAACAGGAGAGCATCAGAAAAAAAACCCCATTAGAATAGCAAAACCTGAAACGGGGCATATTGTTCCTAAGATGAAACCCCTGTATAGACCATGGAAATGGTGAATTTCAAAATGCTTCCAGTGCAATTTTTTTTTTTTTTTGGTATTACAATTCCCAAATAATCAGGCAAACAATAAAACAACAAGTTTATTCTGAGTGCAGTCCCTGAAGTATTTTATGACCCTTTGAGAAAAATGCAATTTAACTGCTGAAAGCAACCGCTTAAAAAGATACAAATCATGTTCTCCTTAGGCCAGTTTATTGGATTTACAAAGGAGATTAAAATTACCTCTTTAAAACGGTATGAAAGTAGAGCAAATCCTTTGTGGCCCCTTTCCTTGTAAGTTCTTAAATGAAACGAAGAAAAATGTATTTATGGACCTGGGTATTCTCTTTTTACTGAGTGAAGGAGGGAGATTTTGGCCCTCCACAAAGTCTAATTTAGAGCTACATGTATTTTTGCATGTTTTCCATGGTTGGTTTTCTTATTGTTACAGAACAGAAATTTATACAAGGAAGGCAGTAAATCCAATGACAGAAATGTGTACTGGGGTTCATTTTTCTCATTCCTCATACTTTAGAAAGTGGTGGGACTCCTTTTTTTTTTTTTGACAGTTGTTCAATGATTTTTCTCTTACACAGAAATCCATGTAAAGCTCCATGTTTGTGTACAGTATGTACTTGAAAACATATTTAAAATATTTTGCTGTCAAAATGTGAATGTTGAAATGCACTTTGAAACTATTTTTCCTTTAAGCAAAGAATCTCTGTTAAGAAATGCAAAATAGATTAATAGATTAGTCACCTGTAATTAATTACTAGCTTGAGAAGTCAGTTTATTATTGGAAGTTTCAAAGGTCGAATTGTTCAAGCATCTCCAGAATTAGTGCTAAAGCGTACATTGGATTGGAGGCGAGCAGAAATACGTTTTTGCATTAAAAAAAATCTTGAACTGTTGATTTCTAATAATGGTGTTAGACCCATTGCCAGCTCATGTTGATTCTTTACTATTGTGCATTTATGATACACAATAAGTTGTCCAGTTGTAAGTTGCCCAGAATCATTTGACAGTGAGATGGGCGACATATAAATGTAACAAACAAACAAAGAAACAAACAAACAAATAAATAAATACTAAATAATTTTGAAATAGCTTTGCCCCTTTTTAAAATCATCAGGGCACCTATTTTTCTCCCTTTTCTTGGATAGCTTATCTAAGGAAGTAGGTTTCAACTAACACAAGCTGATAGCCAGAAGACATGATGAAAACTCCTTAATTGCACAACACTTGAACAGACTTTACCATAGTTTCAACTGGGAGATGGTAAGCATACTTCACTAAGATAAATCCAAAAAAATTAGAGAATTCCTGGAAGCCTGGCATTCAGACAAATCAGCCATCAATGGGCACATAGAGATAAAGAACACATAGATGCCATTCAAAAACTACAGTCAAAAAGCTAAAAGACCACAACACCTCCTGACCAGCAATCAACCCCCAGGTAAGCAGAGATTAACTCCAAGCAATAAACAATACCTGAGTCATGGAACTAACAACTCAGTAAACAACAGCCTAATCAAGGAATTGCCAAGAACATGTACTTTGACAGGGCAAACCACTATATATATAAACAGAAAACCAACCTCACTCCTTTAGCACTGATGATGTTACCTAGTTGGGTAAGGAAACGTCTGCAAGAAAACAGCCAAGATCAGAGAGTACCAGGGACCGCACAAAAGTAGGTTTCGGATAGGGTTTTTCCTAGAAATGGAACCCTTCTTTATTGTATATTGTAGAACATACGATGGACATTTAAGAACCATCCTTCATTCTGGATTTCTTTTTGCAAATTCAATTTAAGAAATCTCTCTTTTTTGCAGGATGTGTCATGTACCTGCTTGCCAATGTTCACAGGTAAATTCTGTGAAAAGATGGTGACCCTTTGTGAACCTTCCCCCTGCCTAAATAATGGCAGTTGCATTGATGAGGTGGAGAGCTATCATTGCAGGTAACATCTCCTTCGATATTTTCTAGTTTACATTTTCATCCGGATTTTAGGGGGGAAAATTGCAATATAAAAAAAATTAATGATTTTATTAGTCCAGCCTGTATTTGGTTGGGGAGGTTCTATAGAAAGGCAACTTTTGTTTCCAGTGGCCAGGAGACTGAAAGTGAGAGACTAAAAAGTAAAGCCTAGAAGGGATTTTACACTATTTCTACATGAATTCTCTGAGGTAAAATATATACTTCTCTAACTCAAGATGAAATTTAAATAAGCTGGAAAAGCAGATCTCTTGCTCAGTGCATGTATAACATCATGTTTGGGAAAAGAAAAATGTAGATACTCATTCTTAATTCACAGAGTTCTGATAATAATTCACAATGCAGCTCATCAGTCTGCTTGTTGGAAATAGATCAGTGCTTTTCTACTAACTACAGAAGAAGACCAGGTACACGGATAGCTAATTTTAGTCCATTTTTATATAGATTTATAGATCTTTTCCTCAGACCATTAAGATGTAAAATTTGTAGTCTTCACACTTGCTTAGCTTTTATTTGGATGCCTTAGAGAAGGTTCTATCATGCATTTTTAAAATGCAGTAAACAAACACAACTTTTTAGAGTATCTGTAAAAATAGAATATTAAAATCTCTGCTAGGTAAAAGGATGGTAGTCCATTGGGTGCCTAAGAAACTTGAACATGGTGTCAGATGCAGCCCCATATTCTGCAAGGAATGTCAAGTTGAAAAGGAAATTTGCACATAGAGAGATACCAGTAGAGGTCTGCTCCTCCTCCTCCTCCTCCTCCTCCTCATCCTACCTTTCCTCCTCATCCTCCTCCTTCTCCCCCCCCTCCTCCTCCCTCCTCCTCCTTCTTCTTCTTCTTCTTCTTCCTCTTCTTCTTCTTCTTCTTATTCTTCTTCTTCTTCTTCTGCTTCCTTTCTTCTTCTTCTTCTTCTTCTTCTTCTTCTTCTTCTTCTTCTTCTTCTTCTTCTTCTTCTTCTTCTTCTTCTTCTTCTCTTCTTCTTCTTCTTCTTCTTCTTCTTCTTCTTCTTCTTCTTCTTCTTCTTCTTCTTCTTCTTCTTCTTCTTCTTCTTCTTCTTCTTCTTCTTCTTCTTCTTCTTCTTTTTCTTCTTCTTCTTCGCATTTTTGATGGAATATTAACCAAATAGGATTACAAAGTGTAACTAGACAGCATATATTTCTGTGCCTGCATTTATTGGTGTGGAAAATGAAAATATTGCCTATTGTTCTTCGATGCAAGGTTTAGGCCCAGGTGAATTAAATCAGGCCTCATGGAAAAAGTATTGAACCAAAGTCTGTGCTATGCTTAATTTTGCAGTTTGCAACTGTACTTTACTCAATATGATTTTGCTAAGCTTGCTTGTTTCAAATATATTTAGAACATAAGGACTGGAATTGTGAGAAATGGGGAACTGAAAGTAGTTGATGGGTGCGAGTTCAGATGTACATGGGTATGAGGAAAATTATGGTCAGCAGAAAGTCAGCAGAAAGGGCAAGGTTGCTGACCATCTGTCTACAGTCTTAGGATAGGTATAAAAGGTTGGGACTGGACCTGATTGATTTGCCACTGGCGTATAGCTGTCCTTATTGGAACTGCTATGTCATTGGACCTCATTGCAATGGGTTTTTAACATAAGTGATGTTTATGTGTGTGTTCCAAATTATTGCTGAAATAAATCTCTGAATTTTAAGTAAGAATTATTGTTTTATGTTGCTGTCTCTTGTTTTTTTCATTGGGGTTTTCCACGACATTGGGGAAATCCAAGTGTTAAGTGTAGAAAAGATGTTTGAAATTGGTGAGCTACAAATCCTTCCTGCTGCTACTAATTCTTTCCAATGTGTCCTGCTATTTTTCAAGAATTGGTGGACAGCATCAGAAGAAAATATTCAGAGGTATATTTTGAAACAATGCATGTATTTCCCATTTCTGATCCTATCCTTAACATTGTCTGGTTCAGTGATGGCGAACCTTTTAGAGACCGAGTGCCCAAAAACCAGCTCTATCCTCCGCCCTGCCTGCTCTGCCCCCACCCCACTCACCCGCAGGGCCACCGACCACCTCCATGGCCCACCGCAGATCGCCCAGGTGGCCCAGCAGTGCCATGACAGCCACGCCCTCCCCCGTGCCCCACAGCATCAACTGCGCATGACGGGGCGCGAGGATGGAGTCTTATCCCCGCTGCCCAGCTGCCATGTCCTTGGCTGTGCTGCTCTGGGCAGGCCACACTCAGGAGCGACTCTCCTCTGGGGGGCCTGCTGGTGAGGAGGGGGCCACAGGAGGAGGCAGGGCTGGGGCAACGGCATGCGTGCCCACAGAGAGGACTCTGAGTGCTGCCTGTGGCACACGTGCCATAGGTTTACCACCACTGGTCTAGTTTAATGAAGAGAAGGACTAGGGGGTGACATGATAGCAGTCTTCCAATATCTCAGGGGTTGCCACAAAGAAGAGGGAGTCAAAGCACCTGAAGGCAGAACAAGGAGCAATGGATGGAAACTAATCAAAGGAGAGAAGCAACCTGGAACTAAGGAGAAATTTCCTGACAGTTAGAACAATTAATCAGTGGAACAACCTGCCTCCAGAAGTTGTGAATACTCCAACACTGGAAGTTTTTAAGAAGAGACTGGACAACCATTTATCTGAAATGGTATAGGTTCTTCTGCTTCAGCAGGGGGCTGGACTAGAAGACCTCCAACGTCCCTTCCAGCTCTATTCTATTCTATTCTATTCTATTCTATTCTATTCTATTCTATTCTATTCTATTCTATTCTATTCTATTCTATTCTATTCTATTCTATTCTATTCTATTCTATTCTATTCTATTCTATTCTATTCTATTCTATTCCTATTCTATTCTCTCTTTAAGGAAATGTTATATGTTTAGCTGGCTTCATCATTTCAGTAATGACATTTGGCATAAATATTGTAAAGAAAAAAAATACTTGGTTTTATTTTAAAACCAGTCTTTATTTGATTTGATGAAAAAGAATTTGTACCCCAAAGTGATTTTGGGAACACGTGACACCTGATTGTGTTTTAAACAATCTGAGGATCCTATCATTCCAGCGATGATTTTGTAAGGAAGCACAGAGATGACCTTGGAGAAATTACGCGGCAACAATTAAAAAACAAACCCAGAAAGTGAAAAAAAAATATAGAAAAAAGGAACTCAAACTGCCTCCCCACCAACTTCCTGGAATGTAACAGGGAAGCAAGGCAGCATATAGTCAAACCTGTAGAATCGTTTCCTGATCTGTACTACACTGATGGACTAACCAATTTTTTTTAATATAAAAATCTCTTCCATTCTAGCTGTTTGTGAGCTATGAGTTATTGGAATCTAGTCTAGGAATGTATAGGAATTATTGCATTAGTTCCAATTGGTGTACATTGAGGATGTGAACAATATTTTAGGTGTTTTGTTCCACTGCCTGGGCTTTGCAATCTAACCCACTTTTTGCTTGTAACCTCTAGCTAAGATATTATCAGACATACCTTAGTTAATGAGTTATGCCATGACATCATTTGTTTCAGACGCAAATCCACTCTAAGTGCTTTAAAAGCAATCCTTGTATCCTTACTGTGTATTGATTATCCCTGCAAGTCAAGCATATTGAATTCAGCATGAACCTGGGGCACTGAAGTGCTTGAGCTGGTTTATATCATCTCATGAGATCCAATTGTTAAATTGTTAAATTTACAAGCAAGGGCAGAGCTGAACCGTGATATCTACATGCCAATCAGTTTCTCTGTGGTAGCAGTAATGGAGCCAGAAAAGCTGGTTCTTAAACATTTACCAGCCACCACTAGCCTTGATAGCATTGTTAGTAAATCATTTGTCAGTCCAAAGTGGCCTACAAATAAACTCTGAGGATGCCCGGCAATCGGTGTGTCCTGTCTTTCCTCCGGATTGCCAATAGTACTTTTTCACAAGGCGACTGGACTTTCTTTGTTTTTCCTCAAAGACATTCCGCTTCTCATCCAAGCAGCGGATGAGAAGTGAAACGTCTGCAAGGAAAACAAAGAAAGTCCAGTCACCTTGTGAAAAAGCACCTTTGGGACAACCATGACCTGGATGACTGAGAATCTCCATAGACACCTCCAGATTGTCAGTTATAGATTTTTATTTCCTCAAAAGAACTTCTAGCACTCTGTTAAAAAAAAAACACCACCACCGAAAAGATTTCAGGTCAACATGGCATAATTTTAACAAGTCCTGTGGATATACCTTAGCAGGCCAGCAAGCTGCCTTCTAGAGTTTTTGCTTTAACATATTGAATAAAGAGGAGCTGCTGATATTGCTTCTCAGCCTTTGGGTTAATATCAAGTGTAGTGTGTCTGTGTAGGGTCAGGGAGCTATTCTCAGTCTGTCCAGAACTTCCGGTTGTGACGTCATCGTGGAGCGGGTGAAGGAACAGATCTCTGTTCCTAAATCCCGGGAAATTCTTCGTTAAGAGCCCGGTAAGGGCTTTACCGATCCCGGAGAGACCGGTAAATTAAAGAGGAAGCTTCAGAGAAGCCGGGTGGTAAGCAAACACCCGAGCAGACAGGAGCAGCACTCTTAAAATTGGCGGAGAAGAAGCCGGTCTTTAAGGCCGGCTGGGAGCGATGGCGACAGCCTGAGAGGGAAGTGAAAAATAGAACTGACAGCTTCGTACGGGAGAGGAGAAACCCCTGAAGGAGGTGAGGAATATTTGATAGAAGGCGCGGAAAAAGCAAAGCGATAAGGAGAGAGACACAGCGGCAACTGAAATTGAATAGAGCGGAGAAGGGAGCCTTAGAGCAGAACGAGAGCAGCGAGAAGAAGCAGAGAGCCCACAGTAAAGCTTATAAAACGTGAAAGGCTGGAATTTAAAAGCTGTAAGAAGCAGAGATTGAAACTAGAGAAAGGACTGGAGACGGCCAGAGGCAACAAAGGGTGATTAAGAGACTTTGAAAAAATCAACATAAGGATTAAAAGTTGAAGTGAGACAACGGAGAAACTTAATACCAATTACTGGATCTTATTTTTGAAGAACAAATACCATTGAAATTTGAATCTTAACTGACATATATCTGGACAAAGTGACTAGTGGACGTTTTGGATTTATTGGATATACAGAAGAGGAAATAAGGTGACATTTGGTGGATATGTGGACACATTAAACTGAGACAGAGAGAAAAAAGGCTGATGCAATATTGCAGCACCTGTTAACAAGCAGGGATCATAGAGAGAAAGGTGATTATTTAAACAAGAGTGATAGCGAATGAAATTAAGAGTGGTGATAATATTTTGAGAATAGTATATGTATATGCATTGTGTGTAGTATTACAGAAATATATAAAAGAGGTGTTAAGAGTATTATAAATTATATTATATAATAGTGGGATAAGAAAAGGTATAACTCTATTTGTAATCTTATTTTTAAGGTTAACCCTTAACGTTATATAAAATTGATATATGCAAGTGTGGGAAAATATTATCCAAGTAATAAAAATGACAAGTACCACAGCAACAACTAAAATAAGTAAAAAAACAGCTATAAATCCCACACCTATAATGGCCTCTCCTATAGGTCAAAGAACGATAGGAACCATGTTGGGGAAAGAAAAAGAAAAAGTAGAATTGGCGATGAACCCACAGAGTATACAGACAATGTTACAAATGATGCAGGAAACAATGACGAAAACCCAAGAGGCAATAGCAAATAATCATGAAGAAACAAAAACTCACCACAAAGAAATCAAAAATGAAATTAAAAACATGAATGACAAGATAGAGAGTATACAACAAACAATGATGAAGAACGAACAAAGAATTCAAAAAGTTGAAACAAAAATAGATCAAGTTGATGGCAAGATAGAAAAGATGGATCAGATATCCAAACAAGTAAACAGAGAGCTGACCCAATCTATTACCTTCTTGGAAATGGAAAAAGCTTCGTTCTTCCTAAGATTTCAAAATATCGTAGAGGAAAAAGAAGAAGATTTGGGAGAGAAGATGGCGGAGATATTGGCCGAGATATTAGGAAAGGACAAACAGGAAGCAAGAAGAGACATAGATGAAATATATCGAGTATATACAAATTATGCACGTAGGCACAGACTGGCGAGAGAGGTACATATAAGGTTTACTAGAAGATCAATAAGAGATGAAATATATAAAAAAACAAGAGACAAACAGATAGTATATAAGGGTAAAGAAATAATTGTATTAAAGCAAATACCACGTAGAATACGAAATCAGAGACGAGAATACCAATTTCTAACAACCCAATTAACTAAATACAAAGTTATGTTTCGATGGTTAGTACCTGAAGGCATATTTGTAACATGGCAAGAAAAAAAATATAAGATAGACACACTCGAGAAAGCGCAGGATTTTTATGAATGTCACTTTGCGCAGGGAGAAGAACAAGAAAGTAGGGAAGAGCCAGAGAGTAAAAGTCAGGAGGAAGACCTAATAGAAGAATTTGAACGAGAAAGAGAAACGCAAAAGAAACAAGAAAGAGAAAGGTTAGAAAGAGAAGGAGCAAAAGGAAGGGTAATAGAGACAAGAAGCACAAAAAAACCAGACCAAGTAAAAAACGGGAGAGGCAATTAAGCTCTTTTCTGTAAACATTAATGGTTTAAACATACCAAGAAAAAGAGTACAAACGTTTAATAAATTAAGGAAATTGGATGCAGACGTGATATGTCTCCAGGAAGTTCATATAAAAAAGGATTATAGAAAACTACTAGAGAATGTAAAATTAGGAACACTATACACAACACTAGCACAAAACAAGAAAGGAGGAATTGCTATATATGTTAAAGAAAAAATAAAATCAAAATTAATATATTCGGATGAAGAGGGGAGAATTTTAATGTTGGAAATAGAATTAGGGCAAAAACAAACTTTATTAACGGCAGTATATGCACCAAATAATAACCAACATGAATTTTTTAAAAAGGTACATAAGAAACTAGTGGATCTGGACTATGAAAATATTTGTATGATTGGGGATCTAAATGCAATAGTCGATGTTAAGAAAGACTATAAAAGTAGTAAAAAGACCAAAAAGAAGAAAAATATATTACCAAAATCATTCTTTAACATGGTAACAGAACTTAACCTTCGGGATATATGGAGAGAGACACACAGATCAGATAAACAATACACATTTTATTCGTATCCGCATCAATCCTGGTCCAGGATCGATATGGCCTGGGTAACAACAGAAATACAGAACGGGATAGAGGAAATTGAAATAGGACTTAATGACTGGGCAGATCACAACCCAATAACAATAAAATGGAAAGGCCAGAAACAGAGAAAAAGATGGTCAATGAATCAAAGACTATGTAAAGACAAACAATATATACAGATGCTAGAAAAGGAACTGACATTATTTTTTCAGGTAAATAAAAAGGAAGAGACATCAACACAAAATTTGTGGGATACCACAAAAGCCTACATTCGGGGATTGACAATTGCATACAACTCTAAGAAAAATAAAGATAGGAGACTTCAACAAGAAAAACTGCAAGAAGAACTTAAAGAAACAGAAAGTGACCTACAGAAGGATCCACAAAACAAAAAGATAAAGGAAAAATGGAATATTATAAAACACAAGATTAATCTGACAACACAAAAAGAAATGGCACAGAAAATTAGGATGGCGAAACAAAATTACTTTGAAAACGCGAATAAAACCGGTCGATGGTTGGCCTATAAATTAAAAAAAGAAAAAGGTAAAAGAGCAATACATCAACTACAAGATGAAAGTGGAACAGTACAATATAGACGGGAAGAGAAAAAGAACATAATACAAAATTTCTTCTCAAAGCTATACTATCAGGAAGATATAGCAGATGATAAAGTTAAACAATATATAGAGGCAGCAAAAATGAGCAAAATCACAGAAGAACAAAAGGAAATGTTGAATAGACCAATAACCGCAATAGAACTAGAAACAGCATTGAAAAAACAAAAAAATAATAAATCACCAGGCCCAGATGGAATTCCGGTTGAGTTTTATAAAAATATACAAGAGTCACTACAATGGATAATGTTGGAGATTTGTAATGAGGTGCTGGAGGAGGCGAAGATACCGGCATCTTGGACTGAAGCAATTATTACTCTCATCCCTAAGGAAGACTCAGACCTGCAACAAATTCAAAATTATAGGCCGATTTCTTTACTGAATACAGACTATAAGACATTTGCAACAATAATAGCAGAAAGGATTAAAAAAATCTTGAATAACTACATCCACCCAGATCAAAATGGATTTCTACCAGGACGACAGATAAAAAACAATATGAGGATAATAATGAACACCTTAGAATTCTATGAAGTCCACTCTGAAAGACAAGCTACACTGGCTTTCCTTGATGCCCAGAAGGCATTTGATAATTTGAATTGGAAATTTATTATAACACAACTGAACTACATGGAATTTGGGACAAAATTTGAAAAGATGGTTGAGAAAATATATACTAAACAAACAGCTAGGGTAATTATGAATGACGAAATGACAGAAAAAATTGAGATAACTAAAGGAGTAAGACAAGGGTGCCCACTCTCTCCTCTTCTATTTATTTTATCATTAGAAATACTTTTGACAAAAATCAGAGAGGACCGAGAAATAAAGGGTTTAAAAATTAAGAAGGAAGAATATAAGGTCCAAGCCTTCGCTGATGATTTGGTATTTATTTTGGAAGACCCATTAGAAACCGGCCCTAAATTAATTCAAAAAATAGAAGAATTTGGTGAGGTAGCCGGACTTAAGATTAATAAGAATAAATCCAAATTAATAACCAAAAATCTTACAAAGGCACAGGAAAGTGAATTGGAAGATAAAACAAAAATAAGCGTAACAAAAAAAATAAAATATTTAGGGATTTGGCTTACAGCGAAGTGCTCCTCAATTAAGGAGGATAATTATGATAAAATACTACACCAGATAAAAAAAGATTTAGAAAATTGGGAAAACCTACAAATTTCATTTTTAGGGAGGATTGCAACGATCAAAATGAATACATTGCCAAAAATATTATTCCTGTTCCAAGTTATTCCAATAAAACTAGGGAAAACATTATTTCAAGAATTAAATAAATTGGTTACTAAATTTATATGGCAAAGGAAAAAACCTAGGATTAAATTAAAACTCCTGCAAGATACGAAAGATAAAGGGGGACTGGCATTACCAGAGTGGGAAATATATTATCAAGCATCAAGCCTAACTTGGCTAAAAGAATGGATGAAATTGGAAAATACCAGAATTTTAACACTTGAAGGACACGACTTGCAAGCGGGGTGGCATGCATTTCTATGGGACGAAAAATATAAAGTACATAGATACTTTCGAAGACATATAGTTAGGGATGCATTGCTACAGACTTGGGAAAAGATAAAACAAAAACATTACATAAGAATTCCAATGTGGTTATCCCCAACAGAAGCTCTGAAACACCCAAATCTACTGGACATAAATAAGATAATTAGATACAAGGAATTGGTAAATGAACAGGGAAATCTGAAAACAAAACAAGAATTGGAACAAGATGTAGGCAGAGAGATTGATTGGTGGACATTCACACAAATCCAATCTAAATATATAGAAGACAAAAAATTATACGAAATACAAAAAGAATCGCAAGAATTGGATAAAATTATACATGGAACAGAAATAAAATTAATTAGTAATATATATAAATATTTGCTGAGATATAAAATGGAAGATGAGGTTGTCAAAGACACAATGATTAGATGGGCAAAAAATTTCGGATACAACATAGAATTGGAGAAATGGGAAAAAATATGGGAAACAAACATAAAATTGACTATGTCTGCGGCATTCAAGGAAAATCAGTTGAAGATGTTTTACAGATGGCATCTTCCACCAGCAAAGCTTGCTAAGATGTTCCAGAACAACTCACCGACATGCTGGAAATGTAAAAAGATACATGGAACATATTACCATCTATGGTGGACATGCCCCGTTGCAAAAAAATACTGGACTAAAATAAGAAGATGGATGGAAGAAATAATAGATCAACCTGTAGATTGGAAACCAGAGATCTTTCTACTGGGTATCTTAAATAGAAAATACAGTAAAGAAATACGGTACTTAATCTTACATATAATAACGGCAGCAAGAATAGTCTACGCACAGTTCTGGAAAAATGAGAATATACCATCAGAGGAAGAAGTGATAAGGAAAATCTTAGACTGTGCGGAGATGGACAAATTAACAAAAGAGATAAAAGAAAAGGAAGACACAGAGTACTATGTAATATGGAATAAGTGGTATAATTGGTTGGAGACTAGAAATAACAAATGAAAATAAATGCAGAAAGGTCAAGAAAGGGAAAATGTGTGTATAATGATGTATAATAATGTATAGTAATAATATGTATTATTCTTAATATGTAATATAGTATGAATGAAGAAAATGGAAATAAGAAACAATGGGACAACAAGGACAAATATTTTTTTAAAAAAAGAAGAATAAAGGGGGAAAATGTAAATAACAGATGATTACAGTTACGAAATTGCTGTTTAAAAAAAAAAAAGGAGTATACATTGTATGTTTATGTGTGTTATGTTTTGTTGTCTTAAAAAATAAAAATATTTAAAAAAAAAAAAAAAAAAGAGAAAGAAAATGCCCACAGAAAGACTGACTTCATCTGAATGCAAATTCTGTATATGGTTTTGGGAAACTTGTAAGCAACCAGAATTTTTTGAAATTTAAAAACAAAAAAGTGGTGATTTGTTGTTGGCATCAGTGATTACTGGGGATGCCTACTATAACAGGCCTTAAGGAACATGTGAAGGGACAAGGATGACTCCTTGTTTAATGGGGCAATTATTAGATTTCCAAAGAAAGGCCAATCTCAAACCTTCCATGGTTGAGTGAAGTGATTGAGAGAAAGAGAGAGAGATGGTATTATTCAGTTACAAGCACTCCTGAAGGAAGTAGACAAGTTCTGTGTTTACTTCATGTAAGTAAGAGTGTGCTTCCAGACCTAATGTAATGGCATCTCTGATAGCTGAAAGATTCAGCTTCCTGTTTAGGGCTGAGATAATTGGTTTCATATCTTTGAATGATTTCTCTTCTTTGGATTTTAAACACTAATTTAGAACAGAATAAGAAAGAAATCTTTCTCAGATTGAAGAAGCCTGCCTATTTCTGAAAAGGATGGCTGAAGGGCTCTTGTTGCTACTTCAAGCATTCTTAAAGGGGATTTCAAAAGCCAGGAAGTTGCTCCGGTGTCATTTATTTTTTTGCTCAAATATACCTTTCCAGAATCGTATCATTTTGCATTGCATTTCTTTCTAACTCCATCTGAAATAGACTAGGATTTAAAATAACCCTTTTGAGAGGTCATCTAGAAGTTTGTTCAGATTAAGGTCCATTTCTGGTCTCCCTTTACTCAAGTCATTTTCAAAGTGTATCAATGTATGTAATAGATATTTACAAGTATAAAAAGGTGCTTCCACTGTAATTTTCATTTTTTTTTTCTGCACAAACTTAGGGATTTTATCTTACCATATCTAATTTCCAGAAGCACCAGTGCATTATCAACATATCACTCTTCCACTTACAATTTCAAAGAAATGTGTGATAGCATCTCCATCCATTGACTGGGTAGGAGGAGGGAAGGGGAGAAAAGGGAAGGGAAGGGAAATAATGAGGAGAAGAAACAAGAGCATCCTTCTCTGGGTCAAGCAAACAGGATGGGTAGATGACCTCCTGATGAGATGTGAGCTAGCAGTGTTCCAATATTTGAAGGGTTGCCACAAACAAGACTGGGTCAACCTATTTTCCAAAGCACCAAAGGCAAGATAAAAAAAATGGATGGAAACAAATCAAGAAGAGAGCCAACCTAGAACTGAGGAGAAATTTCCTAATAGTGAGAGCAATCGACCAGTGGAATAGCTTTGCCTTCAGAAGTTGTGGGTGCTCCATCATTGGAGGTTTTTAAGAAGAGATCGGATAGCCACCTGTCTGAAATGGTATAGGGTCTCCTGCTTGAGCAGGAGATTGGACTAGAAGACCTCCAAGGCCCCTTCCAATTCTGATATTCTATGTTCTATTATAGCTGGCTTTTTAAATAATAAACCAACACTATGATTTGTACCCAGAACCAAACTGGTAGCACTGACAATATTGTTGTGGCATTGCTAGGGTAACTTGCATTCACCAGCGTGTGGATTTCTACTCTGTTAAACATTTAGTCTGCAAGGGATAAGTTCATTGCAGTAATCCAAATTTGAAATAATAAGAGTATGGGTAATAGTTGCTAAGTATTCCTACTTTAAAAGCATGTAAGTAGTATATCAGTTGAAGCTGAGCAAAGAATATGTTGGCCTTGATTCCACCTGCTTCTCTAGCAGGAGCTGTGAGTGGAAGAAGACTCTGAAGTTGCACCCTTGATCATTTCATGGGATTATGACTGTTCTACAGAGTTACGGTAGATACTACTAATAACCCCAAGGTTTTTTTTTGTATAAACAGGCAGTCTCTTTTTCTGAGATTCCCAATTTTAGTCAGTTTCATTCCTATTTAAATTCTTATATCTTCCCGACCCTAAGTTGGAAAATCTACTACATCTTCTGCCTGTCCTAGGTGGAATGATAGACTGAATATCATCAGCCTATTGATGACCATTTTTTTTTATTTTAAGTTGAAATAAAATCCTAAAAGTAACACAAATACTTTTAAGTTAAATAATATGGAAGGGAACATCAGACTGTGTACCTCACAAAAGCATAAGTGATACTTCCCCAGGTTATGTCCAAACCTAGGCTTGTTTTTATGTCCGTTTGTATTCAGGTTTTTTTTTTTTTTACTGCACCACTGCCAATCTGGCATCATTTCTTCCATTTCATTTTGAAGTTCCTCCAATCTCCTCCATTTGATTTCAGTTATCTAGTTTTATCTGTAGTTGATTATTTGTCCTGTTTTCTTGCCTCTAACCATCTGCCTCATAACCTACTGGTTCCTTTTACTTGGGAAGAATTGTTTTCCATTCTAAACACATAACCAAAAAGATTCAATTTAATTTTCTTGACTTCAGCTCTGATATATGAGTATCCTGTATCCTAATTTCACCTTTTCAGTCTTTTTATTCTGTACAGACTTGATTTAAGAATCTAATATAGCACTTTCTTCCAGCAAATGTCAAGTACTATGGGAAGATACAGGTAGCTAGGGGTTAGCAATATATATCACAATAGATTACAGCAATTCTTTATTCCTTTTTGATTCCCATGTTTTCTAGACCACTAAAATATCATAAAAAGTCTTTAAGAAAATGTGATAAATGCTTTAAACGCTTATGGCTCAACCATTTTTTCTCCTTCTCCTTCTCATTCCATTTGAGAGAATTTACTTAGAACTTTCTTTTAATAGAGAAAGTAATTTTTGAGACATTCTTATGGGTTCCAGAAGCATTGATCTTTGCACCTTTTATCCTATTGATCAGCAGAGATATTAAGAATAGATAGCAAGAAGAAACCCCCACTTTGTCTCTGTTTTATTTTCCTTTGATTGGAAGGCTGATACACTTAGATATACTTCATGCACTTAGGGCCCTGATTGAATGGAAAATAGCGGATTTAAAAAAGCTTCCCTGTTGCAGATATTAATACTGTATATGAAGTTACCAAAGGCAAAGATAAGTTAATTAGTGTAGCCCCATGTTCATGTTGTCTACATCTGTGGATAAATTGTGGAGTCTTTCATGCTTTCTGAGCTTAGTAGTTTTCTTGCAGGCATTTCATTACCAAACTAGGTAACATCATCAGTACTAGAGGGGAATGGGGTTTGCTCTTATTCCATATAAATTGTAAAAAGACAGTGTTACATAAAATAACATGATTCCAAAGGAACATCCATTCATTGCAGCTCTTTTGCTTTCAGGAATCTTAAGTACCAAAAGGAATTAGATAAGAGAGAAACCCTTTTATTTCAGAATACTGAGATTTGTGTACCAGTCCTGTTGTGTCCTGGGCCTTGCTGAGTCAATCAGCAAGGCTCAGAAAATCTGCAGGACAACTGCAGAGACCTGGGCAGACCATGTGTTTACCCGGGACTGGTTGCAGAGACCCGGGCAGACCACATGTCTGCCCGGGACCCAGACAGGCTGTCTCCAGCCTCGTGCGCATGCGCGAGGCGGGAGAATAGCCTGCATTCATTGGTTGAGCCTCCCCTTGCAGGGGAAGTATAAAAAGGGCATGTTGCCATTTCTCGCTTGCTTCTGTTCAGTAAATGTCTCTAATAAAGAACATCTTTTGTACCAACTGCCTCGTCTTCATGTCTGCGTTGCGAACAGAACAAGTCCGATCATGCTTTGCATGGGAGGAATTCCCAGAGGATTTTCCAAGAAGAATTTGTGATTGGAAATAGTATAATTTTTTCTGTTGAGGATTTGGGAAATCCTGAAGCCTGGAGATTTGGGGAGCTCATACTGGGGCTGGGGGAGCTAACAAGAAATTATTTGTGTATATTTAAAAGGAATGTGCACACATCTTCAGGCATTTGTGAGTGTCTCCTCGATTTTATAGTTCATTTTTGCATAAGTGTGATGCCACAGTGGAAATTGCCAGCTCCTATGGATGCTCCTCCTGAGCTACTGCAGATAAGAAATATTTTTTCTTCTTAAAAGAAAATCTATAATTATAACTAAGGAAATAGAATAATACTCATATCATTATCCACTCATCATTGCTTCCTCAAGCCAGTTTCTGTCAGCTATTGACAACTGTTAGCATACCAATTATATAGTGATCATTAGCTAAGTGTCCTAAATCTCATTTGTCATTACTTTCCTCCATTTCTCAGTAATAGAGCCATCTATTCTAATAGCTTCCCCAAGGTGCTGTACAGTTTGTTATTATCTATTTAGCTCAAGGTTGATGATATATATATGAGTTCCAGAAGGTTGTATTTAACACCGACATAAAGGCATTTAATCAATAAAAGTGGTGGTGGTGGGGAAGTCCTCTTTACCAAAGTGTACCTCACCTGGCTAAATTATTAGCAGCAGGTAGCCTGAATTTGTTATTGTTCTGATCAAGTCCTGCCCAAATAACAAGAAACACACTGTGGAAATGTGGTTTATGGTGGAATCTGGAATGAATGAAATAGAATTAAATGAAATTAAATTAAAATTGCAGAATTAAATTTCAGAATTATATGAAATAGAATTACATAAAATAGCACTAAAAGGCAAGACAGGAAACACTGGTTGGAAACCAACCAAGGAGAGAAGCAACCTAGAACTAAGGAGAAATATCCTAACCGTGAGAGCAATTAACCAGTGGAACAACTTGACTCCAGAAGCTGTGGGAGCTCCATCCCTTGAAGGCTTTCAAAAGGAGACTTGGCAATCATTTGGGGACTCCTGCTCAAGCAGGGAGGGGTGGACTAGAAGAGCTCCAAGGTTCCCTCCAACTCTATTATTCTGTGTTCTATATTCTATGAATTTGCATTTCAGAATTCAAGTCTTCTGAACTCTGTTGCTATATTTACAGCTGCATGCCAGGCTACACTGGAAGAAACTGTGAGGAAGTAATTGACTACTGCAGGTTGCTCAGCATCAGCTGTCTGAATGAAGGATTGTGTCTCAATATAATTGGAGGATTCAGTGTAAGTAATTTAATATGGTAAATAAATTCCAGGGTTTGAAAAATAGGAAAACTTCAACCACAATCTAAGAAATGTATTATCTGTTGGAGAATCAAAAAACAACAACACATTTATGTCCTTGTTATATATACACGTCACTCAGTAACACAAGGAGCATTCACTCAGGTAATATGGATTTTTTCTTGGTTATCTGTTAGGATAATTAGATAACAGTTTTATCCTTGAAAGAATATGTGGCTAATCTTTGGAGCCATGCACCCACTAAGATAAAACTTTGATATTATAATATTAATTCTACATAAAGGGGAAAAGAACCCTTTGTGGACAGATCTTTGCATTTTTTTTAACCAAAATTTAGTTGGCAACTTAAATCGCTCACTTAATCCAACAAATTGTAGGGAATTAATCTTATTTCATATTTCATAACCGCACATCAATAAAGGACTGAGTCATGTTGCTTTCCGTTTCTCTCTGGAATGCATGGGGATTAAAAATCAGTGAGAGAAAGGAATAATAGTGGGGAGAGCTCTTGAAAGAGTAAAACTGATTCCTTGTGAATTTGGCCTGTGCCTGTAAAGACTAAGTCCTATTCAAATGATGTGGAGGAAACAACTGGACACTTAGCTTCCTTAAATGCATCTGCTGTGCTTGGAATTTTCCGTAGGTTTTGTCAGGTCTTACAAACATGAGTGCAACAGATAGCCCTCTTGTTGCTTAAAAAACGTGTTCAGCAGTCATGAGTAAAAAATAACTCTGGGTACCACAAGGAGTCGGAAATGGATTCCTTCATCTTTCACTACCAGATCAGACATTTCTTCAGCACTAGTTGAGGACAAAATTCACTCCTTTATCATGCTTGTGGCCTATTACCTAGGCTGTTTATGAGTTTAATGTTTTTCGGAAGAAATAGCATGACTGACAGGTGCCAAGAAGGGATTACACGAAGGGGAGATTCTCTGCTAACCACCTACCATCCTTCTAGTCCAGTCCTGCCTCACACAAATTAAAGGGAGTGATCAGTGGTTGTTTTTCAGACTGGAATGAGATGCTTGGTAAGATAGGAAACCAAGCCAGGGAAATCGCCTAAATGTCTCATATTAAATCACTGAGGAAAGCATCATTTGCCAGCTTTATTGCTGTGACAGAAAAAAAAAACTATTATTGGAAGACGTATAGCTTAAACTGGCATAATTTTCTTCAGAGTCAAGGAAAAGTCTAATTTTTTTCTAATTTGCAAGAAACAAAACTTTATTAGACCAGAACCTTACATGAATTGCATATGGTTGTGTCAAATAGTGGAAGAGCAAACATCTTATTATTCCTTTAAGTCTGCATGAATGTCCCTTAAATTGCCTCTGTTGAAAGGAATGGGAAACAATTTGAGCGAAATCTGTAAAAGTCTTAGCTCGTGATATATATTCTTCCTAATGTCACAGGGCAAAAGGGTAGGCTAATGTTCCTTGACTGCTCTCATCTTAAGAGAGAGCATATCTTCATCATTCTGTAAGTAATCTTCAAATTGCACAGCCAAGGGGCAAATATAAAGTGTCTTAAGAGGGGAAAAAATCTTTGCAAGTGAGAAATTAAAAATGTGATACAGTAAATGGTAAATAGCCTATTAAATTGGACTGCTAAAATGGAAATCCATTTGTCAAGTCATCTTCAGAAGTTTGATGCAGAGCTAATACGGGAGCACATAAGGCACCCTTCCTCTTGTAATAATGAACAAATTGCCATCCTTTTTGGCTGTTATTAGCAAGAATGTTTTTGAGAAGGATTTGAGAGGATTTTAAAAGATATTGCTGGCTACTGCTTAGAAAAAGAATTAAATCTCAGTTGAGAAACCAGGGGAAAACAAATCCTTACACTGCTTAGTAAACAGACCTTAACCCTGAAAGATCTTCCAATTTCACAAAATCCTGCTGCATTAACTTTTACGAGTTAATATTGATTTACCAATTATTATTACAATGCCTGGTACTGATGAACTTCAGTATATTTCTCAACAGCTGTAAAACTGTAAAATGCCATTGTCCTTTGAAGTTAATCTTGACAGAATGTCTTTGCTTAAAGCTTAATCGTATTTTATTTTATTTTATCACTAAAGTAAATCGTACAGTACCGAATATGCTTCTTGTCTAGCAGGGGTCTATTTGGTAGAAGTATCATGTTACAAAACCGAAAAAATGATTTAGTTGTGATACCTTGACTATGGAAGAGAATCCCAAGGGAAATCCTTCTGGGTGGCTTTAAAACAGGCCCTGGGAGACTTGATTACTTTAAATGCATTTTTCTAATTCTTTTATTCTTATTCATTTGATTTCTAAAAAGGTTTTCTTGCCCGTAATATATCATTTCATTTATAATCTGCCTACGGTATGGTTTATGAGGAAAGAAGGTGTAAAAATGCTGAAATTAATAGCACACTGTATCTGGGTGCAATAATGCCCAAAGGATATCTTTTCTGCAAAATGCCTTCAAGATGAACTTAATTTAAGAGATTAAAACACAGAAACCTCCCCTCCTTGAATTCTTCCCACGCCTTTCAAGTTTATTTTAAAAAAAGCTTATAAATATTTATACCGAAAGAAGAAAAATAATAATAAATCACAGCAAAGTAATAATGTATAAGGGCAAGCAAACTAAATTCTTTTTAAAAAGCTTGACAAAATGGGACGTTTTTATAAATTTGGAATCTTTCCTGGAAGGTGCTTCCAGGAAAGAAAGAAAGAAAAAAAAATTATCCTTCTCCCATTCTGTGTCATTGTGACCAGTGGATTGGTTGGAAAGTGACCGAAAAGCCAAATTATTTGCTCTTATAAAGACTGAAATGTGCCATTGTTCTGGAACCATGTTACATTGCAAGTATATTTTACTATTCAGTAAAAGACGTAGGTACAAAGAAATTGATAGAGCTTCTTCACCTCAACCATAGATAGAGCTGTAACTGTTTTCTGCTGGTTAAAGACCTAGAAGCAGGCCATAAAATGCCAGCAAATTGCCAAGGAAAGAAGATAACATTACCCATTGTTGTCTAATGGTTGGATCAGGGCAACTGGACCAAACTTTGTAAATCTGAGATGTTTTGTTGCTCATCCAAGCAATTTTATTAATCAGAGCAAAATTAGTTAGGCAGAGAGTCAGAGAGTTGTTGAAATGTACCAACTCTTACCACACCAACTTCAGGGGTTTCTCCCCTAAATGGCTTGCAATATATCAATGAAGACTCAATCATCCAAGCCAAAGGCATCTAAAGGTTGAATCATAGCAACTGGACCAAATTTACAAAGTTTGGTCCAGTTGTCACGATTCAACCTTTAGACTTATTCCCCGTTGTTGTTTCAGTGGAAAACAACAAGCTAAGTGTGTAAACCTTCTTTTAGCTGTTAAGTCATCAATACACACTTAATGAAACATTATGTACAATGATCTCTGAAAGCCTTAATGAAAAATTGTTTTCCAAATTCTTAAATCCCAAGAAAATGATTAATGTATTCAGCATATTACTTAGCATACTCAGTTTGTTAGAATGATACCATCACTATGAAGACAATTCTAGATGGTAAGAGATGGAGGAGGAAAAACTACCTGCATCTCTTAGTTGTCTGTAAGTTTCAAATTGGTGCTTTCAAGTATACAAAACAGACAATGGGTTCTGTTTTGAAAGTGTCTCTACACCCCCTATGGTTGTTATGTGCCCTCTCAGAGTACAAGCAATATGTATTGTTGCTGATAAATTTTCCTGCTGTATTTCTTTGAACTTGCTGCTCAAAGTCACTTCCATATTCCTTAGCTAGGATAATTAGTCTGTTTTCTGTGACAAAAGGCAACTAACACTCCCTGCAGGAATTGCATAAAAAGGTAACATTTTAGAGTTGACTGTGCAGTTTACAGAATCTATTGCATGCTATATGATTTGGGATTTCAAAGTCATCGCAAAATGCTGCTGAGCTCCAAAGATCTGAGACCTTCTATGTTTTTGCAAGTTTTAAATATGATAAAGAATAAACAGCTGGTAAAATTTTGATCTAACACCCTTGCTTAATCTTTCCAATATGTCCAATGGAATAAACAGAGACAGCTGGAGTGGGTGGGTATATTAAATAGGGAGGGAGGTAGAAAGACAGAGGGGGGGGGAGAGGGGGGGGAGGGGGGGAGGCTCATTGCTAAGTATATCAAAATGTAAAATAAATAACATGTCATTATCAAGTTATTTTCTATATTTCTACTTGGATTTGTTTTCAGAAAATGGTTAGCCTACTCCAGGGCTGACCCACCACTCCATGATATGGAAAGATTATTCCTTTTTCCATTCCAGGATATGGAATGTTCTTATTCATGGCTTCAACAAGTAAAAACATCTAGCTGGGCTTATCTGGGAATAAAACCTGAGCAGATCAGTCCTCTTTACCACATGGATAAGTGTCTCCCAGAGAATAGGAAGACAATAGGCTAGATTGGGAGGTCAAAAGAAAGCACTGAGAGAGGATTTTTTTTTATTCTTTCAAGAATATTGCAAGGTTATGTCCAAGTAGGCAAGATTCAAGCCAGCCCAACCTGACGATTATGTCTGATTTTACTGTTCGTGCAACTTTCAGAATCATGAGGTCATTGAAGAGAGTGGGGTTTGGTTTTATTTTTATATACTTGTGGCTTGCTCTGTCAGTATTGGTGGGAGTGTTTTGTGTGTTCCAAACAACTGCCTAATCAAGGAACCGAAAAGAACATTCTCACCAACACTGACAGGGCAAGTCACAAGTATATAAAAATAAGAGCAAACACCACTCCCTTCAAGCACTGATGCTGTTATCTAGTTTGGTAATGAAATGTCTGCAAGAAAACCATCTTGCTCAAAGAGCTCTAAGGACCCCATAGTTCAATCCTGAGCTACAGATATTCTCTTCTATCTGTACTTTCAGGATTCTTTTAAAAATTTTAATGGCTAAAAAAGAAAACTTTGTTTCAATCACAATAATGAGTAAAGACCAGAAACATACCAAATTGCTTCCTATACTACTTGATTAATACTAAGTTGCTAGTATTTAACTAGCAGGGCATTCCACTGTAGTAAGCAATCTTTTGTTCATCCTCTTTTGAAATCAAAACAAATACATAAAGTTTTAGATAAAGAAGGTGAAGATGCAAGAAATCAGCCAATGGCTATTATTACTCTACCTGAATTTGGCAGAGGTGGGGCAGACAAGCTGACAGCTGGTATGCCATGCGGCATGTCACCAACATTTTGGATATCCAACCTATCTTCACTCTTCCTGCCCCAAAGGATGCTAAATGCATGCATCCATTCATTACAAAGGCCAATGTAATTGAGCAAATCTAAATGGAGTAAAATGTCCCAAACCTCCCTAGAAATCTTTGTGCTGTCTCTTTTCTTAGCAAGAAGAGAAAGCCAATTCCATTTTTGACAACTGTATGGTTACTGTGGCTTTTGTAAAAAAAAAAAAAAAAAAGCATGCAATAATTATATCATTACCACTTCAGTTACTCAGATTATGGGGAAGTGCAGCAGGAGATCAGCAGGTGCAGCAAGAATAGAGCTGCCAGATGGCTGTTAGATGAATTTGTTAAGGAAAATAATTCCTGACAACTTTCCTCCAGATCTAATACTGGACAGGCCAATTGGGAAGCGGACTTCAGCAGATGAATTGCCCAGCTGCCCAATATGGAGAAAAAAAAAAAAACAGGAGAGAATAACTCTTCATTTCTATCAACTAATCCAAAATGTGGATTGCAGGTTCTGCTTTGCAGAAAATTGAATTAAGCATCTTTCCAATACCGTACAAATCCATATACCTCCCCCCTGGTCTCAGAGGAAGGATGGTGTTCCTCTCTAGTACTTCCAATTGAATAAACCTTGCTTAACCTGATAGAAAAGTGGGCGTGGAGGGAGAGGTTAGCATATATTTGCTCCAAGCCAACAGATGGTTTTGAATTGGATTAAATGACTCCCTTAAGTTTAAGAAACTAGACAATTTCTTTTGTGATCTTTTATTCTTTAAGGGGTCTTGTGTGTGTATATGTATGTGCATGCATGCATCCACCTTCAGACAGTCTTGACTCCTGATTAGTCCCTAAATTTTTATTGGCAAGGTTTTTCAGAAACGGTTTGCCCTTGCCTTCTTCCGAGGGTTGAGAGAGAGGGACTGGGCCAAGGTCACCCAGCTGGCTTTGTGTCTTTGCCGAGATTAGAACTGCTGCTCTTCCACTTTCTAGTCTGATACCACCTCAATGCCTTAACCGCTAAAAGGTATTTTTCTTAGATATTTTAACAGTTGATAATTACCTTACGATTCCCCAAATATAGCCCTGATCCAAAATTACAAAACCCATAATCAAAATGTATTGTTCACATTATCCAGTGCAAATGTGCACACATAGAGATGTGCATTACACACATAGAGATATGCACAACGTATCTCATTTGAAGAACAGCTTGGATAACAAGTCTCTTCTAGAGTGTGTTTTTTAAAAACTGTTCCAATTGTAAAATGCATGTTAATACTTTATAAAGTATTTGATACAGTAAATAATAGTAGCCATCTTTCCTTTTATTTATATTAAACTAAATGAGTTACACTAAATGAGTTATAGTTAATTTCAAATATTCTATTACTTTCAACGTTCCAACAAGATGCCGAATTTTGTCGCACCTCAATAAAGATGATATGTGCTTTACTGTCCTTTTATTTTGGTTCTTTTTAACATTTCTATTCAACCTTGATTCAAAGTTCCATTCCTTCAGGCTAAATTCTCAGTGGAATAAACAAAAAAAAAAAAAGGCTTCTCTGAGGTCCATCTTCTTATTATTTTAAAAAAAGACAGACATCCTAAGACAAAGATGAAGACAACATCAGAAATGCTATTAATCCCCATTTCATGCTGAAGTTAGATTTTGGCAACCGCCTCCTGAGGCTTTGCCAAACACATATCAAATAAATATATGTAACTTTTTTGGTGTGATGCCAGCCCATCCTTCTTACAAAAAGATATTGAGATTTATGTCTGATTAAAAACAAGTGATAGGAAGAGCAATGAGTTCTGCTCATGTACAGCTTTGCAGAATCAAATTATTACTGAATCATTTCTATTTTTGACCAAGTCAAACTTCCCCCTTCCATTTTTCCTGAACTACTTATTAGCCCTGGTTCCCAGAGAAAATTATAACTTGATGTATCAAAATATAATAAACCCTAAAATCTAACCACGGCAAAATATAGGAAACAATTTAATTCAATTTCCGGCATAATGAAAATATAAACAAAATATCAGAAATCATATGGGAAATAAAACTGGTACTTGTCAAATTTTGGGAATGGCAATTAAAAAATTGATATGGCAATTAAAAAATATCATAGATCTATTGGAAGGTCCCAAAATATGCCCACTAGGAATTAATAAGAGTTTTTATAAGAAATTGAAAACATTTTTTTTCTGTGATCTGTCATTTTACTCTCCAAATGTTGACATGTGAACATTTGACATGTGATTCACCAACAAGGAGTTATGTAAAGATGCTGAAATTAAATTGGAATTTACATCACAGTGCATTCACACTGTGAGGTGCCATTTTCAGACTATATGCTTGTTTTAAAAGTTTCTCAATGAATTTGAATAGATTTGGAATGAGATAATGTAAAGTTCACAACATACAAGTTTAAATTACAGCACACAATGAAATTTATGTTGAACATTCTGTAATCCTAAGTGATTTCAAAATGGAAAGCAAAGTTGGACCTGGTCAGTTCACAGATTGGAGTCTTCCAGGACATATTAGGCAATAACTTGGAAAGTTTTTTTTAAAAAACCTTGAGAAAGCAATGCTAAATCAGTGTTACCAAGAAAATACCTATTATGTAGTCATCATAAGCTGAATTTCATTAGAGGAACGTTTTAGCCTAGCCAGCCAACCTTAGCTAATATTAAAAAGTTAAACAGGTTGAATTAGTTAATTGTTGATTGGGAAACGCAGTATTAGGACTATAGGCTATACAAATAATCTGGGATTTTTTTTTAAAAAAAAGTATCCTAGAATATAGTCATATCAAACAATTTTGATAATGTTGCCAAGATAACAGTATGGGTGCATCCATGAAATTTCCAGGAGTGAAGCCAAGATCAAGGCATAAGTTTTATCTTTAAGCATCTCTGCTCAGAATAAAATCCTAAACTATCTTCTGGAATTTAATGGCTTGGAAATATATTTAAATTTTTTTGATCTAAATCATATTGCAGTGAGCTGCTGTCACAGTTTGTCATCTGTCAGTAATTTTCCTGTGTAATAAATTTAAGCAGACATGGTGTTTATTAAATGTCTACATGAACTTCCTAGCGCAATTAACCTTTGTTCATTCTTTAAACTATAATGTCAGATGGTTTATTCGACCAAATTATTTCCTTCTCTTTAGTGCCTCTGTGCTCCTGGATGGACTGGACAGTTTTGCCAATTTGTAGAAAATCCCTGCTTAATTTATCCAGCCAATTGCCACCCTGGAGGTACTTGTGTTGATATAAGCCAATCAAAGTTGCAACCACAAACTAAGTGCTTGTGTCTACCTGGTTTCACAGGTAAGAAAGATTTAAGATTCTTCTTCTTCTTCTTTTTTTACCCTGAGGGGAAAAAGTACTTTAGCGCTTATAGATGTTATGTGTTACAATTACTTCTAATCAGAAATAAATATACATTTTGGGGAAAAGCCACCTGAATGTGTATAAAATGCTATTTTTTGTGTAAAAAAACTAGAAGACATTCTTAAATATTATTTTTAGTGAGCTCAACCTGAAGTAGCAGAAAGCTTGCCATCTTGCTTTTTGCACAAAAAGCTAATAATAATAAATTGCTGAGTGATAAAGTACATGCCAGACTTCATTCATGATTGATAATACCATTTTATATTATGCCATCCCTTCAAGGTTACTCAGTCCATATGTGTGTTATACATTAATGACAGTAATTCAATTTGGGCAGCTAAGTGCAGGATCAAAAATAATAATAATAATCCTGCAATTATATGCGACTTTAAAAGGTGATCTATTCCATCTGCTTCCTTTTGGACAAAGATAATTGTATCTACATTTATCTCTTAGATGGAATCTGTAATGCCTATGTGAGAAGGGGACATTCTTGCCACAGGACAAATGAAATGCTATTTTCTCTTTGCTTATTTACCACACTTAACTTCCTTACACATTTTGCGCAGCTCTGATAAGAAGAACATGTGCATTTTGATAGTGTTAATTCGACAGATTACATTTATGAAAATATATCTCTTTTACCGTGTCTTGCAAAAGCTACTTCTTAAAATAAAGCTGGAGAATTAGCTTGTATTCTGAATTTTGATTTAAAGGAATTGCTGGGATATGACTTGTAAATATAATTTATACACTAAGTCCTGTCAGTTATACATAGATACATTCAATCCATGTAAGCATGCTGCTGGTCTAAAGACTAAAATCCTTTGCATCATTGTGTGGCTGTATGCCCCATTAAACTCCAGAGCCATAAATAAGATTTTTATGTCAAGTTCCATCTGTGCTACTGCCCCATCTCACATTTCTTCAGTTAATTTTCCTTTCATTACATGAAGAGTCATTCCTATTCTGGTCTGTTTTTTACACTATCAGTCCTCCAGTGTCCTGTAGCACATGGAAACCCAAGAATGAATTACAGAATAATTGATAGCAGGCAGTGTCTTACCTGATTTATTCATGGTTCTGCCATCACACCAGCCTGCCTTCTGTGCTGGAAATCTAGGATGTTGGATCAGTTTTAATTACTGTGAGCTGATACTGGGCATCTCTCTGTATTTTTAATGAACGTTAATATTAAAACTGCTCTGAGGAGCTTTCTATAGCCACAATGGTACAATGAACAGAACAGAATTGAATAAAACAGAATAAAAGACCATACCTGGATTTCCAACCTTAAAACAGACTGCCCCAATGGGACTGCTCCAATTTCCCCCCCCCTTCTTAAAATTTTATAACATGAAAGCTATCAGTGAGGTAAAAGAACAAAGAGCAAGAGAGAAAGGAAAAGGAAGAAGAGATTGAGAAAAAAGAGATTGTGTACTGTGCAGTACAGGCTGTGGTTTGAAATGGGTCTCAAGGTTGGAAAGATTATAAACCACTGCATCAGGAATAAAAGAGTAAAATGGGTGAACTTGATTCAAGCTGAAACCTTAAACAAAGTTACTTAGCAGCAAGTTTAATTTAAGTAAATAAGATTTACAAGTAAGTAGATCTGTGCATTATTGTGAACGAAGAATGTGCTTTGCGGGACACGTGCTCCACATGAGTGAGCAAAGACCACAATCAATTGGATACCACCACATGGCTGGAGAAAACAAGGAAGGCCAAAGAAAACCTGATGCCAAACATTTCAGGAAGATCTGAAAAACATCAACCTTAAATGAAGGAATGTAGAGGGTGTAGTTGCAGACCAAGAACTGTGGAGTATGCTTGTAGCCCAATGTGCTTGGCAAAGGACGTGAGAATATTGTGCATCTAACATGATGAGATGTGGACAAACCTGAATAGGATAACACTGTATGTGCATGTACATATACATATACATATGCATACACATATTTAATTTTAGTTTATAGTTACATGTTATTTAAATATAAACTTCCATTTCAAGGGATGATGAGAAGATCAGCTTTATTTTCAAGGGATCAAAATAACAGAGGGAGCTATAGAAGCATTACAAGACTGCTTTGAATGTACAGATTGGGGCATGTTTAAGGAAGCAGCTACTGATAACCAACATACAAATGTTGAGGAGTATGCCACCACAGTGTCTGCATATATCCAAAAGTGCATAGAAGATGTCTGTGTCCTGAAAAGCTTTGTTGTGAGGGCGAATGAAAAACCGTGGCTGACTTATGAGGTCCGCAAGATGCTGAAAGCACGGAATGTGGCTTTTAAATCTGGGGACATGCTGGCACTTAGAACAGCCAGAGCAAATCTGAAAAGTGCCGTAAAAGGTGCAAAGCAAGCCCATTGCCAGAAAATTCAGAACTTTTTTCAGGACCAAACAAACACCAGGCAAATGTGGCAAGGGATCCAGGCCATTACGGATTACAAGGTGGCTCCATCGAGATGTAAGGATGACACAGACTTCCTAAACAAACTGAATGCATTCTTTGGTAGATTTGAGGCATCAAATAGTACTCCTGCTAGGAAAGCTGTGCCCCATCCTGATGAGCAAGTGCCTAGCTTTGATGTCACCTCTGTCCGGAAAACACTGCAGACAGTTAACATTCGGAAAGCAGCAGGCCCAGATAACATCCCTGGACGTGTCCTCAGGGAATGCGCAGAGGAGCTGGCTTGTGTTCTCACTGATATTTTCAACCTCTCATTGCAGCAGGCAGTGGTCCCATCGTGTTTTAAGATGGCCATCATCTTGCCAGTGCCAAAAAAGTCCACAATTACAGGCCTCAATGATTACCGTCCGGTTGCACTGACATCCACCATCATGAAATGCTTTGAGAAGCTGATAAAAGACACTATTGTATCTAGCCTCCCGCCAGCATTTGACCCACTTCAATTTGCCTACCGACCAAATCGCTCTACGGAGGATGCTATTTCTTCCGTTCTCCATCTGAGCCTGAAGCACTTGGAGGAAAGAAATACTCATGTGCGTTTGCTGTTTGTCGACTTCAGTTCGGCGTTTAACACAATCATTCCCCAGCATCTAGTAGACAAACTGGGCCTTTTAGGCTTAAACACTCCTTTGTGCAACTGGATTCTGGATTTTCTTACCAACAGGCCCCAATATGTGCGAGTTGGAACAAATACCTCTAATACCAGGAGAACACAGGTTCTCCTCAGGTTCTCCTCAGGGCTGCATCTTAAGTCCGCTGCTGTTCACCCTGTTGACCCATGACTGCTGTGCTAGGTTTGCCACCAACCATATTGTGAAGTTCGCAGATGATACAACAGTAGTGGGCCTTATTCAGGATGACAAGGTGGAAGCTTACTGCAAGGAGGTTGAGGGGTTGGTGAACTGGTGTAAGGAAAACAGCCTAGTTTTAAATACAAGAAAAACCAAAGAGATCATTGTTGATTTCAGAAAAGGCAGGCACAGCCACACTTCTCTGTGCATTAATGATTCACCTGTGGAGATGGTTACCAGCATCAAATTCCTGGGTGTGCAGCTAACGAGTAGGCTGACTTGGTTGCTAAACAGTGAGAAACTGGTGAAGCGGGCACAGCAGCGCCTGCATTTTCTGCGCCGCATGAGAAAAGCACATCTTCCTTCCCCTGTCCTGACCACTTTCTACAGGGGGACAATCGAGAGCATCCTGTCATACAGCATCACAGTCTGGTTTGGAGGCATCACTGCTTCAGACAGGAAGGCAGTGCAGAGAGTGGTGAGGATGGCCGAAAAGATCATTGGCAGTTCCCTCCCTACCATCCAGGACATAGCACAGAAGCGTTGCTTGAACAGGGCCCGCAAGATTTTCTGGGACACTACACATCCTCTCCACAACCTGTTTTCCCTGTTACCTTCTGGGAGGAGGCTTCGTGGTATCCGTAGCAGAACATCCAGATTCAGCCATAGTTTCATTCCATACAGCATTAACCTTGCGAACTCTCAAACTTCCTCCTTGCGTTATATATTCAAGATGGACAGTATTTAATATTTATTTGCTATGTATATGTAGGGATGTGGGTCTATATATATGTTGTACATAGTATGTTTAGATGTGTGTCATGTATATGTTTCACTTTGAGAGCGGGCAACTAAATTTCATTTTTTATGTGTGCCATTGTGCCCACAATATAAAAATGACAATAAAGGTTATTTATCTTTATCTTTATCTTTAACATGCATTGTTACATTGTAAATTGATAGCATTGCATTCCAGGTTAGTTGCTGGAGAACAATTAATCCTTCAGCAGGCCTCTAATTTAACCTATAGATATGAATGTGCAGTTCACAGGTTGGGGAAGATTAACGTTGAAATAAAAATAAATGCAGTGCTAACAGGAGAAATATAACCAACATCTGGTTTATAATGATTTTCCATCCAATCTCATTGTATCTGAGGCTTAGATCATCCCTGAATTGGAACTGAAATGAGGTGGACTAGTCAGAGAAACTCATAACAGATCAAAATACTTATTTAAATTCGCCTCTCCCCTCTCTATTTTGGTTATGTGTTTATAAGTCATTCAGGTTTCTTTGATTATGATAAATCATAAATCAAACTGTGAATTGACTTTATTTGAAATTTTGCTCATGTGTCCAAGAGAGTACTATAAGGATAGGTGTTAATCTAAATATTACCTAACATCTTTATTAGTGAATTAGAAACTTGCCTAAGCAGTACATTATTCATATTAAACTTTTTGCACCAAAATAGAGTTGTGATAGAGAGTTGCACCTTGAACGTGTCTAATATATAATCTAGTGATATCAACCATTATACCAAGTACTTTTAAAATTATAAGACATAAGCATAAGAGTTTGCAAAACCTCTCACCGGTATCTGAAGTATGAAAACTTAATTTAAACAGCAATTATGAGCTGGCATTAATCTGAGAAGTGAGTTTTTTACTCCCTAGAATACAATGATTGTGACTGTGCAATCTAGAATGACAATTATATTCATTAAAAAGGCGGTTCACTAACAGGCTGTAGGGATTCGGATTTTGGCACTCTGTATGTGTGTTGTATGTGTCTGTGTGTGTCTGTCTTTGTGTGCATGCACATATGAAAGAGGACAAAAGGAAAAGAAGAGGAACATTTAAAAATGCATTATGCACTGAAGAAATAATATGAACTGTTTCCTTATAATGTGAAGATGTTACCTGATTAGTCTGTTTGTTTTGGAAGCACTACATAATTAATTGTGAAATGGAACCTTTGCCTTTGCTATAATCGTGGACATCAGTTCTAATTAGTAATTTTTTTGTCGTTTTATTTATCCATAATGTCCTGGATTTAACACCCATCAAAAGTGAATAGGATGGCTCTTCTGAGACTCATTTTAGTTTCCTTATTAAGGAGGCCATTCATTTCACTGTTTGTTTCTAGGCATCACATTAACAGTGTTCACATTAGCCCTTCCTTTGACCAAAAATCTAATAAACTACAAAACAGAGTAACAATATCACCTGATTGCTACAAATATGTAAAGAAATTATTTGCTACAAATATGTAAAGAAATTATTATATGTAAAGAAATTATTAATAAGGATGAAGTATTGTTAACTCATATCTAAGGTAAAAATATAGTACTAATGTAGCATGCCATTGTTCTAATGCTCAGTAGGCTTGTAAAGTCAGTTCCTCATTAAATACCTCAGATATGTGATGTAAAGAATGGATAATTTTTTCCTCTGAAACCTTGTTTGGCTAAGCAGCAGTAGCCAATTGATCTTGACGATCTCAAAATACAAAATGGGATTACATGTGGTCAGGTCTCAAATCGGAAATGATCATGGGGAATAAGGAGAATGGCAAAAGAAGCAATGTTGAAAAGAGCAGTGGCAGCTCATTTGCATATTATTGCCAATTAAATTGCCTGGCTAGGTTCAAATCGAAGAGAATATTTGTAGCTCAGGGTTGAAGTGTGGGGTTGTTGGTGCTCTCTGAACTTGGTGGGGTTTTTTGGCAGACATTTCATTACCAAACTAGGTAACATCATCAGTGCTTATCATCAGTGAACCAGTGAGCAGGCAATTATTATGTATCTTTAACACTTGTTCTTTGGCTGAACTGACCATTTATATGAAACCTATTAAACATCTTAAAATATTATACAAAAGCATTGTATAATGCTTATATTTCAAATTTAGATCATTTTTTCCTTCTTTGTATCATCCACTTTATTGCTAAAATTGAGGGAACAATGCTTTTCAACACTTGGATTAAGTGGTACTATTGTACTATTTCTCTGAAATAGAAGATTTTGATTTTGAAATCAAAATCAGCCTATTTTGATTCTAGACTAAGATTTGCATTTTTTTTCAGCTTGCACGTGTGTCATTTGATCTTTTTTTAAAATTGTTCAATATATCCCTTCTTGAAGGTATAAAAGAAAAATCAGAGTTTTGTTATTTTTATTCAGGGAGTGGGTGTTACCACAAACTCCCTCCCCCCCCCAGTATTTATGCAGATAGCATGCAGACCAAGTTTGAACTAGGTACACACAAACACACACACACATACACACACCGAGTACAATTATCATTCTCAAAATGTTGGTGACTTTAAAAAAACCTATATGAACTGAAGCCTTAAGATCAGATCTATCAAAAATACAGAAGGGTTTGTGAGTGGAATGGCTTCATTATTTACCTAGTAAAAAATTAGAAATAAAACAGGTTGAGTCTATGTATGGAAACATAAACCACCATATTGAGAGCAGAGAAACTAAGAGGAAATAGTGACCATGTTGTTCATCAACTCTGTGAAGGTTAAACAGCTAAAGGCTAGTCCATGCAGGCAATATGCATTATTTAAATATTTTACAATTAGCAAGATAACAGTATTTTATTAAAGGTGGCCTATAGGAGGTCTATAGTTTCAGCTGGAATATTTAAGCACTTATCAGATCTGACCCTGCTTAGCTGTTTGAGATCAACCAAGTCCTTTTCTCTAGAGTATAAATTTTCTTATCCTCAAGATATAAAACCAGACAAAATCATCTACCTTTCTTTCTTGTGCTAGCCACAAAACATTACATTTACATTAAAAAAAAATAAGCTTATCATAGCATTCTGATAGGCACTTATTCCAAAATTTACTATTTTACTCCAGAATGATTTGCTGAAACATTTTTCTAGAAATAGCCAAAGACCCATGCATTTGTTTTTGTTTCCTGAAATAAAATAAAAATGAGGTAAAGTTTTGATATTATGATCATTGATATCAAAACGTTCTGGTTCTTTCTTTTGCACAAAATTATTATTGGGCCTCAAGTATATATTCAGGATTGATGAATTTAAATAGGATACTTATGTTGTCAGTAATAAGATTATTTTAATTAAAGGGTTTTTCTACCTTTAAATCAAGTGCCCTCATAATCAATTCCTGCCAATATGGTCATTCTACATGCAAGGAGAGATAGTAATTAATTAAAGGACGCCCCTTCAAGGACAATTGGTTGGCTATGTGCTACTTAAAAAAAAGCTGATGGGCTAGTTTTTCCCCCCCTTCTCCTTCTCTCAATGTCATAAAATGGCATGCATTAAATATAGTCCATCATTACTATAGTAGTGGCAAAATCAAGTAACTCTACTATAATACTCTAGTAATAGCAGAATCAAGTGATTTGTACATCTGGCAAGGTAATTAAAAACCAATAAAACTTTCTTGACTGAAAAGTACATTCTTTTCTGAGATTCTGGGTTTCTGGCTTACTTATGCTGTGTCTGCTATGGTTATCAAAAGAAAGAAGATTAGATAAGTGCATTGGGCAGAGAAAAGAACAGGTTCTTTTAACATATTAGTGAAAAATTCTCTCAAGAATTTGTTGTACAAACTGCAATTATCAGGTAATTCTTATATTACATCAAGATACACATTTAACCATAGCTCCTCAACAAGGTACTTCAGACTAAACCTTCAGACTTGCTTTACTAACCATTTATGATTGCAATTATATATTAGGTTCATCCAGAAGTAAAAAAAGAAAACACTTTTTAGACTAGTCTAATGTATAATGTATAAATTCATCTAATGTAGTCCAATAGATTGACCAAAATCAGCAAAAGTTGGAGATCTTGTACTTAAATCAGCACTTGCAGTAGTTGTGATTGAACATAACAAAGGAATCAGTATTTTGAACATAGGATGCTCAGCAGATCATAGGACTGTATGATGCACTCTCATTTTCCTTCATAGAGTTGCCTAAACTCCAAGCGGAACGATCCTCTTTGAGGCAGCATCTTGACTCAAAAGTGTGAGCATTAGATTCCAGTATTTCCAGTCATGAGCGCTAAGCTGGTCTGCTTGGTTCAAGCAGCTGCTTTGCATCAATGGGAAGGTATTCTATGTGCGTTTCTACACAAAAAGTAATAAAGCAGCCAATTTAATATCATACAGTAACTCCCTTTAGTACCTAGTAGAGCCATGTGAAAAGGGTACTTCATCAAAGACATAGCTGAAAGAAAATGTCTTTCAAAACTTTTGCCCAGGCCTAATGTTACGTATTATTTAAAACTGAAGTGATTTGTAATACTGAGATAACTAGAATATTAGAAACTCCCCCCCCCCAAAAAAGTAGGGGGGGGATGAAAAATCTGAAGACAGTTTTAAGACCAGTTCATGTAATTAGCCCTGCTACAACATAACCTATTGCTTTCACAGTATGCCCGCAGTAAAGAGAAAATTTAGCCTATTTCCTTTCTGCCAGTCTTCCCTGCTGCTTGCTGCAATGTGCAGGCTGGGAATTGAGGAGCATATTGATGAGTCTTTCCAATTAAGAAAGCATTGAAGGCATGAGTTATGCATCTGAAAATATGCTCTTTGTGAAGTAGAGGTGCTGTTGTTTGATGGTGATCAGCCAGATGATTTGCTTACTTCTAACAAGCCATTATCAGAGGGGCTGGAAGTGGAGTTTTCACCAAGCATAGTAGCTCTCTCTGAGTCCTCAAGAAGAGAGGTACCTGGGAATAATATTTAAATCCAACATCACCTAGGATTTCTTTGGTAAAAATGTCTCATTCTTTTCTGGAATTAGGATATGATCCAGACAATGCAGGAAAAGAATAAAAAGGACAGCATTATTAGAGGGAAAGGGTTGGTCATGAAAAGGATAAGTAGGATAGGATGGGGTGAAGACCTATGCAGCAGGCATGGTTGAGAGTACAGTTGGGTTAAGAAGGAAGAATAAGCATTACATAGCTACAGTTTGATAGATGCTTGCAAACCATGATTTATGGATTCGAATGTAACAAAACATGGCTTAGTATTTCATCTGAATGAACCTACTAAAATCTCAACAGCGATGTTCCAAAATTTCAAGATGTTCACTGGAAATTATTTCCAGGCTGGGAAGGATTGTTTAGAGAAAGAAGCCAATTGAGCTCAGTAGCACATATGTCACAGTCAATATGCTTAACAACTACAATTTCCTATTGGATTATTTATACAACATCTTGTTTGCAACATCTAGCTAAGCCAAATAACATGCCAGATTTTATTATGATAAGCATTGTTAAAACCAAAGCACAAACAAAATGGTTTTAAAAAACAAGTCATAGACTGTGTAGTAAAAAGCAAGTAAATCATCGAACTGTATTTGCATTTTCTTTTTTTAAAAGAAAGTTATAGCTTGCTTTAATAATATTTGTTTAACCATGAAAAATGAGAATCCAATGTATCTTTTACAATAGTTCTGTGTCAGATTCAATTTAAACAGTGCTCAAATTTTGGTGCAGCTATATTGCTTATAATTTATAAATACCCCACTATTATGAGCTATCAGATATTAAACTTTAAGAAGTTGCATTGTTCTCAATGTTCTACAAATCAGAATGTGAGTATTTGAGCTACAGTTTATTATGCTTTCATTTCTGAACTTTATGGCAGAGTGAAATGAATTGCCAAAGCAAAGCAGATAGCTGTGTCCAGCCCTCCCCTCCCAGTCAAGAGCAATAGATAATGATCTAGAAATCTTCTTTCCCATTTGTTCATTGTATAAAAGGAAAGAGCTTTAAGGAAATGCAAAGAAAAGACAAGAAGGAAATGAAACAGAATTGAAATTCGTGCTTTCATATCCAACTCACCAAAGAAGAATTATAATCTTGAAATAGAACACACAATTTCAACATCTGATTAACTCATTCGTAGCATAATATCTTACTGAAAAAGTGCATTATACTTTTAATGTTAATACAGGTAGTCCTCAACTAGCAACATTCGTTTAGTGGGCGTTCAAAGTTACAACGGCATTGAAAAAAAGTGACTTAAGATTGGTTTTCACCCTTATGACCATTGAAGCCATCCCATGGTCACGTAATCAAAATTCAGGTGCTTGGCAACTGGCATGTATTTATGACAGTTGCATTGTCCCAAGGTCATGTGACTACTATTCTTAACCTTCCCAGCTAGCTTCTCAGAAGCAAAGTCAATGGGGGAAGCCAGATTTGATTGAAGACTGCATGATTCACTTAAAAACTGCAGTGATTTGCTTAACAACTGCGGCAAACAAGGTCATAAAATGGGGCAAAACTCACTTAAAAGCTGCTTGTGGGCTCAATTGTGGTCATAAATTGACAACTACCTATAACACATTAACTTACATTAACTCAGTCTTTCCCAGCTGTGCCTTTCCCTTTCCACTTCCTCTTGATTAGAATGGAGGGGACAAGATTGTGACAATCATAGTTGTGTCCTGCTACCCAATTTCTTTGAGGGCAAGCGAGAAACAAGAAGGTTGTGCTTGTTTTTCTTCACATTTTAGCAAAATGTCAGTAGTGTACCGTGAGATTTCTGATGGTGGGATGAATTTCACTGTTCAGTAATGGAGTTTCCAAAAAATGTTTAGTCTGGCTCCAGGGTGATAGATTATAGTTTTTCATTCTGATAATGAGTGGGTCAATGGCTATATATCCATTTAGCAACTTTATATTATCTAAATCAGGGGTGTCCAACCTTGGAAACTTTAAGACTTGTAGACTTCAACTCCCAGAATACCCCAGCCAGCAAGGCTGCCTGGGCAATTCTGGGAGTTGAAAGCCACAGGTCTTAAAGCTGCCAAAGTTGGATACCCCTGATCTAAATAGTTGGTTTTGCCTGTGCGAGAAAGAATCCAACACCCAAAACATTTCCTCCCCTTCTTGTTTTTTCAACGGTCACAATTTTCACGGGATTAGCTTTTCATCATCACTATCACCATGATTCACTAAGCAAACTGTGCTAACTCAATTTGTTTTATTGGGTACCCAGTGTTCAGGAATAAAATTTCCTGACGATGATCATATACAATTTTCAAGGTTATATTTAGCAAAGGAAAATTAAGGTAAAAGGGGAAAGAAGTAAAACAATGTCAAAGTATCTATTTTCTCCACAGTCTCTCTGTTTATGTTCTACCTGCTAAAATGAAATGACTACTGTTGTATTGCATAAGCAAAAAGTCTATCTGTTTCTTTTGTTGCAATTTTCTATTATACAACCCTCTGTCAAGAATAGAGTGATAATTAGGTATCAAAAGCCATGTGGATTACTGTCAAGATCTCCTCTGACATCCATTTAATACTTAATCAGATTGTAATGCTGTAAATTATGCATTTCCAAGTAGTTATAAGGACTAAGGGAAAAGTATGACCTATCTTAGCATTATCTTGACTTCAATATAATAGGGGAAAGGTTATAAACTTTTATTAGAAGAATCAACTATATTGTCATGTGGATATTTGTTTCAAATTATGATATTAATGATATATACTACAATGTCATATATTTGATTAATGAAAATTAAAAGGGCTAAATATATATTCTCCATTTAATGCCAGGGTTCCCCAAAGTGGTCAATACTGACCCTTAAAAATGACTGAGACTATTTATTATTGTTATTATTATTCTTAGTACTATTATTTCAAGTAGTATCAATTACATTTGTTTTCATATAATAAATGTTTTTGGGGTCGATGAACAATCTGAAATTTCCTGAAGAGAGGTCACTGAGCTGAAAAGTTTGAGGACTCCTGATTTAGGCCCTGGGAACTGGTCTTCTTGACTAAATGTCAAATGTATTCAGTGTTTCATCTAAAATATGCCATTTTGTCTTTCTCTCAACTCTCTGAAGTCCTTGCAGTCCTTTCAAAACTGCCCTGGGATATACTCATAATTCTTGGGAACATATTAAGAAAATAGGACTAGATAAATCAACTGGAAAAATTGAGGACATTAATAATTATCTTTATTTTCTGCATTTTTTTCAATTGTATCAAAGAAAATATGAGAAAGACCAGTTAGTTTGGTTTTTCTTTAAGATATTTTTTTATTATTATTCTAGCTCTTTTGTACCTATGCCCAATCTTCTGGATTTGATATTTCTTGTTTGATAATAATATTCTACTGTTCCACTTCTCCTAAATGGAACTCACTTTAGTTCCTTTTTATTTTGCTAGACATAAAGAGATCATTCTAAATGACAATGGAAGATATGGGGGGGGGAAACCCTTTCCACTTAAGAGTCAGATTATTTATATAGTAGAGAGATTAACAGCAACTAATCATTATAATATTTGGATGGCACCAGCATTTCAGTCTTAATCAACTGCTTGTCAGTAAGGATTCTGAATATCTCCACATTTTCTTCTTGTTCTAATGTTTATTTATCCACCTGGAAAAAAATTCTTTTATGCATTTCAACATTTCCATGAATGATTTTAATGTTTAAATATTGAGCAGTTGAAATTCACTGTTAGGATGTAAAGCCTCAAATTTAGCATTGCATAAAATTGTTTCTTTAAAAAAATTATTCAGGAACTTTCTGTGAGACAGAAATCAATGAATGTGACAGTAATCCCTGCAAAAATGGAGGCTCCTGCAGAGATGATGTAGGCCACTATAAGTGCATCTGTCCATTGGGTAAGTCTTTTGTGGATAGTATTTGTCGGTCTTTACTTTTTAATTTTGATTCAAATAAACAGTGTATTAACAAAACCTTGAAAATGGAAAAGTATATTAAGACACAAAGCAAACATTTCCCTGAAATATATCCCAGACAAGAGTAATATAAGGGAAAAGGGACAACTCCCTAGAGGATGGATGGATGCATACACACATACATGCTGGCTGAGGAATTCTGGGAGTTGACATCCACCAGTTGTAAAGTTGTCATAATTGCCCACCTCTGGTATACACGGAATCATTTCTGACTTCTTGTTTCCATAATGCTAAAATAATATTCCTTTCAGGATCCCATATTTATATCCACAAGAAGCCAAAAATAATGCAACCACTGAAATGCTGAATTCAGTTAAAGTTTTAAGAGATCTTGAACAGATGTGGTTTTGTTTCTGAAACACAAAAAATATGTTCCGTAGGATTCCAAGGTCAGCAGTGTGAAGTAAATCTTGATCCCTGTCTGTTTCACAATATAACTTGCAACTCTGGAGCTCAGCGCGTGGACAAACTTTACGAATTGGCATATAGATGCAGGACAGCATGCCAGGAAAATTCAGAGGTAAGGAAAATATAAATGGTGACAATTATTCTTCAGAGAGAAGAGAAATCTGAAGCAAAGCCACCCAGAGTTACTCTATGATAAGATAAATAGCCAATACATTTAATAATAATAAAAATTTTGGAATGAAATATGCTACCATAAACATAAGTACTCCTGGACTTATGAACATTCATTTAGTATTATCCATTTTCAATCTTGCATTAAAATGCAATCGCAGGACTTGACCCCTTGATTTTTTTCTAACAAAATGCACCAAGACACCTCTAGGGATATTTCTCCATCTGGCTTTACCAATGGGTTATTTGATTTTGAAGTCTATTATTTAGGCCTGAATATGAAATAACCTATAAATCTTATATAGATTGTTTCAAAATATTTAATGTAAATTGTCCGCCATGTGAGAAAAAATGTTATGCATTTCATTTCTCTCTCACAGGGTAAATATCTTTTCCCCTGGCAATGCTCTGAAATGATGATAGTAATCAGAATGGACATTTCAGCTAGGGAGTGACAGTGGAAATGACTGAAGATGTTTAGTGTAACATTTGTAAGAAGTTCTCATACTTGCTTTAATTTATTTATACAGATTATAATGTGCATTTATGCTAGGATTCTGGGCATTTAATCAGATGAATCACTTTTTTCTGAAATAAATGAGAAGAGCGGTTACAAGGAATTTAAGTATTCAATAATGCCAAGGTGCTAAACATTAATGGCATTTGTGTAATTAAATGAACAACTGGCTAAAATAATTCAGGATTGTATTTGGCACAATTATGAAAAGATTATGTACAGAAATATGTTGTATCAGTAATAAACAATAGACTGCATATTTCAAAAGAGTGTGCCCTGCTTTCAAGGTGTTATGAGATTTATAGAGTTTCAAAATTGGAGGATTCCATGTTAGCAGAAAACTGGTGAAGATGACCTATGGAACAATTTATGGAACAAGTCTAACAAAGAGAAGGACTAGGGTTGACATGATATCAATCTTCTAATATTTGAGAAGCTATCACAAAGAAGAGGAGGACAACCTATTCTCCAAAGCACCTGAAGGCAGGACAAGAAGTAGTGGATGAAAACTTATCAAAGAAAAATCTAACCTAGAACTAAGGAGAAATTTCCTGACAATGGGAACAAGTGGAATTGCTTCCCTCCAGAAGTTGTGTGTGCTCCATCACTGGAGGTTTTATGAAGACATTGGCAGCCATTTGTCTGGAATGGTATAGGGCAGGGGTAGGCAACCTTGCCTCTTTTATGACTTGTGGACTTCAACTCCCAGAATTCCTGAGCCAGCCATGCTGAGGGGAAAGGGAGAGGTTTCCAAGCTGAGCCATGCTGGCTCAGGAATTCTGGGAGTTGAAGTCCACGAGTCATAAAAGAGCCAAGGTTGCCTACCCCTGGTATAGGGTCTCCTGCTTGGGCAAAGAGTTGGACTTGAAGACCACCAAGGTCCTTTCCAACTCTCTTTTTCTGTATTCTGTATCTCACTGATGGATGTTATTTTCTACTGAAACATATATTTTGCACTGAAAAAAATCCACATATGTTGAATGTAACTTTTCTGGTAAATATATTATCACTTCAGGTTCAGACTAGCTCTCATAATATGTCCTGCAAAGACTCATGTTTATAATTAACATTTTGAGAAAATACCACATCTTTACATTAATACCTCAGCAGTTCTCCCAACAGGTAGGCAGAAAAGCCTAGCACCTAGCTAACTACAGTATATCCTATGAGCTAAAAAGACTTAGAATAAGAGAAGCCAGAAAGAAGACCCTAAAGATTATCAATCTCACAGGTAAAAAGCACACAGGGAAAATGGAAGAAAGACCAGAAAATAATTTCGTAACTCTCTATTTACTCATGTCCAGTAGGTTGTGAAACAGTGAAGAGTTAATGCAACTGAATTCTAATTTCCAGCTCTCCTCACTGGTTCATGTGCTGCTCCACAATTTCCATTAATTAATTATAATAAATTATATTTATTAATATATTTATATAATCACCCATCTCACCAAAAATGACTCTAGGTGGTGCAAAATAAACAGCATATAAAACTCCCTAGAGATACAAAATATAGAGAAAAAGAGGATAAAAATAGTTCACAATGGAGGCATATAAGCATGTCTATAGTTCTTTGGGAGCCCCAGGTCTGATAATATAACCAGATCTGGAGGGCCATCTGGAATGTCAAAAGGGATAGAACTAATCTAATTTCAGGGGGAAGGATGTTCCATAAGATGGGGGCCAAGGCAGAGAAGGCTGTTCTCTTAGGACCCAACAAATATACTGTAGGTCCCTAACTGATAATACCTACAGTATGCCTTTTCTACCAGATATAATGACAGGCTGATGTAACCAGGGAGAGGTGGTCCCTCAGATAGCAACGAAATGTTTTTGGTTGCCCACATAATCATCCAACCTCCTTTTAGGAATAGCTGTCCTTCCAAAGATTTTCTCATTTGTCTTACCTTCTGCACAATTTGCATTTAAGAAGCCCACCAGTCTGGGTTGCTGTTAGATGGCAGTTTGAGACTTTCACAGTTTGAGATCTTAAGGCACCTCTTTTGACTACAATCAGTTCCTTTTGATAGATGAATTCACTTTCTTCTTGGATTCTGGCAACTGATGCAATGTCTGGCCCCATCACTGTGGCTATTGTATAGGGCTTTTCTAATTCCAGTCCTTCTGGAGTGCTTTGATTTCCTTTCCTGCTTTTCTCCAATACAGTGGCTGACATCCTTTTGATACCTTACATCAGTGGTGGCGAACCTATGGCACGGGTGCCAGAGGCGGCACTCAGAGCCCTCTCTGTCCTAGGCCTTCAGCTGGGTTTTATAAAACCTTTTCACTTTAGGCCTCCGCCGCCGTGTGCAAAAAAAAAAAAAAAAGATTCAATCAGTCAATTTCAACTTCTCGCGGGAAAAAAAAAAGATCTTGCAAAGTTGGAATTGATTGATTGAACTTTTTAGTCCCACCCAGTCTGCCGTTACCACCGCAGCCATGCCCACCCAATGGGCCACGCCCACCCAATGGGCCACACCCAGCCAATGGGCCACACCCACCCGGCACTCGATGATGCATAAGTAGGTTTTGGGTTGCAGTTTGGGCACTCAGTCTCTAAAAGGTTCGCCATCACTGCCTTACATCTTTATTTTTTTATTTTTTTATTTTTTTATTTTTGGCATTGCAAAAACCTTTTGGGTAGAATATCTGTGTTCGGTTCTCTGAGCATGTTGGCTATGGAGACTCAGTTTCCATTTCAGGAAATTGCTCTTGAATTGTAGATGTGTGCTGAATAGCTTTCTGGAAATCCTTAAACTCAATTTATTGCTCATCTGAGCATGGGGAACAAAATCTATGAGTTCACATATATTCTGTTGTTTCCTTTTATGAAAAGAAATAATGCAGTGTTTCCCTACTGTGTGTAGGGAAATATAGGGTTCTTTATCCCTAAGTATTCTAGCAATGCTCCTTTTCAGAATTTCCTGTAATTCCATTTTGTCCTCTTCTATTTGAGCATGTCGGCATAACTTTATTGCCAAGCGTTTGTCCTAGTCTGGGCTTCTTCCCAAGCCACAACTCACAGGGAATTTAAATTTAATTATTTAACTTAATTTAATATTTAAAACATTTATATGGCTGCCAAACTCAATGAAGGTGACTCTGAACAACAAAAGAATCAACAAAACTAATGAAAAGAATACAAAGCCATGCTATATAACCCTACAGTCATGAAACAATAAATGAATTAAATAAAAGGTGATCCAGAGATGAATGACACTATTATCCAATCAGGGTTCCAGTACATCATGACCCAAGGACTTAGGGAAAAGTCAACCATATTCTATATTCTATATGTCAGAAGGAACACAATTCCATAAAATGTTGCATTTGTTTATTTTACAAATAGGTGGCAGTGTTGACTGTTTCTTTCCAGTATTTACTTCCCTCTTCATCTCAATTACAAGAGTTTTTCTTTCTGCTCTGCCATTCTATTCTGTGATAAGAGTGCATTGTAGTCTTATGTAGATAGTGATGAAGGCACCAGGTTAGAAAACTGGGAGGCTGTGAATTCTAGTCCTTTTTTAGGCATGAAACCTGGCTGGGGGAGTTTGTGTCAGTCATTCTCTCTTAGCCCAACCCATCTCACAAGGTTGATGTGGAAAAAATAGGAGGAAGGAGTACTGTGTACTATCACTGCCATTAGTTACCTATAAAGTATAAATAAATAAACAAACAAACAAACAAATAAATAAATAAATATTATCTGTCTTCAATTCAGCCCCATTATCTTCACATGGGTGGAAGAAAAGGATTAGGTTGCCTACTGGTCAAATCTGTTGCTCCTCAAAGCCACACATTTTTTGAACTTCTATAATACTTGACTTCCTGCTGAGCAACTCAGAAAGAGTAAACCTAGAGTAATAATTTATAAAAGTCCGTAGGTTTTCATCTTATGTAACGGCATGCATTGATCACAGATGTTGCTGTGGACCTTTTTCAGGGAATTCTTTGTCATTTTATTATATCTTTTTTTCTCCCTTATACAAATCAAGGTTTGGTCCTTTTATTTTAATTCAGAAGGACATGTTGGCTGGGCTGCACATAATTACATTCTAGGTCCTTTTGCTCAGTGCTTTAATTTGGAAAATCTGTGTTCATCCCTCTGTGACAAAACCTTAAACGTTTCCTATGGTTGGACTCTTCTACTACTCTATCCTTATTTTCTACACCAGGGGTCTTCAAACCTGGCCCTTTTATGACTTGTGGACTTCAACTCCCAGAATTCCTCAGCCAACGTGCCTGGCTGAGGAATTCTGGGAGTTGAAGTCCACAAGTCATAAAAGGGCCAGGTTTGAAGACCCCTGTTCTACACAATCCATTCCAATTAGTCTATCATCATAGATGGTACATGTAATTATCCATTTGGAGTCCAGGTAGCAATACCTTTGCTTCACAAACTTTTGGTGCCGTACATTTTACTGAGAGCAGGAAAGACAATTTATAACTGCTTTCTTATATCTTACTTTTATCAATATTTCTGAATATATTCTTAACTTTCAAGTTGCTTTACCATCTTTTTATTTTAATCTCAGGCTGACTCTTTTTCCTTTTTTTAAATAAAGCTTACAAGTATAAAAATAAAAGACTAGCACAAACTAAAAAGAATATAAAAGGTAAAGAAAAAATAAAGTTCAATGAGATAGAAAATAATAATAATAAAAATGACTCCCTCCCTGCTTCCAGACAAGTATGAACAACTTCAGTAACAATAACACCTTGACCAATATTTTAGAAATAAAAAATCTTTACTTCCTGTTTGTCATTCCCAATCAATAATCAAATTGTAAAAACTCATCATTCAATCCTAACCAGCAAAAGTATTTTAAGAGCTATCAGAAACATAGATAGATAGATAGATAGATAGATAGATAGATAGATAGATAGATAGATAGATAGATAGATAGATAGATAGATAGATAGATAGATAGATAGATAGATAGATAGATAGCTTTAATCTAATACGTTCATTCTGTATTTTGACTTATCACTTTCTGTAAAAAAATAAAGCAAAAATATCTCTCCTCATTTATAAACAAATCTTTAAAGCATTGTCATTCAATCCTGGTTAAAAAAATAATAATTACCAGAAACATATGGCATGTATAATTTAACCCTGATCAAATAAATCCACTTTATATTTGTTTTGTACTTGTTCTGTTTACTTTTTAAAAGATTTTTTTTTTTTAAATTAATCCCTTCAGAAAATATGCCACAAATTTGATTTCTTACTATTTTCTGTTTGTGTCCTTTGAGGAACAGTTTCAGTAATTTAACATGTCCCTTTTATAAATTCAAGCTAAGAAAGTTTTCTGACTCATTCTTCTGATTTATTATTTGTAGGTCTAATTTAATTATTAAGACATTGGCCTATTTCAAATGCAAATCCATTGTAGCATCCTTTTCCATATCACTCATGTAGTCTGGCATTTTAAAGTCTACTTTCAGTTAGATTTCATTTTAGCTGAAACACTCTTTAGTTAAGGCAGTCTTCCATTATCTAGGCAGTATAGGTATCTTTAATTCTTTATTCCACTCATCTCTTAACTTTTGCATATCAAATTTATTTCTCATTAACAGATATCTATAAAAACTAATAGTACATATTTAAAAAAAAAAAGATTTAACCAGTTGTTTCAAGTGTCTCATTGGCTGAAAATGCTGCTGATCTAAATAGGGTTGTTAACAAATCTTGTAATCATAAGTAAATATTGCCACTGAGTTACATTTGATAGATGACTAGAGTTTTAGTATATTTAGATCTAACAATGTCCATCCAGTAGTGGGATTCAGCCAGTTTGCAGCAGTTCGGCAGAACTGGTAGCTAATTTTTTGTTTCCCAGGCCCAGAATGGACTTCCGGAAGCGGCATCCACACAGAGAACCGGTTGTTCACATATTTGAATCCTACCCATGTGTCCATCCAACTAGAGGTGCTATATAGGTATATTCTTAAGTTGGCCAAGAGGCCCTTAAGAAATCACTCTTAATCAATGCCTTTTGCTCTCATTTCTTCTTTTTCACCACCTTTCCCTTTTAATCACAGTTTAATCTTTCTCAGCTATTAGTGATTTTCACTCACCCAGTTGATCTTATTTTTGCTCGCAATATGGCAGGTCTCAGTCCATAACATTTCAAAGGAAAAAGAAAACTTTACATCTTTAAGAAGCCAGGAATGACAGCCTGTGACAAATGGTCTCCCTCTGAGGCACAGGGCCTGATATTTCCCACACTTCCTAGGTGCTCAATTCCAAAAGCACTAGCAAGGTCCCTCTTGTTCTCAATATAACCTGAGGAGCTACCCTACAGAATTCAAGCGGACAATCTTAGGGTTTCCTCTTGATCCGAAGAAATTCTGTTTGCCCAGGGAGCAAATTTACCCACTGGATTTCAGAAATGCTCCAGGATTATACCAGCAAGGGGCAGGCACATCTTCAGGTACATGTCCTCCTCGGAAGTACAGAAGCATTTTTATTTTAGAAGACCAAAGGGAAAATTCTGGTTCTTCTGGCTTCTCCACAGTCTGAAAATTCTGTCTGCAAAAAAAGATATCTTTTTTTTTTCTTTTTCCATTTTTTTTCTTTCAGCTACCAGGATGACTTAATCTGTCTTCCCATTTAATGGAACTTTTTGCTTTTCTTGCCCATCCCTGTTGAATAGGTGATCTGAGTGTTCGGGGACAGCTGAAAAGTACCATCCATCATAAACTGTAACAATGTCCAAAAAAATGACACACATCTATAGACATCATCATGGAACTGCTTCAATTGTGTATTAGCACCAAAACATCTGATGCATGTATGCAAACAGAAGCATTTGATTGATATAGATCACACCATGGACTAATCTCCTATTTTGCATGCAAGAATTCAGTTGGTTCAGTCACACTCATTTCTATAATCCAACTTAATTAAATATTCCTTTGCTGATATTAAAAAGCACACTGAAGAAATATTTTACCAAAATTAAAAGGCACCGAACTACTTGGAGGCAGACAGTTCCTGCAATGTGTCAGATATCCCTTGTAGCAACCAGATTGCAAACAGTTAAGCCAAAGAGCAGTTTTCTCAGAACTTTCATTAACTAGAATTATTTGAAAGAAATCAACACTGAAATTCCCCAGATTACTGTGTTTTCAGTGACAAACATCAAAGTCAAACGTGTGTCATTCTGGACTGGAAGTAGTTAATCCCGAAAAATAACTCTAAGAGCCCTGATTAGTTATATTCCTTAAGAATAAGAAGGTGAAAGTTAACACAAGAATTTCAGCAAGTACTCTACTTTCATACAAATTAAGTCAGTAAGCTTTGAGTCTTTTTCTTGCATTCTTTCTGTGTAAAAGAGTAAGAAAGGAGACTTGTTTGAAGGAGGGGCAGGATTACATTTATTGATTGCTCTGGAGATGGTTTCTAATCAACGTGGGAATAAATTCTAACCCATCAGTGTTTCACATCCTGTTTTGGCATCCAACGTTAACTTCTTTGGCTATGAGGAATCATGACCCAGAAGTAGGAACAAAGAATGGCGAAGGCTACTACCAGAAAGTAGAAAAAGAAAAATCTTTATATACAGATGAAACACCACCTTGTGAATTTGTTTTTGGATCTGAGCCCAAGTTTTCATTTCAAGCTATTGATAATTAAAATTGTCCTGATGAGATCTTGACTAGGAATGAAAGGAAGCTATGAAGAAAGACTCATTTTCAAATATCCCCTTTGCCATGACTTCTTTAGGGACCTTGTTTACAATCCTCTTTACATGCACTTGGATTGGAAACAATAGTTTTAATAATTGTCAGGAGAAGAATATTTTCATATTTGCAAGTAAGGGATTCATTTTGCAAGCTTTGATCAAGCTGAAGAGTGTTTTCTATGAGAAACAGTCCAGGCATAATTTCAGAACTTAGCACTAATGGAATAGCAAAAAAGATTCAATTTTAAGGTCAATTTAAAACTTAATCAAAGACAAATTAAGACTGCAAATTTTTGCCAAGAGTTGTTGTTATTACACATCTCAGTAGCATTTTAAATAGGTTTGAGTCTCAGTCAAACTGAGGGAGTAAAAAGCTAATTATGTCCACCTGAATCACCCCTTTCTTTAATCCTCAACTCATTGATTAGAGGAGGCAGATATTCCTCTTACATGTAACTACTAAACAGTCCTGATTTTTATTGTAGAGAATAATATTTATGCAGGTTCCCTTAATGGTTTAGATGAGTCATCGCTCAGCTTTTTAAATCTATAAACCACAAACACTGACAGGCATTATTAGGAAGTTTCAAAATAAATATTTATCTACCACTATATTCACACACAAACTTTATGGCCAATGTATACATTTCATATCCATCCAAAATTGTGGATCATCAATTATGTTGCCTCATATGGTTTTTTTGCCATATCTTTCTCTTTTCTTCCTCACTATATGTATATCACTAGCTAGAGACAGTTCGGTGTAATGGTTAAGGTGTCAGACTAAAAACTGCGAGGCCATAAATCTAATCCTGTCTTAGCCACAAAGTCAGCTGGGTTACCTTGAGCCAGCCACTATTTCTCAGCCCTAGGAAGCAGACAAAGGCCAACCGTTTCTGAAATCTTTCCAAGAAAACTGCAGGAAGTTGTCCAGGCAGCCAGCAGGAATCAAAACCTGACTTGAAGGCAGACACGCAACACGTATACAAATATACTGTAACTAGCAAGCAAGTGGTTTTCATACTATTACATTACATGAGTAACTTACTGTCCCCCAAATCTCTTGGTTTCTGGCTTTCTTAAGTCATATTGGAATTAGAAAAATAGGGATCACAGATCATCTCATTATTCTCAGGCAAAAATCAATATTTAGGCCAGGAAGCCATAGCATGGATGGAACATGTCAGCCTGGCATGGTGATCCAGTCAGGAAGCATGACCAGATTCTACTTTATTATAAGGTTACATTAATAGAATCTTGCCAGTCCAAAAGTACATTTCTTCCTCCTTGCCTTTACAAACCCCCAAAATAGGAAGGGTCCCTTCTGAGACATTTGCCATGCCCACATTCCTTTTGCAGGCTGAGCTATCTCTTCTCCAACCATTCTACTAGCTGTGACTTTTCCCCCTGACTCCCAAGGTCATTTCCACATACACAACATGATAAAACAGGCTGGCTCCAGGCTGGCAAAAAAGGGATACAAGGCTGTGTAGTCTCTCTTTGTTTATTCGTGTGCTGAATATATGTAAAGAGAAGCTTCATTGGAAGAAGATGAATGTAAATTTAACATGGAAGGGAGAAACATTCATAGCCAGCATGATGCTGAGAACAGTAGCTGAAAATGAAAAGGATCTGCAAGCTCTAGTAATAAAAATCAAAGAGCAAAGCAAAAATGTGACTAAAATTAAATATAAAGAAGACCAAACAAATGAGAAGCAGGGACAACTGCCAGCCTTGTTATTGACTGATTACTGAAGGCTTTGGAAAAGATACTCAGATGCAACGATGTGTCTATATCTACAAAGATCAGAATTGTAAAAGCAGTGATATTCACTGTGACACTCTATGGAAGTGAAATTTGGACTATGAAGAAGCAGGATACAAAAAGTATTGATGCTTTTGAACTTTGGTGTTAGAGAAGCCTCTTGAGAATATAACTGAAAGTCAAGAAAACAAATGGATAATTGAACAAATCAACCTTGAGTTTTCTCTTGAGGCACCAATTACCAGGCACAAATGATCCTACTTCAGACACATTATGCAAAGACCTAGTTCTCTGGAGAAGGCTGTAATGTTGGGAAAGGTGGAAGGAAAGAAAAGAAGAAGACAATGAGGATGGATGGATGGACGGACTCAGTCCCAGTGGCAATCGGTGCTCCATTGAAAGACCCAAAGGACCAGGTTAGAGATAACGGAGAAAACGTGGTCACTAAGAGTTGGCACATAATCACTCTAAAGTTTTTCTGGCATGTGAAAATTTTCCTTAACTTTTACATGTAGCAAAAAACTCAAATTGGGTACATTTAAGTTGAAAAGGGTAGAGATGACCCTGTTGAAAAGTTGTAACCAGGAAAGTGTTGAAGAGTTTAGGAGAAAACTAAGAAGAACGTGCAATTTCTGATTGGTTTTGAATGGAACAAAAAGAAAACTGGTAACTAAAACTATTAATAAATTCAGTGCACCACTGGCAAATTCAGTGCACCACAGTCCTTGCAACCTTTGGCCTCCTAAGAAGTTCAAGGAAAAATATCAGCTCTGGATGCAAAAATAATTGCTCATTTCCAACTTACTTAATCATGATAGATTTTCCTTTTCAAAAGTAAGGTCCCTAGAGTTCCATGAAATATAGACTGACAGATGTGAGGTGATCATGAAACAGCTGCAGGAGAGTTGACAGAGCCTGTTTCAAACTTGCAACTACTGGAATATAACAAATATGTGGACACCGGCATCTTTGTTTCTAGAAACTTTTAAGAATGAGGATGATAGAACTGTGGAGGCTTACAAAATTTCAAACAAGTGGCACACTGATTGAAATAATTTTTTCCTTCTCTTCCAGACTTGTCAATTGATAGAACAGTTTCAGAAAAATAAAAGAGAAATGAGGGACACTGGTTATCTTACCAGTTCTAATGCTGAAGTTCAAAACAAGTAGTTTATGGAATTTATTCTCATAGATGCAATGACTGCCATTAGCATTGATGTGATGAGGCAAGCGATGTAAGATAAGCAGTGGCTAAATCTATAGGCAGCAGATCCATGGTTGCCCACACTTTAAGAGAACAAGCAGGACAGTGTCTTCATAAAGCAGATTGTATGTCCAAAATGATGTCTTTGAAGTCTATTACAAGAAATGCCATTTCATAGCCTTTATTCAGCAGCAATCTTTGAAGTAATTTTATTTGCTCAGACCATCCACATCTTGCTTTAAAGCAAAGATGGGGAACAATGGCCCCTTTATGACTTGTGACCTTCAACTACCAAAATTCTGGGAGTTGAAATCCACAAGTCATAAAAGGGCCATTGTTCCCCACCCTGCTTTAATGGGTGGCCAGTGTTTATATGACACTTTCTCCAATCTGACACCAGCAATGTCCCACTGTGTTCCTTGGGTAACTAAGTCAGTTTTCTTCTGGTTGGACTGTAGTACAGCTCAAGCTGCAAAAAAATATCTGAAACACTGGAAGTCCTGAGAACCTGGAGACACCTCATTTCTCTTTTAGGAACTCTTACAGTAAATTCTCCTGAAACTGGAGCAATTCTATAAATTTCACAAAAACATATCAGCTATTCAGACCTGATATTAAGCCATTTAGTTTCTGTTCAGGAATCTGATAGCATCTTTTCTGACTAATGCATTTGTAAAAAGGCAGAAGCTTTCATGGGCTGCCACTTTATCAAATGCGTAGAACTGACAACTCACAAAAGCTTTAATAAAAAAATGTTAGTTGGAAAAGGTGCTACCAGATTCTAATGTTCCACCACCATAGACTGCTGTTTCAGTTTCTAATCACTTTTACAATTTCTCTGGGTATTTATTTTGGTTTTTAATGCTGGGTGTAATCCAGAATAACAGAGTTGGAAGGGACTTTGGAGGTCTTCTAGTCCAACACCCGGCTCAGGCAGGAAACCCTACACCATTTCAGACAACGGTTGTCCAATCTCTTCTGGATCCCTACTTATCTAAGCAGCAAGCACCTGGTTCCAGCCACTGGGCTCAAGCAAAACAAAGCAGTAACTGCTGCTGCCCCCTTTCAGATGTTCAATCTTGGTAACCATAATTTCAGCTCTTAAGAAAAGTGCCTGGCTGAAAAACTAATGTTATGGCATCAACACATCATGGCTGAGTTCATATCAATGGTTCAGGCGTTTTGGACAATGATACAAAAAAATGTATACCGTGTTCTACTGCCTTATTTTTCTTCTTTCTTTCAGAAATGTGGACAAGTGGTGTGTGTTTTTTTAAAACTTTAGGAACACAGCAAATTGAGGGACAGAGTACTGATGGAATGATTGTTTTCCCATTGGATGGCCAGAGGAAATACTGTGTGTGACGGGCTGGCAATATGAACTTGCCTGCTCTCAGTGTTGTGAGGATAGCAGGGATAAAAATGATGGAACAGCTAATTCTACTTTTTTTTCCTCCAAGAAACCAGGGAGTGAAAACAATGTTATGTGGAAGGATTACACCAGGGAGGCACACTAGAAAATATATAGCCAAGTACCATTTTTTAACAATTGAATTCTACTCTTCAGTGACTCTCTCTCTTTCTCTTTCTCTCTCTCTCTCTTTCTCTTTCTCTCTCTCTCTCTCTCTCTCTCACACACACACACACACACACATACACAGACACAAACATTCACACACAGAGAGAGAGAAATAGAGATAGAAATGAGAGAGAGAAGAGGGAGACAGATCCACTCTTCTGTGATGTATGTAATTATTGATGAAATTAAACTCACAGAAATTTTCTTCCCCTGCTGTAATGTATGTTATGAACATCCTTAATCTCAGTATTGTAATGACAGAAGCATTTCCTGGACTCTGTGTAATTCTCACTTGCAGCTCTGTGTGAATGGAAGGGGTTTCCATGATGAAGACAACCAGAATTATCTATGTGTTTGTGCGCCTGGATGGACAGGACCTACATGTCTGGAAAGTAATGTCTGTGAAATGAGCTGGTGCCAGAATGGAGCTATTTGTGAAGATGGAATCAATGAACACAGGTACTAACATGCCCTCCTTATGGCAGATTTCTCCATAATCCTCTGGGACGTTAGAAGGCATGATTGAACTACTGTTTTCCTCCTGCTGCTTTCAACTGCAATTAAAATGTCATTGCCGTTGCATTTATCCTCTTAACTTTCTAAAATGTTATGGGCAGTAACTTGCAATAAACATGGCTATTTAAGTAAACAGATTGATTACCTAAGTCGTATTTCACAGACATACTTTTTTTTTTTTTTTTTTAAAGGAAGCATTGACTCAAGCAGAGAGTAAAGCAACTAAGGTACATCACTAATGAATATATCTGTTCCTTCTAAATAAATAACACTAGCTTTAGAAACAGAGGTTTTTCTTGGAATTACAACAGCTTAAAAACATTATATGGTAATACTAATAATGTAAAAATAAAATAAGTAATTATAATAATTAAAAAAATAAAATAATAACAATTGTAAGATCTGAAAATTGAAAGTTTATGGCATAAACCAGTTAGGCTGGTGATTATGAGCACACACTGGGTGCCATACCCAAAAAAATTGGATGAAAACCTGTACATTGACAAAACTTCCATTTGTCAATTACAAAAGTCCACACTCCTTAGATCTGCAAATAATAATCTTTTTCTAGGTAAATTTGTGGATATTGTAGTTCTTCTAATTGATGCAATAGTGTCTTACTTTATCATAATCTTAAGAAGCTCACTTGATTTAATAAATTTGAGTCATTTCCATAAAACATTATTCTTGGAATTAGTCATTCAGAATATGTACTTCATGGTTGTTACATGTTCACACATTTATTCAATCTTTGTCAGAGTAATTGAAGTTCTCTGTGATCAGATCATCTTCTTCACCATGGTTTTATTCTCCATCTGAAGTTTACCACAGATTGTTAAAAGAAAAGTAGTATAGTTCCAGTATTAAATTACTTTCAGGAAGGGATGGGGGAAATGATTTATGTTTTTTGTTGGCTTTGTTTTATTTTAATGTAAGACAATTCCCAATATGTCCAGTAACTTTATTTTCCCTCTAGCCTATTGGATTGGGTACCATGTAGTGTACTACTCTATTTTTATTGTCAGTTTCTAGCCAATGTCAATCCAAACATTTTCATTTCATTACCTAAGGATGATTCAGTATTATGCACAAACTCATTACCTCCTATTCTCTTTCTCAGCATTCAGTTTAAAGATTAGCAAAAAGATTTGTCTTTCTTTTTAATGCAACTGAAGCCCCTTCCTTTTGTATACCTGTCTTGTTCATCCCCAAATGTTTCCAAATAACTTTGCAGAAATCACAGAATTGCATGAGTTGTAGATGACATGTTGGTGGGCACTCTTGGGATGTTTTAGATCATGTCATTGAGGTTCTTATGAAATGGTTTCCATGGGAGAGGTTGTTGCCTACTTGCCACGTGGTGTTCATGGTTTTGGAAAATCACAAAATACTCATTCCTGTAGCTGCTTTCTGATTTTTATCTAATTAATTAAAAAAACTCTGGAAAAAAATCAATTGGGACGGGGAATCTGGGACACATAGAGCGAAGTACCATGTTAATTAAGAATGAATATGATAATCTCTTTGATCAATTCTTATCCCCCTACTTATAAAGCTGACATCCTTCACTGGAAGAAAAAAAAAACCTTAGGCTTCAACTTACGAGGTTCACTATTTAAAATTTTAAAATAGACTCTAAAAATTTTTTTTCTCTCTCTCTCTCTTTCTCACATGCAAACACATATGTCCTCATTATTATGTATTTCAACGTAATTTGATTTTATTAATCGCATTATAGATCATTACTTCTGCTCATTTGACTTTATTAGCATGCTTCATTTTAAACAATACCAAAATTAAAAAGATAATTTGAGTTTTAATTGTTGTTCTTCACCTTAAGAATCTTTTCATGAAAGTGAAATCACAAATCCCCCACCAAGAATGAATAATAAATGAATGAATGAATGAATAAATAAATGAGCAAGCAAGGGCTAGATAAAAATACTTAATTTATGATAACAGGTCAGTGACCCTGTTCCCAATTAAGTCATCTACATAGTAAAAGCAAATTATCTGTTCCCATGTGAATTGTTTGTAATGTTGTATTCTATTGCTTGGTAGCACAAAATAAAAATACAAAGTAGCATCTCTGTTTCCAGAAATTAGTGATGTTTGAAATAATTAGCTGGTTGTGCCATATTACCTTGAATCTTACTGATTCCACTGTGGCTTGCATAGCACATATTTTTGCTGGATTCTGCCTCGGAGCCTTTGACACTAACGTGAATTAGAAAGTAATTTAGATTGGTTCAATGTCCAACCCTAGGGAAGATGGTCATCTCTGTGAACTAGCATTGTCCAAAGACATTTCCATAGTCATGTGGCCAGAATAACTATAAGGAGATTATTGTTGTTCACTTAGTTTATTTGGAACCAAGTGTTCACATCCAAAATAGAGTTTTGTACACTTTTGTTTAATACATTAAATAATGTCAAAACCACAATGCTTTCAAAGCTAGGCTAAAGCATGAAATTATATGGTGATAGCCATGTTGGGGAGTTGATGTTGATTAAGGTTGGTTTTCATTGTGCAAATATTTCAGTAGCAAACTAGGTAGGATTACCAGTGGTTTTACAGAAGGGAATAGACCTCGCTGTTTTTAATGTGTGCCAGCTCGATCAGGGTTGTAATTTATGTTATTTGTTTCTGATTGGCCTACCTGGCTTGGTTGGCTGCATTGTTTCATTTCAGGGTGCTCCTGCCTATTATATTGGTTCTCACTTATCGATGTGTTGATTGCTGACTGTGTAATAATAGGGGATGTCCCAGGATGTTTGTTTCCTTCTTGGACTTTTGTTTGCTTTGGGCATAGGTATATTTAGCAGGATTATACATCATAGTGTTCTGTTACTCAGCTTTTGTGCAGTACTAAAATAATAATAGCATTCTAACATTTTTTTTTCTGCAACCTTTTTGCAACTTGCACTCCTATGACCCAGTTTCTTGGGCAAAATAGTAACTATTCAGTTCCCTTCAATCTATACACCTGAACCTGTTGCAGTTATTGGATACTAAGCTCAGGTGAAGGGCACTTCTTTTATTGCACTATGGCACACATTAACGGTGTCATTTTATCCATCTTCAGTCTAGTGTAGTCGTTTTTGCTGTGATTCCAAGCTCTGTCCCTGAGTAGGTTCCATAGGTGAGATTTTCATGGCCCTCACATTAAAATGAGATAAATATGTGCAGTGAGGCAATAGTGCACAAAATCCCATAAATGCCAGAACAAGGTCTAGCTGGCTATGTTCATGTTCTGATCCCCATTAACCTTCTGTGGTAACAACGCAGAGAAGAAATCAAAGCTGGCTAAATTTTATGAGACCGCACCATTAATCTGGGTTACAGATAAAGATGTCGACCTCACCAATATTTTGTTTGGTTTCATGGCATTTCTGAACTATCAGGGGCATGGAATGCAAATGTTTTCAGCAACCTTTTACATGAAAATGATCATTAATAGGAGTACCAGATCTGGGAAGCAAAAATAGGAATAAGCTCTATATGAGAGCAAAGAGATTTTCCTGTATTTCTTTGCTGCTATCTATTATCCATCCTATAGCAGAGATATAATAAAACTTAGAAATACTAAAAATATTTATTTTTTTTGGGTTTTGTAAATTGGCAAAAAGGAAATATACAGAGATATCACTGCCATGTAGTTATAGTAATGTTCAGGTCAGAACACAAAATTTTAGGACACTTTCTCATAGTCACAGTTAAGTGCTTTTCATAGTTTGTAAAGTGGTACATATGTATGGTAGCATATATTGACTTGTTCTGGCTGCTGAGCTATATTCTTCCTTAGCAGGAAAGCTAGCAACTTATAGGTCCTCCCAGGTTTTATGTGAGGCAACTTAAGAAAGGTAATTGATGGATTTCCTCAACATCACCTACCATCAGGAAAAACAACAATAATAACTGAATACAAGAGTTGACAGATACCTAGACGATCTGTTAGAATTTGGTAGGTGAACCAAGAGAGAGGCCAGTCTGCTGGTAAAACAATATTTTACCAAGTATAACCCACTCACCAGTGGTGGGATTCAAATATGTGAACAACCGTTTCTCTGTGTGGATGCCGCTTCCGGAAGTCCGTTCTGGGCCTGGGCAACAAAAAATTAGCTACCGGTTCTGCTGATGTGGTGCAAACTGGCTGAATCCCACCACTGCCACTTACCCAACATTAATCAGTGCTTTCTGCCAGGATACAATAGAGAGCATCACTTGATTTATCAGGCAGATAGATGTCAGTCAGGCACTTCAGAAAACTGGTGCCAGAAGACCATTCCTTCAGTTACCATTGGCACTATCCAGGCCCTCGTTGGCTGCCAGGGCTGAGAGAGACAAGAAGAGATGACAGGTAGCAACTCTGTTGACTCTCCAATCCCATGGAGCATTTTTTTTTTTGAGATTTCAAATCTTCTTCTTCACTTGCCATCCTTCTAAACCTTGACAGCCTTGAGATTTGTCAGGGATTACAGAACTAGGAAGACAGATATTTTGTGTTGTGGGAGAGCCCAGGCTGAACACAAAAGAGTCCTAGAAGCTAGTATGCAGATATCAGAAGACAGAGGATGTTTCCACAGCAACTTCAGGAATCAATAAGAGTTGAAAGGATCCTGATTATGTCATTGTCAATGAAGTGTGGTTGATGTGTATGCCCTTCAGATGACAAGACCTATGTCTGGAGAAAAGGAAAAAACACTAATTATTGGTGGAACAGGTAACGACAAATGTAAGCCTCTTCTGTGTTGGTTCTGGGGATGTGATGAAGAGGATGTCATGATCCACAACACTGAGACACTTTCCTGCTGTAGACCAGGTGAAATCAGCATGAGCACTTTGGTAATGAAAGATTGGGGGGAAATTAGTTATAGAGCAGTCAAGAAAATTCAGCCCATCCTAACTGAAACTAAAGGCAGCCCATAGGATTGTTTACCCACCTATCTCAGAACAGCCATTTTTCTAGGGTTGAATGCAGACAAAGTTCATTGTGCTTTAGTCTCATGAGGTGATGGAAAGTAGTGAGAAGGTGGATTCTCAGGAGGGAGGGGGGGTGCATCCTATGGGAGTAAGAGGCAACTCAGTCCAGAGATTATGAGTGAAAGACGGTGAAGACAGCCCTTGCCTAATATTGTAGATGTGGATACAGGTAGTCCTGGACTTACAACCATTTGTTTAAAGACCATTCAGAGTTACAACTGCACTAAAAAAAGTGACTTATGACCATTTTCCACATTTATGCAATATATATGCAAATATATAGATGAAGAAAAAGTAGTTCTTAGGGGGGAAAAATAGAATTGTAATGCTAAAAATGATGACATAACATAGCTACCTACCAGTGAATTTAATCCCACCAGCCGAGCAAAAAAAACCCCTCAGGCCTGCTGCCTGGAGGCCTAGTAGAAAACTGGCAGCAATGGTGACATATGTGCCAGCCTATACGATGCATCCTGCAGACAGTGCTTTGGGGATCATTGCAATGATTGCTGTGGAAAGAAATGTAGGCCTCACTTGCCTCACTTGCGTCTCCCTGGAAGGCAAAACACAAACAACCCAATAAGGGCAGAAAGAAGCTCAGCATCAGTGGCGCACTTTAATTTGTTCAAAATCACAGCTTGGCTGTTTGGAAGACATTAGTGCGAGTGTTTGTGCTAAATGATGCTTTTGTGTCAGAAGGCTAGCTGCTTTATTTTAAGTATGGATTAGCACAAGGATGAGGGAAGAGCAGACGGCTGTGAATGCCGCCTGATTAGTGGACAGGAGCAGAGGTATATCAAAGAACTCGTCCTACGTCTAACAATTATCGATCAGACAGACAGTTTAAATCTCATATTTTTTTCCCTCACTGAAAAATCGGAAGAGACAGAGAAAGAATGAAGACCACTTTTCCCTCCTCATGCGCATGCAAAGGTCAACATACAAAACAGAGCATGCTTTGTACATGTCACTGTGGAGAACAGAGAATTTTGCTCAGGTTTCTGATATATTTTGTTTTATCAAACAAATCAAACAAAACACAAGCATATCTGAGCAAAATTCCAAACTTTCCTTCATTGGGTGGGGAAGCATATATTCCCTTTTGTGCTAATCCCAGGGGGAAACGGAGTAACTCAATAATGAAAAGCAACCCCAAAACCAAAGTGCATACACAGCCAGGAGATACACTGTTTGTGCCACAGCACAAAAAGATCATCTTCAGCTGAATGAAAACAAGGTCGATCATTTGTGTCAGATCAATAACTTTTGGACCTTAGGATATGCTCTTTGACAAACTTTTACTCTGGCACAGACTGCACACAAATTAAATTGCATTCATGGCCACAAGGTACTTTTATTCATCATTCTGGTGCTCTATCCTTAAAATCAACCCTCTTGCATTCTGACACAAATGTTCAGGTAAATGTCTGCCAAATTTCTTAGTTATGTCATCCAAGCTGTGATTTTTGACCTACAAAACTATACATGCAAGGAAAAGTAAAACTCAGTGATAGATATGTTACAGTTCACTCACATATCCCTTTCACCCTTGTGTGTTTTCTACAATTCATCACTCCAAACGCAATGAAATGTGTGTGGTATTTAGAATGGTATTTATGTTGGGTCACCAGCAGAGGTATGATGTTCTCTTTTGGTCTATAGGAACTCCATGCCAATTCTGGTTCTAGGTTCCTTTGATGGCCACGCTGACATAATTATCTTGTTTTCTATCTTTAGTTGTCTGTTGATACTACCCACCCCCCAAAAAGGTTTTCTATAACACCAGATGATTTTGAGAGACAGACAGACAGGCTAGCAGTATTGCTGAGATTCCGGCAGAATAAGAGAATGGATGGTGCCAGGACAAAGGATCAGAACTAAATTTGAAACCTTTACTTTTAAATGCCACAACTAATAAAACTCTTTCCATATATTGAAGGATTCTTTTTTCTTCTTCACTATATTAGATTAAAAAAAATCACAATTTGGTGAAAAAGGTATAGAGGCACTCAACTGCTATACCTAAGTTTTTTGAGACTGCCATATAATTTTATATATATATATATATATATATATATATATATATATATATATATATATATATATATATATATATATATATATATATATATATATATATATATATATATATATATATATATATATATATATACTATGTATATATATATACTGTGTATATATATATACTGTGTATATATATATATCTTAAAATGTTTACATAGTGCTCCACTATGTGAATTGATAAAAAAATAAGAATAAAAAGCAATGTAATTAATTGCATTCTTTAATGCTAATTTTGGTATTAATAAATATTTCCATATTTATATGTAAGAAGAAATACATAAGATATCTAATTAATATTTTTGTTCTTCTTCACATTTCCTGTACTTTTATTTGGTGGGGAATGGGCACGCCCAACTTTAAGATATATGTGATTTGGAATTTTGGGGAAAATATAACTTTTAAAATCTAAATACTGTTGCATACAATGGCTGTGATATAAAAGATTTGCCATATGACAACCTTTTCCTTCTCCTAATAGCCACTGCTTTTAAGACGACTCAAAAGTTTGCCCGAAAAGGGTGGGAATTATATGGAAATTGAACCAATCATTTATGCACTAACAATTTAATCCTATTCAAAAACCGAACAAAATAATTAATTTATAAAATGTGTAAACCATGCCACACCTGTTAGAATGTGGAGTTCAGTGAACAAATCAAACTTCTATTGCAACTCACCAGTCAGAGATATTGACATTTGATTGGTATTGTATATCAACCTGTAACATAATCAAATGCAGATTGCTTATATTCAGCACTGTCAATTGCCAAATTCCACAGTTTGTCAGCTGTCTAATGCTATAGCTCAACTGCTGTCAAAAATGGACTGTGTCAATATGATGCTTGGTCAGATACCTGTCAACAAATGTTCATTGGTACATGCTAGATAATGATAATTAATACAGATCAGCTGTCAAATGTTGCTAGCTTTGTGCCAGATATGACCACTGTTGCATATCAACTGTCAGAGAGTATCCAACATTCTTTCTGCAGAATCTTCAGATATGAAATTCCAATTCTAAATACAAAATATGGCTAAAATGTTACCTCTGGAGAATATTTAATCATTTCTCTTTGCAGTGGAGAAATAGCGTATGTTTGTCTCTCCTCTAAATGTTTCCTAAAGCCTCTTACATGTCATAGACTCTATGTCAGCTCTCTCTCAATATTAACTGAATATGTAGTATGCGTTATTTATTTAATAGAGGGATTTTATCTTTCTTCAAGAGATATTAGGTGGACCTGCCTGACGTTGTAATAAAATTCTGTGAGTTAAACTGACCCCAGTAATATTGTACTGCCCCAAAGCTAACCAGTTAATTCTATATTCATGTAGACATTAGAATCCAAGCCACCTCCCCAATTTTCAATACATTATGTTCCCTCTCTGTTTATTATGAAAAATAGCAGAAATATGCTGTAATGTTTGCTTTCGAAAAGGTTTAGCAAAATATGTAAACAACCTAATTCCCTAAGATTGTCTTTTAAAACCCCCAGCTCTCAGAGACATCTTTTGGAAATTGCTTAGAATTTAGGTTTCAACTTGCTGCAAAGTTAAATAGCAAATTAACCCCATCTCAAAGCTTTTAATGGCACATTTAGTGTACTGCAGCTAGAAAGATTTAGGACATTAATGCAAGGTCATGTTCATTAGAGAACAACATGATTATTTTCCCGAGAAGAGCAGGCATGTAATCACTCCTTATGCATCTTTTACACAGAGTTAAGATTGCTTGGCATCATTCAAAGTAGTATTTAATAGAAGAAACTCTCCCACTTGAGGCTGTGGAAGCAATGCATTTAGCACCAAAAAGAGAGAGAAAAGTATGTGTAGTTCATATTGGCAAAGTTGTCTTCCATACCAGTTTGTTTATTGGAAAATATGAAGGCCATAGTTAGCAAATCTTGATTAATATTTGTTTAAACTCAGATTTGCCAATTCAAACAGGGTTATATGCAACAGAATGGGGGATGCTTCTAATTAAAGCTGCATTAAATTATGCCTGCCTAGAAAATTATCCGTTTCTTCTTTATTTATTTTATTCAGTTTAGGCATTGCCCAATCCAAATTAACTCAGGAGGTCTTAGAATATAAAAAAGGAATTGCATTAAATAGGATAGGAAGAAACCTATTAAACATAAGACAAGATGGCAAATCCAGATAACAACAACAACATGATCATATACTTTACCAGGAGTTCCAACTAGCTCAGAGTCTGAGAAAGCAGCCAGGTCTTCAAGGCTCTTCAGAATGTCATCAGGGTGGTGAGTTAGGCAGATATCAGTAGGAACCTAATTCCAAAAGGCAGGTCCCACAATAAAGAAGACACAATTCAGGGGTCCTGATGGCATGGCACTGCTTGATTGAAGGAACCCGGAGCATATCAATTCTGTCAGACTGAACCAGCTGGGTAGACCCCACCCGTCAAGTCACCATGGAGCTAGATGGCCCGTCAAGTCACCATGCTCTATCTCATGTGGGCTTACTGAGGCATGCCCATCATTGCCATACCACTGCATTCTGGATCAGTTGAAGCTTCAAGGGCAGCCTCATGTAGAACAAATTGCATTAGGTTAAGCCTTGAAGTGACTAGTACCCCCATTCTGTCGCATATATCCCTGTCTGAATTGACAAACCTGGGTTTAAATAAATATTAATCAAGATTTGCTAACTATGGCCTTCATATTTTCTAATAAACAAACTGGTATGGAGACAACTTTGCCAATATGAACTACGCATATCTTTCTCTCTCTCTCTCTCTCTTTTTTTTGCTGCTAAATCTGGCCCTTTGGCTGTCCCTGATGCCTATGCTGAAGGGGTGGGGATGGCAAGAGGCAGAGTGGCATTGGTGGAAGAGAGGAATCAGCAAGGAGTGGGGCACATCAGTAGGGGGCAGGGTGGTGGCAGTAAGGGGGACGGGGCAGTAGTGGCCCTCCACAACAATCCCAGTTTCTCATGTGGCCCCTTAGAAAAATTAATTGCCCACCCCTGGACTAGAGCATGAGTGCTGTCTGAAGTCCCTCTCAATCAAGCAAACAGCACACTTGGCATACCAGATGAAACTGTGAAAAAAACCTTGCTGGCCACAATTGCCTCTGGCTCATTGAAAAATGCTTGGTACATATCCAATAATGCTCCAAGTATGTTGTTTTTAGAGACTTTGATTGCAGAGCTCCAAGTATTTTCTCTCTATTCTCACAAATAGGTGTAATCTAAGTACAATAGAGGGCAGTTCTACTGTCATCATTCTCTGAACTGGTAACCAATAATTTCTGAATCTGTTGGCATCCAATTAGCATAGCTTCTATCTCTCTCTCTCTCTCTCTCTCTCTCTCTCTCTCTCTCTCTCTCTCCAAAGATTGTTGCAGTCTACCTAAAATTCAGAAAGAGCAAACTGTTGCATTTAGTGAGTGCTTCATATCACCTAATGATGGCATTTAAGCTCCAGCATAAGCCAGGGACTTCCGGTCTTGCGTCGTAGTGACGTGGCTGAGGGATTGCGGAAATCTGCACCCCATGGCTGGTTTCGCCCTGCTAGGAGACCCTAAAATGGATCTAAAGTGGCCCAGAGAGGCAACGAAGAAGGAGGGCCCCCCTGCTGATCGAAGATCAACAGTAGTTGATCAGTTTGATCTGGGGGAAGCCCTCCAACCCAACAGGACAAAGGCTAGCTACACCCCAGTGACTAGCCCAAGCTACCATCAGCCAAAGTACAAAAGCACTAACCAGAACAACTGTGAACAGTGTGCTTGGAACTGGGTAAGAATACCAATCTTCTCTCTCCTATTTTGAAACTGATTTCCTGGAAAAGATCCCCAAGAAGCAAAAAATCCTCCAAAAGTGAGAAGGGAGGGGATTACACCCCCACCCTTCCATAGACGTAAGCGGCGGTTAATGCTTATGGGGAACAGAAATATATTGAAATGAAGTTAATAATACTATAGTCTGGATAAATCTGAAAACTATGAAAACTATTAAGATTTCACATCTGAAAGAGTATTGATGAAATTATAAGAAAATAATTCTTTGTCTTAAAAGTTGGAAAATGAATAACTACTGCCATCTAGTGGAGGATTAGAGTATAAAACTATAGCAGCATTTACTCAGAAATTGACAAGATGCCAAGAAATAGAGAAAAACTTGTTCCTTTGAACCTCAGTGACTTTTAGCCAAATAAAAAACAGCTGCACACAGGAAAGAACACACACTGGGCTATCTACTACAGAGTGAGAACTGCATTTGTTTTAAAAACTGATGACCTTCTGGGATTATAAATACTTACTGAGCTGTGATTTCTAAGCTCAAGAATTGTTTGCAGAGAAAGAAAAACTTTGAATTTTGGCTAATTTTCTAGGGGGGGATTTACTGGATAGCTATTAGATGGCTAAACATTCTGGATTGCAATTTGATTTGATTGCAATTTGGCTGATAATGTAAGACCCCTGAACAGAAGAACTGTTATAAAATACTGCTTTCAATGGTGCTTTGACAATTGGAAATGCATTGGATCACAAAAGCCATATATAAAGATAAGAACTATATAAGATTTGATTGTTTGGATTTTAAGATTGGCTGGTTTGACAAAGCTAATTACAGAGACTATGGTACCGATGAAAGACTATCTGGAGGGGAGGAAACAAAATGGATGTTGCATACCTAACTAAAAGTGACAGGAAGCCACACCTAACATTCCCTTTTGAAGGCCCTAGTTCCTGCAGGGGATCTGCAGGAACAGTACTCCAAGACAAGGCAAATACTTTCCAGGAGGAAATGCACATAATGGTGCGACAGATTCAAATGACAATTGTTTCAAGCCATGATGAGATTAAAAACAACTTTGATGACATAAATGAGCACATCTCCAATCTAAACTTACAATTAAAAACCTCTCAGAAAATGACAATAAAGAATGAACAAACTAATCAGGTAACAGAACATAAACCAGAGGAAAGTGACCCAAATGGGGAAGCTACAAATGAGGAGAACCACAGCTTAATACAAACAAAAGAAAATCTGCAAGATTTTGCCACAACAATGAAAATGGAAAAGATATTTAATCTTTCAGGACTTCAAAACAAACTTAAGGATAAGAAAGAAGATCTAACAAAATGGATTATAGAGCTGCCAGGAGAACCATTAGAATTTGGAAAACAAAAAAAATGCATGTTTTACTTAACTTGTCTTTCTTATTCCCAACAATATTCACAAAAATACAGGAAGAATCCTCTGGCAAGCGGAACATACCGACACGGAAAGCTATGTGGCAAAAGAAGAAGGCTAGAGTTAGATTCAAGAGATTCAATTTGACTTACCAGATGGAGAACTATATGATTAAACACTTGTTTGAATATGGTTAGAAGAATAGATACATTTTGAATATAAAGGGGCCCTACAGTAAGAGGAATAAGATATATAAGTAGTATAGTATTTTTTATAATATATGAGATGTAAAAATATTGGGATGGTGTACGTGAATGAAAAGTTTGGCTAATTAAAGGTAATTAATTTTGAGAAAATTATGACTGGTCTGGAGAGTGAGGGGAAATTAAGCTTAAATAAGAATCTTGAAAATAGGACACATAGTGACTTAATAAGATGACTTTTACAAATACAATTGAAACATAAGCCGATTAGAAAAGATGTTATATGTATTACCAAGCATCTATTTTGCTTTGGCTTAAAGAATGGATTACACTGAGAAATAAACGACTTCTTTATTTAGAGGGGCATGATTTGCAATTAGGTTGGCACGCGTTCTTATGGTATGAGAAAAACAAAGTACATAAATATTTCCAAAGTCATGCCATAAGGAATGTTTTGTTTTAAGAGTGGGAGAAAATCAAACACAAAATTTATATGAAAATACCTGAGTGGCTTTCAACAATGGAAGCATTTGCCTATCCAAATTTAATTAACTACGATAAACTTGTCACTTATAAAGACATTTTGGATAAGGATGGAAAACTTAAAGACAGACAAATTCTTCAACAATAAGGCATTGACTTAACATGGTGGTCCTATCTGCAAATTCAAACAAGATATGAAAAAGATGTAAAATCAATGGACTTTTATAAAGAACAGACATTATTTGATAAAACACTTTTGAAAACAGATGAAAACCTGATTAAGAAGCTCTATAAATTTCTACTAAGATGGAAGATGGAAGAAGAACAAGTAAAAGAAACAATGATAGTGTGGGCGATTTTTTTGGGATATTCTATAGATCTAGAAGACTGGGAAAAGCTTTGGGAGAGAAATATTAAACTTACTAAAGCAGCTTCATATAAAGAGAATTTATACAAAATGTTTTATAGATGGCATATGATACCAGTTAGATTAGCAAAAATGTTTAAAAATGTACTGAATATCTGTTGGAAATGTAAACAAAATCTAGGTACTTACTATCATATCTGGTGGATATGTCCTAAAGCTAAGAAATTTTGGTTTAAGATTCATATATGGCTGGAAAAGATGACTAAAATACAGATAGAATTTAAGCCAGAACTGTTTTTGTTAGGAATATTAGGACTTAATTATGGCAAAGAGAATGAATACTTAATATTACATGTATTGACAGCTGCGAGAATTGCATTTGCCCAATTTTGGAAAAATGAAAATCTACCACCTGACCAGATTATAATTATGAAAATTTTAGAGTGTGCAGAAATGGATAGATTAACTTTAGAGATTAAAGAGAAAGAGGATTCAGTGTATTTTAAGACATGGGAAAAAATTTATCAATGGCTAGCAAAAAAGATTGTGAAGTGTAACAGGATGAATGATATTTACTCATTAAGCTTTAATTTTATGATTATTGTTAGCATTAGTGATTACAATTGTTTAGTATTATATTAACTATTGTTATTTAATATTAGTACCTGGACGATAGTCTGCTTGTTAAAGCATTGAATTTTCTGTGGGGGTAACCCCACTATTGTACCTATCCCTATCCTTACCCCAATCCTATTCCCCAACCCCACTCATTACCCATACCAACCCTATCCTCCCCTTACCCGTATAAAACCTAATAATATATATATATATATATATATATATATAAAACAAAGAAAAAAAAAGATGTTATATGTGAATGTTATTGTTATTTGCACAAACACAAGAAAAATGTTTATATCCAACCTTGTATGTATTGAAAGTATTAAGAATTATATTCGCTTAATGTTGACAAAGGAGAATACTACTGGAAGAAGAAGATCAAAGAAATATATCATTAACTAAAATATTGATTATGGAATTATAGAAATTAATTATTATTGATAGTTTTTAAATAAATGAACCCAGACAACACACTGTTTACTAAGTACTAAGGATTGCTATTGTAAAAAAATCAATAAAATATATTTTTTTTAAAAAAGCCCCAGCATAAACCATGGCTTACAAATACCAAGTTGTTGAATTTAAATATTGCAGTAAGCCCAAACCAACTGAACCACATCAGGATGGATCATAGTGTGTTAACCCAAACCATTGAATAAGAGAGAAGTTTGAGAAATGAGGTAAACCTTATTTACTCTAGAAATTCTGCTTATTGGTTTGGGAGCTTCCTTGAACACAAACAGAGAGAAAGTTACAACCGTGACTCCTTGGAGTAATTTCCCAGACAAAAGTAACGGGGGGGGGGGGGGAGAGTATAATTTGAAATCTGAATGGAACATTGTTAAAAGAGGTATCATGAAAAGCCAGGTTAGGAATATTGTGGAATGGTAATGCTGCACTGAGGGCTATTCTTGAAACCTTTGTAATGTAATACTTGGCTTTAAAAAAAAATATTTTCATATCATCTCATGTGAATTCATTACCAGGAATAAAATCAAATCCTATTACTGAGATTAAAAATATTATCTGTTTGTATTATTGTGTATTTAGATCAAATAGTAATTGAAAGTTTTTTTTAGTACTATTAGATTACAGATTATAAACAGTAAATGTTAATTACAAGTAGGAACACATATATCAGCTATTTTAATCACATGTGGTGTGCCGAACCTATTGTTTATAATGCCTTCTCCTAATTATGTTTTACACGCAAAAAATAATTAGTAGTTAGTGCATATTTGACAAAGCAGTCATCTATATTTAACAGATTGGCTGAGCAAATGTTCCATAATCAAGGGGATAAACAGAGCTCTTTCTTTGAAACTAATATTGTAAACCGAAGGGCCTAACCAAGCTAATGAAAAGAGGGCAATGGACTTTTTGTATTAAGCTGAAAGATTTCCAATTATTATAATAACTCTGGGGGAAAGCAGAGGCATCCTTTTCTGATATTAGTTTGACTTTCCTCCAGATTTCTGTAAACATTGATGAGTTGAGAAATATGATAGCTATAGCAGCACAAAAAATGTTGATGCATTTTCCCTAGGTGGGAATTGCCACCCACAGGAAGCAAAAGCACTGCTAACCTCATATAAATTCAATTAGGATTTTAAGGGCAGAGTTAATAAGTCTTTTTTTTTTTTTTAACTTCGGTTCAGTTACATTGAGACTGCTCAGAAAAGTTTCTGCAGTTTTCTTGGTGAGGATTTTCAGGAGTGATTTGCCCTGGCCTCCTTCCTAGGATTGAAAGGAACTGATTGACCTAGGCAGGACTAGAACTCACAGTCTCCTGGTTTCTAGTCTGATACCTTAAGCACTACACCAAAGCAGTCTTAGTAACTCTCAGGATTGATCAAATAAATTGAAGACTTCAGACATTTTGTAATATTGGCAATAGAACAATACAGAATTCCAAAAAGGAATGGTTCTCCACTCTTTATGCTCAGTTGAGAGATAGAAATATCCAACTAGGAAAAAGGTTTACTCTATGCTCGTTCTCAAAGCTAGAGACATCCCTCATGGAGTATGCCTTCTCCAAAGCATGATTCCGGGAACTGACATTCCCTCTCCCCTTTAAACAAGAATTTCTTCCTGCTATAACTTAATTCATTAGCTCAGGATTGAAAAACCTTTTCTCGGTTGAGGGCCAATTTTATTCATGGAGAGGTATAGGAAACCACCTGCTGTATATGGTTCAGGGGTTGAGGATGCAGATAACCCTTAGGTTAGAATTGCAATTGGGAATAGGATTGCCACTGCTATGTGATGGTGTCACATGACCACATCGCTTAGTGACAGCAATCCAGGCAGTCCTGGTTGCCATTGTAACTCCAGGACGGAGCAGGTTGCTAAAAGAGAAGAGCTGGCAGTCTCAGGTAAGGAAGGAGCAAGTGGGCTCTTGGAGAACAGACAGACCAACAAGAGCAGCACCTGGACCAGTGATGGCGAACCTTTTAGAAACCGAGTGCCCAAACTGCAACCAAAACTCACTTATTTATAGCCAGGGGCCGGGTGGGCATGGCCCACTGGGTGGGCATGGCTGCGGTGCTCACGGCAGACTGAGTGGGCATAGCCGGGGTGGGCATGGCCCTCTCAGTGTTACTCGTGGGGGCTGGGCAGGGATGGGGGAGTTCCACAGGGTCTCTGGTGGGTGGGGCAGCCAGGAGAACCAGTTGTTAAATTATTTGAAACCCACCACTGATCGCTTCCAAAGGCCACAAGCTTGCTTGCTTGCTGCCCACTGTCGTTTCCAAAGGCTGCTCACTCCCTCTCCCGCCAAAATCTGCTCCTTTTATAGGTTCCCTTCTTCCCGCCCAGCTCTCGCAGCTGTTCCTGGACTCTGCATGCGTGGAGAGGGGGAGGGGAGCAGCCCGGCCCCGCGTCCCTCTATCTGGGGTGACAGCGCGCATGCCCACAGAGAGGGCTCTAAGGGCCACATCTGGCACGCGTGCCATAGGTTCACCACCACTGACCTGGACTCTGAGAAGCACAGGTAGACAGAGGAGTGCTATGGAGTAAGAAATCCCTATTTTATTTTATTTTATTTTATTTTATTTTCCCTTCTTCCTTTTTCTGGCTAAACATCTTGTGTTTTAATAGGTGCAGAGCAGGCAGAAATTCAGCAAGTTTATTTGTTTGTTTATTCATTCACTCAGTTTATGAGCTGCAGACTCCCAGAACAGCTCTGGATGACTAACAGGGTTAAAATAAAAACCATTCACAGTATAAAAACAAAAATGATTCTGAAAAACACTGGGTTGGGAACAAAACTCAATCCTCGTACATTTATAGAAGACTCCTATGTCATCCTGGCCCAGTGTCTGGGAGAGGAATTAGGTCTCCAAGGCCCTCTGAAGGACCAACAAGGTTAGATCCAGCTGAATCTAACAGGGAGCTGCTGTTGCAAAGGGCAGATGCTGCGATGGAGAAGGCACACATTTTGCATCCCAGCAGTTGTCACCATTTAATTGGAGGGACCCAGAAGATGCCAACCCTGTCATGTTTTATAGGACACCCTGATTGAATATTCATCATGAGAAAAACTCCTTTTATTCCCCAATAACCTTTCCATCATTGTATACTGTATGCCTGCAAGACGTGGTTTGTATTTTAAAGAAAGTTGTGACTATAAGAAAATAGAATCATATTCTCCCAAGATAAACTGAAATCTTAATTACTGCTGGAATACTAATCATAACTAGGAAGGATCCCTATTAATAATTTGAAAAGTTATTAAGTGATCATGTATATACTGTAAGGGAGGGTATGTATTATATTGAGCTGGTTGAATAGGAGCAGGAAGATGCAGATTCAAACCTTCTTCACAGTTCTGGAGAAGAATCACAGAAAGGAGCTATTATAAGCCACCCTGTGTCTGTTGTAAAAAAAAGACAAGATTTCTTTTAACATCCCTGTAATCCCTTGCATCTGGGTGGTGTTGGAGCAATTGAATGGAGCTGAGAGTTTACTGGCTAGATGCCCTTCCAGATGCCTATGTGGAATTTGCAGCAGATAATTACTCATCGCGCCCAGAGAGAGAAATATCTTCTGCTACCTAGGATCGAACTCACAGCCTCCTGACTGTGAAGCGAAAGCTCCACTTCTAGGTGCCGCTCCACATCTGTCAAAATAAATAAAATAAATATATATTATTTTAAATATTTCTATGCTGGAAGATTCCCCAGTTACAATAAGCTGGAGAGGGGCAGCATCTACACTGAATAATAAATATAATACCAAAAATAATAAAATAAAAAATAAATAAAATAATAAATAAAATAAAATAAAATAAAATAAAATAAAATAAAATAAAATAAAATAAAATAAAATAAAATAAAATAAAATAAAATAAAATAAAATAAAATAATAAAATAAAATAAAATAAAATAAAATAAAATAAAATAAAAAATAAAAAATAAAATAAAATAAAAAAATAAAAATAAAATAAAATAAAATAAAATAAGAAAAAATTAAAATAAAATAAAAATAAAATAATAAAATAAAAAAATAAAATAAAATAAAATAAAAATAAAATACAAAAAAAATAAAATAAAAAAAAAAATTAAAAAATAAATAAATAAATAAATAAAATAAAAAATAAATAAAATAAATAAAATAATAAAATAAAATAAAATAAAATAAATAAATAAAATAAAATAAATAAAATAAAATAAAATAAAATAAAATAACAAATAAAAATAAATAAAATAAAAAAATAAATAAAATAAATAAAATAAATAAAATAAATAAACAATAAATAAAAGAAATAAATAAAATAAAAAAAATAAAAATAAAATAAAATAAAATAAAATAAATAAAATAAAATAAATAAAATAAAATAAAATAAAATAAAATAAAATAAAATAAAATAAAATAAAATAAAATAAAATAAAATAAAATAAAATAAAATAAAATAAAATAAAATAAAATAAAATAAAATAAAATAAAATAAAATAAAATAAAATAAAATAAAATAAAATAAATAAAATAAAATATAAAATAATATCTTTTTAAAACTTGGTGAATGTTGCAATGCATGTTTTATGTGTTTCTGATAGAGAAGCTTTGAAGTGGTGATTTACCCCAGGAAGAGATTTGCCTTTTGCTTAACTTTGAGTGTTGCAGCTGGCTTTCATATGGTTCCTTTTCCCACTGGAGTAGCTCACAAAAGTTTGGCCTTCAGAATGTAAACTTAAAGAATATACAGCAATGGCAAAACTAACAGACTATACACCCAACAGAAATTCAACTAAATTTAGGCAGGAATCGTTTCCATACATACAACACATCATTCAACATGGCAAATATAATTACTTACAGTTTGGCTTCTAAGAGGGCCTAAATGTCTACAAATATTGCAAATTTGCAAATGTATAAAAAGGGGAAAGTTAGAAATGTAATATTTTTGTTTTATTAATTTTATTCTATTCTTTTCCTTTTCCTTTTTTTCCTCTTTTTCTAATTTTAATTCATTCTAAAGTTTCTCTTTTTGTCTATGTTTCCCATGTACTGTATAGATATAGTAGCAGTACAATGATGATTTTAATATCAAGTAATTAGCTTAAGACCTTTATTATCTAACAAATACTTTGATGTAAGTTGCAGCAGATTCCCCCCCCCTCAAAGTTACTCTTAGGTTTGAATGAAAAAGTCAAATAATTTTAATGCTTGTAATAATGATATTCTAAATTGTAATTAATATTGATGGAATATTTTTTCTCTTTGCTATGTTCAACACTATAAGTTAAGAAATTTTAATTTCCTACAAAAGTAATCAGAGTATGGTAGACAGTTCATCCTAACCAGATTAAACTTTAGTTCAGTTTTCTTCATATAATCTGGTAAACATTTTAGGCCCTAAAAGAGTTTAATTAACCAAGTACAAAGATGGTGAAGGCCTCTTATTTGATTAATCATACTCTATTTTGATCTTCCTGGAACTATCATCTAGTTGTGAATAAAATGACACTATTTTGAGAAGGAGCTAGGATGAAATTCTGATAACCATTACAATTTATCTCATGGACTTAGATGGCTAATTTCTCATTCTATCTCTTGTAGGTGTTTGTGTCCTGCAGGTTATTCTAGGGCATTCTGTGAACTTGGCTTAGACTTTTGCCTTCATCACCGTTGCTCAGACCATGGCTTTTGTGTAGCTAATCAGAATAATTACACCTGCCACTGTGTGCTTGGCTACGAAGGACCATTGTGTGAAGTGGAAGCTAACGAATGTTCAAAGTCACCCTGCAAAAATGGGGCCACCTGTTTGGATTTAATTGGCCACTTCTTGTGTCGTTGTGCCACCAGCTTCAAAGGCAAGTTTCAGTGTTCACCCTTTCCTTAGCATATTTCCTAGTCCATTCTTCTTCACTGCAGCTCAAATGGTCATTATTTTTAATTAGGCATTTTTCTTAATCTATTGCTGTGTCCCCAATATTTGTGAAAAATGTAATGTCCTAAACACAAAAGAGGAGAAAACTACAAACTATCTCAATGATGTAATCTTAGAGCTACTTGAAATAATACATTGATAAAAGGATGTTTAGGCACTGGAAAACCTTCTGCACCCACTAGATAATGCATAGTTATAGAACAACTACACAATAGAGTACTGTTGTGTATTTCAACATGTGGAGAAGCAAAATAGACATAACAACATAGGTAAACTATTCTACTATAAAGTTATCAGGTTTGAGTTGTAATGCTAAGTTGCAAAAAATTATGGCAAGGGGGAAATTATTGCATTAGCCTTGTAATTGTAAGCATTATAATTATATTATTTACATTGCATTACTTACAAGTAGGAATGTGCACTGATCGGTTTGCTTCACTTAAGAACCAAATATAGAAGCAGGTTGGTGAGTCACAGACTTCTTCATAGATTCCCTGATACAATTCAGTTTAGGAATTGACAAATAAAGAGTTGGCTATATCTATATCTCAGTCTTTCTTATATACTGAGGGAAAGTATTCCTCAAAAAACACTAAAATGAACAACCTCAACTTAATACATATTAGTACATAGTTAAAGACTGCATCATTTGATAGACCTGACTGCATTGTGATGGACTCTTATGTAAATAGCATATTAAGAGAGATGTAGGTGGTATCTTTTTTATTACTCAATAAACATTTCTGTGCAACATTTTGAAAAATACAAATATACTATGAGTTACCAGCATCATTATTTTGTTTGTTGCACAGTCAGTCAGATGTTTAGACTGAATTTGGCATTTTTATTCATCTGTTGAGTCCTTCCCAAGTTCCTTATTATTATTACTACTGATAACAAACAACCTATTATAAGGAATAGTACTTCATATTAAAACATTTATATTAATATTTCAATGATATTAGTTTTATGTTGTTAGGTTAGTGTGGGTTATCATTCTGAAATATTTACTAAAAGGGAAAAAAAAGGAAAACTACTTCCAAAGTTCAGTTATCCTATCTCTTAATAAATCACAGAAAGAAGAAAATATTTTGAATTGCATTAAAGAACTTATCAGCATTCCAGAGATCCAACATCCTGGCTGTTATTGTCCAATATTAAACAGTTTGCTTTGTGATAATTTTTTCCCCAGATGATAGCATCTGCTCAACTTTGATTTGACTAGGCAGGGTAAGACCTAGTTTCTACTTGGATGGGAGTCCATCAAAAAATCTCAGGGCCAGGGACATGCACTGGAGGGATCCAGTGGGCAAATGAAAACACCAACCACAATAACCACATTGAACTGGTACAATGCAGGTTCTGTCTCTTTTGTATATGCTTTATGGTTTCACACACATTGCAGTACTGTAAGCATGACATATTGGAATTCAGTATAATGCAAACCCAAGCAATAGAATATAATCCAACCAGTATCTTAAACTTTAAAAGAGCTGATTTTAACAAACTCAGAGAGAGCCTAAGAAAAATTCCATGGATAAAAATCCTAAAGGGAAAAACAACTCAAGAAGTGTGGGAAACTCTGAAAAATATGATCATAAAAGCCCAGTCCAACACAATACCACTGAAAAAGAAAAGTAAGAACTCCAAGAAGAACCAGCATGGTTACACAAAGATCTCTCTGATAAACTGAAAGACAAAAAGGATAACTACAAAAAACAGAAAGAGGGACACATAAGGCAGAATATGAACAGATAGCCTGAATCTGCAAAGATGAAGACAGGAAAGCAAAGGCTCAGAATGAAAAAAAGACTTGCAACAAAAGTCAAGGATAATAAAAAAAAAAGTTTCTTTCAGCATATAAATAACAAGAAAAAGGTTAAGGAAACAGTCGGTCCACTAGAGAGAGAAGATGGCAAGGAAGTAACAGGCAGTAGAGAGAAAGCAGAGCTGCTTAATTCATTCTTTGCATCAGTCTTCATGCACAAAAAAAACCTAGCCCAATCTACCAAAAATATAACTGTAAAAGACAGACTAGAAATAAAAAATTAAAATAAGCAAGAAAATGGTAAGGGAACATTTGTCTGACCTTGATGAATATAAATCACCGGGACCTGATGGATTACATCCCAGAGTTCTGAAGGAGTTGGCAGATGTTATCTCAGAAACATTGTACCATATCTTTCAAAAATCCTGGAGTACCAGGGAAGTACCTGAGGATTGGAAAAGGGCTGATGTGGTTCCCATCTTCAAAAAAGGAGGGAAAAACAGACCTAGGAAACTACAGATCAATCAGCCTAACATCAATACCTAGGAAGATACTGGAAAAAAATAATAAAAAAACAGATCTGTGAACATCTAGAAACAAATAAAGTCATAACTAGTAGCCAGCACAGGTTTGTTGAAAGCAGATCATGCCAAACCAATCTTATTTTTATTCTTTGACTAAATTAGTAGATCAGCGAAATGCTGTGGACATAGTATACTTAGACTTCAGCAAGACATTCGACAAAGTAGACCACAACCTACTTCTTGGTAAACTAGAAAAATGTGGGATAGACAGCATCACCACCAGTTGTATTTGTAACTGGCTGACAAACTGTACTCAATGAGTAGTCCTTAATGGTACTAAATCTACATGGAGGGAAGTAAGCAGTGAGGTACCACAAGGTTTTGTCTTAGGCCCAGTACTCTTCAATATCTTCATCAATGACTTAGATGAGGAAATTGAAGGGGAACTCATCAAATTTGCAGGTTACACTAAACTGGCAGGAATAGCCAACACCCCAGAAGACAAGCTCTGGTTTCAAAAAGATCTTGACAAACTTGAACAATGGGCCCTATCCAACAAAATGAATTTTAATGTAGAGAAAAGCAAAGTTTTACATCTAGGCAGGAAAAACCAGAGGTACAAGTACAGATTAGGTGAAACCTGGCTCAAAAACAGTAACTGCGAGAAGGACCTTGGAGTCCTAGTGGATGATCATTTAAACATGAGCCAGCAGTGTGTGGCAGCAGCCAAAAAAGCTAATACAAACCTTGGTTGTATAAACAGAGGCATAGAATCAAAATCATGTGAAGTATTAGTACCACTTTATAAATTCTTAGTAAGACCACACCTGGAATACTGCATCAAGTTTTAGTCACCACATTACAAAAAAGATGTTGAGACTTTGGAAAAAGTGCAAAGAGCAACTAAGATGATTAAAAGCCTGGAGACAAAAACATATGAAGAATGGTTACAGGAATTGGGTATGGCCAGCCTAGAGAAAAGAAGGACTAGGAGTGACATGATAGCAGTATTCCAGTATTTGAGGGGCTGCCATAAAGAGGAAAGATAAGGAACAATGGATGGAAAGTAATCAAGGAGAGAAGCAACCTGGAATTAAGGAGAAACTTCCTAACAGTGAGGACAATTAACCAGTGGAACAGCTTGCCTTCAGAAGCTGTAGGTGCTTCATCACTCAAGGTTTTTAAGAAAAGACTGGACAACCACCTATCTGAAATGGTATAGGGTCTCCTGCTTGAGCAAGGGATTGGACTAGAAGACTTCTAAGGTCCCTTCCTGCTCTATTCTGATTGATTTGATTGATTGATTTGCATTGAATGTTGCATATGGAACTGCCCAGGACTTCAGGCTCAACTGGAAAGTCAAAAAACTCTTCTTCCAAAGTAATGGGAAACCCCTTACTGGCATACTTACAAGAAGGAATGTGGAATAGAAGACATATCCCTTAGGACCAACTATGGAAGAAGGTTGGTGAGTCACAGACTTGTTCAACTGATTCTATATTGAAACCAATTCAATACAGTTTAGGAATTGACATATAAAGAGTTGGCTATATCTCTAACTCAGTCTTTCTTATATATACTTGCAGAAATTAGCTACCGGTACTTATTACAGGATCAAATCTTCCAGTTTTAGACAAATAGTCACCATGATTTTGCTGCAATTGTTCCAAGTATCATCATTATTATTTTTAAAAAAATAATTGCAGAGAGATTTTGTCTTGTCTCAATGGAATTTTTTTTTTTTTTAAAAAAAAAACAAGTTAAAGTTTGCCATTTCATAAGGATTATGTTTGCCAAGTTTCAGTTGAATGAGTTCAGGATTTTCTGCTAAAGTAACATTTCTATTTGAAGGCTTTCAAAAAGATAATATGCTTATCTTCCTTTTTAATGGCAAGGGAAATGGCATATAGTGCAAGAGGTGGCCATGCTAAAGAAAGCTGTATTTTTTTTTAAAAAAATAATGGGTTGGGATGGAGGGGGAGAGAAAAAAGGAGTTTGCTTTCCCCTCCTTCTTTTTTGTTTCTTTTGTCTCATCAGAGATGAGTTCTTAGAACAAGAACCTTGAAATGTTCAAAGCGAGCAGGAGCTCAGAATTCATGATGAATAGAAAACAGTTCAAAAACCTTTTTAAATGTCCTTTTCAACTGGCAGTAATGTCATAGAATGTGCAGTAAGCCACAGGACAGAGAGATTTTTATTCCCGTGGCAGAGAGGAATAAAGACTTGAATATCCAGTGTTTTTCAAGCAGCCACTGCTACAGAATCCCAGGTCCAACTGGGACACTGATTTGACATTCCAGAACATCTGCTCCTAGAAGAATGAATGAACAGAGAACTTTGAGTAGAGTTTCCAGGTCATAGAATTACAAACCACTGTTTCTGTTGTATTCTGTTCACCTTGGAGTTGTCCTTCAATGGGCAGGTTGGAGAGATACCTATCACTTTGGGCAGGCATATTAGCTTTCTTCAGGTTTTCATCTGAACAGGTGGAAGGTATGAAGGTGGCTAGAAAATGGAAGTATGTTTGCAGGGTCACCTCCATCTGACTTTGATCTTCTTGCATTCAGTGATCTGAAGGAGATCTGTGATTTCATTGGCATGAATATGAGTGCAGCTCTCTAGACTGCTTTTTTTTAAAAAAATATATCAAGCTCTCTGCTGGGTTCAGTAGGATTGTTGGCTCTGTGTTTTTCTGGATTCTGAAGTACTAATAAAATTTTGGAAGGCTTCAGATTTAAATTTAGAACAATCTCATTTCACACTTGGGATTTCCCGAATCTGCCTGATTCAAAATAAAGCCAAGTCAATGTAGTAAGGATTGTCCTCAAGGGCTGAATTGAAAATGTTTTCACATTTCCAAAATTCAACAACCTATACTTTTGCAATGTGCATATTGAATATTAGAAAGAACAAAGTGCATGTACTTACATCAGTATCCATTAAGAATGTGATTGTGTACCAAAATTCAGATATATTTATCTCTAAAACAAAATGCAGAATGAGTCTTCATACAGATCACTGTATCAACATTGCTCTCTTGGGAGTTTTTTTCCCTCAATGAAAATATATTCATGAGTGAGAGGGAAGGGGATACATAATTGAATTATTGAAATTGAAAGCATAAATGCCCAATTTACAAGAATTAGTTTTATAGATTATTTTGAACCAGGAGTTCTCAAAACCTTCAGCTCATCAGCCCGTTTCTGTAGTTTCAGATTATGCATCAACCCTCAAATATTTATTGAATTAAAATAATTTAACAACACTAGTTTAACGAATAGTACCACAAATAATAATAACGACTTCATAAAAAATAGGTAATAGTGGAAATATGAAAAACATATGATTCAACATTCCTTTTTCTGAAACAGCTGATATCCACCTAACCTTCAGGACTATAAACTGACATGGAACTCTATAGTGGCCCCCAAAGATTAATTGACCCTAATCTACCTTCCATCATGATCAACCAATTATTGACTGCCAAATATTTATTAACCCTCTTTTGACCCAAAGCCATTTATTGACCTCTTGGATAGTCTATCAGTCTTTGGGAGTTAATATTGACCCATTTAGGAACTCTCTTCTAGATAAACTAGAATTCAAAATTCATTGTAAGGCAGAGAAAAATGGAGAAGCCATAATGGAATGTCATGGGAGAATATTTTCTCTTCCATTCTATTGAAATGACCTTGGGTTTTTATTCTTTTTAAAAATCTTCCCTGTTTTTGGACAATAAATGCCACTTCTGAGCTTAGTGGTTACTGCAACAGCGGCGAAGGTAGTGTTGAATGAATAAATATAATTCTCTTCCTCATAACAACCCAGAATTCTGGCAACTTGCCCAATTTCATTTAAGTTGTGGTGATTCTGATCTGCTCCCCAATAATATATATAATAAAAAGGTAAAATAAATAAATACCAAACAAGATTGTAAAGGCATAAAAACAAATGCAGTGTAAAATGTAATGCTACATAAAACAAGCAGCAGTAAATGAAGTCAGTAAAATCAAGTACACTCAAATGCTGACATGCCATAGTTTTAAAACTCTTGATTCACTGGTAGCTTTTAAGCCTGAGAAAACAAAATAGTCTTTCTTTGCCCATCAAAAGAGTCAAAACATTAAAACTAGGAAAGCAACTAAAGCAGGCAGCCAGGGAACATCACTGAAAAAGCCCTGTCTTTTATAACTATCCAAAATACTTATTTTTCAGAGCCTCAAGTAATGGCATCACATAAATTCAAATTCCAGGCAAATCTATGCAGCATAAAATTATGATCATAACATAATAGTCCAGTTACTAAACTTGCTTCCCTGTTTTTGCAACAGATGAAGTTTTTAGACTATTTTCAGGAGAAGATCAGCGTTGCAAATGAGAAGTTACCAGACCATGAGTGAGGTCACTTAGACTATCCATGTAGAGCTGGATTTTTAAAATATTTTTATTATACATATTATTGGGGAATCAATCTGAATCACCACAAATTTATGTTGATGAGCCCACTTGTCAACAGATGCTTAGGCATTCCAATTGAGCTTTCAGGTCATGGGTCACTAATATTAATTCTGGATCCAACAATATGCAAAATTATGAATCTGTTTCTTTGGATGAATGGCGCAGGTTGAATTCTATTGAACTGTATATTTTGCCAATTAGTAATAATAGCAATAATCCACTCCATGGATACCACTTGGTCATGGGGGAGGGGCTTGGATGCTCTGATGAGGTTGAGAGCTATGCTGAAGGTACCAGAAAGGTCACCCCTGACAAACTGGTCTTGGTGGAAGAGCCAGACTTAGCATATCCATCAACCCATTTAATATGATGAGAAGAAAGAAAAAAAATCCTTTGTTGCCCAGGTCAACAATAATAGCACCAGTTGTTAGAATGCCTAGGCATCTGTCGACAAGTGGGCAATGAGACTCAGGAACTATGGCTGGGCAACAAGGATCTAGTCCTGTAGGATTACTGGCAGAAAAACAACTACAGACAAGACAAAAGTATACTGTGTTTGAAAATTGTGCTGTTATGGCCTGCTGCTTTAAATCAGAACCAACAAAGTGGGGATACTTAAAGCAAATGATTGAACATTGGAAATGAATTTATCTAGAAACAAATATCCCTGAACAATGATTAGCAGAATCTCAAAGGAGATTCATTACCAGAAATAAGCTATTCAGAGATGCAGGACTGGAAGAGATTCAGAAAAACTGAGAAAATGGAAGATCCAAAAACAAGGGTTGAATAGTGGAAGCAATTCAGATAACAACAATTGGAAACATAAAGGAAACAGCTGATGTGAACTGCAGAAGTGATAACTTAGAAGTAATAAGAAAAGAAATGGTACAGGCCACGCATGGAAATAACCTATAAATTGACCTCCCAACAAGAAGAATCAAAAAGAGAAAATTATGGCATATTCAGATTTACAGTGGAAAGACATAAACTGCCAGCACTGAAGGTAGTGCCCAGAAAAGACATATAATAAAGGATGTGAATAATGTGCTTGCTGAGATTGAAATAACATCTATTGAATAGACCAGTTTGCCTGTGGTACATCAGGGACAGTTATAGAAAAACTAGGTATCAAAATTAGAAACCAAAAGCAAAAACATATTCCGTCCCAAAGTGGAAAGATCAAACTAGAGGCCAAATGAAATAAATTAAGATCAGATGCAAGCAAGAAGAATGTAAGCTTAATTAAAAATATTGGCTTGCCACTGGAAAAATTGAAGAAGCTTTTGGAAATCAGAAAGCAACAAATAACAGCAATAGCTGGGGGAAATTGAATGCTATGAATCATCCAATTTAAGCTATATCAACTACTTCAATCAGATCAGAGGCGATTCTACTGAAGTATAAATCTGAAAATGGAAAATCAAACAAAAATGGGGGGGGAAATCCAGTTTTGGAAAATGTGTAGGAAACTCAAAAAAATTACAATAAAAATGTTGGATGGATCAAAGAATGTAAAGACGAGTTTAATAAAACTCAAATGGAAAAACTAATTATAACAGCAGAAATAGTTAAAAATTGAGTGAAAATTATTAAAACCTTGACATCTACTGGAAATAATCAATTGCATAGTTTTTGGCTCAAATATCCGACTAGCTTACATCCAATTATAGCTAAACAGCTTAATGAAATATTGCATAAAGGAGACATCAGTGACTGGTTAATGACTGTCAAAATTATCTGATTCAAAAAGACTCAGCGAAAGGAACAACACCAAGAAAATATAGGCTGATTACATGCTTGCTTAAAATGTTTAAATTACTCACAGGAATAATAGTGGACAACAACCAAAATTGTTTAGAAGAAAATAACATCCTTCCAGTAGAAGAGAAAGGAAATAAAAGGAAAGGCAGAGGTATAAAAGATCAATTTCTGCTTGATAAAATGGTTGATAAAATAATAAAATAGGCTTATAATTCCCACTGTAAGATAAATAGAGGAAAATTATTTCTGGGATTTCAGGTACAAGGTCAGATAGGACTATGTTTTCAGACTCTACAAATAGGTAGAATTGGACCATAGGTATGATTTATCAATCAGAATAGAGCTGGAAGGGAACTTGGAGGTCTTCTAGTCCAACCCCCTTCTCAAGCAGGAGACCTATATCATTTCAGTCCAGTGTTTTCTTAAAAACCTCCAGTGATGAAGCACCAACAATGTCTGAAGGCAAGTTGTTCCACTGGTTAATTATTCTCATTGTTAGGAAGTTTCTTCTTAATTCCAGGTTGCTTCTCTCCTTGATTAGTTTCCATCCATTGTTTCTTGTCTTCTAGTGCTTTGGAAAATAAATTGACCCCCTCTTCTTCTTTGTGGCAGCCCTCAAATACTGGAATACTGTTATCATGTCACCCTAGTCCTTCTTTTCTTTAGATTAGCCATACCCAACTTCTGCAACTATTCTTCATATGTTTTTGTCTCCAGGCCTTTAATCATCTTAGTTGCTCTTCTTTGCACTTTTTCCAAAGTCTCAACATCTTTTTTTTAATGATTCACTAGAAGCTAGCTGGATGTGCAGTTGCATTGAATGAACAGAGATGTTTCAAATGTCTCCTGAATGGATGTCAGAATGAACTGGAGGATGATGATTATTACTAACTGGAATCCAATGTCATATTAGTGGACTTTTGATTTATAAGTATTTTTTCCATGTCCTTCCCACAGCAGAAATTCATGGACCTTAACAAGTACTTTAGAATATTTGGAGCTATGTCTAAAATACAAATATCCCCACTCTGGGTGAAAATTAAGTCACCCATGTGACAATCTATTGAAATCATCCATTTCCAGAAACTTTTAACAGCTGGATTCCACCTTGGTCAATTCTCCATTTTAAGATCACCCATTTAGAGAAACAAACAAAAATATATTATGTGGTGATTTTATCCTTGACAACTCTATGAGTTGTCTATGCCCCCTTTTGGGTTTTGGGTTTCTCATTTGTTTATATATACAAAGCAAAACCATTCTCCAGTATAACTCTTCTTGCTTTAAACAGATCACAATAGGTTTGAATTATACAGTTCTGTCTGTTTTGTCAAATTTCCATTAAGCTGATTATATCTACTGTATGTCTTCATTAAAACCAACTACACCAACCTTGGCTTCTGTTCTAATGCTATTCTACCAGCTATGTACAATGTCCTTCCTCAAGTATCTGTAGACTGAGTGTGTTCCTTATGGCTCCCAGTCTTAAAAATCCCACTGAAATCAATAGGACATATTGAAATGTTTAGTATCAAAGGTGTCCATAGGAAGAGTGGGGGTGATGTAACTAGTGAAATATGTATCACAATATCATCATCCAAGCTCCACTTCTGAAATATTTGTGCAACAGTGCAACACTAGTATAAAATGGCAGAGTTTGTGACAGGATGACACCACATAAGTTTTATCATTTTGGCATTGTCGTGATTAGGAATGGACTTGTATGTTTAGAACTGAGTTGAAATAAACACCATATGGTCAAATGCACAAACATAAGAAAATGAGAAGTGGATATTCAGATGCATACACAACTGACTTAGGAAATCTGGATTTATAGCATAAATATTTGAAACACTATAAATTTTAGGAAACATTTACTACAGTTATGTTTGATGATCCAAATGAGTCTGTAACATATAATTATCAGAGACTTTCTCATATGAATAATTTAGCCTCATAAACAATCTTGCTGGGGCGAAAAATGAAAGGTTTTCTTTCCATGCCCTCCCCTGCTCATTTTTCAAATTAGAATTAGCAATACAATTTATATTTTCTTTCTAATGATGGATGGACAGCTAGATAAGCAGCTAATATTACCTGATCCTGATTCAGCTAATGAAGGATGAATGATAGCTAGGTGATTAACTAAAAATGCACCGATGCAGACAACAATAATATTAATGTATATGTGTGCTACAGAGAGGAAGTTAAGATATTGAGTTGTAAAACCAATAGGGACTTAAGTTACCTAGGGACTTAAGTCAACCTATATAAATAAATTCTATATAAATTCTATCTCTGTGTTTAAATGTATGTGAATGTGCAGTTGAAATGTTATGGTTTGATGAAAATTAGGTCCAAAGTTCATAAAATTAAGTTTGATCCCATGATTCCTAGATCAATGCATGAGTTAGAAGAGTAAATAATAAAGATTATTGGTTGTATACAATGGAACTATGTATTCTAATTTAGTTACATAACTGTGAAAACAGTAAAAAGAGGATTGTTGAAGCCCTATTTTTTTTTCAATGGGAGAGAAAAGACATGGATGTGGAAATGGACAAGTTGTATAAAATTAACACAAGTTATGAAAAGTTAAGAAATGTATTAAGAAACATTTTTACACTGAACTAAAGATTAAAAATAGTAGAAAAAGGCATGAGAGAAAAGCATATAAAATTGACTTGTTTGAGCAATGATAAGATAATTAATGCTTTTATAAAACTTTGGAAACCCTTTATGGACTTTCTGCTGAAAATGGACAGAAATGAATTGATGGCTTCTGGATTTGTCAATTGAAAAGGGTTGAAGAAGCAACTATGTAATATAATCTTAAAGTGAGTGGAATGATACTAAATTTGTTTATAATGCTGTAAAGAAGAACTGAAATTACTTTTTTAAATATATTTTTCTTTCCTTATTTTCTGCACTTTTTCTGTATCGTTTCTTTTTTTAATCTTTTGTATTTTTTTCATTTTTATCTTTTACTTGTGGAAAAATCTAGTAAAAATTATATTCAAAATATAAAAATATAAACAGAAGATCAAGTACCTTCTAATTCTATCTACAAATAAACTATGATAGATATCCCACAATTCTCAGCTTTTTGATTATAGCTTCTCAGTTATCTAACATTCTGAATCAGAGAAAAAAAATGAAGTTTTTTTTTTTATTATGGTCATGCCTTTGTTACTCAAAATCATATTCAGATGACAGCACAAAGGGCACCTTAAATCCACCTTCTCTCTGAGGGGAATGGAAGTCTCTGGCAATGATGTTGCTCCATTATTATTTCAATCTTCTCAACTACTTTTTGTTTGGAAATTAAATATAAGTAGGTGTGCCAACAACCTAAGAGATTTAACATACTTATCATTTAAAAATTGCATCTCATCTCATCTCATCTCCTCCCCCATCATTCATGCAATCTTTCCAAACCATCCAATGCAGTCATAAGGCTGACCCTTCAAGATAAATGTAGTTCCCAGTGTAGTTCATATTTATGTCTATTTATGTGGTGCATATCAAGACCCGCTTCTGTGTTTCAAGGTTGAACGCCATGTTATACAAATTCTATAGGGGAAAAAAGGAGAAGGAGATGTATAGTAAAATAAGTATCATGCAATATGGCATGGACTCTCAAAACTGATTATGCATTTTGTTTTACCGTATATTTTTATTATTTCCAAGGATTTTTTCACCATTTAAAAAGAATGTTCCAGGTGATACATAAATAAAAAACTAAGAACGTCTGCAATTCTTGGGATTTGGGGACTGCTTCTGCTCTGGCAACAGATGTGTCAATACCTAAATGTTTGACCACATCACACTAAGCAAAATTTTTATGATACCTTCCAGTGCTCCATTCACTCATATATTCACAGAACCATGAATATCTACCCACCTTGCTTCCCAAACTAGGTTTGAGTTCCAGAAGAATTCAGATTAATCAGTATAATTTTCCAAAAGGCTTGATCAGTCCATAAAATTTTGACCAGCCTTACCTCTTGTGCTTTTCCACCTGAATGCTATTGCTTCATCCAGTTGATAAAGGACCAGCTGCTGTTTCAGAAACCAACTTGTGTATTTTTATATGTATGTGAGAACCATACCTTGTAATGTTTTCTTAGAAATTGTGAATTTCTATATTATCAGTTCTGTTAGAACAAACTTTTCTGCCCCTTTGTAACTTGCTTTGAGTGGGCTTCACACTTACTGTCTTTCACACATCTCTATTTACACCTTCCCACAAATAAATGAGATAAAGCTACATATGAGGGGGTGTTTATAGCAGTATAGGTTACTGACAATATATTAAGAGTCATATTGTTATATATAGATAACATATATTGTACTAACACCCTCAACTTGTTAATCAAGGTGGTTGGAAACAAGAACAGCAATTACATCAAACTTTATAACATTTTTTTTTTTAAAAAAATGGATTTTTAATGTAATTTCTTTTTTTTTTAATGTACAATATTATTCTCTTTAGAAAGAGACACCCTTACATAGTCTCAATCTTTGAGACTGTTCAAATAACAGTGTGTTATTACAGATATTTCCCTTTGATGTTACTATGATTAATTATTCTTTCTGCATGTACACATTCAGGTGAAACATGTAACAGGACTGCAGAGCAATGTGGTGATGGACCGTGCAGGAATGGTGCTACTTGTGAAGATACTGTAAATGGCTTCAAGTGCTACTGCCCATCAGGTAAAAACATTGTGAGAATTTCTTTAAATATATACATATATTTCTTACGTGGCTTCTTGGTTCACCAAATGCTAATTGATGCAGGTATAATTTATTTAATTTCTGGTTTTGACACGGGTTGTACAGGTAATCCTCAACTTATGACCTGCCATTACAATCATAAATCATGACAGTTGTGAAGCAAGTCACACACATGACTGATCCAATTTTATGACCCATTGTGCAGCAGTTATTAAGTGACCAAAGCAATTGTTAAGTAAACTAGTTGTCCACTAGGTTTGCTGAAAACTGAAAGTAGATGCCAGTTGTCAACAAAAACATCTTAAATCATGGCCACATGACTTCAGGATAGTGCAAATGGCTGCCAATATGGCTGGTTGTCAAGTGCCTGAAATGCAGTCATGTGATCCTGGAGGGGGCCAGCCATTGGAACTTCAGAAATAGATCATAAGTACCCCTAGAGAGAAACTAAGCAACTGTATAATTTCGGTTCTCTCTCACTCTCTGTCTCCTATAGGGATCTGTATGATGATATCTCCTTGTAGCTTTTCAGGCTACTCTTGCCTCACCCTAGACATTTCCTAGGAAGGAACTAGTAAATTATTTCCCTATTTCATGGAAGATGCAGACTTGTTTATAAGTGCATTCACTGTACTTGCTTCAGTATATCATTAATTCATATACACATCTACATTTGCCACTCTATTGGTTGAATAGCACTCATTCTATGCATAAATGAGCCATTGCAGATTTAAAATGCTTTCTCCATATTTCCCTGTGTGGTATTACCTCTAATGCACTATGGGGTCAGGTTGCACATTCAATGATATATCATAAATAACTCAAATGCACCTTTTAAAACAACCTTTATTCCTCTGCAGAATTTTCAAGGTATATATATATATATAATCTTCCCAGTAATAGAAACTGAATACATGAACAAACATAAAGCAATTGTGAAAATATGAGATGAATGTGGAAATCATTACTTTTGTAAAACAATTTGTACACCTGTGAGTACACTCTTCTTGCACAAGTGAAAGCACAACCTCTGGATTTTGGACTGAAGCATGGATTTTGGATTGAAGCATGGAAAACCTGCATGCTGGAGGGCAATCATCCTCCAGAGTTCACTAACTTTTTTTCAAACTTTTCAGACAGCTTTTGTGGTCAGGCACAATAAATCAGAAAGCAAGGCAGTTCAAATAACTACAGGTTTGTTGCATGCTAATGCTCTCTACAAGAATCTGAACTAGTAATGATCAAGTCAAATTGTAGATAAGAATCAACAAGATTCAAGGTGGGCTGGACTTACTGCATATCTCTTGTGGGCATGAAGGACTTGAGGCTGATGACATGCTTGATCCCTCCCTCGGGTTCAGCCTGGCTATCTCCTACATTTTGGCATGTCATGTATGTAGAAGCACAAAAGCAGCACAGCTTTCAAGCAATGAAGAGAATTATATCCTTATTTTAATTTATAATTCAAGTATTAATTTATAAGTGCAATTTATGTGGAGTTTTACTACCTGACTGAAAACAGCCCAAGTATATAGAAAAACTGTAATGCGAAAAAGACTCTGAATATCTTCACTTTATTCTGTGTACTAGAACTTACTATTGCAAGATGCCCAAACTGTTTTCTGCCCGTGGCCATATATTTTGACATTCAAATAATGTGCATTATTTTGCCAGGTGAGGAATATCCAGTACATACAGACCTACAGACATACAGACATACATATCAACTTTTATGGCAATTCTGATTTAAAACTTTCCATACTGTACAATAATATGCTACTCACTAATTTGAAATGAGGCAACCCTGGAGGCTGAAATGGTTTAACTTTCCCCCTTGGCACCAGTGTCAGTAATGGAAATTAAACACATTATTCAATCACTGAAAACCAAAAGGTAGTCACAAGAAACCCAGCACATGGTAAAGACTTCCTACCCCCAGGACTTTTTAGGACATACATTGAACACTGGGCTTCACTGCCGGAAGAGCTATTTACTAACACACTCAAGCTATATTCTAACAGTATAAGAACTCTCCATCATAATTTTAATATACAAAAACGATAATGAAGATCTAAAAATTAGAATACAAGCATTCTTGATATAACAGATAAGATGTATGCAAAACATATTTTGAGCAAAATAAAGGATTGGGTGATTGAGAGGAACATATTAGTGGAAGAACAGGCTGGTTTCAAAATTGACACTCTAGATAATTGCCCCATTCCTCTTATTCACATCATCTTATTATTAAATATTCAACATATGGTAAACACCTGCTTACATCTTTCATAGATCTTAATGTGGGATATGATTCCATAAACTGAGACCCCTTATGAGAGAAGCTGATCAGGCTAACACCTGATACAATAGGTTTAACACCTGATACAATAAAGGTCATCTATACATGTTGGAAAGTCCATACTGGAATTGATGGTTTTTTTCACATAGAGCATACCCAGTTACAAAGCTTTAAACAAGGATGGATCTTGACCCTGATATTGTTTATGTCAATGTTTATTCCTTCACTGTATGGATGTTCGTGTGCCAAATATCCTTAACAGACACATTAACATCCTTTTGTGTGCAGATGAGATGGTTCTGATGGTCTACTCACAAGTAGACCTGAGAATTTGGCACCTATTGCCTCTGTATCTCTGAATATTAATAAGACTGAATCCAAAGTTGTGGTTTCTGGAAAAAGATGTTACCAAATATAACAAGCATTTGGACGGGGAGTCTATAGAACAAATAAACACTTTCTTATAATTTAGGTGGTTTTTACAGATACAGAGCCTTGGATTAAATACTTCAAATGAAGTCTAATTAAGGCCCCAGCAAGTTCTAAAATGTTAACTAAGTCATTCAGTTATAACTATCCCAGCACTCTGGTCTCCATTTTAAAGATCTACAAGGCAAAAATTGCATCAGTGCCAAAATATGGTGCAGACTTGTGAGGCCTGTCAAAGGTCCCCATACTGGATCAAAATGTCTCTGTATCTCCACCCCCCCCCCTAAAAAAAATATATGACACAAATGTTTATTTATTCTATAGATTTCCCATCCAAGTGCTATCTTTTTAAGATCTATTTTGTGGAACAATAAAAATGCCCGTAGCAGCAGTCAGAATTGAAACAGGCACCCACTTGGTTTATAGTCTAACTGTAATCAAAGTCTTTAACTATGAGTAGAGAATTCTCCCCGTGGAACTTGATACATTGCCCTTTTTAAAATTTACTTTTATTCATTTATAACATAAAATGTGAAAATACAAAAGCAAATAGTAGGGGACAACAGTAGAAAAAGGGAAAACAAAAAAGATGTGAAGAAGGGGGGAGAGAAACAAAAGGCATTGACTTCTGACTCTGTTGCAGTAAAATCAGACATTAAAATCAAATCTCAGCTTTTTACATTTCTATAATAGTATGCACTAGCCATTTCTGTATCAGCAAATCAGTCTAATCCATAAAACCCAAATCATGATATCGTTTTTTTTCCACCTCAAGCACAAAGTCCAGAAGTGGTTTCCAAATAGAAACAAAAGTACTTATGTTCTTTTCTTTTATCAGCATAGTCAATTTGGCCATCTCTGCTAATTCCATCAGCTTTTGTAACCATTCATCCATGGTAGGAATCAAGGCATCCTTCCACTTTTTTTTTTGTTTTTATAACAAGTTTTATTATTTTTTTTCATTTTTTAGAACAGAGTGCTTAGGAAACAACGTGGAGATGGGGTAATCAATTATCCAACATCAAAATCATACATATACAGGTCAGGTTAACTCCTTAAAGATTCCCTCTCTATTTCCCTCCATTAATATAACATATTCAAATTAATACATTTCTAAATAAAATTCCATCAATCTATAAAATTTTATCAATAACATTTTACCTATACAAGTCCAAATCCTGTTTTTAAGCTTTACTAAATTCCAATTACCATATTCCAATTTAGCCTTAATTAAACATATTGTTTACACTTCGGGTATCCCTAATTTCCCTCCTTACCTAACATAATAATTATAATATCTAAAATAAACATCTTATTCCTACAGTTACCTTCTTACATTTCCAAAGTATATTCTAATTCTTATTTTAATAAGTCTTCATTTACTAATACCATATCTTCCATTATCACAATCCATTTCCTTGTTTTCATTCCATTACAAAATGGTTATCGTACCTAAAATAAACATATTCTCCCAAAAAATACCTTCTTACACTATTTCACACATATAAGGCATCCTTCCACTTTTGTGCATAGAGCAATCTTGCTGCCGTCATCATATATAAAATCAGAGTTCCAATTTTTTTTTTCCAGTTCTCTTTCCATTAGGCCCAGAAGGAAAGTTTCTGGTTTAATCTTTATGTTCACTTTAAGAATTTTCTTCATTAATATATGAATCCTACTCCAATATTTCTTTGTCTTATCACATGTCCACCATAAATGATAAAAAGTCTCTTCTTTACTTTCACATTTCCAACATTCCTTTGAAATACCTTTATACATTCTAGATCAGGCATGTCAAACTCACGATGTCACGTGACGTCACGCAACGTATCGTGACTTTTTCCTCATTGCTGGCAATGGGGTGGGCGCGGTTTTGGCGTGACGCATCCAGCCCATTGGCCAGCAGTTTGACATGCCTGTTCTAGATGATACATTGCCAAAAATGTCCCTTTAAGAACAGAAGGAGACACCCATCACATGGATGAATTCAGTTGTCCAAATCATTGAACAGCGTGGCTTCTCAAAGCAATATCTTCTCTCAGTCAGATATCGGGCTAAGACAACATTCAAACAAAGAATCTTGGATGTCAATGCTCAAACTGATATTGAGTCACTTGCAAACCCCAGGTGGTTGAAATGGCGGGCCAAAAATAAAATGCCTTTTCAAACAGTAAAATACCTGACAATGGGCTTGACTCAATGCCCTAGGATAGCCCTTAGCAGAGCAAGATTTGAGCAACTAGATTCAATGGTTTCAAAGCTGCTCAAATGATTCCACTAAATGTCATCTTCTGAAAGAACGTATGTTTGGAGCATCAGAAATAGAAGACATTATGCCTGTTCTATTGAACTGGCAATTATTTGCCCCAGCAACAGATCAGTACGTAAAAAAACCTATTTGGCAGAATCATATCCTGGGACTGTGACAAAAGATCACCTTATTTCTGCAAGGCACAAAGACATCTGTAGTTATTAGAACTGCTGGATTTATAGTTAGGGCTGCTCAACTGAGAAGATATTTCATAGAACACATTGGAGTTGCATTTAAAGGTGATGAATTCACATAAACACATGTTATTTTGTATTTTAATATTTATCTTATTTTACGACTCTCCATTCCATTTCACTTTACATTGTTTTATCTCACTTTTTAATCTCTGCTTTATATTGCATTTATATTGCATTTATCTTATCATGGCTGATGCCCATGGCTTTGATGTGGTCAATGGACTAACAAATAAAGTTATAGCATATTTATTTATTTGCTGGCCAGGGCAAGCACAGGAAGGCTTGTGAGTTTTCACCTTTTGCCATTAGGATTACTAATGCCAAAAGGTTACTATTGGCAATTTATTTGAATGCAAATAAATGAGGTGATAAAATTGGGAAAATAATAGTTCAACATTGCATTGTGGATAACATGGACTAAAACAAGGGTGATCCAGGTTCAAATCTATCCTTAGCTATGGAATGTAGCGTAGCTATTAGAGATTAAATTTGGATGAATCATGTTCTTTCAGTGAAATCTACTTCACAATACTGTGTGGATAAATTAAAGAAGGAAAATTCCAAGTAAAATGCGTTGATTTCCTAGAGAAAGAGAAGGATATAAGTGCAAACAAATAACCTTATCTAGGTGGAAGACTTCACTAACATTTCTGATTTCATATAGCTATTTATAATGGGATGGGGTGACTATGTGGATGAAAGACTATCAAGAAATCTTATGACTGCAACTAGATTGTGCAATTGAAAAAAAAAATCTACATTCCTTTTTAAGAAATTTACCCAGACAAAGCAAAAGTCAAACCTACCTTAAAAGAAATGTCAATTTTCCCAAAATAATATTCCCTTCTTAAGGGAATGTAGAGAAATGTCAGAGAAAACATTGAAGCAAAATGCTTCAAATATTCATAGAGGATCAACTGTGACTTGAAAGACTCCACAGTAAAAAATGTATGAACATGAAATCATATCAATATTAGTTCCAAAGTAAGTTCAATTAATTTTGCTCAGACCTATCACTATCCTGTTGAGATAGATAGATAGATAGATGGATGATAGTTGGTGATAGATAGACAAATAGAGAGAGAAAGATAGTTAAGATGCTTTCAATATTTTTTTAAAAAATGGTTGAGAAGGTTTCTTCGCTTTTTAATTGCAGACACTGAATTTCAGGTTCTACTTTAAAAAACCCAACTTCCATTCCCTTGTATGAATAGCCCAATGTTGAGTTTATTTCTGTGAGATAGGATGTTTGGGGAAGAACGTAACGTTCATTGATTTTCATCTGTATTATGATTCCAATGTTGAGATGTACTTTTGGTGAGGATATAATTGCAAGATGTGAAAGGAGGGAGAAATGTTTGAAACATTAGATACTGTGACACATTTTTATACATTATTCCTTTCTAAGTTTTTAACAGTAGCCAAGATAACTGGATATAGAAGCAAATAACCATAAAATTTGCATTTAAGAACATATATTAACCTTTGAATAACATGGTGTCCATTCCTAAAATAATTAAATTACCTGTATGGAACTTCTATTTTATAATGTATGATAATGTAAAGTATCATTTGTTCTGCACTATGATCCCTTTTGGGATTATTATTATTCCAGAGTCGCTTTATGGGTGAAATGGGCAAAATATACCTTAAATAAATAAGATAGTAAAATAAATTATTTTCCTTCTCTCTCCATCTCTGAATATATATATATATATTCATGCATTCTTATATAAACCAGATACCCACATCAAATGATCTGTTTAAAAGCTTCCATTTTCACATCCCTTTGATTTTCTGCCCATGCTATTAAATCTCAAATTCTTTCTCTTGATTATTCCTCTATCATCTAATATGTCATACATTTAGAAGAACAGAAGCTTAGGTAAGGACCCTTTAGCTTTCTCATCTTCCTTAGATAGGGAAAGAGATAAGGAAGCAGATGGAAATCAGATTAAGGCAAATAGCTTTCCTAATATGCATACTTCTAAAGATCAGTCGACTGGAAAAGCACTTCTAAAATTGCTGTGAGTCACATTGCAAGATTTACAGAGCAATGTGGTAGCATGGTGCTTTTCAACCTTCCTGCCTTCAGGAAAGATTCATCTAATTGGCTTGTCTGAAAAGGTATTCTTGATTTTCTGCTGCTAAACCTCTGAGCATTGCAACGTTTGAATATTCTTCTTTCTTACACCATAGCCCTTGAAAATATCCTCAGTCTTCTGCTAAATTTGGGGTTATTACTTCCAGTTTTATTGTATCCTTCTGAAAGGAGCAGGGAGCAGTTCCATGTGGTTGGTGTTCCATTTTTCCAATAGTATTTGTTCTAACATAAAGGAGTTTGTCTAGAAATGATGGTGAAATTGTGACCAGTACATAATTACTAGTGAAATTCATTCCTGAATAGCGATTTTGATTTTTCATTTTAGTCATTCTGTCACACTAGCCACTGCACTGAACTAATTTGTTAAAATTTGTTTTTCCCTTAACTGGAAATGTTATTAGAGTAGCAATAGTTAAATTAATACTTCTTTTTTTTTCTATAGCTAGGAAAATATGTTTAAATTTTGATGTTGCAACTTCTTGTATCATAGGGGGTTGTTTTTGAAGATTCTTGTAACAGCTGTTTTTCAAAAACTTCTTTTATAATGCATGTCATGCTACTTGAGTAGTCTGACAGTGGAATAAGGCACCACAGCTTGCTAGTTTTAAATGCCCTTCCTTGAAATTTTGAAATTTTCTAGCATCTCCCTATGTGTCTTCCTAAAGATGGAAAAGTCCTATTTCTACTCTCAGAGACACCCCCACCACCACCATCCTTTCATATGACCACTATATTCTTTGACAGCATTCTGCAAATTGCTGAAAACTCCAGCCATTAACCAACCACTAGAAATAAGATTTTGAGCCTGTCATGCCTTTTCTTCAGGAGGTATATGTGTCTCTCTCTAGGCCAGTCTTTTCCTGAGAGAGAAGTTGATTATCTACAAGGTCTTTTGCTTCTCTTGCAATTTGCAAGAGCAACAATATTTATATTTATCGTATTTAGGAACCTCCCATCTCCCTCACAGTGGGACAATGGGTGATATACAAATAAAATGTCAAAAACATAAAAATAGAATAGAGTTGGAAGGGATCTTGGAGGTCTCCTAGTCCAACCACCTGCTCAAGCAGGAGACCCTATAACATTCCTGACAAGTGGCTATCCAATCTTGTCTTAAAAACCTCTAGTGATGGAGCAACCACCCAATTTCTGGAGGCAAGCCGTTCCACTGATTAATTTTTCTCACTGTCAGGAAATTTCTCCTTAGTTCTAGGTTGGATCTCTCCTTGATTAATTTCCATCCATTGGTTCTTAATCTATGTTCAGGTACTTTGGAGAATAGGTTGACCCTCTCTTCTTTGTGTTACTCCCTTAGTTATTGGAAAACTGCTATCCTGTCACCCCTAGTCCTTCTTTTCATTAGACTAGATATATCCAGTTCCTGCGCCCATTCTTGATACGTTTTAGCCTCTAGTCTCCTCATCATCTTTGTTGCTCTTCTCTGAATTTAAAGTGGAGATAATGGTAGTTAAAAATTGACATTAAAAGTTAATTAGAAGGTAAGAGGAGGACTTTCCAAGTTCTAACCAGCCCCATGGCTACGTACTCCCTCTTTGAACCCTAAGAAAGATGGCAGAGCCAGCTCTTTAGATATTTTTGAAGCACTAGGAGACTGGGAGTCTGCTCACCTCTTAGGGAAGAGGACAGGGGCAACATCAGAGAGGACTCTCTGAGCTCCCCCAGCCAGAATTCTTTAACTGATGGGGTCTGTAATATACTTTCCCTGCCTAACCAGGTGGGACAGGCTGATGTGATGGGGCAAAGATGGTGTCATTAACAGTGACATAGAGGATTAGGAGGCCAAGACTGGAGATGGCTTGTGCATCTAATGGGTGCAAGGTAATAGGGTCAATATCTAGAAACTAATCAATTATAAAATGTATATTTTAAAAACATTAGCACTAAGCATAGAGCAAACTCTTTGGTCTCTTTGTATCCCAGAAAGCATACAGAGACTGGCCTAAAAAAAAAAAAGTTAATTAACTATGTCCAGGAATTCCACACCAGATGGAAACACTCAGGGAGAACTTGCTATACAAGATTCTAAATCTGGGAATATTGCTTTGTTTTCTCCTTTCAGGATGGTATATAGGTTCATCTTCCCTTAAGCTGTCAGAGCAGAGAATTATGGACCTTGCATTATGTTTCAGCCCCGTGTATGGGATCTTACATGACTTCTATCCTCCTGGGTGGATACTCCTGATGGAATTCTCTATTTTTACATAGTGTATATATTGTATGTTATACTATCTACCAGGAGACATGGCTGCTTTTGGCTTTATATTATCTGAGAGATCCTAATAAGCAAATATTAGGCAAAAATAATAAATGTAAAAACAAAACAAACTGTAAACTTTATGAAAGAGCTTCCAGCCAATGAATGAATGACTAACAAATAGCAGCATGTTTTATTTAATCTTTTCTGCCATTTTCCTTTCCATTAAGGGGCTTTTCCAAACTTGAGAGGTCAAAGAAAACCCAGGTACTTTGTAGCGACTGATTGCCTGATTTCACTTTTATGATCAGGGCTTCCTTTGTTCTAGCTGCTCAAATTAGGGCTACCATATTCAGGATGCAAATATCTGGACCATTAGATAGCTACAATGGGAGTTTATATGTCTCTTTGTTGCCATCTTGGAGTCTTCTGGATTTTAGCAGACCAAAAATCGAAGATTTTCTCATCCACGTTTAGTAAGGAAACAAGAAAGATGCTTTCTGTGTTGTGATTTATGCTGCTTGTGACAATCTCACCAGAATGGACTCCTAGAAATTAGGACATGTTGCTGGTGTTGAGGGGTATGCCTGATATTAGTGACATCTCCTCCAAAATTGGGGCTATCCTGGCAAAATCAAGATGTCAGGTCACCTGATTCAGACCCATTTCTGTGAGGTTAAGCATAGAAAACCTTGAGGCGCTTTAATAAATTATAAATCTGATTTATAATTTGAATTCTCCTCTGATTGCTTTCAATGTTAGTTACCCCTTCCATCTCATACTTTTGAAAAAAGGATAGCATTACATATTGAAACAGGGTATTTCCTTGATTAGGATAACTTTTAATTCATTTATTTTCTTGTATTATGTGTCATGAGTACCACTTTGGTGCAGAGATTAAGGCATTAGGCTAGAAACTGGGAGAGTGTGAGTTCTTATCCCACCTTAGGCACAAAGCCTGCATGGTGACCTAAGGCCGGTCACTTTCTCTCAGCCCTAGGAAGGAGGCAATGGCAAACCAACTTCTGAAAAACCTTACCAAGAAAATTGCAGGGACTTGCCCAGGCAGTCTCCAAGAATTGGACATGACTGAATGGTTCAAAGAAAAAAATCTGCTGTATTTTTTTACTTAAAGGTAAGTCCCATGATTGTATGTCTTTTCTCATATATCAAAGGGGTTCTTCTGATCCTTCCATGTTTTTTAATTAATAATTTTTATTGAAGTTTAAAAAGACATGGATAAAAAACTAATACAAAGTATGAAAAATATAAAAAAGAAAAAAGTGCAGAGGAAAAAAAGGGGATGAGGAAAGGAAGAAAAGGTATTACAAGGAAAAAAAATGTATCTTCCACTTTTTCATGGAAAAATGCAATATTATTTGCAAAACATCTTGTTGTTGCTAACGTACATACTCCTGCAGATGTATTGCATTCTCCAGTTCTCTCTTGTCTGTTCTTCTATTAGGTCTATTCTTGATATAATTGGCTTTCAGCACTTAATTACAAAGGTAGGTTTATCTTTTAAAGTCATCTTGGTATAATAGTTGTATCAAATTGGCTTCAGTTTTTCCATTCATCTTTTCCATGCTTTTGTGTCTTGCACATGAAAGAATACATGCTCTCACTTTTAACTAGTTTTTCATTCTGGAACACTACTCAGATACGCCATGTAGAAATTGTACAATAATAATCCTGCATCAGTTCATCATTTTTCTTTTTTCTTTAAAATTAAATTTGCTGCTGTTATTTTCCTAAGGACAAACACTGTACTGTACATAGATCAAGGAAGGTTCTTAATATCTGAAGACATAAAATGAAAACAGTTTATTGAATGTTTTAAGAGATTCGATTTGTTAAAATATAAAAACCTGGTAAGGATTATATTTTAAGATGGATGTACAATAAAAATTACAACAACAAAAGGGACGTTTCCATGGGACACTATATGTGTGTGTATTAGGATTGTGCAAAACATTTCATTTTGAATCATTTTTAGTGTGAAATTCCACAGAACATCCAGATTTCCATGTGCAAAGCTTGGAAATGTGCTACTTTGAACATTTCAGAGTGTCCCAAGCTTTGAAGTGGCATCTTGTATTTTAAACAGCTGTCTTAAGTTCAAAACAGCTCATCTCACAGCCAAAATGGCAGGTTCAAACTATTTCAGGATATTTTGCATTCAGAATAGTTCAGAATCAAACATTTTGAAGCCTAATGTGAATATGTTTTAAATAATCTCATTATACTACTGGGCGTATTCATTGCTTTTTTATTTTCTCCCATCTATACTGGGTCCTAATTAACTTTCACTTAAAAAAATGGAACCAGTCTCTTGAATATTTGCATTTGTTCCCAAATTTCCCAATAAATTAATGCATTAAGCCTATGCACCGAAACATATAGTGGGAGGGAATTCTACAGTAAAATTGCCATTACTAAGAAGACCTTAGTTTAGGTAAATACTCCGTAGTAACATTAGCAAGGTCTGTTCTGTTCTAGAGATCTCAAGGGCTAGGATGATTCTTCTTGAAAAAGGTATGCCAACAAAACTAACCACCCTGCCAATAAAACAGAACAGAACAGAACAATAAAGTTGGAAGGGGCCTTGAAGGTCTTCTAGTCCAATCCCCTGCTTGGACCCATTCCCATTCCATACAAATGGCTGTCCAGTCTTTTCTTAAAAACCTCCAGTGATGGAACATCCAGAACTTCTGAAGACAAGCAGTTCCACTGGTTAATTGTTCTCACTGTCAGGAAAGTTGAATGTTGCCCCTCCTCCTTCCTAGCAATTTCTAGCAATTTCACCCATGATCCTGTTTCTTACTTCCTCACTTGCCTTCTCAGCAGTTGACACAGCTAGTGAAGAAAAGAAGCAAGCAGTATAACTGACAAGATCATTTATCAAATGGAGTCTTAGCTGCCTCATTCCTGCTGTCCTAGGATTTTTCTTTTTTCACTTTACATGTGTCCTCTGGGTTGTGAGGTGTCAACTCTTCTTCAGTACATAAATGCTGGGACTAGTTTAAGCTACCTATATTTTACTCCATTTTTTAAAGAATCTTCTGATGAACCGATATTTAGTTTTATACTGATATAAAGATTTCCCAAGTGCTTAGTGGGAAAATGGTGGCAGTCTGATTTATTAAAAAAAAAAAAGTTGCCATCTTGCATAAAACTCAAATCCAAAAGTAAAAGCTGTGACAAACAACAATAGCAACAAATGAAACATTTGGAAGATAACTCAAGGAAGGTTATATAATTTTTGACATTTTCACAAGATTTCCTATAGTTTCTGCAGAGGAATCCAGAGGTATGACTGTTTGTCTCAAAAGTTTGACATCAAACGTATTTGAGAGACAAATTCATAGCCTTGGATACTATTTTTTTCAGGTGTCTATTAGGGATTGTCTTGTTAAAAAATTGTTTAACAACAACAGCACAGCTATACTATTGTATACACAGATTAAAATGCTTCCGGACTTAAATTGCTTGGGTTTTCTAATCCTTTGGGTAATTATTATTTTCTCATCTCATCCTACTGAGTAACATTTTGGTGATAAGCACATTGTTTTGTCAGTTGCTTGCATGAAATCTAAATATTACAATGAATTGCTTTCTCAAGATTTAAAACATTTATCTAATATTTCAGCAGTTTCTCACATTCCCTTTGCCACTCCTCTTTTGTGAATGAATGAATGAATTTCTTCTTCAAGCAGAGATACAGTTATTTATTCGCTCCTTTTAGCAAATTCTTATTTTTTTTCTCTAATCAGTTTCTCTTAGATGCATGGCATGTACCTATAGTCATCTGAGAGTTTCTGATGATTCCAACAAACTTCTTTTATTCATTGATTTCTAGTCATTCATTCATTTTATATGCCTCCCATCTCACCTGGAGGCAATTAGGTAACTATAGCTATACACTTCACATATATGTAATGTAGACAGACAGACAGACAGACAGACAGACAGACAGACAGACAGACAGACAGACAGACAGACAGACAGACAGACAGACAGACAGACAGACAGACAGACAGACAGACAGACAGACAGACAGACAGATAGATAGATAGATAGATAGATAGATAGATAGATAGATAGATAGATAGATAGATAGATAGATTTACATTTATAGGCAGTTTATATAGCATTGTATTCTTTTAAAACAATCAATCAATTTATTAAATATAAAATTTGAGAAATTGCTCTTATGATATGCATAAAGAGAAGTGACAGATGTCTAAACTAATCCCTGGCTGATTTAAATTTTGGCAGTGGGTGGATAACGAATAATTTCAAAATCACTTTCATGTAACAGTGGGGGGGAAAGCATATTGTCCTTTATTATGCACTAAAATCGAGAGGTGATTTTCTTGCTGAATTTAAGAATACTATAATATCCTGTATAACTTTAGAAAATGATAGTACTTCATTTGGGTTTGATCGTAGAAAATAAATGGGAAATTTGTTTAACACATAGTGGTTTGTTTGAACATACCATTTCAGTTTCTCTTTGCAGTTGTCAATATATGTCTACTTAATTACTTTTTACTCTTGGAGCGAAAAAAAAAACTCAGGTTCATTATAGTCATATAGCAGCACATACCTCATTAACTAGAAGAATAAGAGAGCCCTCTGCTGTTCAAAATAATGCTTCTGATTAAATTTTAAAGTACAAATTATATTGTTTTCAATATAGTTCATATATAGCTACTCTAAAGAAACGTCTATTAAATCTGATTGGGGTTACTTCCACATAAACAGGAATAAAATGTCAGATTTAGTTAATAATTTTAACATTATATTTTAGTGACTTAATCTCTTATCTTAATAATGTAATTAAAGTGCAGGTACTTTAATCAAACTGCAATCCAACAGGATTAAGAATTTCAACAATTAGCTTCCTTCTAGAAAAACACTGTTTATTACTAAATTTGTATACAGCCAATTCAGCAAATTGACTCATAGCTTTTTTTTTTTTTAACTCTCTTTTTAGGCATTGATCAGTACTAGTATTTTAAAAACCCTTTCTTCAGTTTGCTTCGCTGTAATTGGGAAAATTCCACTGAGACAGTATTACTCGATCTTTCCTTACAGAGTTTTTCTATAAATACTTTTTCTTTCTAGAAAATGTACTTCCCTTGCTGCAGGTGTTGTGAGACAGTCAAGTAATTCTCCTCTGCACCTCAATTAACTAACACAAGGACCTTTTGTCTTTAGAGGTTGGGCCTTTGCTTGCAAGAATTCGATTTTTCATGTCTTCTTCAAAAATCAACAAAGCAGACCTCCTCTGTCCTGCCAAAGTTCATCACCATGTCTGATATTAGGACCAAGAGACTTCAACAGGACCAAAGAATGTCTTTCTGTCTTTTTGTCTCTTATGCACAAACACGTACACAGTGTGCCTACTTGCATCTAATCATACCCATATTTGTGTTCCTCAGCTGCTGTAGTGTACCTTGCCTTGAGTCAAGTGGAACACAACAATATAGCAAAAACAATAGCAATAGCACTTAGACTTATATGCCACTTCACAGTGTTTTACAGCCCTTTCTTAAGCGGTTTACAGAATCAGCATATTGCCCCCAACATTCTGGGTCTTCATTTTACTGACCTCAGAAGGATGGAAGGCTGAGTCAACCTAGAGCCCCATCAGAATCGAACTGTTGGCAGCAGAGTTAGCCAGCAATTCTGCATTATAACCACTGCACCACCACTACGATATATCCAAATATATGAATGAATGAATGAATGAATGAATGAATGAATGAATGAATGAATGAATGAATGAATGAAAATGAATGCATGAATGAATGAAAATGAATGAATGAATGAATGGACAAATCATTGCATTCTTCTTGTTTTCAGCCCATAAATTAGACAGAATTATGTAATCCTTAGCAGTGGAGCTGCTAAAGTGCTGTCTTTTTATTCAAGATGTTATTTAAATTTAATAATTAATATATAATTTATTAAATAAGTATTCAATGATAGCTGCAAGGTATATTATGTCACCCATCACATTTGAGTTGATTAGCAATAGGTAGTCTAAGAAAAGTGTTTATTGGTTTTCCAGACCTTGGTCAGCCATATCTGTTGCCATTCTGGGTTGTTGGTTTTTCCCCCCAAAGAGCAACATGCAGCATTTCTGGGTGGGTAATTATCAAAAAAATTGTGGTAACACTAGACTGTTCCACCAGGATCATGTAAACTGTATGACTGTCTCTAATTCTCTTCAATGTAAGGCTGTGAAAGCATTTAGTTCAATATAAGGGTACAAAATGATGGGACTAACTCCCTTTCCTACCATCTTCTGAACAGAACACAGAGGAAGCCAAAAGACTATTGTGTTGCCTAATTAAAGAGAAAGAAATCTTAAACAAAGGTATCATTTGTGATTCAGATCCTTTCATGTCTTAGATCTGTTTTCAATTTAAGTTTATTTAATTTGGATTATGATAGATTAAGGAATGGCAGGAAGAGTCTAGTTAATAGTGTTATGAGTGAATCAGATTACTATGGTCTGTTGAAAAAAGTACCTGTCATCACACTCATTTGTAGTAAGTTGTTTTTATTTTGACTGAAGTTCTCCATGTGTTATGGGGGGGGGGGAGGAATGAAAAAGCTGGATCAAGGCTTAGTCGTGATTCAGTTAAGGACACTGAAATCCATTAGGCCAAACTTAGCAGATCTACATTTGCAAACTGCATTGGCTGAGTTCTCATAATGTGCTAAGCCAAACTGAAACAAACTGTGTTATAGCTTGTCACTATATTATGTGAACAAATTGAAACAATTGTGTATGTTTAGTTTCCTAAATAGAAGCTGTGAGTTGTCTACAATTAATCCTTTTTTTTTCAAAAAAAGGCATAGCAAAACAACAGCATTCTGACTGTGTTCCAAAATGCAGTCATTTATACTTATATGATAATTTCAACTCCTTATGCAGAAACTTCAACCAAAAATATAAAGATCTGCAGAACTTCATATTTTAGCTTGAAGTTTCTGCATAACGGTTTTGTTTGAGGGTGAGGGGAGGAGAATGAATATGTCAATCAGACATGGTTGTATGTTGAAATGCAAAGTCCCAGGAGGCCAAGCATTCTCTTGGCTGGAGATAAAAATTTTATGGCCAAGGTTTTGCATCCAGTAATGAGAAATGTCATTTAAATAGATTTTAGTGGTATTTGGAACCACACGCAATCTTGCACAAGGGAACACTTTTTAAACGTACTAACGAAAGGTCTTTTTCAGAGCTGACATGCTCAGCATTAAAGAAAGGATGCTCGTTCTCAGGAGACATAAGTGGTATGCTCAGGAAAGCTAATCTCTGTTTCTATTATTTTTGGTAAGAAGGAAATTTATTAATGGGGCAATCCTATGCATATTTGCTCAGTTAAAAAAAAAAAATCTGTGGAATACTTACTTTCCCCTAAGCGTGCATAAGATTTCAACCGAAATCTTTGTGTCTGCAGCACAACTATGTGTAAAAACACCAAAAACTGTAATTCAGCAGAGCAGAAGTGGCCAGAACTATGCTATTCTTCTAGAAGCATCTGTGAGAGATGTCAGAATGGCAGTTACAGCAGCATGAACGAAGCTCCACTTCTGTATAAATGATCTGAGGGGTGGAGCTTCAAACCTGAGGCTGCCAATATCATTTTGTCTTTTTCCCCTATTTCCTCCCCCCACCCATCCCTCCCAGCACACCTCAGTCAGGAGGATTATAACAATGTAAGAGTAACGCATAAGATGGAACAGAGTTCCATCTAACTGGAGTTAGTCACCTAAGGTTTGAGTTTGTTTATTATGCCTTTATTTATTTGACTTATAAAGCTGCCCATCTCACATATGCGACTCTAGGTGGCTTAAAATAAAATATGTAACATGCACAATATAGAAAATATAGAGGTAATCCTCGGCTTACAACAGTGCATTTAGTGACTGTTTGAAGTTGCAACGGTACTGAAGAAAGTGATTTATGGCCATTTTTCACACTTACAACATGGCAGCATCCCATGGTCACGTGATCAAAATTCAGACACTTGGCAACTGACTCCTATTTATGATGGTTGCAGTATCCCCGAGGTCATGTGATCCCCTTTTGCGAAATTCTGACAAGCAAAGTCCATGAGGAAGCCGGAGTCCCTTAGCAACAGTGTTACTAACTTTACAGTTGCAGTGATTCACTGAACAACTGTGGCAAGAAAGGTTGTAAAATGGAGCATTAACAAATGTCTCACTCAGCCACAGAAATTTTGGGCTCAACTGTGGTCCTAAGTCGAGGACTACCTGTACAATGCAAAAAAATAAAATAAAAACTCACAGCAGCTGAGCACCATAAGGAGGAGTAATCAGCAAAGCCAAGAGATGGGTCTGTTCCAAATTGTCCAACCCAGGTCTAAGAACAAAACTAAGTTTCCAGGGGCTTATAAAAGGCCAACAGGATTGGGACCAGTTCAATTTCAGGTGGAAAGTTATTCCAGGGGACAGATGCTGTGGCAGAAAAGGCTCTCCTGCTGCACACACTGCCAAACTCGGAAGGACCAGTAGAAACAATTAGTGAGAGACAGTCTTGCAAAGAGCCCAGTTAAAAGTCATGAAGGGCTTTAAAGATAGCTACCAGCAACTTGATTGCACATGGAACTATATTAGAAACCAATGCAGCTCATGAAATAGTGATATTACATGCATCAAATAACCAACATTATTAATTGCCTGTGCCACCATATTCTGCACCAGCTGAAGCTTCCATATGTTGTTCAGGGGCAACCCCATGTAAAGTATGTTTATTTTGTTTAATTATATCCCACCTTTATCATTTTTACAAATAACTCAAGATGACAAACATGATTGATACTCCTTCCTTCTCTGATTTTCCTCACAGCAATAACCCTGTGAGGTGCGTTGGAGTGAGAGACAATGACAGGCCCAAAGTCACCCAGCTGGCTTTCGTGCCTGAGGTGGCGTTAGAAGTCATAATCTCCTAGTTTCTAGAACAGGACTTTAATCACTAATCCACTCCAGAGGTTGTGAGGGCATGAGTGACATGGAGCAGGGCTCCACAATCTAAGAACAGGCACAACTGTTGCACAATCTGAAGTTGTGCAAAGACCCCTAGTCAAGTGTCAGACATGACACTTAAGAAAAGAGGAAGGGGAATGAAGGGAATTCAATACTGGTTCCCTTTACCTCCCTCTCCCTCTCTTCCCTCCCTCCCCCCTCCCTCCCTCCCCCCCTCTCAAAATGACTTGAGGAATGAAATTAATCAAAAGCTACTGGAACAAGGAAGTATGTGATGTGATGTCACTACATTGTCTTAAAAAGCATCAGAAATAAGGAGGTACAACTCAGATTGGAAATAGTGTGCAAAACAAATCTCTCCCCAGTTATTTTACTGTAAAATATTCACCTAAGCAGACTTAAATATGGCATTAATGGCAGGAGTTAATGGATTCCACTACTATCAATTATTCCTTGTTAGGGGCCTTTTTCAAAATGTATGTCTGTTCAGAAAAAAAAATGTAAATTAAACATATGTTAGGGCTTAGTGTTATTTAAATCAAGTTTCTGTAAAGAAAATTGCTTAAAAATAAAAGCAGTATTACTGGAATAACTGGATACAAAGAAGTATATATTGTGAAACCCATGAATCATATTAAATTATTCATACCAGATTGATACAGGAGAAACTAGGAAATTGCATTCAAAATCCCCCAAATGAATTAGGGAGTAGTTTGAATGGAATAATTTATATGTCAGGCCAACTTTCCCTCTGGCCAAATCAACAACTTAGAGAGCCCTCTGCTTTCAAAATCACATTAAGATACAACATGCTTTGTTTAGTTTGAACTTCATTTGAAGTGGTAAATCCAGCTATTGTTACTTGAAAAAAAAAATGATTTCTTGCAAGGAATGGTAACATTTAAAGGATTGGAGATTATAATTCTGTCTCCCAACCTTCTAGGAGGGCTGCAGGAGGCCATCTGATGATGAAATGAAACCCATAACTGCAATGTTAGGGAACTACAACTTCCCTGATCCTAGCTGAGCAGAAAGTATATACCCACACAGTGTCTTAACATTTTAGCTTAGATTACTAAATGAGCCCAGCCCATGTATTAATAGGTAGTCCACATGTGCCCAGAAACCATAAGCAATTTGTCCTGACAATATAATCTCCCCATTTATATGTAACAACTATTTTGCTAATTAAAGGGAGGTGATGATTCAACAATAAGTACTCTGGGGAGGAATTTAAGAAAGACCATACTTTTAAAAAAACAGGAAGAGATATATATTGCATATATCGTAGATATGTAAAAGATAGATTTGATTTTGATTTGTATAGTAAGACTTTAGTGTAGAAAAAATCATATACACCACAACTGTAAGAATGGTCAACCATATCAAATTGCTCAAAATGTGTTCAGTGAGCTGAATTCCAGATGTGTGTGTATTATTATTGGTGTTAGAATGCAGGCATGACAAAGGAAAGATGCTTATCCTTTTCTTTCTCATTTAAATTATCAACAGCAAGTGATGGCACACACAGATTGAATCAATTTAGATTTGCACTTCACTCTAAAAATCTGATTCATTTATTTCTACCTTTGAATTCTATGGAAACACAATTGATTGTAGTTTCTTCAACCAACTATAGTGAAACACATTGCAGTTCTTGTTTAATGGTGAGGACCTAAATACTTCAGGAATTTTGAGATGTTTCTGTGTAAACAATAATGGAAAGTGATCTATTTGCTGTCTTTTAGCAAAGATGTCTAAGAGAGCTCATGTGTCATGGTTCCGACAGACAGATGAAACCCTTCAAAAGAACTTTGAGGCATTGTTTACCTTAAAGAATCTTTTATTTGGGAAACAAAGTATCGGCACTACATAGTTGAACCCAAAAACTAAATTCCCCTTCCCTGGATACAAAGTAACAAAGTACAATTCCCACCCCCAATAAATAGTCATAAATCATATTACCCAATTAGCTTGAAGCGTGGGCTTTCTCCCCAGCTCTCCAGCCCGCCAAACGTTATCAGCTCTGGACCTAGTTTGTTCTTGGATTCCCACGGCAGAGTTATTATTATGGCTAACTGCACTCTCATCCCAATCCCCCCTCCCAGCATCAACTGATTCTAAAAGCATAGAGAAAATGGCTGCATTTTCATATGTTGTCAAAGCAAGAACATCCGATGTTAGCAGCATTGACATCATGAAGAGGAAAAAACTACCATCTATTGCAGGGGTCCCCAACCCCTGGGCCGTGGACCGGTACCGGGCCGCAGCATGCCAGCAACCAGTCTGCACAAACAAGCAAAGCCCCATCCACGGGATGCAGGCAGCACACAAAACCACACACTCTCCGGTCCACAGAAAAACCTCTCTCCACGGAACTGGTCCCTGGTGCCCAAATGGTTGGGGACCTCTGATCTACTGTACAATAAATATATCAGGATTGACTATGATTCACATTCAGTTAAGGCAGGCTAGAAAGTGCCTTGTATTAGAGAAAAGCACAGCATATACTGGTTTTTCAAGTCACTTTAATAAGTTCAGAAATATTACAGGTAATCCTTGATTTACGACCCCAATTGTGATCAGAATTTGAGTCACTAAAACGTAGTATTAAATAAGTCAACACGTGTCTGGATCCAATTTTAGGACCATTTTTACCACAGTTGTTAAGTGAATCAATGCAGTTGTTAAGTTAACCACATAGTTGTTAAGTGGATCCAATTTCACCAGTTGCCTTTGTTCGTCAAAAGCTGATTGGAAAGGTAACAAATCTCAATCATTTGACCCCAAGACATTGCAGCTGTTGTAAATGTAAATGTCAGCTGCCACCTTATGCTTGCTTGTGCTTCATTGCTATGCGGTGACAGACTGCTATGAACTGTGGGGAGGGGGAATGAAGGGGGGAATGGTTGGGGAAATGAAAGTAAGTGCTGTACCTTCTTGAGACACTGCCTCAAGGTCACCCAGCTGGAAGAAGGAGGGAGCCGCATTGCCTGGACCTGATTGGTTACACTGGGGGGGGGGGCAATGAGACACAGTTAAGGGAGGAAAAAGTAGAACTTTGGGATTTTGGTGCATGATTCTCAGTTCTGGCTTTGCAATACTGCAATACACTTGACTTCTAATAAAACTATGCCTTTCTCAACAAATTGAGCCATGGATCATTTCTGTTTGGAGGTTTAAGTGGCGCCAGATCTGACAGAGCTGTTGCCTAGCATGATCATGCAGGGGTATGTGATAGTCAGAACTTCAAGGACAGGTCATAAGTCACCATTTCCAAGGCTGTTGTAACTTTCAATCATTGTTAAACAACTGGTTGTAAGTCAAGGACTACTTATGCTTTCTTTTACTTAGTGGAAATAATTACTTATACTTTCTTATTCTGTATCTCCTGCTTCTACAGTGTCTTTCTTATTTGTCTGATCTCTAAGAATGCACAAGTGTCCTGCTAAATCCACAGAGGTATATATGTTGTCTTACTATTTCTTGTTCTTTCACTACTCAAAATTAGAAATTTTGAGGTCTGCAACACACTGAAATACCCTGGTTGAGAACTGGCAAGAATGTCTGATCCTAATTTATTCTGCACTAGCTCTAAGTATTCTATTACATTTGCCATCAATCTAAAATTTCTTCCCTAAATGTAGGGTGAGCAGATCTCTCAAGTTTGGAATTATTTATCCTCTAGGCCACGGGTGTCAAACTTGCTGCATCACATGATGTGTTGTGACATATTGCGACTTTTTTTGCATTGCTGGAGCTGGGGTGGGTGTGGCCTCCATATGATGCAACCGGCCCGTGGGCCAGCAGTTTGACACCCCTGCTCTAGGCTTTGTCAAGGTTTTTTTTAATCACATGAATTTCTATCAACTTTGCCCATATGTAAAATATTTCCTGTACATAATGCATTTATAGGTGGCTTTCCTAACAGAGATATTTTCCAGAGCAAATTATTTAAACGTACGTATGCATTTTCTTCAATTATATGCACTTTTTGTCTGTACTTTTGCTTAATGGGAACATTTTATATACATATTTTTAGCTGTAACATATTTTTAGTTACAACCTGCACCACAAAGTTTGGAAAAGTGCATATTTTGATACATTAATGTTCTCTAGTTTGCAGAGAAATTCAAATATAATATATTTTAGGGCAATGTGAAGTATACATTTATTAAAGGGCAGTGCGTTGAGTTGGTGAAGCTTGTGAATCAAGCGTGGGGAGCTGTTTCAAAGCAGCAAATCAGATCAGATGGCTATAAACCACTTGGAACCTTTTTGAAGCGTGCATTTTAGGACTTGTCTCTTGCTGCTGGGATAGCTATAGGCAATGTGTCCTGTTGCAACTGCACTTCCAAATATAGAGAATGTCGAGCAGATGGTAACATTAACATAAGTTGGTGACGAATAAGGGAGTTTATAGGACCACATTAAAATCTGTGCCTGTAAGGACTCTTTTGGACTGATTGTAAGAACTGAAACTGGTTAGAACTAGCCGTTTCCATGCTTAAAAAGCATCTCTCTGAAAACTTAATGTTTCCCAAGACCATCAAAGACTGGTTAAGCATCCACTGGCTTGGAAAGGTAAAAAACAAAACAAAACCCAATAATGCAGTTATTTATTTTGTTTGTTTGTTTGTTTACATTAATACGCCATCCATCTTGCGGTTCAATGCAACTCTGGGCGGCCTACAATATAATAAAACATTCAGATATGAAAACATATAAAAATAAAAACAGATTAAAATTAGAAAATATTAAGAAGAAACTCAGAAAAGAGGGTTGGAGTGGAACAGTGGTGGCACCTCCTGTGTTACTGCACCAGCCACCACCAGCCTACAGCTTCTCCTTCAGGTTCTCATGCCAACAGCAGTTTTAAGGCTTTTCCTGAAAGCCAGAAGAGGGGGGCAGATCTCACCTCCAGGGGTAAGATGTTCCAGAGGATGGGGACCGTAATAGAAAAGGCTTTTGTCCTGGACCCTGCCAGCCAAAACTCCTTGGCTGGGTGGATTGGCAGTTGGCTGCTTCTGTCTGAAAGAGTGGAGAGGCCAATCCCACTGAGGAAAGATACCTGGACCCATGCCATATATAAGAGAGTCTGAATGTCTTCCTCTGTTATTATCAATCAAATGTTGCCCTAGTAGCTTCTTTATTGTCTGCAATAGAACTTCAAATCTAGCCAAGTCAAATCTAATAGTCATCTTCCAAAACTAGTTAAGTTCTTCATAAGGGGTTAAGTGTGTGAGGAGCCATTATTGATGGCCAAGTCCTGCTAAGAGACCCAGGTTAACATCTATACAAGAAGGTCTTTTGGAGCTTGAGAATGGGTTCCCATTTCAGTGATAGCATCTCTCCTTGATTTGTTTGGGGTTTTTTTGCATTTAACTTCATTTATAGCTTCTCAGCTACATTTCCCAATTAGATAAATAGATAGACAGACAGACAGACAGAGACAGAGCTAGAGCTACAGATAGATAGATATATAGAGAGATATAGAGAGTAATCTTCACTTCCTGATTGGCACTTTATGTTTATCACTTAATTTTTATTTTGGTTTTTTGGTAATATATTATGTGGTTTTATTGTTATTTATGTCATTTCTATTAATAGATAATTGTATGGTTTAATGCAATGCTGTTGGCAAAGGTTATTTTTGAGATCGTGCACCTTGAAATTGCTTTCAGTAGCGTCAGAAAGTTGAAGGAACAAACTATGCTGGTTTATGAATGTAATAAAGATTTGCTGTGTTCTGATTTGATTTGATTTGAAGGAACAAAGAACTGAATGGCATGAAATCCTATTTGTATATTGTAAATCCTTCAGAGCCTACAGTAAAGGATTCTAAATGTTACGTGGCTTCAGTAGAGAAAATGCCCATCCTTTCTGGCAGCTGTCATGTCACAGCTTTTACATGTATTAATTCCATCGTATATCTTTCTATTGTGCACATAACACAATATGACATTACTTAATGAAGTATTTCTGAAATTAGCTAGACAGGATTTTGGAGATGTGGATGAGATCACCATGGAAACTTTAACAATCAAAACACTCTGTATGAGTTGCATAACTCATTCTAATGACCTGAATATTTTCATTTTTTTCATTCCTGTTTTTTTAATAACATTTTTAGCAGGGTATTCTCCAACAGGTGTAGTTTCTTTCTTTCTAACAATAATCTCATCTATTATTCATCCACAGCTTTATAGTCTAAAAATTATCTTAATCCCACATGATGAAAGAAGAGAAGGATTAGGGGGGACATGATAACTATCTTCTAGTACAGGGGTTCTAGTAGGTTCTGCGGCCCATTACTGGGCTGTGACCTATTTGCAACAGGGCTGCATGAATGGCGGGCCAGTTCTTGCAGCCCCACTCACTCGAGCGGTGGGCACCGGTGCTCACAGCCCCATTCATGCTTACACAAATGAAGCTGGCCATGCGTATGCACATGCCTGCCCCTCACACAAAACCATCTCTTCTTTCCCCCCCCCCCCGTGCCTGGCCACTAACCCAGAAAGGTTGGGAGATGCTGTTCTAGTACTTGAGGGGCTGTCACAAAGAAGAGAGGATTGACTTGTTCTCTAGGATACCAGAGGACAGGACAAGAAGTCATGGGAGGAAGCTTGTTAAAGAGAGATCCCATCTAGAAGTAAAGCGAAATTTTCTGACAATGAGAACAATTAATCAATGGAACAGCTTGCCTCCTGGAGTTATGGCTGTTTCATCACTGGAGATTTTCAAGAATAGACTGGACAACCATTTGACTGGGATGTTATAATACTCCTGCCTTGAGCAAGGGGTTGGACTAGAAGACCTACGAGGTCCCTCCCAGCCCTATGATTCTATCCTCTATGTTCTATGATAAGCTAAGTGCCTTGCCCAGTCCTGGATAAGAGACTGGCATGCAGCTTCTTTCATGTTTTCTGAAAGAAAATTTCACCTGGGTAAATGGTGTTTTGCCAAATTTAGTCTGGTAAACATACGAGGCTGCGCTTCTGCAGATGAATCTGAGTAAGGCCTTTAATAATGGAGCTTCTTGGGCAGTGGTGGGATTCAAATATGTGAACAACCGGTTCTCTGTGTGGCTGCTGCTTCCGGAAGTCCATTCTGGGCCTGGGCAACAAAAAATTAGCTACCGGTTCTGCCAAACTGGTGCAAACCAGCTGAATCCCACCACTATTCTTGGGTGACATTTTGTTATGGATCATAAAGTAGAAGAGGCCCTTCCTAATGAGGTTTAGTAAACTTTCATGAATGGCACAAATTATTCGAAGACTTCATATATTCTAAGTTTTGACTGAGCTAAGAGGTAGAATATCAATTCTTTTCACTACTAAAATCTAAGAAAATAAGATGATAACAGAACAGCTAGGCTAAAACCAGAAACCCCTTTGTGACTGAAGCATCACTTAAGCTAATAAACAAAACAAAAACCTGATATTATAACTACAAAATTGTTAATTAAAATATCTTCTTAGGCTGATAGTGGATCGACAATTCCTCCCACTTAGACTTGCCAGACTTTCTCATCAGCAATAAAAGCTATTGAGGCTTTGAGATTAAACTATAGCACGTACCAGGAAGGAGGACTCAGCTGGCTCAGAAGAAAAGGAGAAGGAAAAACATAGCAGGACTGGGGTTTGGCTAAATTTAGGCCAATGTTGGTTGGCAAACTGGAGACAAAGCATATTCTGGGGACTAATAAATTTATATGTGGTGGTGGTAGGGTCACTGGACTAGAGCTTCAGATATCATAAAGACTTTTCTACTTTATGTCCAGCTTTAATCTATAAATTATAGCCATGGATTGTGACATTGGTGTTCCAACCAAGTCTATGACTGGGGAATGTCAGGTATGGGAAACCAGGAGCCAGGTTAGAGTTCAAAAACACTGCAAGTTTATTCAATGCAACCTATATATAAGAATCTGATCTACCAAAGGTCAAGGCAAATTGGTGCTAGATAAGAGTCAATGGACTTTGGGGTGGGAGGGGGAACTTAGGTCTCTTTCAGGGGGGAGGGACTCCAGGCTGATGATGTGTTTGACCTTGCCCTGGGGCTTAGCCTGATAATTTCCTACAAGGAGCTACCTCTATTCTCTTCTATTGGAGTTACATACTAGTGATTGTCTTTGATCATGATCCCAGCATGGTCAGAGCAAAGGCATTGCCAATGATATGTATTCATTATAGCTACTGTATATTGCATCAGTTGTTAATTAGAGATGTGATGTTATTTATGTGACAACTTCAAAAGTCAGACATTGGAGGCTGGGTCTGAATCCATTAATAGAGATATGGAAGGGCTAAGTCCCTTGGTAGATTCTTCATATGTTATCGAGGAGGTTGTATATACTAAAGTTTGTAAATACTACTGCCTACTCCAAGAGAATCATTTCGGTTTTTCTATCCATACTACACAATTTATTTATCAGATTTATATCTTGCTTTTTGTTCAGGAACTCAAGGGGGTGGTGACATAGTGCTTTCTTCTACTTTTAAAAATCATTTTCCTCTATATATTACAGCAACATGCATCTGCTGTGTTAATTGACTTTTGTAAACAGAAGGAACTCTTCTGTTTATGAAGACTCAAAGTCTGTATTTGGAATATGGCTGTTTGAAAAAAATAGAATAGTTTCTTCAGTAACAAACTGCATCCAACCTGCATCCAACCATCCATCCATCTATCCATCCATCCATTCCCCCATCTATCTATCTATCTATCTATCTATCTATCTATCTATCTATCTATCTATCTATCTATCTATCTATCTATCTATCTATCTATCTATCTATCTATCTATCTATCTATCGCTATCGCTATCGCTATCGCTATTTCTTTATTAATATCTATCTACCTATCATCTACCTATCATCTATCTCTATCTATCTGTTAATATCAACCGATCTATTTATCTATCACCTATCTTTATATCTATCTATCTATCTATCTATCTATCTATCTATCTATCTATCTATCTATCTATCTATCTATCTATCTATCTATCTATCTATCTATCTATCTATCTATCTATCTATCTATCTATCTATCTATCTATCTAACAATATCTACCATCTATCATCTATATCATCTATCATCTATCTATTTATTGCTTTACTCTGTATTACAAGACGCCAGTGGGAACTGCCATTTTTAAAATGCGAGATTTCATTTCATAATAGGGGATAATGAAAGTCTCATTCCAGCTGTTCAGTATTTCTTCCCACTGACAGCAATCACTTTGTTTACTAAAGATAAAAGGTAGCAAAGATATTTTTTTTAGGAAACAGCCATTCAAAACCAGCCTTTAACTTAAAACATTCATACCTTCAAATGGAAAATCTAAAGACTGCGCTTAGCCCAGCAGTTGAAAAATCAAAAGGCAATTCTCTTTTTCTCCATGAATAAAAATTACCTACTTGAAAACTATTGTTTTATTCAAGCCATTGCAATGGTTTTTTTCCCCCTTGAGAGGACATGTCAAACATACAGGAGATAAGAACATGATGCAATATATTAGAAGTTAAAAATATATGATGAGGAAACAAGGAAGTAGGTAATAAAAGATGCCAAAACAGTATAATAGACTCTCTCCCCACCCTCTTTCCTTCCTACAATGATAAATGTTTCAGAGTAAATCTTTCTACAATAGGCAAGGCAAGGCCCTAATAATTAATTATCTACATAATTATCTGTCAATCTTTCACATTGACATGTAGATTGTTAAGAGTAGGGCCTTTCTCCCATCCATCATTCACCATACTTAACAATACAGACTACAAGCCTCAAACAACAAAAGGGCTGGATACTTGCGGTATTCATTTTCCAGGAGTGCTATTTTCTATTTTGATTTAGGTACACTGGTCAAGTTGGTTGGACAGCACTGATTAAATTTATTTGATGTCTAGCTTGGCAGTGGGTTTACCATTTTAATTTTCTGCTCCAGCTATCAAAATGTCTTATATTACCTTGGTAACAAAAGTGGTAGCTGCTGGAATGACATCAAGGAATACTTTAAATGCTTTAGAGTTTAAAATATAAAACATAATTGTAATGCAAAACAACAGTTAAAAACAATTAATGAAAATAAATAGCTGTAGCCATAATCATAAAACAGAGGCTTAAAGCCAGTGTACATTTCAGCAGACTGTTAATATGGAAGTTGCTGAAAACACCTATCTATATGAGAGGCTCTCTCTCTTTTATGACTAAATGGAACCAGACAAAATTAGGCAGCCTTCAGGTGTGAGTATACATACATATGTAGTCAATTGTGCAAGTAATGCCTCACCAAAATGCTTATATCCCCAAATGACCTTAGAAAGTATAAAATATTGTACAAATGAGAAACCTGCAATCTCTGTTATTGTCCTTACAACCTATGTTGTCAGTTGGACAGCATTTCTTCTGCTGTTGTCATTAATTGTGCATGTTTAGAAAGATAGATTGGACTGGAGCCTTAAGGATATAGAAAAGGTGAAAGAGGAAAACAAAAAGAGAAGACACCTACCTTTTAATTTGACCTTTGTAATTGATTTACTTTCAGTTTTGGATTATAAATAAATACATTTTAAAAATGGAAACCACCAGACTATTGGTAAAGCTTAGTGAGGGAAGGAGAGGATTGTTGGAGCCACTGATAGAAAAGGAGATTACACCAGAAATATTACCCTAAAAAAGTTTGATGAAAAGGCAAAACGAGTATCTGTAGCTGTCTTATCTGCTAAAAGTAGGAGTAAGAAGGGAAGAACAGTTTGTAAAGATGAAAGAGGAGATGAAAGAAGACATTCCAAAACAGTTGAAGAATCTATAGGACAAGTGCAATAAATTAATGACAAAGTGGAAATTGTAAAAAGTAAAACAGAAATAATAAACAGAGAGGTGAAAAAGGTGTTACTGGAACTGAAAGGAAAACAGTTCTGCTTGAGACTTAGAGCAGTTCCAGATTTTCTTGAAGGAGACCGTACAGATATGAGATTGCCTAGATCAAGAGATGTTAGAAGAAGAAAATGAAGAATATAAGATGAAAGCAAGAGAGCAATTGGTTGCAGAAGGATTTGGTTTGCAATGATTTTCATACAAACAGTTAAGAGAAAGATTTAAATTAGACAATGGGACATTTGGAATTGAGCAGCAGAAGACAGAATTTCAAGTTGAATTATGTACAACTGATGAGCATGTAATTGCTAAAATGTATAAACTTTTGCTGAAATTTGAAATGAAGAACAAGTGAAAGGGTGTGTGATAAAATGGGCTAAGAAATTTGATTATAATATATTGGAGCAATAGGAAAACATGGTTGAAAAATTGATATTCACAAAAGACAATTTTTACAGAATAATATAGTGTATGGTATATACTGTAACTCCAGAAAAATGATTTAGAATGTATAAATATTCTTCAAATTTATGTTGGAAATGTGGACAACATAAAGGGCCATTTTATCATGTCTAGTGCTCTTGTAAAAGATCCAAAAAAAAATGAGGCTACAAAGATGCACAATTTTTTAAAGTCTAATATTCAATCCAAACCAGAACATATTTTTTTGCTTGGGACTAATGGACAGACAATTAGAAAACCACTACACGACTATTATGTGTACCAAAAATGCCTAGATGCCCTGAAATACCCATAAATGGAGGAATGGTTGGTGAAGGTGAAGGATCTAGTAAAATACCAAAATCAACTTGTTTGCTAAGAGAAATATCAATGACTGCATTTATTAGTCACTAGAAACCCCTTGTGGACTTTTTGCTGGAAAAAAGAAAAAGAAATGAACTGGTTATTTATGGATTTGTTGATTTGATTTGATTTGATGTCTTGGTAAGGCCACACTTGGAATACTGCATCCAGTTTTGGTTGCCACAATGTAAAAAAGATGTTGAGACTCTAGAAAGAGTACAAAGAAGAGCAACAAAGATGATTAGGAGACTGGAGGCTAAAACATATAAAGAACAGTTGCAGGAATTGGGCATGTCTAGTTTAATGAAAAGAAAGACGAGGGGTGACATGATAGCAGTGTTCCAATATCTCAGGGGCTACCACAAAGAAGAGGGAGTCAAGCTCTTCTCCAAAGCACCAGAAGGCAGGACAAGAAGCAACGGATGGAAACTAACCAAAGAGAGAAGCAACCTAGAACTAAGGAGAAATTTTCTGATAGTTAGAACAATTAATCAGTGGAACAACCTGCCTCCAGAAGTTGTGAATGCTCCAACTCTGGAAGTTTTTAAGAAGTGACTGGACAGCCATTTGTCTGAAATGATATAGGATCTCCTGCCTGAGCAGGGGGGGGTTGGACTAGAAGACCTCCAAGGTCCATTCCCACTTTATTATTATTGTTGTTGTTGTTGTTGTTGTTATTTGAAAAGGTAAATTATGGAAAGAAGGAAATTATGATCTAATCTTAAGAGTGGGTAAAATATACCTGCACTTATAACGGCTATTCAGAAGATCAGAAGCCACTTTTTTTACTGCTTTTCTTATTTTTCTTCTTTTCTTCTTTTTCATTTTCTTATTACTTTCCTCTATTCTTTTTCTCTTCAATTCAACATTTGTATTGTTTTTATTTTATTGAAAACTTTAATAAAAATTATAAAATCAGAATGTTGGGGAAATTGCTGGGCTCCAAGAGAAATGTTACCAAGTACATCAATTAGAAATTCCAAAAGGCTATATAATATTGAATACAAGGTAGCTTATTCTGGTAAGCCCCTTAAATTCAGCTTGGCATATTGTTGTTCAAACTATTTTTTATTTATGACTTAGATAATATTATAGAGGGAATGCTTATTGGATTTGCAGATGATGCAAAATTGGGTAGGATAGCTGTATCTTAAAAGGCAGAAACTAAATTCAAAATAATCTTGATAGATGAGAAAAATAGAATGAAAATAATAGAATGAAACTAATAAAGAGAAATGTTACACTCTTTACATACAGAAAAATGAAATGCCCTGGAACAGAAAAAGGAAGAGTTGGTTTGGTAGTAGTACAGTACATGTGAAAAGGAATTTTACATGACTTGAGTCAACACTATGATGTGATTGCAAAAAGGACAATATTTTAGGCAATGTTAAAAAAAAGCCTACAAAGGACAGGAAGTAATTAGCCAGTTTGCTCCAGTGGTTAAGGCACCAAGCTAGAGACTGTGAGTTCTAGTTCCGCCTTAGCCATGAAAGCCAGCTGGGTGACTTTGGACCAGCCACTCTCTCTCAACCCAACTCACCTCATAGGGTTATTGTTGTATGGAAAACAGTAGCAGGAAAGTGTGTTGGATGTGTTCACTGCCTTGAGTTATTTGTAAAAGCAATAAAGGCAGGATGCAAATAAATAAAGAGTACTATCTCCATTTTGTTCTATAGTAGATGGACTTTGCCTTGATTTAGGGATATCATCTGCAAAGAACAATTCAGGCCAGGGCAATGCAAGTGTGTTTTAAAAACAGAAACTAGAATACTACAGCAAAAGACTGAAGGAACTGGGAATTATTAATCTAGAAATGAAGAATAGAGTGAGACTCTTCAAGAGCATGAAAGGAAAATTCACATAAGAAGGTGAACGTGTGTCCTGTATTTTCCAAAGGAGCAGGATATGGATAATAGTCTCCAAGACAAATCGTAAGAAAAATAGTTCCTAATAAAATGAGCAGTTGATAATGATACCCGTTACTTAGCCAAGTGGAATAGAACTGGATGCATCCATGTAAAACTAGATAGCTACTCTGTTGAGGATGCTTTAATTTGAATTTCTGCACTGAACAGAGGTTTTATGATTTCCAGAACAAGAGACAGTCTGGTCAGTGTCCTATATATAAATTCACTTTCAGCACTTTACAGTGTGATTCTCTGAAGCCAGAGTTAGGTTAATACTTCATTGCTTTCCTGACATGCAGTTTTGAGACATTGTGAATAGTTTGGGTTGCCATAGTTCTTTTGCATGAGAAATTTCAATCTGTTCTTCAAATGCCATACCTGCACTTATTGCTGTATATCAGAATCAGTGCTAAATAAAAAAAAAAAACCTTGCAACATAAGAATCAGCCTCTGGAATTCAAACAATCCTGGTGTTATCCAACATTCTGTTTCTAATAGCAGCCAACACAATGTTTTTGGGCAGTCACAAGCGGGCAACAAGTAAAGACACTTCCATGGATGTTTGCCACCTGCATGGATATCAACTCTATCAACAAATAGCATCTCATTTTGCTTTAAATAAGCCATTCTGAACCACCTACTATTTACTAATGTAATCTGATTCCCTTCTTCTTATTAGTAATAGAGGACATGGTTTTTGTTTATAATTGTTCTGGTTTAAATTGCAGGCAGAAACTAATGTGCAAATGTTCACCCTTCTTCCTTATCTGCAATTTAAAAGCTAGCATGTTAACATAAACAATTCAACTAGAAGGAATGGTCAGTTTGCTTGAGGAAGGCATATTCAATTTTCTTCTTCACCTTTTCTTGCTAAAGGACTACATTTTCAAGACAATATTGGTGAGTGCTAAGAATAATTGTGGCATCTTGATGTCGTTGCATTTGAATATATCTTATTCATTTATTTGCTAGTAGGGCACAGCTTTGGAACATCAATCATGTGCCTCAGGAAGTATAATTTACTAAACTGCTTCCAACTAATTCTGACATACAGTATATTGGTACAAGTCGAACAGGAGGACACCGTGGACTTTGATAATACAGTAAATTGTTCTGTGTAATTAACAGCAATTGCATATTTTGTAAGGGCCAAATAACTGTTTTAGTAAAAGGTTGAATAAATACAGATATTTCTATTCTATTCTATTCTATTTGATAATTAAGCAAAGACTTGGAAAGCTCTCCTGAGCTCTCCAGTGTTCTGACAGTCTTTTTTATCTTCTTATAATACTATGTCTCTATTGTCTGTCTGTCTGTCTGTCTGTCTGTCATCTATCTATCTGCAAGAATTAGTATAAGGCAAACCAAAAAAAGCGAATATATCCATAAATCAGAGCAGGTTTTTGGGGGAAAGGCAAAGTTCTAGATAAATTTCTGTAGATAAATGTCTTCCAAATGAGATGTTAAAACTATACTTTTAATCTGCTTTAGCTATTCTGTATATTGGCCTACTCAAAAATCTTGTCTGCTCAATCTACCAATTGACTACCAAGGAACTGTGTTAGCCTATGAGTGAGATTGCAAATTTCCCCTGAGGCCTATGTACCTATTGTCTAATGCAGAACATGATTATCATTGATAGTGGCCTTCTCCAGTCCATTGATAGACCTAACCAACCCTTTGTGTAAGATAGAGTCATATTAGCCTATGGGTGGATGAGTTGACCCAGACATGAAACACTTTCTTGAAGGTGGGGCAAGGAAATCAGCCAGTCATAGGCTCTTTCCCTTTGTATCTTTAATCACTTATAGACTGCTTCAGCCTGCTGCTTTACTTAGCCCCCTCCCACTTGCTTCTCTGAAGTCCAGTGCAGCTGCATACACTGCAATCCTCTTAAACCATCCCTGCCATAAATAATAGGAAATTTAAAAAATATCCTCTTTTGATAGTTTCAGTGATCACAGGTCAGGGTTGCTTAATAGATGTTGATTATGATATGGTTTCAATGAATAGAACTTGAAAACAAAGAATGAGACAACTGGATAGTTTGCTCAAAGACCATACAATTCTCAAATAATGCAATAGCTTTGATTAAGGGTCTTCTTAGGCATGAACTCATCACATCCAAGAAATAAATAAAATACATAAATATAAGTAATACATTAATTATGTGAAGCATTTTCTATTTCATAAATAAGTAGATGAGAATCCAATTACATATTTTTTTCTTATGTATGCAAGATGGAGTATATATATAACTACTGTAGATCATCTGTGTCTAAAAATATTTCCAGATGTGTTGGGAGTAAAACTCCCAAGCCACCATTATCACTGGCTGTTCTGGACGTGAATTTTAATCTCAACCTATGTGGAAATTCTTATTCATCCATCATTGTCAATGAAGACCTCTACATCGTTTTTTTAATCACATTAACACTAAATATGGTGTATCCGAAAATGACTGATCAAGCCAATTTGGGCACAGAATGTTCTCACACATGTTGGACAGATATGTGTAGGCACCGCAGTTGTGCTAGTGGCTCTGAGCTTATGCAGCTCATGCTTGCATTGTGCTTCAGCAGTGTACCTTGCTTCATAAGCTGGATGGCCCTTGTGGATGAGGCCACACCAGGTAGGGCAGTTTGTGCCAACATTTCCTAGGAGCTTACATCAATATCAGATAACTTGAGAGAAGCCTTTGTGTGTCTTTGAAATGTTTCTTCTGCCCTCCATGCAAGCATCTTCCAGCAGAGAGTTCCCTAAAAAATGGAGCTGCTTAGGATGTGCTTGTCTGGAATACAGATAAGTATAGGACCTTCTGTAATGGAATGTTGGGGAACCAGTTGAAGAGGTGTCACCTAGGAAACAATCCGACAAAGCAAAGTTAGTACTTCCAGATTTGCAAGATTCTGTTAATGTAGCCTTACAATAAAATAGGATTAGTTCATCTAATCATGTTTCCTGTCTGGTTTACATGGGAGGACTGACATCACTCTTGAAAATCTGGAAGTATAAACTTACCACCACCACTTTAAACTGTCTGAACAATTAGGACGGGGCCTTCCTAAGTATATCTTTCTGACTGCTAAGCCATTGGAGGCTCCTGCTTCTCTTGTCTGATTGTTTCCTAGGCATCATCTCTTCCGCAAGGTTATCCTCTCATTCCATTACAACTGCCTATCATGTCTGCACTGTCATCGGCAGTGTATAGACATGATCTAGGAAAAAAAACCTTTAGTGTCAGGGACTTTGTCTTGCCATTTGATGTCTAATATCCTGTGAAAATAAGTCATGTGGAAATGATTGAACTGCCTTCAGTACACAGTCCATGTTTCACAGGCATACAGAAGGACAGCAAGTACCATAGCTCTATAGACCTTCATTTTTTTATTACTGTGCTGATTCCACAATGTTCCCATAGAGTAAAGAGCAGTTTATTGAAAACAGAGCTTATTTTTGCTATTTGGCAGTTACCTTCTACACCAATCACTGTTTGGGAAAGGGTATTACCAGCACAATTAAATAAGTTCACTGCCTCTAGTCCCTCAGGACAGTTTCCTTCGCTTGGTAATACAGTATCTTGAAATTTTCTCAGGTCCAAGAGTTTCCCACCCTATCTGTACTTGAGGCTGATTCCAGCATCAGTATCCTGAAAGGCATCACTCAAGATGACAGTAAGCATCATGCTGAACATTGTGGGTTGAGAACATAACTCTGTTTGATGCCCTTAATGACAGGAAATGCCTTAGAGGATTATCCACCATCCAACACCCTAATCATTATGCCATCAGGGAACTGGCATATGATCTGAGTGAATTTGGTGGGACAGCCAAATATTGACATGATTCTCCACAGACCTTGTTGGCTAACAGTGTCAAAGGCTTTGATGGGTCAGTAAAGGTTGTGTAAAGTTCATGATTTTGCTCCTTACATTTCTTCTGAAGTTGAAAGGGGGGAAAAACCGTGTCACTTGTCCCCACAATCTTTTTGGAAGCCACACTGAGACTCAGACCCAGCTCCAGGTGAATAACCAGTTAAGGAATGGTTGGTCCTTCAAGTATGGTGTCTACCCCTGGAACTTTGCCTTTAGATAGCTGGCTGACAACTTTTGTAACCATTGGCTATGCTGGCTGTAAATTTTAATCTCGGCATATCTGGAAGTACATAGTTGGGGAACTATGGTCTAGGTCATGCCCTTCTCTTCCTTTCTCCATTGTTCAATTCTGGAGAATTCAAAGTGCAGTAGTTTGGCAAAGTTGTTGCTTTAGCAACCCCAATCAGGCAATAAACTAAGAGGGTTTTTCTTTAGGTCTCAGTATAGCATTTTACAAGGTTAGTGTACTGTCCTTGCCCTTATGGGCCACAAATTCTGTGGGCTGAAGGGAACTCTAATGCATGTTTCTTGTAATTATCCAGTCAAATCTAAGCACATTTTAAGTCCCATTAATTGCAATAAAATTGTTCACATATTTAATAATATCCCCCCATAATTGAACTGTCTTAACTGTTCTTAATTTTCTTTGGATCATTTACAATAATTATTTCCTATATGTTTAAAAACCAAATTGTACTGACTTTTGTCTAATAACGTGATAGCTCTCTGATTAAATTTTATGTAGCATAATCATTCCCTGAGAAAGAATGATAATGTCATTAGGCGTAAGGCTAATACTCTAATGTTAATCAAATAGTAATGGCTAAACTTGTGAGAAGGAGAAATGGCATTCTTGACTTGAAGTTGAAATATTTACCATGATTAAACTTTCAAAACTACTGTTTAAGTTATTAGTTTCCCTGATAGTTATACTGCCTGCAACTCATAAAATTTGAACATCCATATTATCTAAAGGATCACAATTTCCAGTCCATATTGTTCTATTATATATCTGTTTGTTTCTATGCTATTTTTTAGAAAGCTATATATTATATGAAAGACAAGGATTTTTTTTCAGAAGTAAGAATTGCATTTTCCTTTTATTTATAAACCTTGTTTATTCATTAAAACTGTTATGATCTGCTTTTCAAATAAACATTGCTGTTGTCTTCATGCTAACCCTAAAGATCAGCACAAAGAACAGAAACACACAGTGGTAAGCCGACATTATGGATAGCAAATCTGTGTCAGCGGAATGATGAGTTCAGGCTGATTAGGCTTTGCAGGCAGGCAATATAGGAAATTATGCATTTCATTATCTTTTTAAGGATGGCTTGCTTTGCAGCCTGTAATAGTGTAACTTCAAATAATATCCTTTCCACTGGGGCTCAATGGATGAAGCTGACTTCTGTGCTTGGTCACTTTTTATTGTTGTTGTTGTTGTTGTTCCAATCTTTAAACCTGCATGGAATGATTTAAAAGTTCAAGAGCTGTTTATATACAGAGTTAGAATACCTTTTTATAATAAATTGTAATTTTGGGCTCAATGTATGACTGTGTGCAAAGAACACATACAAATTGTTTTGCCCAGTTCCTTGATTCAAATGTTTATGGGTTACCTTGAGGGAAGATGGGCAGCTTTTTAATTTTATGAATGAATGAATGAATGAATGATAAAAGAATTACTCTCGTGGGCAATGGGGTTAGGGTTAAGGTTAGGCTTTTAGACTTTTATTTCTGTAGTCCCTGAGTTTGTTCTCTGCATCTTCCAAAAGTTTCCTTAATAATCTTCCTGCAGTTCACCCACTATCACCCAGACCAAAATCATACTCTAAAATAGCTTGAGTGATTTGTGATATGTGCCCTTTGATTAATGAAGCACCATGTATTTAAATGTTTTCTCTTTAGCAAAGTCTAGTATACTGGCTTCTAAGTAATTCCTTCAAATCCATTTAATTAACTGGCTGTGGTATGGTCCTGCAATCATTTTGCCATTAATTCCGTAAGTGTTAATAAGATCATCCACATTGGCTCATGTAGTATGTGGTTTAGAATGAAATGTTTCATTATTGTGGCAGTATTTCCCATTGGACATTCCCTGGATGACTACAAATTTCAGTGGTATATTCTACAGGGATACCTTTAGAAGATGGTTAACTCTCAAACATCCTTGGGAGATAGATAATAAATGAACCCATTTTTTTCCTTTGATATATTTTTTTCCCTAAAGAAGCAGTGCCGAATTGTGTCACAACCTTTTCACATGAATAAACAGGAAGAGGTGGCATGATTGAATGAGCTTCTCTCAGATGTCCCAGGAGGTAATGACAGCTAAGAAGACAACCAAAGGATACTGACAACACTGATTTAAACTTTGGTGATATGTTGGGCTGTCAAAAAGATAATGTCAAGAATCCTAAGCTAACTGAAAAAGTTTGTGGATTAAAAGATTTCTTTCTAGTACTCTTCTAAAATGTTATACTGGAGAGTCTTTCCCCAGAGAAGTCTTTAGAAAGAGAAGCAATGAAGGTTAACTTCTTAAGGTCCATGTTGGAGTTGTGATTTCACCCAACACCCAACTAAACGATAGGAGTAAATTCTAAAGATACAAATATGAAGTGAAGGCTCAGTGGTTTGAATAATCTGGTATCTCCCTGGTGGCTGCTAAATTTTTATTTAGCTTAATGCTGGGTAATAGGAAAATTAGTCTAGGACAGGGGTCTCCAAAGTTGGCAACTTTAAGACTTGTGGACTTCAGTTCCCAGAATTCCCCAGCCAACATGGATGGATGAGGAATTCTGGGAGTTGCCAACTTTGGAGACCCCAGGTCTAGGATATGGATTAAGACAGCCTTTGGTCTAGCATACCTGGTTGATCATAGCCCTTGCCCAGTAGAACAGTCTAGCAGAGGGGTGGGCAAATCATTTTTTCCAAGAAACTGGAAATGTTGTGGAGGGCCGAACAATAGGGTTGTGAAGGTATATAGGGATTCATGAATGCACACATGTAAATTGTAAAAAAATTGTCGATAGTAATAATCACCTTCAAAATAAAAGCAATTCAGGTGGGATGGATAAGGACAGCCAAGCAGCAGATGTGGTCTGCCCCCCCCCCCCTAAAAAAAGATCTGATCCAGCAAGTAGAGAGGATATCTTGATCTTATATTTATGCTATTTGAATGAGAGGTGGTTTACAGAATTAAGTATTCAATATATTAAAAAAATGAATTATTTGTTTGATTTGCTGTTTGGATGGAAATATTCTTTATGAAATGAGTGAACATTTCCTAATTTCTGAACTAATACTAGCCAAACTAATCTTACTCAAGTACTTAGTCAAAATAGTCAAAAGGGTGCCAGGCTTTTCAAGCACAAGAACAAATTAAATGAAAATTGTGCTGCTTCCCAGATAGACGGCTAAATGCTTTCCAAAGGAAGTGCACGGTAGCACTTTTTTGTTCATTCTTAAAGAAAGAAAAGTGGAAAGCAGAACAAAAAGGAGAACAGCTCTAAAGGTTAAGAACAGTATTTGAACTTTTTCTCTTTAACATATTTTCATCTGAATGCCCTCATTATAGTGCATAAATGTTCTGAAATTTACAGACATAAAATGGCAACCATTTTATATTATGAAACCTATTTGAAATGATTAGGATGCTTTTAATAAACTGTCAGGAAACTGATTTTACAATGTTGCTGTGATAAAAATAGAAGTAGGGAAATTGATATTTTTTTTTCATAATTACAATTATCCCTTTTCAGTAAGGGTTTATCTAGAAATCTTTGTCTTCATACTATTAGAGGTCCTCCTTTGAAAACCACAACTTATCATGTGATGGTAAATTTATAGCAGGTTTATGCAAAAAATATAAAGAATTTTATCATGACTAATAATTATCTTGTCATTGTCCTTTCTTTTTCACACTTGCTCTTTTCTTCATTCTGCCAGTAATTTAGCTATCGTTTCTTAATATGCTAATAATTTTAAATTCCTCTAATACAAATTCTGGCTAAACTAAAATTTTATTACAAAAGGCCAGGGAAGATTAGGTTTCTTTTGCTACTTTACCCTTCAAATTTTTTTAAAAAAATTTTCCAGCTCACTATTTCCTAGTTCTTTAAACAAACCTGTACAATTAAAGGACGAACCTTTTACAGATCTTCAGTTCTGGATAAAGCAGCATTTCTTACAAACTTCAAATTCCGAGAGTTTTTCAGGTTTGACAGAAGTACCAAGAACAAAACAGAAAGCCATATTTTTATCTGCTTTGATAGGCTTTGCATAAACATTTATTCATAGCAAATATCCTCTGAGTTAGGTTATAATAATACAAAATGAATTGTAAGGCTAACACTGCCATTTTGTGTTGGACGTAAGTCAACTGCAGTTGTCTTAATAATAATTAACAAAGGAAAAGTGTTGCTATTAATATATTGAAATGATAACTTCAGTTACAAATGCATGAGGTGAATAATAACATATGCAGTATTGTGGATTTGTCCAGAGATCAACACATTTGATTTGTGACAGATAAAATCACTGATTAATCATTTAAATAGGATCACATCATGGGTAAACTATAGTTACTCAAAAATGTTGGGTCTAATTTTGTTTTTTTTAAAGGCCAGGGAGAGCCCCCGAGGAAACCTGGAAAACAATATAAAGTAGTTTTTAGTTAAAGTTTAGATTTTATATGATGGAAAGATACAATTCAAGAAAAAAAATGCATATTTCTCCACTTGATGCCTCTGAAAAGTGATATTTTGAATGCCATGTTCACATCTACATTTTTGCTTTGCTATCTTTGATTGATTACATTGCACACATTAAAAAGTACAATTATTTCTCTGAGCAGAATGTTGTTTTGTTTGTATTCCTTATTAATAGAACCAATCATGGCAACAGGGTATTTTATTCTTATGTCATGCTGAGCTAATATTGTTACTGTGCTACCATAGCTTCTCCTAATTGTAGGCTTTAGTTTACTCATCTATGAAACTCGCATAATAATGTACTTATCTCCTTCACAGGGGTATTGTGAAGCTTAATGAATTAATTTTGGAGAGTGCTTGAGATCTGCAGATTATAGGTGTGCTGCTAGTGGAAGCAAATAATTATTACTTTCATTCCTACTCTCTCTCTCTCTCTCTCTGAAGATTTATAAACTATGAATCAGTCATTGTATTGAAAGTTACATTTATTTTAGATTTGCAGCAGGAGACTTATATATTTGTAATTGGATACATGCATCAAGACATATCAAGAATTTTGCAGTCTTTTATTTGTTTGTTTCTTTTGGAGGACCTCTCAATAGCTCTGTTTTAGATAGGCATACATAAGTGGGGAAGATGGGGAAGAGAAAATCACAATATTATAGCCTATGTAACATGATTCATATTATTTACACAATGACATTGTAAAAGCAATTTCCCTGTGGTTCTGACCAAAGGCCTGCACTGCCTTATGCACTAAATACTGGCTGATATAATATTAGATTGATGCCAATAAAATGAGAAGAATTATCCAAAAGCTTCAAATTTAATTTCCTAGATTTCAATAGAGTAAGCATTGCATTTTTAAATTAAAGGTAAATTAAATTAAAATAAGGGGTTACATTTTGAATATAACAGAGAATAAATAAATACCTGTTCAGTTGGTCTGCCCCAGACACTATTGGGTTTCAGAGAAACTGTTTAATTGCCCCTGATTTCAACATTTTTTTGACATTCCATTGCTTAAAATGGGTAGTTATAGGGGCCATGGACTGGATCACATTTTTATGGATTCCACTTGTTTGAGGATCCCGGAGAGCCTTCAGATGCTCTCTGAGATATTAAATGAACAAAGGGACACTAGTGAAGGAAAATAAGGAATGAATCCAACCAAGCATATGTAAGATCTTTTCTTAAAGATCACCAGCTGGCAATCAGAATATTTCTCTACAGTATTTGCAGATTACTTGCCAACAAACATAGGGTCCCCTAGATTGTCCGGTACTAGCTTTATCTAAGATGACCCACTTCAAATTTTGGAAAGGAAAGAGTAGGAGAGCATCTGCAAGGCCACTGGGATGATTATTCTTGGCATAAGTGGGATAAAGCTGCTCAGATTTGCTCTGAACTGGTTGCCATTGTGAAGGTCCCATAGCTACAACTACGTCATGGTCTTACCCTGTTATTTAGGAAACGATTGAGCTTCTGAATTCTGAAGAAGTGGACAGTCATTGGGATTATAAGAGTAGTCACCCATGCTTTAGATCCATGCTGGTTGGTCAAGGCCCCCCAAGTGGTGACATGTAGTTCGATTCATATTCTTGAGAGAGCAAGTGGTACTGCCAGCTGTGAGGGAAGTAATGGTCCAACCCCTCCTCAAGAAACCAACACTGGATCCAAAAGAACTGAATATTTCAGCGGATTCAGTCCAATCTCCAACCTTCCTTTTAAGGGAAAATTGTTGAGAAAATGGTCAAATTGCAGTTTCAAAATACCGTTGAGGAAACATATTATCAGGCCTACTTCCAGTCAAGTTTCAAGACAGGACATAATACTGAGGTGGCATTGATCATGCATTTTGATGACTGATGGTAGGTTCTGGATGTAGAAAGTACATCCCTTCTGGCCTTCCTTTATTTCTTAGTGGTCATCAATACCATCAAGCATAGTTTCCTTATGAACCAATTCAGAATTGGGAGAGGGAATATGATGGCTCTTCTTCTTTTTCCAGAATTGGTTCCAATTGGTGTTGCCTTAGGCTTCTGTTTTCCATTCTCTCTCCTTTTTTGCTTAATGTCTAAATGCAGCATTGACTGAGGTATATTGGCATATATACAGATGTAGTAATTTGAGAGAAAAAAAAATACCCAGTGCTTCCAAATACAATGAATTAAAGATATATATTGAATACAGAACTGAAAGGCAATTCCTAAAGCAGGGGTGTCCATCAGGGGTGTCAACATCTGCAAAAGTGGCAGGGAGTTTTGCAAGTGAAGCCTCACGCTCATTATATGTGGGCACTGGTGGGATTCAGCCGGTTTGCACGACTTTGGCAGAACCGGTAGCTAATTTGTTGTTGCCCAGGCCCAGAATGGACTTCCGGAAGTGGCATCCACATAGAGAACTGGTTGTTCACATATTTGAATCCCACCACTGGATATGGGCATCCATCAAACTGCATGTGCCACCACCATCTTGTGAATTCTGACGGCCTTTATAGAAAATTCTGTCCAAAGGTCAGACTTCGGAGACAAATGTAGTGTAAGGTAAGATGGGTAGCCAATCTATCAATCAATCAATTAAATAAATAAGCAAACCAATCAACCAGCCAACCAACCTGGGTTCATGGTGTGTTTGGGTATAACTATCATGCAGTAATATATAATGCATTGTTAATCTTATTCTTTAATGTATACTGCTCCAGTGATTTTTTTTTAAACTGCTGTGTGCTTCTTTCAGTAGGAAAGTGGTGTGTGGGTATGAATGCATGTGTATGTTTGTTCCATATTAAAGCATCATTTTTATTCTCTTTTAGATAAGGTAAAACTGTACATATAATTTTTGAAATACATCATCAATCTTTTCTCAAAAATGTGCTTCTTATTATCTTAGACATGCATATTTATCTCCAAATTATTATTTGAGTAAAGGTATCTTTTGTTTTTGTGCTAAAACCTTAAACAGTAACAGGTTAAATGGGAAAAATAATCTCCAAATACTACAAACAACCTAGCATAGTATTCACACAATCAAATTGCTACCATTTCTTTATTAAGACTTGGAAAGCAAATTGCCCACCAGGTCTTCACTCAATTGAACCTTCATTCAATGTTGCTTCTTTCTAAAACTATGTAATCCTTTTTGCTTTGTTTTTTCACTGTTTAAAGTTTTCTTATGGCATAGGATGACTTTAATGAGAGATGCCTCAGGCACTGTAAGCAGGATTCCCTTTGCAGATATGCAGCTGTAAGGCCTACTGTAGAAATTGTTCAAATCAATAGAGAGTATCTCTGTTACTTCAAAGGAATTTGAACAGGCAGAAGAGAGTGCCACCATCTTTACATACAAAGTGAATGTTTTCAAGGTGATCTGGGTATTTTTAAATCTGGGCAATATGTAAAATCTTTTCCTGCAGTTGTCTATTGCCCTGATCAGGCTAAGTGCTGATAGTCTTTTTAGCAGCTATGCTACCAAGGAAAGTTACAGAGACATTGTTGTGAAAGCATTTAAACCCTTTTTTCTGAAAGCCATCCAGATCAGTGTTTTTCAAGCACGGTGACTTTAAGGTGTGTAGACTTCAGCTCCCACAATTCTCCAGCCAGCATGCTGGGAGACGAAGTTCGTACATCTTAAAGTTGCCAACTTTCAAAAAGGCTGCTCTATATAGTGATGAATGTGTGTGTGTGTGTGTGTAAAAGAAAATAAAGACTATTTTTGTTGCTCTCATAATATCATTCACAATATTTTTATGATTTGAAGACCCATTGACAGGTTGATATATCACAAAGGCTACCCGCTGATATCTCTGAATGCCACAATAACTAGAACAAAGAAAGAATAGTGAATAGGGAGAAGTAAGTGAGGTTATGAGACAGATTTAAAAATTAATTATAAGAGTTACATATTTAAATGTCCATTGTTTCATATCACACATACTGAACTGCATGCTTTTCAAAATAATAAAATCCTGAGTCAGGGGTTCCTACCCAAATACATATGGGTATGATGAGTGTCAGCAATATCTCATGCTTAGAGACAACAAAACAAAAATGCTACTTCCAGTTCTAAAGGCTCAGTAGTCAATTCTGTGGTAATCAAATGTGAGAGTGGTTGCAGGTTTCTGTTATTGACATATGCTTTATTTTTCATAAGAACAAAACACCCTTTCATTATTTCATTTATCAGTGCATTATTTTAAACAGATTTTAACTGTTTAACTGCATTGTTTAAAATAAATGCCTATTTTGTATGAAATGTTTACTTGCATAACTGCTTTTCTTTTCTCAGCAGATGTTCAATATTTTTAAATTTCAAGATTAAAATATTCTTTATAATGAATTTTGTTTTGATACTTTAGACGTTCCAATATTTTATGAATAGTTTTTATGTTATAATTTGAGCATCCGAAAACAGAAAAATACTCGGATGATTTTGGCTATCTTTTTCAAATATATACAAATTGTTGTAGCTTATTTCTCACTAATTTATAAATGATCATTGTGATCCAGAGTTTGATTATCAGCAAGAATATATGTAGAATTTATGCTTTGTAAAATTTCATTATTTCGTTAGCATCTTCTTTCTGCATCATCTCTTCTTCTTCCAATTTACACCTATTTTATACACTTTTATAAAATCAGATAGGAATGTTTATTTTTTTATATACTATGCTCTAACTCATTTATGTTCATGCACAAATATTATGCATCTATGAAATCTAATTGTTATTTTAATGCAGTTACCTTTTGACAGTTAGAGTACAATTATTTTGTTTCAAAATGTGCTTTTGCTCTAAAGAGTAAACTTTTCAGTTTAATCAACAATCATAAACACATAAATATTGCTTAAAATTGATGATACTAAGCTCCTGAAATAATGAAAATATACCGTATTTCCCCCAAAATAAGACCCAGTCTTATATATTTTTTTGCCTCAAAAAGAGGCACTAGGTCTTATTTTCAGGGGATGTCTTACCTTAGGACAAGGGTAGGCAACCTTGGCTCTTTTATGATTCGTGGACTTCAACTCCCAGAGTTGAAGTCCACAAGTCATAAAAGAGCCAAGGTTGCTTACCCCTGCCTTAGGACCACCACAGCCAGACCTCCCATGCCCCAACACCTGTCATGCCGCTGCTTGACTTCTTCAGCAGCCCCTTGCTGCCAGATGCCACGTGGTGCATTGCACCGGCATCACCAGTCATGGCAGGAGGTTGTGCATGGTGCTTCATGCCAGTGCTGCCAGTCATGGCAGGAGGTTGTGCGGTGCTTTGGGCCATTTACAGGAGGCCGCATGGTGCTTTGAGCCATTGCTGCCGGTTGCAGCAGGATGCCACAGGGCGCTTCGGGCAGTAACCGCTGGTCGTGGCAGGATGCCGCATGGCATCCTGCCGCGAGAAGTGGCAACAGCCTGAAGCGATGCTCGGTGTCCTGCCGGTGTCCTGCAATGGCCCAAAGCACCATGAGGTGTCCTGCCACAAGGAGTAGCAATGCCCTGAAGCACTGCTTGGCATCCTGATGCGAGGAGCAGCAATGGCCCAAAGCACTGTGTAGCCTCCTGCTGCAATCAGTGACAAGTTTTGGGGCATGGGAGGCCTGCCTGCGGCAGTCCTGCCAGTAAGGTAAGTAGGTGCGGGGCGCATGGGGCAGCTCCACCCCTCTATCCCCCCTAGCTTGATTTTTAGGCGTGTGCCTTGCCCCAAAACTAGGGCTTATTTCTGGGGTAGGGCTTATATTAGGCCCACTCCCAAAAATCAAGCTAGGGCTTATTTTCAGGAAAACATGGTATATCTTCTGTATTTCTGGATGTTGCTTTTTTACTCTTTTACTCAGAATAAGGGGGCATTTTAATTACTGGTACCTCCATTCCAACATAATCATTTCTATTTAACTATTTGAGAGAAAATTTGTTTTAGAAGAGCATGCAACTTCTTCATAGGTGTCCCTATCTCATTATGTGCAAGACTCCTAGAATAGAATAGAATAGAATAGAATAGAATAGAATAGAATAGAATAGAATAGAATAGAATAGAATAGAATAGAATAGAATAGAATAGAGCTGGAAGGGACCTTGGAGGTCTTCTAGTCCAGCCCCCTGCTCAAGCAGGAGAACCTATACCATTTCAGACAAGTGACTGTCTACTTAAAAACCTCTAGTGATGGAGCTCCCATGATTTCTGAAGGCAAGCTGTTCCACTAATTAATTGTCCTCACTGTTATGAAGTTTCTCCTTAATTCCTGGTTGCTTTTCTCTTTGGTCAGTTTCCAACCATTGTTTCTTGTCCTGCCCTCTGGTACTTTGGAGCATAGTTTGATGCCCTCTTCTTTGTTGCAGCCTTTTGCTAGGCATAGTCTTTAGGGCAGCTATGTGAGCTTTCCAGAGGACATGGGTGCTTTAAAATATTGAGGTCTGCTCCTCATACCAACTGTGAAACACTTATTTTGCACAATTTGCATAGCCCTAACATTAGATGAGGTGGAAATGAGTAAACAAAAATGAAGAAGTTGTATAAAACTTTGTGAAGAAATAAATCTAAGATGGGCTTTAAACATGCAAGTTTATTTTTTTATTTTCTTATTTCTCAAAATATAACTGAAATAAACCAGAATTTCTCAAATTCATCCATCAGAGCTTCATCTGTAGGCTGGCCCTTGTAGCATTGAGTTTGAGAGCTCTGAGGTTGGGTTAGCCCTATAGAACTATGGATACTAACCAATAAAGAAGCTATCTAAATGTTCAAGCAAAAATTAAACAGCTCTGCAGCCCATCCTCAATCTTCAATTTTTTACCATGACATATACATTACATTTTGTCTTCTGCTCACCTACAGTATGTGTGTTTATATGTGCATATCTACACGGACACTATTGAAAATTAAAATATGCATTTCAAAGAAGTTAGAGGTTATTTATCAATTTGCCAACCAATAATAATTATATAAACATAAACAAATCAGAGGGATATTAATCTTCTCATCCTCCCCCGCCCAAAGTAAACTCATGTAATATTATCTGATGCTTGATCCCATTTTTCCTGTCCAACTTCCCCTTAAATTTATTTCTTTGATATTGTTAAGAATGGAATCCTTTAGCAACTTAACTGGGAATACAATTGAATTTCCTTGAAAAAATACATTTGATTTACTTTTCCATGAAATTAAATTATGGAAAGTTTTGAAATCTCTTTTTTTTTTTTTGCATTATTAAAATACAAGATTTAAAAGTTGAAACTAGATCACATATGAGTTCAAATGTATTATACAGAGGTATACCAACCAGTTTGCAGCAAACCAGTAAACCATACTTGGCAGCTCATCTGAAGCTATTTAGGTTGAATCTGTCTGTATAAAAGCAAGCATTTGGCCTTATTAGTTGCAACATTTTAATTAGATTATTAAGGATGGTGCAAATGTATTACAGAGTTCTCTTCTCACATACACACATACACACCTCAGCTTTCTTTAGTTCCCTGGAATACTAATACCCTCAATGGGTCTCTTGCAACATAATTAACATTAGGTTTATAGTCTATTGAGGCTGGGGAGGGAAAACAACAGCTCTGCCTTGGATGAAAGGAGGAGGGGTCTGAGAAAGAATGGGAAACAGGGGAGTTTTACTTTCTGTGGTCACCTAGTGTGAACTTTCTGGATACAGAAATAAAGGGGAAGAGCGAGGAAAACAAGGGAGAGAATAAGGCAAATAAACTAACCCCAAGACGAACCTGGTTAATTAAATCATTTCCAGAATAAGCTAACTTTGGGAGATTGGGGAATAGAATTGTTCTCCTTTAAACCTGGGGAAAGAAGTCTTCCTCTGAGATAGGAGTATAATTGTCTTGAATGCAACCAGGGCTTCTGAAGCTCTCTCTGTTAAAAAAAAGAGGTGGGGAGGGGGAGAGAAGGAAAAGAAATAAATTCCAGGTAATTAAAAACTTGTACCTCTATAATATGATTATGAATAACAACCCCAAAAAATGTTTAAACTGCAATGCTCAGAATTCCCTGAAAGCATACTTGAAGTCCAAATATACAGCTGTTTTATTTTTTATTTTTTATAATAAGACTTTATTCAGTTTCAACACAAGATAGAATACAAAGAAACAGGGTAAAAAAATAAGGGGAAGAAAAGGATGGGGAAAAACAAAATTGGGGGATGCAAAACTTGTGGGAGGTTTTTCTGGCAAAGTTCCAAGGGAAAGGAGAGAAACAAAGCCAGAGAAATTCCCAACAGCTTTACCTAACACACTTTGTACACAATGTACACAATGAAACAGAGCATCGGCCTTTGAGAACAAGCCAGAATAGAGCCAACAGAGACAGGATAAAGATTGTTAGTGAGATAGCATGTTTTATGCCAATATAGTTTGATTGATTTGAGGATGGGCAGAGAGAGAGAAGTTTATCTTGGTAGTATGGGGGTGGGGAAGAGCCCAAAGTATGCTTGGAAGAATAATAAAATTTTATTTATTTATTTCTATCCCACCTTTGTTATTTTACAAGTAACTCAAGGTGTAGGAAATAGGAAGCTTCATACATATCATACACAGAGGAAAATCTCCTAAAATATAAATTTTGGGTACTTTCCAACAAGTCAGCCCTATATTTCCATAGAGTTTGTGTTTGCCACCTAATGTGTGAAAAAATAATCAGGTTTGAAGGAGAGTTTAGATTTTATAAGGAATATTCAGCTCTTAAGGGTTGTTTTTGTAGCAGCTGGGATTGGTAATTGTTAATTCCCCCAAACTAGACTCCGGGAGCTCTGATTAATAAGATTTACTAGGAAGAAGGTTAAAATAATAACATTAAGGCAAATACTTTCCTTCAAATGAGAAACCTCTATATATGCTCAAATCAAGGCAGCAGATTCTGTTTCTTTCTCCTATTTTCTTTGGAGCTTTTGAGATTGAAGAATTACAATGTTGACATTCACAAAATCTGGATTTTTCTTATTGAAGGATGCCTTGGTGCTCATTTCTATTTCTTTCCTCCTGGTTCAGGAAATAAATATGAAATAGAAATTTACAAAATTTCTTATAAACTTATAACTTGTAGGAAAAGATATAACTGGAAAATGTTGTATTCTGTAAAAGATTCCCAATAATCCTAAAGAAAAATATATTTCGGCATTATAGTGATTACACAGAGAGATGTGAATTCCTGAAAATGGAATGGGTAATAGAACAACTGGGGGAAAATAAGGGTATTACCCTCTTGAGGCTGTTTTTTTCCCCAATGGAAAAACATTTTTTTTAACTATATGAAATATATCCTAATTTTCATTTTCATTTGTATATACAATGGTTGAAATTTGTTCTGTGCTTGTAAATAAATTGCACAATAAAACAAACGTGAAATGTTAAAGAATCTTCTAACTTTCAATAGGCAAACCTTGTTTTCAGACGTTCATAAATGTGATTAAAAAAGAATTACTTTTAATTTATTGTTTCTTTCCTTTTTCTGCATAGGAAACAAATAAAGAAATACAACATTCTGCCTTTTGTACTTCCATTTATAACAGATTTTATCTCCATGCCTAGCATATCTATGGGTCTATCTGTCTCTTTCTTTCCCCCTTTCTGTATAATCTTCAATTTAAACACCGTGTCTCTGAAGTTAAGGAGTTAAATTGAACTTTTTTCTACTCAATAATCCTTTGATTAGAAATCTTATTGTTTGGCTTTATAACACTTGGAAATCTGTCTCCATAGTTATATAACTTGACAGAACAATCTTACATAAATTTATTCAAAGGTAACTTATTATAGTTAAAGGAAGTTTCTTTCTAAATTAGTAAATGTGTGGTTATAACTCTGAATTAATGATCTTGAAGCATAGTTCAATTAAATATTGTATCTATATTATTCCATTTTTCAATTCATTCACTAATGCAGGAATAATTCCAATTTATAACTTAATATTTCTAGCAAATATGTTTCCTCATGTTTGTACTTTGAAAATGGTTGAGTGGACTAGAGGAAACAAGTTATGCATTAAACAACATTAGTATGTTCGCACAGCTTTTAGATATCTGTATTTATAGTTTAATACCCTAATCATTTTCACTATTGAATTTCTATTATAATATAAAGAGATCATAAATGCTTTAAAGCATTAAATAGGAAGGGTGCTGCATTTATTTAAATAAATAAAATCAGTTTGCCCTATTTGTCCAACATTGTACATTATAACACCAAAAGTAAGCTTTGCCTTAAGCTTCTGTTCTTCCACAGTATTTAAGATTTGATTTTAAAGCAAAAAGCATCATTTGGTGGCATACAAATCAACCAGAAATAACATAATAAAAATAGTCTTATGCAAACTATTTTTTGAGCCAAATTATTTTGCATTTAAATATTTTTTTAGTCTAAAGGGCAAATGTAGCAGGAAGAGTTTTTCAGACTATAATTCTGGTAATTTTCTAGAGCAAATGAACTTTTGTTTTCTTCTGTTTCTGACATTATCAATTTTTAGAACCACCCAATTCATGATGACTTGAACCAGCAAATCTGCTGAGAAGACAACTCCAATAATCGTTATTATAGATTATTATAGATTCCTCAGGCTCTGACTTTGTAGAGAAGAACTTCTTGCTTTGCCAGCATTGATTAGAGGAGCCATTGGATTGTTGGCTGTCTGAGGCAGGCTTTGTTATTTAAAAAAATGGATTCAGTAAATGAAGACACTGAGTCTGAAAATGGAGAATCAGATTCAAGGCTGGCTGAGTGCCAAGACTAAAACAAGATGGCAGTTAAAAAGAGGCAATCAGTGGAGATTGATGCAACTCCTTTTGAAGAAAAGTTGTCACTTCCATTAATTAACAAGGCTGGAGGCTCTTGTTTTGTAGGATCATCTCCCAATATCTGTTCTATTAAAAATAATTTTACTGCTTTTTGACCTATATGACTGTGTAAATCTTTATCTAGTAATGTCCATTGAGAATTAAGTGTGCTAGTATACTGTAACAACTATTCTCTCTGTGTATGCACGTACTGTATGTTCTTTTGCAGACAATAGCTGAGTAAGAAAAAATCACTTTGAGGAATGTAAAGGTTTAATAAAATAAAGACCAAACATATATTGAATCTTAATATTTGCCTTAATAATTGATTATATGACCACAAGTCGTTGCTGACTTGTAGGAACCACATAGATTTTTTTGTCTATGACAATCTGTCTGTAATGTGATCTTACAGGTCCTCCAATGGTGCTCTCATTGCCACTGGAATTTATTCCATTCACCTTGTTGCTTCTTGTCGTCTTATTTCCTTCTACCTTACCCAGCATTGGAATCTTCTCCAGGGAGCTAATACTTCACATAACCTTTCTGAAGTAGGATAATTGGAGTTCGGTATTTGTGCCTTAAGTGAGAACTTCATTTTGATTTATTTGATTACCAGTATCCAGAGTCTTCTCCAAATCAAAGTTCACAAAAGTCAATATTCTTCCTATCCTTCTTTGAAGTCCAAGATTTGCTTCCACAGAGTATCACAGGGAATACTATTGTTTGCAAAATTCTAATATTTGTAGGTGTAGATCTATCAAGACATCTTAATATTTTTCTGAAGTCTGTTTATCATGTTCTAGTTTGCAAATATCTGATAATGAGGTTCTTAATGAAGTGATACATTTCAATTTGTTTAAGAATCTGAAAGAAAAATCATGGAAGTAACAAGATTAGTGAAGAGAAGGGTAATTTGCTAGCACAGCAGAAGTGGACAAAACATTGAGTTTCATTCTCAACTTTAAAACCTGTATACTTTAACAGTTTCACAATGCAGACTTAGGTTGAATTTGTTCATTGGAACCAGAGATTCTACTTATACAATATAATTTCAGACAGATACTTTATACTTTCTTGTAAAGACATTTATGCCTTATTGAAGAAGAGAATACATGTTGCTCAGGGTTGAACTGTAGGGTTCTTGATGCCATCTAAACTCAATTGCTTGCTTGTAGATGTTTCATTACCCAACTAGGTAACATTATCAGTGTGGTAATATACACCTTTGAAAAATAGGTGATCATCATAGAATTAGAAAGTTGGAAGGAATTATTTAACCTACTTGGTCCAGCCCACTGCTCAATACAATTAAAGCACTCCCAACAGATAGTTTGAGCAGATTCAATGGAGAGCTCACCAGTACAAAATTTACCTGATTCTACTATTAGAAAATTCTTCCTCATTTTCACTTCAGCTTTCTGTAGATGTTATTGTTCTGGACAATTTATTTTGTCAAAAGAAGTGTTTAAAGGATATTGATCTAACCAACCTCAGAAAACAACATTATCATTACAATAAATATTAAGATACTCTTTTAAAACACCACCTAAAGATTAAGAAGCTTCTGGGAACTAAGAACAACTGCAGGAATGTAAATCTCTCATCATTTGCTTCCTTTTCTTCTGTAAATATGTGTTGAAAAAGTTAAAAGAGCAATTACAATTTAATATAAAAATGGTTTTTACTTACAGAGCTTATACACAACTTGGATTCAACCTTTAACAAAGGAAGTTGGGTTATGTACTTCACAACACAAATAATTAGAAAGTATTGTTTTTATCTCCTAAGACAAGGCTTTTCAACCAGTGGTACGGGTACCACCTGTGGTACATTGGCACCTGGCAGGTGGTACGCGACCATCCTAGAAAAGTGGTAGCGGGGGAGGGGAATGAGCTGAACCGGTGGCAGCACCGCACAAGCCTGAGCCAGAGATGGCTGGAGCTGCAGGGCTGTCAGGGCTCAGCGGAAGTGCCAGGATGAGCGCCAGGCTCCAGTTGGAGCTCGACGCTGATCCTGGTGCTTTTGAGCCCAGAAGAAGCGCCGATCAGCTGGAATGTTGCAGCATCTCCAGGGTCTTGTGATTTACATTCAGATGCTTGGCAACTGATTCATATTTATGACGGTCACAGTGTCCCAGGGTCATGTGAAGTGACCAAAACCTGCTGCAACCACCCAGTAGATGGGGGGAATAAAAACCAAACACCCCCCCACCCCATCCCCACTGCCAATCCTCAACAGAAATGCTCACAACAATGAAAATCTCGGACAGGAGGAAGAGCATCGCTGGGTAGGCAGGCAGATGTCTTGCTCGGCTGTGCCTTGGGGGGCACTTTTTCAGTGCCATTGTAACTTTGAACAGTCACTAAGCGAACTGTTGTAAGTTGAGGACTACCTGTACTTCATCACTTTTTTCCTTTTGGGGGGGTCATCAAGTTTTTGACACCTTGCTAGGCGACTGGTGGTACTCGGATGTTGCCATATCTTAAAAGTGGTACAATGGGTGAAAAGGTTGAAAAGCCCTGTCCTAAGAGACTACGAATAATCAAGATTAGACCAAGGATACTGAGATTATATTTATATCTTATGGCAGTTTCTTAGGCCTATCCCCAATTTTTAGCAAGAAGTTGAAGAAATTGGTATCAATCTTGCTAAAGAACTCATTTTTGTTGACAATCATTGTCGACAAACTCTGTCAAAAATAAGGGAGTCCATGCTTTGGGCAGAGGCTGACCATAGAACAAATAAAAGGAGTTTAGCTTATGACAATGTGTCTTCATCAAATATTTTTAGTACTGTGCAGAAGACAATCCCTCACTCGGTTTTGGTTATTTTAGAACAATAGCAGCACTCTATTATTAAGTTAGGTATGAAATGGAATGGAGAACTTTCCTTATTTTTTTTTTTTAATTGAATGCAAAAAGCTTTTATTTATTCTTTATAAATTAGCCCAATCAATGGTCAAAGTTGAGACACACGCCCAAGCAAATGGATCAAAGAGAAGAGAAATAACTCTACAATGCCCAATGCTAGTAAGCAATTCAGCAACTTCCAGTGAATAAAGTTCAAACCGTAATGATTTTGATGCAAAGAAATTACTTTAAAAGTCCAAATGGGCAGTAAAAATAGAATTGTAAAAAAATTCAAAGTAAATAAATAATCTAAGAAGCTAAAATCTAGCACTGTTTAACATTATAGATGTATCTAAAGACAAAATCCTGTCACAAGGAAAAGGTCAGTTGTTTATCAAGCCAAATGACTGCTGAAGTAGAACAATCCTCATTTCCTCTTTTGTCTGAAGATATAATTATGGTTAATCCCATTTACTGTAAATGTAAGAAATCTGCTATTAAATTGTTTAGTAAAACTGGCAACCCTAAATCTTTTCCTAACAAATTAGCTTTTATAAATTACCCCAAATCCAGAGAAATGTTATCTTAGTTTTATTGGAAATTGCATTTGTTCAAACATTGCATCATCAATTTTTGTCAATTATTATAAATAAGATTAATGAGGTTAAGTTTTAGGATTTTGTACAATAAGGACAATTGCTACATTGAAAACAATATAGATAGCAGAGAGTATATTTAATCTTTATAAGAAAAGTATCTTAGTAGCTCATTTTTACAAAATCCAATACATCAGTTATGGAAGTCTGAAGTCCATCTAGTCAAACTACTGGAAAAAGGAATTAATCAGTCAAATCCAGCTTTAAAGTCTAAAAATAAATTAATATATACCTCTTCTACTAAATCAAATTCTTCATCAAGAGAAATAGACATCAAGGATGAAAATAGTGAAGACTTAGTACTTCTTGTTTCAACTGCTTTAAAAGCAGAGATATCTTTAGTAAAGCACTAGGAACAATATGCTATCACTGTCCTATTAAAATTAAAATATTTAACTTAATTACCATAAATATTTATTTTTGCCAGCTAAAATAGACTATAACATTAATTAAATTTGGGTAAGAATTGGAACAATATAGTCTGCTTCTAATTCCTCATATAGAACATACTTTGCAATTCTGGGTGATTTATATGCCAGAATTAACAGTAATAATGATGCTCTAGTAACCAGGTAAGATCAGAGCATCAATTACCCAGGTTTTTGTTTACCCAGTTCTGTAATAAATAAAATTTAATAATTTCAAAGATGCAACAGCACAGGATCATCCCAGTGAATTTACATTTAATTGTGGGTAGGGAGCAACAGTGCTACATTACTGTCTAGTATTGTCAATCTAACAGATAAACAACAGGACAAGAATAGAATAGAATAGAAACTATACTTCATTCAGTTAGCTACAGTAACAAAAACTTGCAAATCTTTTTTCCCTCCCTGTTGTAAGCACTGAGTCAGAGACGAACCATCTTGAGTCTCTTTCTAATACTATCTGTTTTCCCAAAGCTTAAAGAATATTTTGCCCTCATTTCTTTAAAGCCCTTCATAGCAAGGAGATGGGTAATTTGAGGGATCAGTTCTTCCTGATTATATCTACCTGTACCATCAAGTCTGGCAGAAGAGGTATGTTGTGGGTCCTGTCTGTGAGGAGATTGATGGGATCCATTGATGGGACCCAGAAGACAAGCCTTTTCTGCCATGTCATTTGCCCTGTGGAACATTATTCCTACACTACCACTGCCACCACCACCCCAAGCTGTGATTGGCCTCATCTCTGCCAACTTTTTGGAAGTCCCTTAAAACTTGGTCATGCCAACAGGTCTGGGGATCCCAGGGAGATGGTACAAGGTGGCTTTAATTTTCCTCCTTGTTATTGCTTGGGTTGTCTGAAGAAGCTTCTTGGATAAGAAGCGAAAGGAAAAAACAAAGTCCAGTTGCCTTTTGAAAAAACACTTTTGGGACAACCATGACCTGGATGAGTGACATATTGCTTGAGTTTGTGGGTAAGATAAAAAGTGTTAAGACAACCAGAAGCTTTTAGTGCACTTATTTTATTTGTTGTTTCATATGTACACATGAAGCTACATGAAGCTACAAAAGTCATGCTGCCATTGTTGTTTCACATTGCATTTTTTTTTTGAGTAGGGGCTTTAGGATTGTGCAAAAATAAGCCTAGGATTGCATGTGACCTCTAAGCCATAGCCTGCCCATCCTTGTGCTTGTCTATTCCTTGATCTCTCTCTATCTCTCATCAACAAAGTTTCTAATTAGATCTACATCTCTAAACATCCCCCTCATTATTGATTTTATAATGATCTCTCTCCCCCTCCCCATGCCCAGCAAAGTTTGGTATGATCCCCTAGGGTGTGATCTTGCTTTTGTTCACTCATCAATTCCTGCTAACTAAGAGTCTGATTTGTGAGACTTTCACTCAGGAGCAGAGATATTGCCATGTTAATATCTAAATATAGGACTCTTTGAAAAATGACTACATGTAAATTATTCTTATTTCTGTGAGTAGAAAACTGTTTTGGATCTTGTTTTAATGCAATATTACACTGGGATTGAAATTAAATCTCATGTGATTTCCTTTCTCCACTTTGAATAGCATAATTAGGAGTATAAGAATTGTGCTGATCAAAAATATTTAATAATGTTTCATTTTAGAAAAACACAATCTGCTGTAAATTAATGTTTCTTTCTTCGCCTTATCTCTAGAGTGGGATCAGGGTGAAGAATGAAGACACTATCATTTCTCCAAATGAAGAAGGATAACTTTATTTAATGAAACAATCCTTTGAATTTTTATTGCCCTTTTTATCTGATGGGATTTACATTGATAGCTGGTCATTCAGATACTGAAGAGCCATTATGCAATTCAATTAAGCATTATGACAAAAACATGATTTTTGATCCTATAGTAACTTTTTAAAGATGATTTAGGGAATAGGATCTCCTTTTTGTTTTGAAATAAAAAAACTATCCTATAGGTTTTCTTGGTATAAATAATATTGGCAGTATGTTTCAGTCATATTTTCATGATTATAATATAGGTCTTGACATAAACTATGCATAGAATTAAACGTCAGGGGGACTGGAATTCTCAACAGCCAATTTTCATTTATAAAGTACAACTAGAGTCTGAACCTGTTAATTTGGTATGCTGTTCAAGTAAATACATTATAGAAACAATTTATGTTAGCACTGAAATAAGAGAGCTGGGCTATACTTGCTCTTTGTATGCAAAATAAAATAATTTTCTTTTATCGACTTGATAATTGGAAGCAGTCAGAAGAAAGATGAGGTAACTCTATTAGTTTTGAAGAACTGGACTATTCTGAATAAGGTCATTTAGTTATATGTCAATGATTAGAACCTTTAAGAGTAGCAACACCAGGCAACACCAGGCAAGCGCTAAAAATTCCTGATTCTTCTCTCTGCACTGCACGGAGACATTACATGCCTATTGTTTTCATATTCAACTGAGTCTCATTTTAGCCTTGAGTATTGTATGAACTTAGCCTGAGTAGTTAGTTTATGGTTCATGTGCCATGCCACCTTAGGAAATTGGATTAATTAAGTAAACATTGATTAAGTTGAGTTAACTGTGTGTTAATTTTCCCTGCTAGCTTGATGAAACCAGGAGGATTCCCGCAGGGGTCTCTAAGTTTACATCAGTCTGCAACAGCAGTGCTTAAGCATGGAGGATGGAGAGGAGGAAGACATATGAATGATAAATCAATGGGATGTGTAGTCTGGTGTCAAGGAGAGCTCAATTTGAATTGGTTACAGGAGGTTTGGCCAAGTGTTGATTTTCTAGGAAGTTAATCAGGCAGAAACCAGGTGAGGGATACCAAATGGGGCATTCATTACATTTCTTCATTTGTTGGTAATCCAGAAAAATCTGCTGCTCAGATTTTCACAATAATGTTGGGAATTGAGACAGCATTTCAATTTGGGATATTTCTGAATCTGTTTTAAAAACAGACTTTATGGACAAGGACGTTTATGAATGCAGATTCAATTCAACATTTCTTAATTTATTTGGATTTGCATCTGAAAGAAACAGTGCAAGAGTATTCCAATATCCAATAAAAATATACTTTGATGTAGTTGACATATTTAAATATATCACTGGTAATTGTCATGGTAATTCAGCAATGAGTTACAGGTAGTCTACAACTTAGGACCAAAAATGAGCCAAAATGTCTGTTGCTAAATGAGATAAGTGTTAAGTGAGTTTTGTCTCATTTTATGACCTTCTTTGCTACAGTCACTGAATCACTGCAGTTGTTAAGTTAGTAACATGGTTGTTGAGTGGATCTGGCTTCCCCATTGACTTTGCTTGTCAGAAGGTCACAAAAGGTAATCACATGTCCCCAGGACACTGCAACCATCATAAATACATGCCAATTGCCAAACATCTGAATTTTAATCGTGGAGATGCTGTAATGGTCATAAATGTGAAAAACAGTCATAAATCACTTTTTTTCAGTGCCTTTGTAACTTCAAACAGTCACTGAATTAATGGTTGTACATCAAGGACTACCTGTAGTATGTTGGGAGTTTACATTGCATATTTAAATGAATAGTTGATCATCAGATTTAGTTGTCACCCAAAGATAGCAGGATCCACCCCATTCCAAAACCTGATAATATGTGATACACCCTCCCAAAAGAAGGATAATAGATGGCAAGTTTTCCTTGGGGTGGCCTACTCTACTTCTGATGGTTATTCCTATCAGCACTAGAACAGAATGGTTCTAACTCTTGAAACATGATCTAGACAAATGAGAGGGAAAGATAATGGGATGTATCCTTGATATAGTCCATCTTTGTGAGAAAGAGGGCTGTTTATTGTTCTGTGAGGTGAACATAGGTGCATGATCATTTTAGAGCCAGTTTAGTTTAATGGTTAAGACACCAGGCTAGAAACCTGGAGCCTGTGAGTTCTAGTCCTGCCTTAGGCATGAAAGTCGGTTGTCCCTTTCTCTCTCAGCCCAACCCATCTTGCAAGGTTGTTGTTGTGGGGAAAATAGGAGGAAGGAATGTTAGGTATGTTCAGAGCTTTGAGTTATTTCTAAAAATAATAAAGGCAGGATAACAATGAAAATAAGTAGTCATGCTATATATTAATACAATTTCATGTGTTGGTCTCTCCTTCCCTCCATTGAAACCTTTTTCTGATAAAGGTTGTGGTGTCATTTCTACAAATCTAGCTCTTGAGAAACTTTTCATCCATTTCTGTATTTTCTTAGAGGCTTTCCTGTCTATGATACGGGCCCCTGCTAAGCTTTTGTTTTTTTAAAATCATCATGACTAACAGAAAAATATAACAGTTTAGAACAACTATTGTTGAGAACAATATCTATTTAACTGAGAAAGAAAATAATGCTCTGGTTTTTCCAAGTTTTTCAGGGCATTTCTGTGGAAGAGAATCCATGTGACTTTCTTGATTTTAATGAATATAATTGATTTTTGCCCTGAAGGCATGTTATTCAACATAATACATCTTTATTCTGAATGTCAGTTTGCCAAAATTGCCTGAAAGTGCAAGGTTTATCTTTTTACCAATCTTCAAAACTTGAAAAAGAACAACAAAAGTTTCCTTCCTACCAAATAGCCTGTTCAGTCCTGAATTTTCATTTGCATCCATGTCTGCCAAGGAAACCTGTTCTGAGGCAAGTGAATAGTTTTCTCAGTAAGTGTGAATATATGTCTGACACTTTGCTTGAGCTTCCTAACCATGTTAGAACAACAGTAACAAAAAGCAGAAAAATAAAGCAGAGAGCCTTGCTGCAAAACTATGCTGTTCCATTAGAATACATTCTCATATGTTGTAGGCATCTGGCCACAAGGAATATTACATTAACAAAAACTCGATAATTAGTCATATTTGCTTTCAAGTATCACTCTATTTTCACTTTATTCCTTTATTTTTTTTCCCTTTTGACAGCAGAATTAGAACGGAACTTGTTAAATGATTTGGTGATAATCAATGAATCTTTACTCATTAATGCAAGCCTTGGTGCAGATTTAATTAGGCTGAAAAGCAAGTGCATTTGTCATTTATTTTTGAGGCCATCCGTTTCAGTTATGCATTTTTTTTCTGGAGACATACTCGGAAAAATGATGATTAAAGTTAGTTTTCTTTTCCTAAAATAAATAAATGTAGCCATGCGGTTGGAACCTGGCCCCTTGAACTCTGAACAGGAGGAGAAATCTGCAGTGGCCTTCTGGGAGATGTAGTCTCCATCAAAGGCAATGAAATCAAAGTGTAAGGGAGTAGAACTACAGGGCCCAGCAACTCAGAGGAGGAAAAGGAAGAGGCAGCCTCTGGAGGAGAGACTGGAAAAAAGCGGGAAAGAAAGGACTGAGTAGGGGAGAGAGAGTCAGTGTCATTCTGAGGGAGAGAGAACTGCTGTGGCCTTCTGGGCTCTGGATGGCATAGGAGAGGGGACAATCCTAGTCCAGTTGACAGCCCAATCCACCTCACAGGGTTGTTGTGGGGAAAATAGGAGGTGGAAGGAATAGTAGCTTTGATTCGCCACTTTGAATTATTTATAAAAATAATACAGGCAGTATAACAATCTAATAAATATATAAAACTCCTCTAGGTGTGAGAGGCAGCTGGAGGATTGAGGGCCAGTTGATTTTTCTTAGCCCAAACCACCTCACAGGACTATGTAGTAGAGAAGAAAGGAGCATGAAGTATGTATGTTGCCTTGAGTCATCATCATCATCATCATCATCCTCATCATCATCATCCTCATCATCATCATCATCATCATCATCATCATCATCCTCTTCTGTTTTTAAAATTAAAATAGTCCCAAAGAAATAAAGTTAAAATTGGGAAGGGAGTTTGATGGGCATGTTGGAGTCCATGAGCAACTTGCTGTTACATCCTACTCTGTAATTCTGCTAGCAAAGAAAATGTGATCTGGCCAAAGTTATGTTTTTCCTGGTACCTTCCAGGTTAGACCAGAGCCAGGCACATTATGTGGTACTCTTTTGGATGAGCTCTCAGCCAAGTTTTATGTATAATTATGGACCTAAAAATAAGAAATGTCATGCTATTATCTTCACTGGCTACCTGTTTATTTTATCCTTGCACAGGATTCTTTAACTCTTTTTGCATAGGCACCCATAACAATCCACAATGATGTCTAAATGACATCATTGTGACGTGCATCATGACATTATCATACAAATGGGACTACTTATCTGTGCAAGCAAATTTGTCTCATAATTTGCATCCTGACAATAGGGCAAGTATATTGTCATTTTCTCTGTCCACCCCCTCCCCACCTCGGTCCTTCTGCAGATGCCTCTGCTCCTAGAGGATCTCTCTCATTGTGTGGGTGTTGTGCAAATATGTGGAAATCATTCCAAAATGTCCAATAGTTAACATAATTTGTGATAATGTTCTAAACTTCCTGGGATGCTATTCTGCCAGATGCAATTACCACAGGTACTAATTTAAAATCTAACTCAGTAATTTCCACTGGCTTACATCTGTGACCACAATACACAGAACGTGTGATCTGAGAAAGCACTTCAGACAGACCCCACTGTTCGTTCTGTTTTTCAGTAATTTCCTTGTCTGGGTTTAGAGAAAATAGCACTTGGTATTTACAGCGATAATTTAGAGAATTGGTTGTTATCAGGAAAGGAGACATGGGTCTGATTAAAGTTTTTATGTGAATGAGATCTGTAACTGTATACATTATTAATGAAGTCAGGGTAATTGTAAAGTTTTATGACTTAGGGATCAGTAGAAATTGGTTCCATGGTCATTTTGAGAAATTACGAGAATATGCCTCGCACTGTGGGTGCTGATAGCTTAGCATTAGTCATGGTCTTCCTGCAGCCATGGCCTGTGACAGCACTTAATGATAGTCATTTTGTAGCGTGACCATGCATTAGAATAGATTTATAAGAGCATAAAATGTCAGATACCAAAATGGAGAGTTATCTGTCAGTTCTTAGCACAAAAATCCCTCTATACAGCAAGGACTTTGGACCAGTTATAACTCAGATGCAAGGTAATCATTCCACCAGAAACAATGAGGTAATACCCAGAAAAACAAGGGCTCTAAATGCAATAAATCATGGGATTATTATTTTTAATTAGTCACAGAAAAGTATATTTGGGAACTCAAAAAGTTAGCAAATTTTGCCCTAATGGTGTATGAATTTATGAATTTTGTTTTCAGATTAATTGATGAACTCAAAGGTAGGGCTCTAGGAACTAGGTAAAGAAAGTTGAGATGACAAGCATTTGGATACATAGTCAGCAGGAGACCAACTGGGTTTTCCCTATTTCATTTGAAAAGGCTCAAATAACTGATATTACTTACTGTCTCAACTTCATCCTGAAAGTAATTTGTTTGAAAATTCCTGATGTGATTGGGCCCTTCAAGAACATCAAACATGATGCTTCAAACATTATATAGCCAAACTTTTTCTATTGTGTAGATCCCTAGGATTTTCAGTACACAGAACAGAAAGCAACATAGAAGTTTGGGTTTATATGCATGTAGCATCAAAATGAGCTTGGACTGGACTAGTATTTCAAAGCAGTTATCTCTGACGTCGTAATATTCAGATTTAGAGAATAACAGTATTGATTGCAAAAAAAAATCTACAATGATGGTATATTTCTCAGGAAGCAATTATGCCATCTAATTTTATATATCAAGCATTCTGTGAAAATGTACTTTTGCTCAATTATTTCTTAGTAGCTTGCATTATTCTACTTTTCTTCCAATAAGTAAATCAGCTCCGTTTTAGACTGAGAGTCAGTGAGTAAAGTCTCCTAGCAAATTTCCTAATTCAGCAAGAATTTCAACTTCATCTCTTCAGTTCTAGTATGATCACCCAAACCTTTATATTAAACTGATCCCTCAATCGAGCAACATATTCCTCATATTACTGTATAGCAGGAAAAGAATTGCAAGTAAAATTCTGAAATTCTTTTCCTGCTTCATGTTCTGTGGAAATAATATAGAAGAACTCAATGAGCTTCTTAAAATAAAATAATCATTCAAGTTTTGGATTTAGCCAGCTGGCTTCTTATCTGTAAAATAGACATTTTTTTTAAATGTACCATATTGAATTGTGAAAAATCAATAATTTGAGCAAGAAATATATTTAAAGCGAGAATGTTTCACTTTAAGGCTTTTAGAGTATACAGTAACTGTGTTTGCTATCTGGGCATTTACATGTTGGTGCACTTTTGCTGGATGCTCAAGTTCCTTAAAATATAATACCTAATTAAGGACGAAGGAGAAATTTTTACTAATGACGGACAAAAAACTTGAGAGGAAAAAAATCGCTATGAGCCATGGAAGAACACTATTTTATGGAGTATTCTGATAAGGCTTGATTTATTATTTACAAAGAGAGAATTCAGAAAAATAAATAGTGGCACTGATAGATAATATAATCCCTCCCACCTCTTTTTTTTTTTTTTTCCAATCAAGGATTTGAAGGTCTGAACCGTGAAATCAACTTTGATGACTGTTCCTGCAGCTTCTGCAAAAACAATTCAACATGTTTAGATCTGGTTGAAGATTACACTTGTATTTGTCCTCCAGGTTTCACTGGTAAGGTGTTGGCTAAGATTTTAAATGAAAGCATAAATAATTAAAGTCTTTTATTATTTCCTGCAAAATTAAATAGCTGGTTGTGATTGCATTTTAGACATAAGTAATGTGCTATTTTGCAGTCAGGGTCATTGATGATGCCCTTTAATTCTCTGATCATAAGAAGAAGGTTTGAGACGCTGATGTTATTTTCAAGTTAATTGACAATAAATTTAAAAAAGTACTTGCAATCCATGCTGTATAAAAGGATTAATGACTAGTAGTGTTATTATGCAAATTCCTTGAAAGAGGTGGCTTTGAAACAGATGGAATTCATACAGTGCTCTTCTTTACAAATGGTTAAAGCAGCTATATATATTTTTTCAAAATCACATGGCTACTTCTGAAAGGCTTCGAACTGTCCCGATAGGTAAGTGGATACAGTTTCTGAAGCAGCTTCATGAGCCTTAGAAAGACTTGGCTGCTTTTAAAAAGGGGGGAAAGATGTATTGCATGTTCTCCTGTTTTGGTCAAAGCACCTCTAGAAAAATTTAATAACTAGTTCAAGTTAGTTATTACTTTTTGATAGGTATGTATTTGTTGTAGAATGTACTGCATGTTTTGTTCATTTTGTTGGTAATCTATGAGGCTACATGTTAGTGCATTTGAAGAATTTTGGGCACCCATTTTCCCTATCTTCCCATTTTATTTTTATTTTATTGCACTTCATTTCTTTTTGACATACTTTTTTTTTTTTTTTTAATCTCTCTGCCCCTATTCTTTGCCAGTAATGCTACTGGAAAAACCAATGACTCCTGTGAGAAGATGAATTAAACTTTTTATACTAGTCCAAGAATTATCTGAGAATTGACTGAAGATTGCAGTTTGCCCAGCCCTGCTTATTCACAAACATGAGGTGGCCATTCTGCATACAATGGTTAGACTCAAGGATTTCATTTACTAATTTTGATTATAAATAAAATTATAAATTATGAAATTATCGAGATAATGTTTCTCCAGTGCAATTGAGGATTTTTCTTTCTTTCGGAAGAGGTTACATAATTTTGAAAAAAAAAGTAGTTAATTGTGTAATGGTTCAGATGTTAGGCTATGAGTGAGAAGTCCCAGATTTAAATCTAGTCTCAGGTATAGAAGCTCACTGAGTTATTTTAAGTCAGTCACTCTCTCTCAGATTAACAGAATAACAGAATAAGAATTGGAAAGAACCTTGGAGGTCTACTAGTCCAATCAGCTGCTCAGCAGGAAACTTTATAACATTTCAGATAAATGGTTGTCCAATTTCTTCTTAAAATGTCCAGCATTAGAGCATTCACATCTTCTGGAGGCAAGCTCTTCCACTGATTAATTGTTCTAACAGTCAGGAAATTTCTCCTTAGTTCTAGGTTGCTTCTCTTCTTGATTAGTTTCCATCCATTGCTTCTTGTCCTGCCCTCAGGTGCTTTGGAGAATAACTTGACTCCCTTTTCTTTATGGCAACCCCTGAGATATTGGAACACTGCTATCATGTCACCCCCTTCTCTTCATTAAACTAGACATGCCCAATTCCAGCAACTGTTCTTTATATGTTTTAGCCTCCAGTTCCCTAATCATCTTTTTTGCTCTTCTCTGCACTCTTTCTAGAGTCTCAATATCTTTTTTACATCTGGCAGCCAAAACTGGATGCAGTATTCCAAGTGTGGTCTTACCAAGGCAGTATAAAGTGGTATTAACACTTCACGTGAACTTGATTCTGTCCCTCTGTTAATGCAACCTAGAACTGTGTTGGGTTTTTTGGCAATTGCAGTACACTCCTGACTCATATTTAAGTAATTGTCCACTAGCACTCCAAGATTCCCCTCACAGTTATTACTATTGAGCCAGGTGCCATCAATACTATACCTGTACATTTGGTTTTTCTTGCCTAAATGTAGAACCTCACTTTTTTCACCAATGAATTTCATTTTCTTAGATAGTGCCCAATGTTCAAGTCTGTCAAGATCCTTCTGTATTTTAAGCCTGTCTTCTGGAGTGTTGGCTATTCCTATCAGGTTGGTGTCATCTGCAAATCTGATGAGTTCCCCATCTATCCCCTCATCCAAATAATTGATGAAGATGTTGAAGGGTACTGGGGCCTAAAACAGAGTCTTGGGGTAGCCCACTGCATACTTCTCTCCATGTAGATTCAGTTCCATTGAGGACTACACGTTGAGTGTAATTGGTCAGCCAGTTACGAATTCATTTGGTGGTGATGATATCTAACCTAATTCACAAAGCTGTTGGGGGACAGAATACTACGCATGCCACTTTCAGCCCTGGGAGGAAAGAAATGTAATAACAGCAGCAGCATCAAACTGCCAGTTAGAATATTGAGTGCTATCAGTCATGTGTATTTATAGAATATATTAATCAAATCAGTTGGGCTGTTCTTAGATTTTAATAGGGGTTCAGTTTCAAAAGAAAAAGAAACCATTAATTTAAATCTTGTTTATAATGCTCCATCCATTCTCAACCACTACTGCTGAATTACATTTACTTGGAATATGTGATGAAGACATAGAAGTATACCAATGCTATTATAAATCAAATCTTTATTATTGCTGCCAAGGTTCTGTAATGCTGTGAAAGAAAGCTCATCTCAGTCTTCCAAAATAGTTCCTGCAGGAAATGAACAAGCAACATGGTTGCATTGCTTAGTTCTTTAACATGAAGGAACCATGTTGCCTTGAGAAGCAGCTTTAGGGGTTTGTGTCTGTACATTCTTTCAGACTTTTTCAAAGCCTAATATACATATAAGCTCTTCCTGCCATTCCTTCAAAGATACAAATGAGGATTAGCTAATATAGTATTGCAGTTCTCATTTTCCCTTGTAACTTTCAAAACTTTTTTGAAGAAGAAATAAACTTCTGAAATTTTTTTTTTGTAAGCTTTATGGAAGTTTGTAAATGAGGTAGCTTGACTTTATGAAAAAACAACTCAGAATAAATTTCTAAGGAATGCATTGAATTGTATCCTTCATGAAAAATTAAATCAGGTTTGATAGAATATTTTTATTCTTTAAAATTATTAATATTGAATGCCTGAATGAATCTTCTTTCTACTCGAAGAACTGTACTTTTGCTTAATATTTCTTTACTTCATCTAACAAGAGTCTTCAGACCCTCATACATAACAGAAATTAATACTTACATGATACATGATACTTGCATTAACACATGAATAATTGCAAGCTGTGTGGAAAAGTGAGAGTATCACCTAGAATCTCTTTTATAGAAGTATAGGATTTCTGCTTTCAAAAGATACAGAAACAATAACAAACACTGTTTGTGTGTGTGTCTCTCTCTTTGTGTGCATCTAGATCAGGGGTGTCAAACTGCTGACCTGTAGGCCGAATGCATCATAGCGAAACCGCGCCTACCCCATTGCCAGCAATGACAAAAAGGTCACGATATGTCACAACATGTCACGTGATGTTGTGAGTTTGACACCCCTGATCTAGATAGATAGGTGGGTGAGTGGATGGTAAGGATTAACAGCTTCTGTGGCAAGTTGCAAACCTCATGCTTAGCTTTAAGGTTAGGGAAAAAAGCTTCAATATAGTTAAAGCTTTGACCCATGGTATCAGCCAATTCCAGCTAGGTAGATAACCAGATCACTTCCTCAGGCAGTTAGCTAGATAGAGAGATGTCACTAACCTGCCAAAGACACATGGAAACTTATGCATCCCAGTTGATAATTCAACAATTGTGGTTATTCAATTAAGCTGTGGTCAAATTTTAAATTGAGTGGTTCCTGTATCTTGTGCAACTTGTGCATGCTATATGAGAAAATACGGCACTACAATTAAGATCAGACAGAAACAATATACTATTGTGAGAATTGGAAGGAATTAGAATCCACCAAAAATGCAAGCTCTTTACTACTAGAGATTCTATGTTTCAGGGGCTGTCAAGAGTCTTCTTATACTAGTCTAAACAGTTAATTTCTGCATAAAGAATGAAGAGTAAAGCTAGCAGCAAGTTGCATAAAATTAAAGGGAAAATCAATTATGGTTCAACAACACAATTTTCTCTTCCTGTTAGAAATTAACCAAAGTGCCTTGTTTACATGAAATCAGAGGCATAATTTGCTGAAAGCTTCTCATCTGCAAATAATTAGCACGATTTCTTTAATTAGAATGAAAGCTTAAGAGCTGAAATCATCTGGAGAAAATGTGTTCATTCATCAACTAAGAATAAAGTGAGATGAAATGAGATTTGTTATTTCTTTATGTGATTGCTGCATGGAAATGCTACCAAGTATTATTTATTAATTTCACTCAGTAGCTTTTACTTTGGGAACAATTTTATAAAAACAATGTGTTTATAGATAAGGGTTATAGATAAATGTTTTTGGCAATAGATTAATGCCTTTTAAAACCAAAGTTGTAATGTGAAACTAAAGATAATGCCAGAAAATGACAATAATAAAATGCAGGCACTACCAATTGTGTTCTGCACTGGTCTGTAATGGAACATCAACTGAAACATCAATGCAGCAAAATATTCTAATGTTGTAGTAACAAACCATACAAGAATCATTAAAAGAATCGTATTGGATGTGTTTTCATACTGAAAACAGTTCTATGGAACCATTATTGCTTTTCACTAGTATCCCAACAGAATTTGCTCTGGGGGAATGAGTGATTGTCTGAAACAAAAACCTGGGAGAGGACCACATATTCCAAAAGGGGGAGGGGGGAAAAAGAAGGGAAACTTGCTGAATGAATAAAAGTTTAATCGTGCAGGATTGCCTGTAAAAATAAGGCATATTGAGTGGGGATGCTGAAGGAATCCAATGGAATAGAATTGTATCTGCTACGTGCTTTGTGAATGACCCCTTGGTATGCTTAATACTCATGCAGTGGAGAATGCTTTTGATACCAGCACTGAAATGGTCCCGAAGGTGTTTTTTCAAGAGGCAACCAGACTTTTTTTTTGTTTTTCCTTGAAGATATTTTGCTTCTTATCCAAAAAGCTTCTTCAGTTGCCACTTGAAAAAGCACCTTTGGGACAGCCATGACCTGGATGACTGAGAATCTCCATAGACATTCAGTACTGAAATTATTGCATGGCTGGTCTTATTAAGGGGCTTTTTTAGTGCATAGAATGATAACTAGCTAAAACAAGATGTACTATCTTTATGCTCTGCTTTAAGCAACAAACTATTTTGGAGACCTGGTTGTCATGTTTTCCATTTTCCCTTCTCATCATTAAGATCATCAAAGCCTATAAAGCAAATTGCCTCATCTTCAAGAAAGGGTAGACTCACCACTGCCCAGAATTAGTATTTGCTAATATTTTTTATTGCCAACTACAGGATTCTTTCCCCAGCTATGTTACTTTAGAGAATCAGTTTGTACAGTGGGTAAAGCAGAATGCTAGAATTTAGGAGATTGTGAATTCTAATCTCACTTTAGCATGAAGCCAGTTAGGTAGCTTTGCCCCAGTCACTCTTCCTCAGCCCTGGGAAGAAGGTAATGGCAAACTACTTCCAGAAATATTACCAGTAAACCTGAAATGATTAGCCTAGATAGTTGCCAGGAGTCAAATCTGTTTTGAAAAGAGAAAATATTGCCTTATTGTGAAGAAATCAATTTGTGTCTACCATTATAAGTTTTAGGAAAAAGCATGGCAAAAGTTAGGTTTGAGTAGGGTCAGCCAGGCCTTCTTGATGGTGTTGTATTCATGCTTAATATTTTTGGCTGGAAAGGGCTCATTAGAAACACTAGGTATCATGATGCAAAGTAGTTATGATTGCTCCTATTCTTGTATTTGATATGATCTGTACAAAATAGAGTTGTAGATGAGAAAGAATAGGATCTAGACTCTTGAGATGGTGAATACATTGCACAGTAGTAGCTGTCTAAGCATATTTGTACTTTAGATTACCCATTCTATCAATATTTAATTGATTGTCACTGGGATCTTCTTTTCTCTACTTATAATTTAAAACCAAATCACATTTTTTCAATGTGTTTGGGCTTATAAATATCCTTTTTTATGCTTTGCAAACATGATATTAACTCTAATTATACTGTTGGAAATACAGTTTTCTAACACCCTAAGAAATATATTTGTAAACACTTTCTTTTCAGTTTGTATAATCTTGACTGTAAAACATTTAATTTATTTAACTACTCTTTATGATACTTTTTTTTTTAGAAAAAAAATCCCTTGCTTCAAAGCTGTCAGACAAACAAAATACTGTGTTCCCAACCAGGAAAAGTTAAATTATGTAGTTGTCACTTGAATTATGAAGTAGCTTTTCTGTTATCCCAAACCTTACATGATTTATAGTTTTAACATTTCATTTTCTTTTCTGTCAGACAAAAACTGTTCAATGGACATTGATGAATGTGCCTTCAAGCCCTGCAAAAATGGAGCCAGTTGCCATAATTTGATTGGCAAATTTTACTGTAACTGCTTGCCAGGTAGGTGCTCAGGTGGTATGTGGGTAGAAGAGTTAGAAGAAATGTTCAAGACAGAAATATAACTTGTTTTCCCAGATATATTATTTTAGATTCAAATTTGCTATGTGAATTTCAGCTCCCCCCCCCCCATTTGCTGTGCAAATGTTCTCTAATATGCAACACATTTGTTATTACAACAGTGTCCTCTATTTTTGTGAATTTGCTTTCTGACCATGTCGCCTGAACGCATATTTGAAGATGAGGTATTGCATGCTAATGAAGAGAGGCTATTTTATATGAAAATATCAGTCACCTTTCATAAGAAGTCTTTAAGGGTGCTCTGGTTTTTTAGACTTTGGTGAAAGACTGATTTCCAGATGAAATGGAGGAACAATAGTGCTATTTTACATAAGACTTTAGAACATAAGGAATCATATTTTGTTCCTGTCTTTCAGATCTACATAGTTTTAAACCATCTTTCCTTTTCCTTTTTATCTCTTCTTCCCTTTTTAATGTTAGAAATTTGGAACCAGGTTTTGAATCTATTCTTCAAATAGCACATTAAAAGATAGGGAAAGAAACAGTGATGCTTATGTTTGCTGTTTTAATTTAGCCGTATATGAAAACTGGCAAAATAAAGGAAATTAAAAACTGGGATACACTTAAATAGAGGAAGTAGAGGCAGAGGAAAGAAAGTTAAAAGCTGGGATGTGCTTAAGTATTGACTTACTGGCTGAGCCAAGCAATAGAACAAAATGAAGCAATTTGCTTGAGGTTGCATCTTAAAAGAAGAAACAGATGAAGGTGACTTGATATCTAACATATACAGAAAATTGTTGCTCTGCTAGGAAAGATTTGGGCTGTGTTTGGGAGATACATATGTTGATATTGAGGGTCCATGTTCAATACGTACAAAGGTCATTATAGTAAGTGTATAGGATTTGATCATGTACATATATATGCCTACTTGGTCATGGCTGTTACTTTCACAACCTCTTGATTTTCTAAAACATTAAGGGGCACATACATCTTTAGAATATAAATATGCCTAAAATGTTATTTTCTGAAGTAGTTGAACCGAACAAAATTATTCTGTTAAAGGAAGGATTTTTTTTCAATGAAATACTTGATCCATCAAAGGATTTGTTAATGAAAGGAAGTTGTCTTTGTTCACATCCCCATCCTCTTCCTTCAGGCCAACTATTTGGGAAAGCTTACCTTTATCAAGCAGATGTGAAAGAAGAGGGAGGAAAACTTCTGAAAAATGAAAGTTTATGAAATTGGCTTCTCTTAGTTTTGGAATTAACTTGTGCTTTTGTTGAAATTTATAGCACATTCATGTGAATCTGGCCTAAATGTCTGAGGTAAAGGTTAACATGTCAATGAAATGAACAAACTGATTTCAGAACTACCCGATACAAAAATCATATATACTAGGGCGGGGGTAGGCAACCTTAGCTCTTTTATGACTCGTGGACTTCAACTCCCAGAATTCCTGAGCCAGCATGAATTAAAAGAGCCAAGGTTGTCTACCCCTGCTTAGGGGATTATCTCTTGTTGTATAAGATACAGTATTTGGGGGAATGACTTGTGTTAAATGTATTGATGCATCATATTTCAAAGGTCTTTGCTATACTCTCCAAATTCTTCTATCATGATTCTCTTGCCACTTTTCTAAACATTGCAATTATGTACACAGTCTATTATATTGGATTTAAGGAGTTTCACCATGTGTAGAATCACAAGGCAGAGAATAGAAAATGATTTTTCCCCCATCTGGCTCTATTTTATAAATAGACTAAGAAAAGAAAGGGATACACAAAGGACTTCAAGGGTTGGGACATGGCTGGTATATAACTAGGATTGTTTATAAAACTTATTGGTCTGAAGAATCTTTATTAATATTACCATACACTTATAAAAGAAAAAGAGAATGTGAAATAAGAACTAGATAGGAGATTATATTATCCAGGGAGACCTTCACATTATGTCAATTAGCCTTAAAGCAAACCAGAGGACAATGTTTTTGTTCCCATTGTCAATACTTGGCTTATGTTGTATATATTTCTTAATAAGCTAATACATTTTACAGGTCTATGATCTTAAGATCATAACTTAGGATCTTATTTAACCTTAACTTTAGATTAGATATCCTAAATCTAAGGAAATCAATAAGCCTTAATTAGCAGTATCAAACCTTTGATACCATGCCACAAACAGATATGAAGTGGCAGGGGCATTGTGCATATTTATTTAATTATTAAGTTTGTATGCCATCCATCTTCCCTAAAAGGTACCTCTGGGTGGCTCTATGCAGCCTCTTCAACATCAAGATGGATTTGACATTGGCTGAGCGGCTAGCAGGCGTTCAACCCAGAGTAGGAGAGCGAGCTTTCTGCCAAATCCTGTCATATGGACATGCAATTTCAGTTCTGGGTCATCAGATTAAGCTGCCTTGTATCATGTGGTGACATCTTTGTGGCTGACCATTGTTCAAGAGGCCCTACAGCTTTTGAAAGTGAAAAGTTGGTAGACAAAAGTTATTGGCATGATGGAATGTGATGGAATGTAGTCTGGATTTTCAGGAGGGAGGAGATGCATTCCAGAGGAGCAAAAGACAGGCAAGCTTAGATAGTTTGTGTGGGAGAAAGAGAGTTAAGACAGCTCCTCCCTAGTAGTTCTCAGAGTATATGTTTAATGGTGCAAGTAGTCTGCTTTAGTTTGGCAAGATTTCTTTCTATAGGTGAGGAACAATTAAGGAAGCTGCTTAGAAGAACCTCAACATGTCCTTCTTGGTTTTATGGAGCCTAAATCATATTCTTTAAGATTTTTGATAGGGAGTACATAGCCAGATATGTACCAAATGAATTGACAAGAGCTATGCAGAATCTTTCAGAAAGTGGATTTCCTTAAGCAGAACTCCCAGTAGAGGCTATCTCTAACTACTTTGTCATGCTCAGATGAGGTATTTAAGAAATTGTGCTTTGAGAAGATATAGTGTTTCGATGCATTGTGGTGGGTCTCTGAGGGAAGCACATGAACAGGTTTGCATGGGGCTAAACTTGATAGGATTTTGTCCATCTGACATTTAATATCAATCACTTTCTCTTTCTTTAATACAGATCTCTGTTCATTCTTCTTTGTGCTTGATACTAGTTGATGTCTGTGGCTAGTACACTCTTAGCTGTTACCAAAAAGTACTTTATTACAATTATGGATTCCTTCCAGTATTTCTGCTCATGATTAGGTGCTTCATGATCCACTTTTACTAGTTCTTGTGGTACTTGTGCCTCTCCTTTAGATACACTCTTTCTTCATCCCAAAGAACCTGTTTTTTATCCATTTTAAGCCCTTTTTTCTTGAACCATTTACTTCAGTTGCCCTTCCCACTCCCTTCTAAAACGGAGCTCTTGTCTCTTACCATACATCGCTGGGATTTTGGTTTCCTCTTCTCATTATTTATTTTTTCTCTTATTTAGCCTAAACGTAGGCTATGACAACCTATTTCACAGTTAGTGGCAAAACATACGTATGCATCATATGTTCTATGAAGAATCTGACAATTCAATATCATTCAATGAATATTAACATGGCATTAATAATATATAATAAGAATACTTCAAGGATAATAGTATTCCACAGGGAAATTAAAACTGGCACATGCTTAATCTGAATATAGATTTTAGCAGAATACTATAAAAAATAACCAAAATCTATGTGTAATTAATAAATGTGTGATAAGCAGAGTAAGGAAAGTAATTTATTCAGTGATAAATTAAGGATTCTTAATATTTAATATTTTGTTTATACCGTAGTAGGATATTTCCAGATATAAAGAATAACATTGCCCTCTTATGCATGTCAACTCTGAAGTGAGTCTCAGTGAGTTCAGAAGAAGCTATATCTAAATAAAAAGGTTTAAGATTGCAGCTTGAATAGATTTATACCAATATATCACTTTCTTCAAAACAAAGTACATCTTAACCTTGATCATGTCGTCTCAGATCTTTTATTGCTCAAAGTCATATTTTGTGCAAAATCCCATAATGTTTATTTTCTGTGTCATTCTCCCCAAAATGCATAGTATGTTACAGCTCATAAATCTAATTCATGGCACATTCTGAAAATGCATGCAGCTCTATAAAAGCCGTTAAAAGAGCAGTAGCTTAGAAACAGAAGACTGCAATATGCTGGCAACTGGCAACTTGGATAGCCTTGTGAATCTCTCTATTAGCCATTCAGGCAACCATTTCATTGTTTCTTAGGCACCTCAAATATTTTATTTATTTTTATTTATTTGTTTCCTGCATTATTATTTTTACAAATAACCCAAGGTACTGAACATATCGAACATACCTTCTTCCTCCTATTTTCTCCACAACAACCCTATAGGGTGAGTTGGGCTGAGAGAGAGTGACTGGGTCAATGTCACTCGGCTGGCTTTCATGTATAAGGCAGGACTTGAACTCATAGTCCTCTGGTCTCTGGCCTAGTGCCTTATCCACTAGACCAAACTAGCTCTGATCAAGAAAACTGACCAAGATAGCTCCTGAGAGAAATTAGCCTCCCATTCCAGCTGACAGGGAATTGTTGTTGAAAGTTTTAAGACTCAGCTATTTATAGTGGCCCTCTGATAGAAATAAATGAGTTCTAATTACTGAACTGCACTTCTATTTATTTATTTTTTACAATCTCTTATAGCATTAATTTCAATTCAACATTCAATAATACACTTAGTAAAAGCCTTGGATGATCAATAAGTATCCCCAATATATGCCAGTTCTGTTAACCAGTCAACCTGGTGCATTGCTGACTTTTTTTTTGTTTTTGGTCAGATATAAGAAATGGTATAAAATATTATTAGTAAAGCTTTTTGGTCCCAACCATTACAGGGCTTTCCTTTGGTTTTTGTAGACTGTTATGGGAAAACGTTATGTATTCTATAGAATTGAGACTGGCTCAGATCTTTCCTCTAAAACAAAAGAATCCACATGGGGGTTGTTGTTGATTTTTTTGCACTTTTACTTTCTTTATTCTAGTTCTGTCCAGACAACTATTGTAACTGTAAGGACCTGCCTCAACTAGATCTCCCAAGAAAGCAAAACTCTTCAAACAGGCATTGTTTCAAAAGGAACTTTTTATTGAGAGTTAGTGATGGCAAGAGAGCAAAGCAAGGTCTGAGATTTGGCATGTAAAGGATTACATCAAAAAAGCAATACGCAGCTCCTCCCCCCCAATGTCCAATCATCTGGTTGAAATCCAGCCAATCCACAGATGCCACCATGTTATGAGAAGTTGAAGATTTAGCGTGCTTCTCAATGACTCTCTCGGTTTTGTTTCCCAACAGTCCCAGGCTCCGTTGTCTGGAGATAAGGCAGATGTTTTCAGGTCACATTCCTCTCGCCCAGAGGGAGGGCATCTCATACAGGATTAGAGCAAAGCAAATAACAATCCCCATGGAAGCACCCTCCCCCAACAGTATGGCAAGCCCCAAAAATACATAGGCAAAAGCAAGAAAGGGGAACAAGAAAGGGGAACAATTGAGGGGCTCTGATAGTAACTCACTTCTGTACCTTTTTTTTTAGTTAGGATTTGCTACTGGTTTAACAACTAAAGCCAGCTGTTTCTTACCCACTCTTATTATCAATGCTTTTTCTTCTTCTTTAAATTTAATTTAGCTCTTCAGACAAAAACAAAACAAAACTCTTGCTCTTTTATGCTGCCAGAATTCAAATATATAATATTTACTTCTCTATTTTTATGGTAGTCTTTATATTCTGAAATGAATAACAGCCTTTCAAATCAGGTGCAGTTTCTACTTGTCACTAGTGGAAAAATTGAAGCTATACAATTTATTTCCATCTGTATCTCCAATTCAGATCTTGTACCTAAATAACAATTGCTTCTGAACTTTTGAAAGGTGAAATAATTCAACTCTTTTATTTTTGAAATATCAAAAAAAATCAGATACTGCTTTCTATATGGCTGTCAATGATCAACATTTGTAACAATCCTTAAACCAATAATATTTTGCATTACACATTTTTTCAGCAATGGGACAAAGGAGAATAACTTGTTGCAAAAGAATATATGAATTATAGTAGAATATATTGAAAGGGTGGTAATATACAATACGTGTTAACTGAGCAAATTACAATGTATAACTCTTGTATTGAAGAATTTAGTGTTTACTCATAGGGAAAACCACATTTACACATGTGTAATTCCCACTTCCAGCCTAACCTCCACAAAATAAAAATAATGTTATCATATTGATTCACTATCATGCCTGCAGGTTATTCCTGTGTTTTCAGGGACTAAATCCTTCCAGACACGAATGCTTGAAGCAAATTTGGAGCAGGTTTAGCTCAGTTTGGTTTAAGAAATCATTTTCTATTGCATTCATTTTCTGGAAGACAGACTGCTATTTATTCAGTATAACTGACTTACAAATGAACACACTTGTTAATGATAAAGACTCCACTCTGCATTATTCAGTCACCATAGAAAAGTGATGTACCACAGATAGGAAATCAGAATATTTCCAGGTATCTGCCTTTGTTTTTATAGTACATTTGAGAAGACACAGGTTGAATTCAAGGACATAATATCAAATTATTTTGAATGCAAAAAAAAAAAAAAAGAGTATGAAAGTCCTGCAATAGCAATAGTGCTTTCCAAATTCACTGAAGGCAAAGAATCTTTCTCCTCATCTCCTCAAAGAAGGAGGTCTAGATTTAAGAAAAAAGTCCCTATGAAGGCTTAAGTGGGGCGAATTATTTTCATAGCTTCTGATTCGTGCAATTTTTCATTAGATTCCACTGTGTCATTTCATCTTTTCTTGATGCTGATTCTTCAGATTACTCAGTCCGGAAAAACAGGTGAATGTGAGAGGGAAAAAAACCGTCAAATAAGATCATCTTGATTTTGTTTAGTGTAAGATGGAATGGGAAGAAAGTTGGATAGGCTTTTAAGATTCAGTTATTCCACCTTTTTGGGAGTGAGGGAGAATCAGTTATGTGCCATCAAGTCATTGTCAACTGCTAGTGACCTCATAATAATAGATAATAGATATGGCACTCCTGCAATCCCTGCTGTGCCTGTTTCTTGACATGGCCTAGCCTGAAGGGCTTACAAGCGTTCTGTAGATAAAGGATCTGATACTAATGGATTTTTGCCTAGTTTAAAACTGTCATATCATTAAATGCCAGCAATAGTCACTGTACCCCTGGTTGAGTGTAAATAGATCCTCTCTTAGCTATGATGATCCAAAGAACTGTTATTGATTTCCTGAATAAACTTTATTTCATGTAGAAACATATGAAATTGTTTGTATTCAGAGAACAATCCAAATGAGTTTTCTGTCAAAGCAGTCATTTGTTCAGGAATGTCTAATGCACAGAGCATGCACCAGGCAGATAGAGCTATTGTGTTCCTGAACCGAAACAACACCCAGGTTGGAGGCATATGTGGGGCCTTGGTTTCTTTTAGAAAGAACACAGAATTGCAAAACAGGTGAAGTACATAAAGTATTATAGCCTTATCTCATGCTTACTTATTTAACCATTTAAAATTGTGATTATACTATTCCATTTTATATTCAATTCTATTTTCAATTCACAATTTATAGTATTTCTCTTAATATTAAGAATCTTTATATAAAGATCTTAGAGTTTTAATAGTATAATGTTCTATTGATAATGTTACAGTTTAGGTATGTTTTGCATCTCACTGGTTTCCATATTTCAATAATGGGTGTTGTTGTACTACAAATAGTTTTGTATCATATTGGTGTCTTTCCATTTTAAAGTCAACCAGCCACCTACTATGGTGTCCTGTGCCTATGGTTTTAGATTTTAGTTATTAAATATAGGTTTGGGTTTATGTTTTATTCTGCTGTAATTATTTCTAAATGATGGATTTCATTTATCTTATACTTCAGCATTCTCACCTTTTACTTATAGCTATGATCTGAAGACAAATATTTCATGTTTTATTTTTATTTTTCATGTTTTATCCATGTGGGGTGGAATTGCACATAGTATCCTACAGTAGATTTCTACACTAGATATTTCTTTTTTTTCAAACAATTGTCCTGTACATAAGATTCTTTACAAAATCTGAGATAATGGCAAGTATGTAGGAAAACAGCACTGTTATTATCCAGATTTCTTTGTAGAATTCTATACCTTTTGCAGCAACTGAATGGGGTCTTAAGAGGAGGGGACTGGGAACATGATGTTTCAGAGTACAATAGGTAAATGTATACTAGAACTGAAAAGATTTAGATGTAAGAGTAAGTGTATACAGGTAAAGATTAAATTTAATCGTTAAGGTCCAATTTAATATCAGCAAAAGGCTTTGCTTTCTTGTTAACTATCATAGATATCAGCGGGCAATGAAGTAGGACAAATATAACAAGGCAATGGACAAAATATGTGTCATTATGTTGTTATGTGAATTCTTTCCCTGTACTTGTCATGCAATTACAGAACTTGCTTCATGAAGTCACAGCTAGAGAACATATCAGCCTATTCCATTCGTGTAGTTATTTAGTTTCAATTTATACAGCCAAGTGAGTAGGAGTTCATCAAGCATTAACTGATAAAGAACCAGTGAACGTTTCATTCTAAGGGTATATATAACTAAGAAAGGATCACAATCTATAGATTGAGGAGTTCTTATAAGACAAAACCTGCAGCAAAGGCTAAATGAGCATAGAAGTGGAACAATGCCATTCAGATAGCACTACACTTTTGCATGGATCAAGAACCTTCACATAAATTATGGCCTCGGGACACTATGAGTAATTCTATTTCCCATATATTCAAGATCAATTTGAGGCACATTGGCCAACTATTGGTATTTGTACTCAAAACTGATCATACCTGTCCCTTCCCTGCAACATTGACTGTAGAGGGTGGTATATATGTGAATGAAAAAAAATCTGTTGAAAACATAATTAAACTAGTTCAGTTTAAAACTTGTAAATATAATATTGCTCACTTTTTTATTCTTTAGCTTGCTGAACAGTTTCCTTTTCCTCACACTCTTTTCACATAACATTTATATTTGCTTTTGCTGTACTGAATAGGTTTTATGGGTGAACTCTGTGAATCAAAGATGAATAGTTGTCTCTCACAGCCCTGTGGAACTACCAGCATCTGTCAGGAAGAGCTGGATGGCTATAGCTGTTTCTGTGCACCTGGTTTTATTGGTATGTTTGAATTTAAATATAATCAAACCCATTGATACAACTTATTTTTTAAGGTCCTCTTAGCAGCTTTTAGTTCTCAGCCAGTTGGATAGAGAACAAGTTTCAATTCAACCGTGGCAAGACTGCATTTTAAGCACCTCTCTCCCCATTCTCTTATTTTTCCACTTATGAGTACTTCAGTCAGAATTGATGCATAATTTAGGGATCCTCCTGCTCAAATGATCCTGCATGTAGCAGTTGTAGCTAGGGCAACCTTTGCAGTGGTTTGTCTTATACACCAAATGAGCCTGTTCCTGGAACAGGAGCTATGGAGACTGTACATGTGTGCAAATTTGTGAGTGAGTGGGAAAGCGGACCCCTCTGACTGAGCTCATATTGTGGCCCATGCTTCTAAGTTGACTGGTGTCATCAGAATCTTGCAAGCAGAGAAATCATGACTCTCTGAAAAGAAAGTATCCACTAAGGCTTAAATTTCTAAGGTTACAGTACCTTCTTTTCCTTGCTCCTCCCAACTTCAGTTGTCATTCTTAATTGCTCTGCCCAATTACATTTCTCATGAACAAAATCTTTTACTTCCTGTCAGGTGTGAATTGTGACATAGAGGTGAATGAGTGTCTAAGTGATCCATGTCGCAACGGTGCTACATGCATCAATCAGGTTAATGCTTTCAACTGCCTGTGTTCTACCGGATTTGAAGGTAACAAAAAAATAAAGGTATTTTAAGAGTTACCAGTCTTTAAATGCAATGGTGTCCAATAACTGTATCCTCTGCTTGTTTATTAACCATAATTATTACTGGGTTCAAATCCTTATCTCATGGCAAATTTGCTCCAAGCTAGAGTTGTATCCAAGTAGCATTTTATCCCTCTCTGTCTTAAAATAGACAATACGGGGTACTACTTGTTAAATAAATCATTTCCATTTTTATCCTGAATAAAGTGTCAATCATATTTAAAACAGGAGATATGTTTATCTAACTTATCTTGAAATAAATAGTATCAGCCTTTATTCATTGGGTTGGATCCGATATAGGTCTTCTGTGGCTAGAAGGGTTTTTTTTTTGTTGTTGTTGCTTTGATCAAATAAAAGTTTCTCTGCTGAATCTGCTTCAGAGGGTGGGGGAAGAGGTTCTAGTGAGGAAGTGGAAAAGGAGTCTAGAAAGAAAGCAGAAATTGCTAAAAATCAGCTTCCCTTTTTTTCAATGAGAGTCTTCTCCACTCAGATACGTGCAAGAGACATATTCCCCAAAGCGATTGTGCATTCAGTCTTACCCAAGTGTTTGCAAATAGAATTAGTCCACATGAGAGGCAGTTCTGATTTAATCTAGCTTTTCTTTCCCATGGAAAAATCCAACATAGATCTTTACACACTCACCTTAATACTGACTGCAAGCACTTCTGCTGGGTCTATTATATGGGTTGAATTGAAGGAATGTGGCTAATGAACACGATGCCCTCTCCTTACATCGTGAGAAATGTTTGTTTCTATATTTCTTTGATCACACAGTTTAAGCTGTCATGAGCTTAAAGAATGAAGGACAAAAAATTAATAGGGCTAAAAGCAATAATAATTGAAGCAAGAAAAGCTGGGAATCTTTTCAATCAAATTCCTTGTGTGTCTATTCAGACTTGGCCAATAAAGTATTTTATTCTAAAAAAAATTCTGTCCAAAAAGCATTCCTTAAGGCATATTAGGCAGGAAATTTCTGTAAATAAGGTAATGTATTTTCACATCTGAAATTTTATTTTTTCCTTTGGTGAGAACTCATCTGCTGCCTTAACAAAACCAGAAGGAAGGTTTTCCTTGATGTCACTGCAAATGCATTCTATTATATTTCAATGTCATTTCTTTTTTATTCTTTATTGATGCAAATTGATAAAGAAATTGGCTGCTGTAAGTCTTGAGAATCAGTTCAGTGTCTCTGAAGACGACTTTTCTTTTTGTACCCTCTTAGCAAATCAGTGTAACAGATCAAATAATAAAATGTCTCCGGAATATTTTAGTGAGGCAGGTTGAACTTAAAATCACATGTTCTCAACAGTGAGTTACTTTACATGAGCATACCGAATAAAAATGTACTCTTAATCAAATGTTTTGCTTCTGTAAGATATTGCCTTTCCTCCCCCCTCTCCAATCACTATATAGGCATACTTTGTGAAATCAATACAAATGAATGTCACTGCAACCCTTGTCTCCATAATGGAACCTGTACAGATCTTATCAATGGATATAGCTGTATCTGCTTATCTGGCTTTGCTGGTAAGTGGCATGAATCCTTTCCTAAGAAATTCCAATCTCCAAGGATTATCACAAGGTTATTAATCTTGGGCATGCTGTTACACTTTAGATAACATAATTTAATATTTTATTTGCATCCTCAGCAAACTTTGTAAACTTTGGGTAGAAGTTTATATCTAATCATATATGGAAAAGATTTTAAATACTATTTGCCTGTAATAATGTTATGATTACACCTCTTTTTTGTGCATCTCCTCTTTAATAACATATTTCACTGTTATTTTATAATGCATGACCAGCTTGGTCATACAAATATAGCAGTAAGGGACCAAAAGATCTTGAAATTTCCCACTTAAACTGCCTGTAGTAGTGGACTAAGAAAGAGACTCTGTCTTATTTTGCATAGTACTGAGATATTATAAAATTGTTAACATGTAATATTCCTCCAGTTGAGAAGATAATAAAAGCAATATCTCAAAACCTGTTAACTGGGTTTGGTGAGGTTTAAGATTTAGAATGTGCAGGTAGTTATCGACTTACAACAGTTCATTTAGTGAACTGTTCAAAGTTACAAGGGCACTGAAAAAAGTGACTGATGATGTTTTTCACACTTATGATCATTGCAGCATCCCCATGGTCACATGATCAAAATTCGGATGCTTGACAACTGACTCATGACTAGTTGCAGTGTCCCAGGGTCATGTGATCACCTTTTGCGACCTTCTAACAAGCAAAGTCAATGGGGAAACCAAATTCACTTAAGAGCCGCGTTACTAACTTAACAACTGCAGTGATTCATTTAAAAACTATGACAAAAAAGGTCGTAAAATGGGGCAAAATTCATTTAACAAATGTCTCACTTAGCAACAGAAACTTTGGACCCAATTGTGCTTGTAAATTGAGAACTACCTATACTTAAAAACAATTCTTTAAATGAAGTCTATGGCTTACTTATATACCATCTCTTTTACCAATCATAAAAGAGTATTTTTTATGCATCTGGCTTTTACCATTACAAACAGCTTTCATTATGGTTAAACTTTGTAGGCGAAGTATTTAAATTTCTAGACTCACAGGATCTTCTACCATGATTCTTCGACTTTCTGAAGTACTAAATTTGTACATCCAAATTTCCTTAACAGATAACCTGCTTAAGTAATTTGTACTTTTTGTATTAGTTCTTGACCTTTTATATCTGAACGTTCAAATAATTCGAAAACTGTATATCTTTGATTGCTGTAGCCAGAATTAGGGTGTAAGAGACAAATTTTGCACTGTATAGCATGTAGTTACATTATTATGATGGTTGTGAATGTCATAGTCTTCAGACTGGATATTTTCTGATTGTTTGGTTTCTAGCCAAAGGCCTAAGTATCATGGAGTTATCATTGTAATAAATGTAAACAAAAGTAGTTTCTTCCAATGTCCAAAGTGTTTAAGTATAAAGTTCCAAATATTTGATAAATCCCTTTAGTATTATTATGATTTATTTATTATTAAACATAAATTTTGGACCCAAAAACAGGCATGATAAGGAAACAGTTTTGAAGTTCAAATATAATTTAGGCTCCAGTTTGTTTGCAATACACTGGGAATAACTACTACTACAACTGCAACTACTACATCTCTTTTATTGTTGCTATTTAAACTCTGGAGTATCATGCCCTGGCACTTGTAGCTTTGAGATGTACGATCAATGAAAATACTTCCTTTTTTGAAGAATTGACACAAAGTTTCCTAGTCATTAAAAATAAATTTTATGAATAAGAAAAAAAAATAAAACTTCCTTTTAATTGTAGACAAACGCCCCAAAGAATTACAACTGGGTAAAATAAGGCATTTAAATGTTCATTAAATCACAGGATATTTAAATTTCAGATTCCCTTGAAAACCTATCAAGGCATAAATCTATGATACAGAAAGTCTAAGATAGGACAAAATTTTAAGAATTAAATTTGCTTTGCACAAGTACAATTAACTTCAGAAGGTCCTAGAAATATTCTGCACAACTCATAATGCCCTGTTAGGATATTCATCTGATAGGCTACTGTGATCTTCCCTTTTCTGCATCTCTGCCAGCAGAATTTGCAAGAAAAACAGGGAAAGGAAACTGGAGATTTGCTTCCAACCTTTGTTGTAGCATCTGTTGCCAATATTGTCTGCCTTCAAGAAAAAGCTCAAAGCTGAGCTTTTCCAGAGGGTTTTAGAGGCCTAATGCCATATGTTGCATTTGGGCTTTATTTGTCTTATTTTTATACTGTTTTATTTTATCATATTTCTTTGTCTTTGGAGTTGCTGAGATTGCTGTGATTGTACAAGTGTACAAATAGTAAACAAATCTTTCAATTAAATCTTTCATTTTTGTCTTGTTAATGAGTTTAACATGAAAGTTTTAAAAAATCACATTCCATAGAAATTAAAATAACTCTTCAAGTTCTCCCATAATGGCCAACTGCAACATTCTCTTCCTGAAAACCTGGAAGAGCTAGCTATTGTTTTGACTTTCTTTTCACCTCTAGGACAATCTTCATAGTTTGCTATTAAAAATGTGCTAGTTATATATTCTCAGCAAGTTTGGATCATGCTTTTTTTGCCTCCCAAATTATTTATTGAAGTACTCTGAACTGCTCATTGGAGAAATCTAGATTATACAAGTTGTGGTCCTATATATTTAAAAAAGAATCTCATTTCTGGCCCACTTGATGATTGAAATTTCTAAAATTTCTCTTGCCATATTCTTGATCATGGAAAAAGATGTTTAGATAAATGTAGTTAGGATTGGATGAGTTTTTCACCCAATTTGCATGCTGTAAAATTAACTTTCATTTACTGAATATTCAGACTGAAAACACCTTTATTAATATTTATACTTTTCCAGTTTTGCAATGTAGATTTTCAGTTAAATCTGTACAATAGGAAAACGGGTATGAAAAAAGCAACTACTTGTGAACACACTGGGAAAAGAAAAAACTACATAATGGAAAACAGTTTGGATAAACAAAATATTGATGAAACTTGCCTATGACAATACAACTATTCAGAGCAATGCATATAAAAATACATAGATATTTTCATGCTGCATATTAGAAAAAAATGCTGAAACGTGACAAAACAAATTTAAGGCTATGCCAACAAGAAATGAAACTGACCTATTTGTCTTTATCTGGTATAGAGACATGCTTCTTTTAGAAATTAGGAGTGTAATTCGGGGGCAGGAAAGCTTAGTGGTGATGAAAGGAAATAAAGACTCTGATTGTAATGTATGTAAAGACCGTATTTCTGTGATTTAGATTTATTTCTCCAAACAAAATGGACCTGAATCTTAAAGTACAAATGGAACAATTATAAATTGGCACCTGCTTGTCTTATTAAATTGCTGGCTCTTCAATTATCTTTTCAAAGGTATGCACTGTGAAAGCGATCTAGATGAGTGTGCTTCTTTTCCCTGCAAAAATGGAGGCACCTGCATTGACCAGCCCGGTAATTACTCCTGCCAGTGTGTGGCTCCGTTTAAAGGTAATGAACACCAAGGGAGAAGGGAAGGTAAACAAAATTAACTTTAGAAAGCATTTCTGCCACTTGTCTGAACTGATTTCACTCTTCCAAGCAGAATTATTAGGCTGTGATTTTCTCAATGAAAGCTTCAAAAGTGACTGGCCAATTATCTCTTAGGCTGTGACTAATGTGAAATAAACTTTGTTTATTCATCCACTAAAAGACTTGCTTCCATTATTAGAGGAGATACTAACAAATATAGGAAACACAAAATAAGAGTTGAATGCCATGTGTGGGTTCACAGGGGAAACTGGGAGACAAACTCTGCACCAAGTGGAAGATCAAACAGATTCCTGACAAACCTAGCAGACAACTTTGTCTCCCAAAAAGTAGAGAAGGGAACTAGGGGATTAGCCATTTTGGATCTAATTCTCACTAACAGAGATGAAATGATAGAAGGTGTTGAAGCCATAGGAACCTTGGGAGGAAGTGATCATGCAATATTGGAATTCAATATTATGGAAGCACAAGCAACAGAACACAGTCAAACTAGAGTCTTGGACTTCAAGAGAGCTAATTTCAATAAACTTAGAGAGGGCTTGGGAAGGATTCCATAGATGAGAATCCTCCAGGGGAAAACAACTCAAGAAGCTTGGGAAATTTTGAAAAATGAGATAATAAAAGCCCAGTCCAGCACAATACCAACAAAGGGGAAAAATAACAGCTCTCAAAAGAAACCAGCATGGCTGCATAAAGAACTCTCTGATAAATTGAAAGATAAAAAGGACAAGTATAAAAAGTGGAAACAGGGACACATAACTAAGTCAGAATATCAGCAAATAGGCCGAGCCTGCAAAGATGAAGTGAGGAAAGCTAAGGCTCAAAATGAACTAAGGCTTGCGACCAAAGTCAAAAATAACAAAAAAAAGCTTCTTTCAACATATAAAAAACAAGAAAAAAAGTGAAGGAAATGATTGGTCCATTAGTGGATGACAGTGGCAAGAAGGTGACAAACAACAGGGAGAAAGCAGAACTATTTAACTCGTTTTTCGCATCTGTCTTTACACAAAGGGAAAAAACAGACCAACCTATCAAAAATAATGCCATAAAAAACAGAATAGAAACACAAGTTAAGATAGGCAAGAAAATGGTAAGTGAGCACCTGTCCAGCCTAGACGAGTTCAAATCACCAGGACCAGATGGATTACACCCCAAGGTTCTCAAGGAACTGGCAGATGTGATCTCAGAACCACTGAACTATATTTTTCAAAGATCCTGGAGCACTGGGGAACTACCAGAGGACTGGAAAAGAGCTGATGTAGTTCCCATCTTCAAAAAAAGGGAAAAAACGGATCCAGGAAATTACAGACCTATCAGCCTGACCTCAATACCTGGGAAAATTCTGGAAAAGATAATCAAACAACGAATCAGTGAACACCTACAGGCAAACAAAGTCATTACTAAAAGCCAACATGGGTTTGTCAAAAACAGATCATGCCAGACAAATCTTATTGCATTCTTTGACCAAATGACAAAATTAGTGGACCAGAGGAATGCTGTGGATATAATTTACTTGGACTTCAGTAAGGCATTTGAAAAGTAGATCACAACCTACTACTTGATAAGATAGAAAAATGTGGGTTAGACAGCATCACCACCAGATGGATTCGTAGCTGGCTGACCGGCCGTACTCAGCGTGTGGTCCTCAATGGAACCGCATCTACATGGAGGGAAGTGTGTAGTGGGGTGCCCCAGGGCTCTGTTCTGGGCCCAGTGCTCTTCAACATCTTCATCAACGATTTGGACGAGGGGATAGATGGGGAAATCATCAAATTTGCAGACGACACCAAGCTGGCAGGAATAGCCAACACTCCAGAAGACAGGCTTAAGATACAGGAGGATCTGGACAGACTTGAACACTGGGCGCTATCTAACAAAATGAAATTCAATGGTGAAAAAAGTAAGGTTCTACATTTAGGCAAGAAAAACCAAATGTACAGGTATAGTATAGGGGGTACCTTGCTCAATAGTAGTAACTGTGAAAGGGATCTCGGAGTCCTAGTGGACAATCACTTAAATATGAGCCAGCAGTGTGCTGCAGCTGCCAAAAAAGCCAACACAGTGCTAGGCTGCATTAACAGAGGGATAGAATCAAGATCACGTGAAGTATTAATACCACTTTACAATGCCTTGGTAAGGCCACACTTGGAATACTGCATCCAGTTTTGGTCACCACGATGTAAAAAAGATGTTGAGACTCTAGAAAGAGTACAGAGAAGAGCAACAAAGATGATTAGGGGACTGGAGGCTAAAATATAAGGAACGGTTGCTGGAATTGGGTATGTCTAGTTTAATGAAGAGAAGGACGGGGGACATGATAGCAGTGTTCCAATATCTCAGGGGCTGCCACAAAGAAGAGGGAGTCAAGCTATTTTCCAAAGCGCCTGAGGGCAGACAAGAAGCAACGGATGGAAACTAATCAAGGAGAGAAGCAACCTAGAACTAAGGAGAAACTTCCTGACAGTTAGAACAATTAACCAGTGGAACAACCTGCCTCCAGGGGCGGTGAGTGCTCCAACACTGGAAGTTTTTAAGAAGAGACTGGACAGCCATTTGTCTGAAATGGTATAGGGTTTCCTGCCTGAGCAGTGGGTTGGACTTGATGACCTCCAAGGTCCCTTCCAACCTTATTATTATTATTATTATTATTATTATTATTATTATTATTATTATTATTATTATTATTATTATTATTATTATTATTATTATTATTATTATTATTATTATTATTATTATTATTATTATTATTATTATTATTATTCTGATCCAAGAAGGAATGAAATTTAGACTCAGCTATTCTCAAGATTATGTTTTGTTAGCATGTTTCAATGCATTTTTTTTGCTAATTCTTAAAAAAACACAGTCTTTTAAAAATACTTTGGCAACCAATCACTTAGTCTAACATCATGCCTTTAAAATTAAAAAGTTCTCTTAACTGCCACTAAATTATGCTGCGTTCAATTTAGTGTTTTTAAAATGTATTCATTTACCCTAAAAACTATGATCACAATTTTAAAAATAGGCAAAACTTAGGAGACTTTCCCTGAAAAGCACTGAGAATTTCACAATTGTATATATACATCTAAGACTATTCAATTCATTATTTCCATTGCTGTGGTTCTTGTGCTGAATATCTCTGAAAAATGTTGATTTTATTTTTAGTTGAAATTCCCTTTTCTTAATAGAATGTTGGTCCATATCTTCAAAGTAGTCTTTGACTTTCCTGCCTACAGAAACCAGGATAACTAGAAGCATATTTAACAGAAGTATTTATCTTTTTGAATGCATACTTGCTCTTAGAACTGTGAGGGAGTGTGAGGGTAGAATTCACCCTATTGCTCAAACCCAGTGTGATGTTTGCATACAAACAATTTACATAAGAAGTGAGGTCTGTTAGCAGTGTTAGCACTCATGTTCTATCCATTTTTTTAATCTTCTTTCTATTCCTGTCTCCTCTTTGAAATCAGTTAGTATTCCATGGCCATCAATTCCAGTTGATACCACCTAACCAACTTTGGCTAATCTTGAAGAAACTAAGACAAGTGGGACCAAGTTAGCACTAGCACTAGGATGGGAAATCCCTCCCAAATGCCAGGTTTATACTATATATGGGACAAAGAAATTAAAAAAAAAACGCCCTTGAAGAAGGCAGTAACCAAGGCTCTTTTCTTCTGCTATCCCTAAAATTATTTAGGATTTTTTTTTTCCTTTGTAAATATTTTTGTACTGACACAAATTTTGAATTTATTCAGTATTACTGAAATTTTACAGACTTTAGAACCCATAAAGAATCTTTTACCAGAAATCTGTATGACATCCTGTTCTAAAGTGTCTTATAACTATAATTTGTCTTTTTTGTGATGGGGAAATGACCTTTAAAAAGATGGATTGATAAAGCACTTTTTTATATAATCTTGTGAGCAAAAAAGAAAAAAGTGATTACCACATTTTTCCTTTTCAATGATTACCTAATTGAGCTGTGCAGCTTTTTCAGGTATTTCCTTTGGGGATAATTAGCCTTCCTTACACTTGAAATAAACCATTCACCTTGGATTCTTCTGTCCCTTCTCTTCCCACTTTCTCCTTCAAATCATTTTCTTCTGTCTTCAATAATATCTTCAGGGTTGCTCACAAAAGTGTTAGGTCCTGGGACTGCTGAATGACTCAGCAGGCTCAGGAGGCTGCAGAAGGCCCGGGCAAACCACGTGGTTGCCCGGGACCAGACAGGCTGTCTCCAGCCTTGTGCGCATGCGCAAGGCGGGAGACTAGCCTTGCATTGATTGGCTGACGCTGTCCCTTGCAAGGGAGTATAAAAAGGCATTGGCGCCATTTTGTCTTCTGTTCTGTTCGTGATCTCAATAAAGAAGTTGGGTTTGTTACTCCTGCCTCGCCTCAATGTCTTTTCTTCAGAAACAGAACAAAAAGTATATTTTCTAAACCTTCCTCCATATCAGTTTCATTCCCAGAATTATTGATACATTCTGGTTTATGACACCATAAATTATTTAGCTTTGACATTACCTTACCCTTTTTACTTTTCTCCACATTCAAAATTGATTCAGATTTTCCTCTAAGACAGGCTCACTTATTATTTGTTTATTTTATTCTATTATTTTACTTCTGTTTTGTTTACATTCTTTTCATTTCTTCCTTATTATTGTTGTAAGACACCTAGAGTAACCCCACAGTGAGACAGGCAGCAAATAAAGTTAACAAATACACAAATAATGCTAAGTCATTATATGGTTTGTTTTCTTTTAGATCGGTGCATTGCATTAGCCACTATGGATGAAGCATACTTACAGTTTTGCATAATAATAGAACCAGCTCACCAGAGCCCATGAAATTTTACACATTATGTGACTCTTGAACCTGTATTATTAATTATTCCAGTCTCAATGTATGTGTTGAATTTATCATGTACAAAGAACCTGTGAAGTAGAAAATCCCTGCCCATGCTTCAGCAGACAGGAATATCTTCATCCTAAAAGCATAGAGAGAGAAAAAAACAGTATACGGCATTATGTAGCCACCAGAAGAAGGGAAATAGCATATTGAGAAGATACAAAATTAAGTATAAAGGCTCAATGTGTCAACTGCATTATGTATACTCGGGGCATGCCAGGGTAGGGAAGTATAATTTGCCAGTCTATGAAGGAAACCACACTTAGAACATTATTTTTTTGTTTGCTCAGTTTGCTGAAAATGAGCATCGCATGCTCAAGGTACAAACCATTTCAAGGTTATATAACATGCAACTATTGTAGAAGTGGCTGAATAAGTAGATGTGACATTCATATCATTATTTCTAGTAGAAAGAATATTGTTTTATGTCCTTAAATGCTTCCTGATTCAGTAAAAATTTTCAATGTGCTTGTAAAAAAAAATAATGCTGCTAGATCCCTAGAAATGCAGGTCCTCAAATGTACAGCAATAAGAATTAAAAGAGAAATGATCAAACATTAAGAATTATTTTTGCTGGCTGCAGTTTTTCTTAATTTATATGTAGTATTTAGATAAATTATATGGCTGTCCATCTCATTAATGTGACTGTAGGAGCACTCCTATTTTCAAAGTTTTTCTTACCAGTTTTTCACAGTTAGTTAGCTATTAGGATGAGATGGTTAGATAGCATCATTGATGCGGTGGGCATGAATTTGGGCAGATTCAGGGAGACAGTGGAGGACAGGGTGGCCTGGTGTGCTATGATCCATGGGGTCATGAAGAGTTCCACATGACTTAGCGCCTGAACACAACAACTAGGGCTGTATTTAAAAGAAAAAAATAAACAAATAAAACCAAAGCACATTCCTTAACTCCTTATAAAAGAGGCAAGAAAGAATACAGGTAATTGACTAAATTCTGAATTAGTTCTCAAAGGGTCTGAGAAAAGTTTTTGGAGAGCCATTTTGGAAAGCATATGTGATGGAAGTATGGAAGAAGCTGTGTTCCCTCAAAGGCTCTGTGTAGATGCTTCAAAGGCTTTCTCAGCTGGTCTTCACATGCATGAACAGGCAGTACTTCCACTTGGACTGGACTCTTGGCAAAGCAAAGTAACTGGGGAAGCCCGTGAAGTGGTTTTGCCAAACATTCTGGAGGATACCTCTGCCTCAGTAGTTCCAGGACAGGCCCTTTACGTATGCCCTGGCCTTACCTTTTCCAACATGCCCATTGAATGCTTTCCACAATCATGATTCTCAGGCTATGTGTTTTCTAATGTATCTCATTGGAGGGTTGCATCTAATATTTCTGAAATATGGGAATCTGCTGAAATATAAAAGTTGTGATTTCCAGTTGATTGAGCTGTACAATTTACAGGGCATATCCTTCATATATTGCATAAAAATGCATAATGCTGCTGAAATTTGCTGAAATGTGGCTTGATTAAATGCAGATGCCAAAATCTGCTCATAAGCACTTTGATTTCTTTCATGATCATTATCTGGATTATTACAAAGTGCACTGAGCAAGGTGGGGTGGAAAAATGCAAAGAACTACTATCATAACTACTATAGATTCCAGACACCATAGGAAGAATCTAAAAAGTTCTCCTGCTTCTTCTGTATTTGGTTCTTAATTTTTCTTGCATTTTGTTCATACAAGTAATATGTGAATCATCTTTTCAAAAATTAATATTTCTAGATGGTTGTATTCTGTTTGGCCTTTATGGATAAGGAGTTTGGCCTCAATTATGACTTAAATACACCCTGATGTACTTTTAGCCAAAGAAAACAATTTTGCTACAATCATTTGGCATTTCCCAACCAAAGAATAATAGAATCACATCCAAAATCACAAGTGGCCAGCCATATAAATTTAACTAATTAAATTTAATTAATTATAAACTTGGCTGTGTCAACGGACGTGCGGGTCTCATGGGAATAGCAAGTTAATGAGGTGGCTACATTAACATCTAATGTTCTCTCCTAATCTTTTAATAATATTAATAATTTTAAATTGTGGAATGCTTTTAATACAATGGTTTTATAGATTCATGTCTTGTAAGATGGGCAGCCATAAGAAAGAAAGAAAGAAAGAAAGAAAGAAAGAAAGAAAGAAAGAAAGAAAGAAAGAAAGAAAGAAAGAAAGAAAGAAAGAAAGAAAGAAAGAAAGAAAGAAAGAAAGAAAGAAAGAATTCAAGGATCATTGGGAACATAGTCATTCTAGATTAATATTCATATTTTTGCATGGACAAAGATGCAGGATATGGTGAGCTTATATCCTCAATGCACTCCTTCTATACATGTCTGAAAAGTAAATCTGAGTTTTACTGTGATTGCTGCCCACTATGTGAGTGAAGTTCTAAATCTTCTTTATTCCTATATTGTAAACCATCTTTTAAAATCAACGGTGCTTTCCAGATACTTAGAGAGAAATTTACATAACTGTAGACTTAATTACCTTTAGAAAAATAACACAATGTAGTACCTACTGTATGTGTCCGTAGTACGTGTTTCTATTTCATAATTAAAATACTGCAGACATTCTTTATATAGAAATAAAGTTTAGATTTGTTTTTCTGGGAAATAAATGAATCTATTTCTGTTCTTTTCAGAACTTTATGCAGGTATGGCATACAATTTTTATTTCTTCAGCATGCTGTCAGTGCGTTTCTTATTTGCATTAAGCATGATTGTGTGGCTTGCCTGAGGTTCTTTACTTGTGATTCTCTGCAGTGTATTTTGAAGTTGCTAACTGTTGTTTTCTCTGCCACTATTACTTGGGGAGGCGGGGAGGGGAGGAAAGACTGGGATGTTTGATAATTCTGTGGAAACCAACAAACAGAATGTTTAATGAAAGCTCAGTTCCAAAGCATCTTATACTGACTAGATTAACTGTTGAAACTTAAATCATAAAAAGCAAGGTATAATCCAGACTTCTTCTTTCACAGAATTAAGTATTTTGTTAAGGTAATTCTATTATGAGCTTCTGCTGTAGATGAGCAATGGAAACTGACACCATTGCTTTAATGAGCCAAAAATATATGTTATAACCATTCTCCAATATGTTCCAAAACACTTTTTCTTAACTAAATTGGAAGCACCACACAACCACATTAAATACACTTAATGTAGTCATGTACTTATTAATTTCGCCCCCTGAATCTTCAACATATGATATAGTAGCAATAATTGAAAGGGTTCTGGGGGCACAGCCAAGATTTTTGGGATGATATTTATAAATTCCTTGATGATATTGTTTTGTAATTCAAAGCAATTCAAGCTATAGAAAGCTTGAAGCTTCTTCAGCCTTGTTGCAAACTATTTTACTTCATGGACAAAGCAATTCCTAGGATTAAGGAAAAATTTATGGCAAAAGCACTAGCACTGTGCCAGTGTGAATGAAAAAAAGGAGAGGGGGATTGCTCTGCCATCTCTAATGTTTGCATAATTTCATTTCAGGGAACAAGGGAACATTATATCCTGGTGGGACAAATACTTGAGCAGTACATTAATATTGCTGAAACCTATCACTTTTCCCCTATCATTGGGAGTGCCTCATATATGCCATCACTGCTATCACTTGTCTATGCTAGATTCTAGCTAATGTACAGATGTCAACCTTAACCAATTATAATGAAAGAAATTTACCAAGATACTTAATTTGATAGACACAAATAAATGAAACCAATGAAAATTTATCTTAAGTATTTGACGGGTTTCCTGTTGTTTTCTAGAATGTGATGTTACCAATTCATTACTTAAAAGCCGTTATTCTAAGCTATGAGGGCAAATTGAGGGTGACCATAAATTGCAGTGTAAATTTCTTTTATGGGGCAAATTAAAATAATTCCAGTCATTTACTAAAAGAAGCTGAAAAATCTGTCATGGGGAAAGTAAAATGCTTTTTATACAAATCAAACCTTATTTGATCATTTTAACTCTCAGCTGCATATTGCATTAGCTTAGATCTTACAAGATTTTTTTTAAGGTGGCATTGTAAATCCTACACAATCATTTTCATTTAATTTATTATGGAAGACCTTGAGCTGATTCAGAGTAACCTTGAACAGCCTTTTAGCTTTGATATTAGAAATGCAGTGACAGGAACACAGAGGAATTGGCTAACGCGGTGATACAAATATTGTTTACCAAATACGATGAAGTGACAGCAAGAAAAGTTGTTATTGAAATTGATGCTGTTTTTTAAATTATACAATAATGATTTATATATCCTGCCACTTTAACCCCTAAACACGGCTACTGGAGGAAGGATCTATTGAATGTGACTTTAAATGCTACTTTCTCTTAAGAAATCCAAGAAAACTTTTATGACATTAACACATGCACACAGAGCATGTACAAAGAGGAGGAGAGAAACAACCATTCAACAATTCTTTTGTAGCTTTCTATGATTCACATATAATGCAGGTGTGGAAGGGTCTATCTTGATGTGTGAAATTTACCCAACCATCAGCCTGAATCTGTTGATCTTATTTGCTTCTTGTAAACAAAGAGTAACATTTATTGTTCTCCATGCACTTAAGCTGCTATTTTATTAATTCCTTGTGAAGTGAAATTATACATTTTAGGTATACAATCAGCTGACACTCTTTGTTTTTATGTAATTGTGCACCCACATGTTTGAAAAAGTTCAAAATAGAAAAGTAGAACTTTGTTTAACCAAATCTAAGAATATGTCAAATGCTACAGCATGTAATGAAGTTTTGCTCATTTTTATTAAATGTTAACATTATTCCCTTGCTAAAGATATTGTAAACAGGTGCAGTAGAAATTATGGAACTTGACACAATTGCAGTAGAGGAGGTAGGAGTTGACATTATCTCATTTCAGGTGTAGTGTTTCCTTTTCCTGAAGAAATTTCCATGCAAGTGTATTCGTTTTTCAAAAACTGCTCCATAAAACACAATTTTATATATCTTATATCTTTGATGCTGGATTGTTTTTGGAAACAGTTGATGCAAGTTCTTCTCAGCAACTCTCCTTATGTAAAGAACCATATCTTTTTTTATGGTTCTTGTCCAGAAATGTTTTACAGAAATTCTACACTAGTTGTGGTTGTTGATCTAAAAAAACAACTTGCTGAAGATACCCAGTCTGGTGCTCTTCAACAGTGTTTAGTTGCAATTAATCCTAGAATCACATAATTATGGAGATGGGGTGACCACAAGGGTTATATAATCTTAAAATGTGAAAAAAAGAAAAAACAATCTTAAACCATCTTTGGTTCCTTTAAGAAGAAACCATCTTAAAAACCTGTAGAGAAGGAGAAACCATACCCTCCATAGATACGTTAAAAGATGTATTTACCATAAGGAAATGTTTCTTCCTTATGAAGAATGATTTTCTAGAATAGTTACAACTTATATGCATTATTTCTAATCCTAGTTTCTGTGGTAATGAAAAACAGTTTCTCTTGTGATCTCTAGGACACTAATTATAGTTTTACTAACTTTTAATTGGAGCTTCTGGGTAGTTGTAATCAGTAATGTAATCAAAGTAAACCATCAAAACCCACTTAGTACAAATATCACCAGTTCATGTACCTTACTGCATATGACATGTTGCTTAATCCTATCAGGAAAGGCTGCTTGCTAAGCCTAAACTAATGAATAACATAACCCTCCACTCAATTGTATTGACTTCTGGTAACTCTAGGACTTGACTATATTGAAAAACTAGGCTATTTTGGAATAAACCCTATTTCAACTGCTTTTGAAATAAATAAATCCTAGAGTACTAGTGGATGGTCACTTGAATATGAGCAAGCAGTGTACAGCAGCAGCCAAAAAAGCTAATACAATCCTGGGTTGTATAAACAGAGGCATAGAATCAAGATCACACAAAGTATTAGTAGCATTTTATAAAACCCTAGTGAGACCACACCTGGAATACTGCAACCAATTTTGATCACCATATCACATAAAAGATGTTGAGAGTTGAAAAAATTCAGAGAAGAGCAACTAAGATGATCCAAGGCCTGGAGATTAAAACATATGAAGAACGGCTGTGGGACTTGGGTTTGACTAGTCTAAAGAAAAGAAGAAATACAGGAGACATGATATTCCAGTATCTGCCACAAAGAAGAGGGCGTCAAACTATTCTCCAAAGCACCAGAGGGCAGGACAAGAAACAATGGTTGGAAACTGACCAAAAAGAGAAGCAACCTGGAATTAAGGAGGACAATCAACCAGTGGAACAGCTTGCTTCCAGAAATTGTGGGTGCTCCATCACTGGAGATTTTTAAGAAGAGACTAAACAGTCACTTGTCTGAGATGGTATAGGCTCTCCTGCTTGAACAGGGAGCTGGACTAGAAGCTCTATTCTATCCTAAATATGGCTTTGAAAGTCAGTTTGGCAAAGTGGTTAAAACATCAGGCTAGAAACTGGGAGACTGAGTTCTAGTTCTAGACTGTGAGTTCTAGTCATGCCTTAGGCAAAAAGTCAGCTGGGGATCTTGGGCCTAGGAAGCCCTAGGAAGGAGACAATGGCAAACCACTTCTGAAAAATCTTGCCAAGAAACCTTTAAGGAGTGTTCAGGCAGTCTCTGAGAACTGAACACAACTGAATGAAGGGGAAATGTTTTATTTTTGTTGAAGTGTGTGAGACCCTTAAATGCAGGAAAAAGTACTGTTAAATGTATAGCCCACTTTTTTGTCTTTTCTGAAAGTTAAATAATGTACATATATTAATTAGAAACACACAAATCTCATCCTCCCACTAAGGAATGAAAAAATAAACATGGCAATCAAACCCTTTCTTAAGGGTTTGAGCTTTTCTGTAGGAAAATAAAAGCTAATACAATCTGTGCAAAAAGGTTTAATTAGAAGTCTGTGATTGAGGAGATACACATGCTCTCATAATGACTTCATACATGTGCAAAGCACATTCTGCAAGAGGAGTCTGGCTACATGTACAGAGAATGGCAAATAGCTTTCCTTTAGTCAAGATGGGTGTTTATCACATATCATGACATCTTTTGTTGCATTGGAATTTGATTTTTTAAAGTTCTATGCGAAATCAAATCAAACCTTTATTGGAGTCAAAGACCGGCATAAGGAGGATGAGGGTGCAAAGAATTTTAAAAAAGCATCAAAAAATATAAAATAAAAAATGTGTGTTTTGAAAATTAAAGGCCCACAGTTTTGAAGATGGTGACGTCAGATACCAAAGAGGAGTTTGAAGATTTTACTAACTTCTATATATCACAGGAGATATCCTCCAGTACTTGGGGCAATCCAACTTTGTGCTTCTTAGGGATTCCAAAGATATAACCTCCATGGGAAAAAAAAAGAGTGTTATTGGCAAAATGCAGTAAACTCTGTTGTTGGAGGCTGGTCTTGGCTGTCACAAGTAGCATTGCAATTCTGGTGATGCTAATGAAGAACAACAGAAAAATCAAAGCAATATAATATAATCTCTACTGGGCAGCCTTTGAAATGGTGAATGGATCACAAAGGAACCCTGGAGAGTAACTTACTGTTTTTTAATTCTTATTATATAAATGCCAGTATCTGGATGTCAGCTGAAATATGTTATTTATATATGGCAATCTTTGAATTAACACTGCCTAGAAAATGAGCAGTTAGAACGAAGCTGCAGTTATTTTACTAATACGATTGCTGCTGTCACAAATCATTTGAGGTGGTTTGAATGCTGTATTTCAGCTGAACACTTGTCTGCTTTTGACTGAGGTGAATCTGGTAACTTAAAAATGCACCCCTGAACCTATTTATCAGTGGAAATATCAATAAAATTATGTATAAAGTCAACATATGATCATTATCTCACAGTCCTGCATTGTATTGGAGTATGAAAAAAAAATCTAAAAGTTAGATTTATGCCTGCTCATGTAGGGAATTATGAAGTGTGGATTCTCTACAAGAGAAGAGAAATATGATAAAAAGCTTGTGTACTACATAAATTGTCAAGTTTCCCTTGAAGTCAAGTGGTAGTGTCTGGCCTGCATCAGCAGGTGGATATCATAGATAGAAATCTATGAAAACTATGCTCATATTATCACTGATAGTTGTACTATCTAAATATGCCTCTGACATCCCTACAAATTGGACAGTCAGTTAGCTTTTCAGAATATTTTCCAAACAGGGCATCATTTCCTCAAATTATAAAAAATATTAAGAATTACTAAATAGCCAGTCAAAATCATAAAATGAGAAACAGTAAAAAAAAATTCTGTGCAAGCTTTGATAGGCAATCTTAAGAGCAAGTTAATACATTGCAGTGAATTCTAAGGAGATAGTTACATAGTGTAGATAGATGCTACTTATTCTATATCCTCTCATTTAAATGATATAATTTATCTGGATTGTTTGGAAGAAATAAAGTGATGCTCCTATCTGTAAAGAAATGTTTTCTTATGTTTTCTTCAATTTTACATCAGTTTTATAATTATATGTCAACTTGAAGGTCTCATGTTGTATAGTATTCTGATAGTTTGATAAAAGGCTTTTAGAAGTCAGTGTAATCCATCTGTCACTTTGAATGAGCTAAGCTATTGGTCTCTCATTTCATTAACAGATATTTTTTTACATGAATATCTATGTTCATTACACTGAACAGCTGTAGATCTTATAGGAGTAGGGAATTTTCATAAAACATTGAAAAAATAGACATATTTATAAAAATCTCAAGGCTGTTCTTTAGGATATGGCTCTTACACAGCACAGTAGTATCACATCCAGGGGAAAAAAATCAGTTGTATCAAAGAGATGTTCTCTCAGGTATGGGTATAAGTATACAGTGCAGTCCATCAGGTGTTTCACTCTACAAATCCTGAAAACTCTGTTCCTGGACTACAAAAGCATCTAACAAACAGCATATACTATGGGGACAAGGATCCATGGGGGAAATGCACCATTGTATTGAAACATGTTAAGTTTGTGGTATAGATACAGCCTTAAAAATGGTGGAAAATCAGAATAAGAAGAAAACCTTACTGGACATGAATATAATGATATTATGGAATAAATATCCAGAATTTGGGTGGTAATATTTTTTCCCTATTAAAATTATTTTGCTAAATAGTAACAGAGTTCATGAGGACATGTGTCATCTTTTTGTATCCACAAGAAATGTTTTGACTTTTATTTTTCTTCCATAGCATGAGCTAGTTCACTATGATGGCTAAAGAAATCACAAAAAACAATTCATGTCGTAATAAAAATATTGTTTGATTGTAGATTGTAGATTTTCATTATGAAACCATGCATTTCTTTGGAAAAGGCATCATGACCCTGTTTTCATTCTGAAGTTGAAAAGCAGGGAAATGTCAGCTTATACTTACACATGCACAACCCCCCTCCCCTACACACACACAATCCCATACATAAGTTTTACAGAATTAGAACACATTCTTGGGCTTTGCAGTGCTTTAAATAAACAGTTACATAAATTAAATATTTTTTGTTCCTTTTATTTCCAGGTTCAAACTGTGAATTCAGACCCTGTGAAGGTGGTAATCCCTGTGAAAATGGAGCTGCATGTCTACAAGAGCTAAACTTAACTGCCTTTCCTCTTGGATTTCAGTGCCAGTGTATAAAAGGCTTTACAGGACCACGCTGTGAGATCAACATCAATGAATGCAGTTCCAACCCTTGTATGCATGGATATTGCTATGATGGTGAGTCTGTCTATTGCTAATGTGCTTCTTGCAGAAAAACAGATTTAAGTCATGTTAGAGAAATTAAAGTTCAAACAACCAGAGTTGCATACTTTGGGTCCAATTCAGCAGCTTACTAGAAGGAAAAGTGATTTGCCCAAATGCCCCACTTTTCAGCATGAAGGTTTCTGTTTTCAGAGGTCCCAACTGCAGTTAATGGGAAATTCTAACGTGATTTTTGAGGTGCCTCTTCTGATACATCAATTAGCCAAAGTACCTTTTGCACAATTTAGTTGACTATGAATAATTTTCAGTTGCTAAAATGAGGTCTTAGAGCAATGAGGTCCTGTTTGCATTGTATTATAGATGTTGCTCTGACATGGGTTTGACCTGTATCTTTGCTAATTTTAATTCATTGCCTATCCATGAGACCTCATATTCAAAGCATGGAATAAAGAATCTGTAAAACAACCATTCATTACAGACAAACGAGAAAAGCGAACATTCAGTTTTTCACCAATCATTCATTTCAATAATCAATTGGTACAACTCCCCATTCCAATTAAACAAAATAACAAAATCTTCAGATAATGCAAGCATATTTATTCATCCACTTGACAAGTTTTCAGCATATGTCTATCTTACCTAACTTCCTCCACAGCCTACTCAAACCCAGCAGCTGCATTCTCAAAGCCTTACACATTAAGAGAAATATTTAACATATATACTAAGCTTATGTCACGGCAGAGTAAAGAATTAGAATGTGAAAAGTAAAAGCCAAAGTGGTCTCAGTGGTGGTAGGAGCACTTAGAGCTATGATTTGTAAGCTGGGAGAGTGGCTCCAGCAGATCTCAGACATGACATCAGAGCTCTCTATCCAAGAGTGTAGTACTGTATAAAGAACAGCCAAGATCATGCACACAACCCTCAAACTCCCAGGCCTCTGGTAGAGGACCTGAGACCGAGAAAGACACAGACTACCCATATAGTGAGAAGGGAGGTTTATGTACATATACTGCTGCTATTGTCATCTTTAAAGAAGAATCTTTTTTTCTTGAAAAATGGTTGAAGGCCTTTTCCTTCCCTTGGAGAAATTCAGGGAAAATTTCTACTCATTTTTTTTTTAATCGCATAAATTTGCTGGAGAATTCCAAAAGACTATTTAAAATTTCCAACCTTCATTTGTATTCTCCTTTAGTTTTCCTGCATTGTCCTGGTATATAGTGATTTATAAGCTTGATGTTGATACATACTTTAGACCCTAGAGCATGGGTCGGCCATCCGAAACGTCGGATGAGCCGCACGGACCCATTTAGCTTAAAAAAAAAAAACGCTGGGAGCCGCGCACCCGCGCATGTGCACCCGTGCACCGTTCGCGCATGCGCGCGCGCCGTTCGCGCATGCGCGCGCGCCGTTCGCGCATGCGCACCTGCGTGCGCGCACCCCCCGCACCCGCCCGCGCATGCGCGCATGCGCTCGCCAAAATGGCGGAGGAGGCTCCGGAGCCGCAGGTAAGGCCTCAAAGAGCCGCATGCGGCTCCGGAGCCGCGGGTTGCCGACCCGTGCCCTAGAGTTCTTCCTTGTTGATTTTTAAAAGGATACCATTTATGTTCTTTCTTTCCAAATATATACATTCAACCCAGAACATTGGCTTCAAAAGTTGCAGACAACTCCTGCAATCGTTTCCCAATTTTCTCTTATTTCCCTTCTCTTATTAGTCCAAGTGTAGAATCTTGGAATATCCACATAGAACAGTGTTTTTGCAAATGGACTATGTTTGCAAAGATCAATGAATTCTGTTAAAGTGATTCTTGCCACATCATTATTTGGTTGCACATCAGTATTTTCTCAAAAGAATACTTAATGCTGCTGTGGAAGGTGCACTTGAAGGCAAACAATTACTGGATCTCTTTCATAAAGTATCGTGCAACAGCTTCAGCTATGTATCAAGTACTGTGGTCTCATCTTCTCTGTTCAGTGCGAAAATTGCCTATTCACTCCCTTTCATGATATATTTGATGATGGATTTGACAGATGAGCATATTTCTACATTGAGATGACAATTGAACACCTTCAATAGTTGGGTCTCTAGGTACTGCCCACTGAGAAATTAGTTCAAATCTGCCATCCTGCTTGGTGTCCTTTAAATCCTCTCATTTCTGAAGACTATCTTCTGTAGATAGGAGTCATTGTATGCTCATTGGATGGCTTTGGTCACCATTTACTGCATGTACAATTTTTCCAATATGCTGAGTATCTACAGCAATGTGGAGCAAGGATGATGTGCTTCAATACCCACTATGCAGCTCTGGATTTTCATTTGGGTCTGGTGTTTCAGCTTATATGATATGGTATCAATAATCTTCTGGTTTTACCTTGGATGCTTCATCAAGCCACAGCAGACTGTGCAAATGAGGCAGACCTCATTTTTGGTATTTCACACTTAGCACATAAGCAATACACTTACCAAAGAGATCATATATTTCAGTGAGATACTTCATGAACAACTTTTTCTTCAACTTGAACACTCTTGTGATTAAATTTAGCAGATCATTTGGCTGCTGTCATATTTCTGGCCAGTTTGAATTGCATGTCATTGTAATGAAAAATGAAGCACTGACATACTTCCATATATACATCATGAGATCTTGACATCATTTTATCACATTTCTTGGTCCACCAATAAATGTTGAAGAGAGGATGATGCACCTTTTGATATTTCTAAAATCATCATCATTATTCAATGCATTGGTCAGTTGTTGATCTCAAGGTTGCTTGATTCATTTGGATGTAACTCAGCTCCTCACTTTCAATTTTGGCAGCCATGTCAACCATGTATTGTTGGAATAGACATCCTACTCTTAAAGGTTATTAAACTCACTCCCATGGTTCATTATGCAATATTCATAGTAACGTATTGCCATTAGATTCTTGTTTATTATTTGGAGTTGATCTCCAAAAGGAAATAAAAGTATGTATTAAATATATATTAAAAGTTGTCATAGGAGTGATGGGACTCTGAAATTACTTGCAAACCACCTCCTCGTTCTTTAAAAAAAATGTGCCATGACGTTGGTTCAGTTTTGATGTTGTTTAGTATAATGACAATGATTTCCTTAGCAGTTTGTGCATTAAGCCTTCTCTCATGTTCAAATGCTGTCTCTAGATCAGTGACAATAGAAGTTTCTGACATGTCTCAAATTTGTTCTTTTGCAAGTTAAAGAGATGAAATGTACAAGCTTCATTGTCATAGACATTTCTCCAGTTATTGAACAATCACGTATTGAATTCCTATACCAGTTCTCAATTCTATGCTATCCTGAGGATCCATGAAGTAAATTTGAATAAATTTGGTTTGATGGCTGGAGCATTAAATGTCATATGTAATGATGGATTTGCCCTTGAATAATTATTGAAGAATTCCATCTGTTTCTCATTGGTTTCTTTGGCACAAAAGGGTGTCACTTGAAAAGGGCAGTTACATCATCTGATCTTCTTCCTGAACTCATTTGCGATAGGTTCATCATGGCTATACAATTGATGAGCTCAATAGGTAGAGGCTGCAAATAGGCCTAAACCCAAAGATGACACAGTGAAATCCAATCAAGTTTTATTTTTTTTATTTCCTTACACCTAAGAGATAGAATCTCATCAGGCTAAAGCTGTAACCTAAATGTATGTGCCCTTGGAGATTCTAGACTAGGACTACTCTGAGACTTCTTCCCCCCATTCAGTTAAGACTGTGCAGTCTTTTATTTTAGGCCTCTCTCTGGAATGTGTTGCCTCCTCCCTGGGAAGCTGCATTGTGAGTGTCGAAATGCCCTCCCCACACACCTCTTCTCCAGCTGCACATTTCATCACATTGCCTATTGTGATCTTTCCATTCATACAGCAGAAATGTGTGGTTTCTCCAGGCCGAACAGTTAGGGCAGACTTTGGCCATGGCACCAACATCAGCAGAAATATTACATTGCAAACTTGTGAATCTTGCTCTGCTCTTTCTTTGTTGAGATTTTGTTGTTGAAGGAACTCTTACGGTGTTTGCCAGATATTCTTGAATTGATCTTCCCTTTCCTCCTCCATCTTTTCTCCTTATCGTGTAGCATTCCTTGTCATTCTGGAGATTGCAACTTTTTCATTCTCCATTTCTTTATCTCTCTGCCTCCTGGCTATATCCTGACAATCTTTGGGGTCATCTCTTGACCATGATGTTCCCTCCCTTTCTTTCCACATGGTATAATGATGTTGACATCGTTTTAGTTTAATAATTTATTTTATTTAATCTCTTTTTTTTTTTTACCACAATGTTGTCCATTGCTTTGCTCATCTCAGAGAGTTTAGAATCTTTGCTGGCTTTTCCACTGAGTTGTAGGAAGCTGTGAGAAACAATTTTTAAAAAGGATCACTTGACCTTCTGAGGGCTAGATTGGGACCACTCTACCTCTTCTCTAGTAGCTGAGGAGATGCTGATCTATGCTCAGTTTCAAAGTAGGAAGCAGTTTGAAAAATGAAACAGGATGGGCAAGGACTAAGGTTTAGTGACTAATGTATTTGATTGACACCAGAGAGATGCAGTCCTCATCATCTGCAGCCACAGGAGCTCACTTGTTGACTTTCAGCCCAACCTACCTCACAGGCTTGTTGTGAAGCAATGTATGAGGATGGAGCACTATATATGTGCCTTGAGTTCCTGAACAAAGATGGGATATAGATAATGTGCATGGTTGTGTGCCAGAAAAGGGACACATAAAGCAATAAAAACTGTCCAGGCCTTTCTTCATATACATTAAAGTTGTTGCTACTTTAAGAATCACATGATAAGTCAATTCCTTGGTGCTGGGAGGGGGAAGGAGCAAGAGATTGTGAGACTGGCTGGAAAACTCTCATGGAATGTTCAAAATGAGTATCACATGACCACAGCAACATCCTGAAATAGCCACGAATTCTCCAAATTTCATTCCCTCAGGAGTCATGGGTCCTGAACTTTAGATGCATTCTTTAAGTTACCCATTTGAGGTACCTTAGTTATTCTATGAGGCACTATTTCTTGCAATTAAGGGTCATGATAACTGAGACTTTTAGTTGTGTAAGGACTGAGTATATCTGCAGTCCTCCATGGGTGCTTTTAAACTACTGTATATAGATTGCCTTTTACCTGTGCAAACATACGCTTGCATTAATTTTCAAAGAAGTGGATATTTTTTGGCAAAAAATATTCAGTGTCGCCTCCTGTAATTTTCTGTGCTTAAGATTGGAAGCACTTTTAAAATTAATAGTTTTGATTTTCAACTTAAAAGAAGAGTATGTGTTCTTTTTATAATCATGTACAGTAAATCCATGAATTCAGAGAAATCCAAGTAACTGTCCCAGGGATTTTTACACAGAGACAGACACACGCAGAGAGACACACAGAGGGAGTTTTATCACTGGAACAAAGGGCTCGGAGCATTTAATGAAAGTAATAGCAGTTAAATGTGCAAAGACTGAATGGCAGCATAAATTACATGATAAATCTTAGAAATAATGAAGAACTCAGGGACCTGTGTGAGGCTATAATAAATCTATGCCAGTAAGAACTGCAGTCGTTGCTGTCACCAAGCCCCTTGTATAGATGCAAGTCTCCAAAGATCCTTTTCTTGTTACTTCACTAATGATGAAAAGTAGGAAATTCTGATTGGTAGCTTAGGAGGGTGAGAATGAGACATGGTTGCACATGAAAGAAGCTGATCAAGCCTGTCAAACATCAGCTCTTGAACACTCTCCTTTTAATATAGAGATACAGTCTGAAAACTAACCCTCCAGAAAAGTAAATGCTTCTTTCTCTCATTACTGCCTTTTTGAAAATAACAGATGTAAATTATCCATTTTTCCCATTTGGGAAAGACACAGAAGCAAGGGAAGGAGGGAATTTACTTTTACAGTAAATATAACCCCCCTCCCCCCCAAAAAAACCAAATCATTAAAAGAAAAGTTTATGAGGACTTTCAGCTCATATTGTTGCACATGATAGACTTTGGTTGTCTCCCTCCCAGCTGTATAGCTTTACGGCCATCATTGAAATAATGCAAAGGCTGTCCTCATTACTCTTATTTGGTCCAAAGATCGTTGGATGGCTGTAGAAGATAAACATTTCATGGAAATATGATCTTTGAAGCTGCAGTTTGTGAGGAATTAAGTCACATAATGATCTATCTAGCTCTCCCTCTTCAAACTCCATGTGTAGCCATAATGTTTATATAGCAAATGCAATCCAGCTGTTCTCAGTACTGATCCAAACCTATTTTGTTTTCATCTAGTCACAGACTTCCTTATGATTGGAAAACCAGGGATAATGTTTCCTAAATCATTGTCTGTAGATGGAAGCCATGTAGAAAGTTATATATACAAGGTGGATCAGAGGAGTTCAATTTTGCACATTTCAATATTAAACTGAATTTGACCTATATTAAAACACTGACCAGAATATTTGGATTTTCAGCTACAAAAAAAGTATCAAGACATAACTGCATAATTTGTACTTAAAAAAACATAACAGAGATAACATTAATAGGTGAAACAAAAGTCCAATGTTACTTTATATAAAGTGTTTATTTATTGGCAAGCAAATCTCCTCACCCATGATTATGCTGATAGAGAATATCTGTGTACTCTCTCTTCCATGTAGTTTAGTCTCTGTTGTGGGTGGAGATGACTGGCTATTATTGCCAATTAATTAAGAGTTGTTCAGTTATATGAGAGAAAGGGATGGATTTGGAACAGCATAAGTGCACAGTTATGAGTATGAATGTGTTCCTTCACAAACATAATCCCTCACTTTTATACATTCATTTGTTTCTAAGATGAATCCATGGGAAAGTGATATTTTCAGGATAAGTTTTGAACTCATTGTCTTACAAAAAAGCACGTCTAAACATTTTTTTCTACACTTATGAAACTCTGACATGCATATTTGTATGTTTTTTATCTGAGCACTGCATTGCAAAATTGGAAAGTGTGAAATCTGAAGGATAAGGTCATGATCTGTACATTAGCCTGGAAGATATGAATCAGATCAGTGAATCAGATCACAGAGATTGAATTTCTCAAGCATCTCTAAATTGCTTCTCCTTCTAATGGCTGCAATCTGGATAGAAAAAAGGGATAGGTTTATCCTTTTTCAGTTGAATCAGATCAATAGATAAATGGATGCTTAATATAGATGCTAATCATCAGGAATCCTGGCAGTGGATTCCACATCTCATTTTCATTTTAATTATGGCTTACAGAAGGCAGCATCTTACTAGATTGGGCTCTTTTCTCATCTGCATTTTAAATTGAATGTGCATTTCTATTATTGATGTACTTAGGTATTTTTGTTGTCCCAGTGATAATGTTCCTTTGTACAAACAAAGCTAACATTTTAAAAAATTTTCTTTTTCAGTTATTGATGGCTTCTACTGCTTTTGCAACCCTGGGTATGCTGGACAAATATGTGACCAAGACATTGATGATTGTATCATTAATGAATGCAAACACAATTCTCCTTGCATGGATCTTCATCTGGTTAGTATGTATTTCAAATTTGCTGGTTTGGGATTATAATGGTGGCCTTTGTTGTTTTCTATTCAAACATGCAATGAAGAGTATTCACCAAACTATGACAATGTGCCTGCCTATGTATGTTTCAACATAACAGGAAGATACTCTAATTTAATTTCTATAGCTGCCCAATTCAACCCAATGACTCTGGGCAGCTAACAGTTCTAAAATTGTGGAACAATGAAAAAATATTAAAGCAGCAAAAACATCCACAAAATAAATGCAAACAGAAGCTGTGATGATTATTTTTATTGTTACTCTTAGCCCTTTTTCATCTATAAGACATTTTTTGAATATAATTAATTCTATGAATATACATAGGACATAAAATAGTGAAAAACTGAAGAGCCATTGATACCAGGTCATTTTAAATTAAATGTTGTACTGCAGTGAATTATAGTTATCTCTTAAAGATGCTCTGAAGACAAAACAGTATCATTCCTTCTGAACCAAAGTGAAATGAATGATATTTTTAATGATCAAGTTGGTAGTAATACAATTCATCTTAACCAAGTCCCCAAATCATGGTTTACTTAGTTCTATTCAGTATTTAAGCAGTTCCTTGGTAATAAATCAGTGGGACCACAGGAATACCTCCCATAAATGTTTTTCTTTGATTTGCACTGTATATGTGACATGGGCAATTTGCAGCCCACAAAACAATTTGCAATACATGAAATCAATAACTCTTTTGTTTTCTATTATATTATAAAAGAAATGCAATTATATCGGGTTGACTTGGAAATAGGTAGAGCAGGATCATGTCCCAAAGCAGAGGACTCCTTGATTTCTGGTTACTTAAGATTAAAGCTAAATAATACATTTTACTGGTATTTATTAGGACAGTTTCTATAATTTCTAATACCTTAAACCAGTGATAATCGGGTAACTATGCATTATAGCTGCTTTTTACTCCTTGCTAAATCTCCTGTTTATTCAAGGCTTTGAGAATTGCACCAGACCAAAAAAGTCAATTGCATCTCATGCATATTTGTCATAATAGATTGCAGATAAGTCAGTGGTGGGATTCAGCCGGTTCGCACCACTTCGGCAGAACCGGTAGCTAATTTTTTGTTGCCCAGGCCCAGAATGGACCTCCGGAAGTGGCATCCACACAGAGAACTGGTTGTTCACATATTTGAATCCCACCACTGAGATAAGTGTTACAGTATGATTTGCTTTTATCCACAGGAAGTTTCCACCAAACTTTGGGTCAAATTTAAGGAATCTTCCCCAGTCTGATGTTCTAAAATTACTTCTGTAATTTCCAATTGTCAGCTGGGCTGATAATTATGGTGCTTAAAGTCCAACTCATCTGGATAATGCCAGATTTGAGAAAATGAATATTTATTTCTTTATCATATTCATTTAGCCGCCCACCGGACATGAAAGAGATTCTTAGAATAGCTAGTCTGATAATTTCTAATTTACCTTTAACCCTTGCTGATGTAGCTTCCTTTTATCCATAACTGGGTATCCATAGTTGAGGAGTAAATGTGAAAGGGTGTACAAGCCTTGATATCTCTTTAAATTTAAACCGGGCAATATCATAGTAGATCCTTGAAATATGGCATAAATATTGAAAGGTCTAAAAGTTGAGACCTCTCTATCTCTACTTGGGGATCCCATTCTAGGGAGCCATATCTATTTGGAGAGGCTATCAGAAAAAGTAGGAAACATTTGGTTATTTACCTCAAGTAAGTACCATAAGATTTTAGGAATCTGTTAATTTTGAGCTGGTTAGTAGGCTTGAGTGAAGTCTGAGAAACAACATTTCCCACAGGAGATGATAAAAATACTAGCCTCCAGTTTAAAAAAAATAAAAATAAAGGTCTCCAGCAGAAAAAGAATAAAAGAAATAGAAGTAAAATAAAATGAGATAAAGTAAAAGCAAAACAGCGAGCTAAAAATTAAATTAAATTAAATAGAGACTTTAGAGGGAGCTCTTAACAATAGATGCTACCTTTATGCCATCTGTTTGAACTCCCCTATTGAAAGACCAGTTTCAAAGGCTAACTTACTTAAAAATGGTTATGCTCTGTGGCAGTAACTAAAATGAATCTAAAACTAATAAAAAGAGGTGATGGTAGAGAGACCCTCTGGGTATTTGGATCCAGTGAGAATTTCTAGCAAATGTACTCATTTTCCTTCTTTTTTTTTTTTTTTTTTTTTTAAAGCTGAGGTATGATTGTGAGTACTTGGAAAAACTAAGGTGATTCTGGAAATACTAAAAGGGAGGGGAGGGAGGAAGAAAATGTCAATTGTGAACACTTTCTAAATGGTAGTTAGATGGATCTAGAAAACGTATTTTTATAGAGACAGTTTTTGTTTAGGTTCCCTATTACGTATGTATGGGATGCTTTGCAGTGTGGAAACAGTGATGTTTTTAACTGTACAAAAGGTATGTATGAAAAGAGACTGTCAGACCTCTCAGGTGGAACTATTTTATTGCTATTATAAGAATTTTAAATTAATCCTGCATAGGTGAATAGGGAAAGACACTTGTATTATATCCTCATTGGCCAATAATTCACGAAAAAAAATGATCTTTTTTTTATCCATGTTGTATTTCTACTGCTTCTCCCACATTGTACTGCGGTACAATTCCCACTGTGCAAAACTATCCATAAGTAATACATACAAGGCACAAAGTATCAGCAGATAAGATTTGATTATGAAAACTTTCCCTAAAAGCAAATTTGACTATCACTATCACTTTCATGTATCATAAAATGGTGCATCCTGATGTTATCTATTCCTTCTCTGGAGATACATGTTCTCATGAGAATCCATGTTTACACAAAGAAGATTGAAGAATTGCTTCCTTCTACAACTGTCATAAAAAGCAGAATTCACTCCATTTACAGCACCATATTTTATATTTGTTTTCTTCCTGTCTCCTAAGAGGGTTTTTGTTGTTGTTTTGTCACCATCACTCAAGTCTATCTGTTCTTTTTTTATAGCAATTAATCATTTTTCCCTGTCAAAACCATATGTCATTTTGTTTTAAATGGACTGTGACATAGTTAGCAAAATCAATAAAATCCCCACTGGATCATTGTTCTTCAGAAAGGCAGGTAAAAGGGGAAAAAAACACCACAAACTCTTCTGTAAATATAATTAAATCACATACACACAGAGAGAGAGGGGGGGAGGGAGGGAGAGGAAGAGAGAGAGAGAGAGGGAGGGAGAGGGAGAGAGGGAGAGACAGAGATGATAACATAAAAAGTGTTGGATTTCATGGGGAATTTGTTGTTTGTACATCTCCAGGTTGTTTTCTGATCAAATAATGATTGCTTGCTTTTGTTTATTTTTATAAAATTAATAAGTTGGGAGCTTCTTTGGTGTACCCATAATTTCATATATCTATTTTTACTTCAAAATCAGCATATGCAAAAAATCCTGCCAAAATTTAGCATCATTCATATAAAATTTTATTAAATACTGTTTTTTTTATTTGTAGATAGGAATTGAGTTTAGTGCACTTTTTAATGTTGCCATTAATAACATTTAGGATGAGGGTTAAATCAACATTGCTAGAGATTGTTTTTCAAAGTATAGAATAATTCAAAATACTTATACAGATAGTCATCGACTTACAACAGTTCGTTTAGTTCAAAGCTATGACATCACTGAAAAAAGTGACAAATGATCATTTTTTTATACCACCATTGCAGCATCCCCAACAGTCACAGGATCAAACATTGCGGTTACATGATCAAAATTCAAATGCTTGGCAACTGACTCATATTTATGACCGTTGTGGTATCCCAGGGACATGTGATCATCTTTTGAGACCTTCTGACAAGCAAAATCAATGGGGAAGCCAGATTCACTTAACAACCATGTTACTAACTTAACAGCCGCAGTTATTCAGTTAATAACTGTGGCAAGAAAGGTTATAAAATGGGGTAAAATTCACTTAACTTTCTTATTTAGCAATGGAAATGTTGGGTTCAGTTGTGGTCGTAAGTTAAGGACTATCTGTATTGTGTTTTTGAACAGCTCTAAAGAATTTTGCCCTGTTTTCTACAAGACTTCTCTCCAGATGCCTGAAGACATCTATTATGTCATGCTTCTATTCTCCAGGCTAAACATACCAAACACATTCAATTGTTTTTCTTTTTTTTTTCCTTCCAGTTCTTTTATCACTTTCTCTATCACCCTCTGCATATGGCCCAGTTTGTCAATGTCCTTCCTAAATTTTAGTGCCAGAAATGGAAGTAATATTCTAAGTTCATTGTGACCAGTACAGAATAGAAGGACGTTATGACTTTTCTTGTGTTGACACTATACATCTATTAATGCAACCAAGGATTACATTTGGCTTTGCTTGTTTTAGTTTGCTTTATTTTGCAGCTGCATCAAAAAGATGTCCCATGTTCAACATGCGATTTACCATGACCCCCAGGATCCTTTTCATATGTGCTACTATCCAATATGGACCTCCTAGCCTCCCTCTATATTTATATATAAAAATTATATATAAATTTCTTACAAGACATAATTTCCATCTTTCTATACTCTACTCTTTCTAATCATCAAATTCAGAAATCATAAGTTTATTTTTTTCTTTTTTCAGCAAAAGGTCCCTATGGGTTTTCCAGTCTCTAATAAATGAAATTATTGTCCTTTCTCCAGTGGTGGGATTCAAATATGTGAACAACCGGTTCTCTGTGTGGATGCTGCTTCTGGAGGTCCATTCTGGGCCTGGGCAACGAAAAATTAGCTACCAGTTCTACCGAAGTGGTGCGAACTGGCTGAATCCCACCACTGCCTTTCTCTAATTAGACACCCAAGTGTATATTCATGTCTTTAAATTTTCTTGCCCAAATGTAGTTTTTGCATTTGTTCTGAATCGTCATAATGTCTGCTAAGATGTTTTTGTCATCCACAAATTTGATAATCATGTTTTCTAACCCTTCACTCAAGACATTTATAAATTTGTTGAAAAGCACACAGCTTAGAATGGACCTTTGTAGTATGCCACTCAACAAGTCCTTATAACTTGACTTAGGGCCATGGGCATAGAGTTGTTGAGTATAATAGTTTATTTTGTCATATTCTGTATTAGAATACCAAGGAATTTAATGTCAACTATTTTGCTGAAATCATGATACTGTATGCCCACTGTATTTCTGTGAACTGAATTGGTCCCTGTATGAAAATGAGTGATCGGGTTGGTTTTGAGTGATCTATTCTTGATATACTCACAGTGGCTTCTGTCAAGCAATCCAGTCTTTGTAAATAACTCACAAACCAACTGCTTAATGATATACTCTAGAGTTTGGCTCAGCATTGTTTGCTGCAATGCTGTGACTGAAAGCAGGCAGAAGAACATGCATATAAAAATCTGTGATAAATTGCCATAAATTACTTATATTAGATGCTGAACGATAAGCTCCCCTAAAGAACTGTAAATCAGTCAGAGTTCTGTTTAGAACAGGACATAGTCCTTACTTCCATAATAATAAATATGGGCTAGAAATACTTCAAGGCAGGAAAACCGAGTTGTTAAAGAAAGTCTAATGCTAGAGAAAGCCACATAAGCCAGTCCAAAGCAAAGACAGGAATGCAAATCAGTAACCAGAAGAATTGTTTACAAGAAAGTGAAGTAATCAAAATAATATTTTTACAGCAGGGATGTCTGTTTTTGCTTTATTAAAGGAATTCTTGCACTCTTCTCCTGAGGAATCATACAGATTTCCACTGTTGAGCTTTCTTTAGCTGATGGTATGGTTTTAGGGCTTATCACTTATGCAATATGAGGATCTTTGTCTTTGAAATCAACAGCCACTTGACCTGGGATGAACTCCAGTCAGAGATGATCACTTAGCATACTCAGTCAGTCACTACAGGTTGAACATCAATTAGGTTTACTTTTTCAGGCTTGGAATTGGAAAAATCCATAATAGGTATCAATATCTAACTGTCTATAATTACCTAAGTTCCCTTTCCCATTCTTGAAGATAAAAACAACAACTCTTTTCTATCCTTTGGAACTATGAATGTCCTCCATAATTTCTCAAAGATTAGGAAAAGTAACTTCAAGATGGTATCCATAAGCTCTTTCTTGGATGTAATAAATCTGACTTTAGACACTTATACCTGTTTATCATATCCACATTTTCACTTATTTCTTTTTACTTACTTTGAATGCTGCTTCCTCCTTTTGTCAAGCATTTTGCTTAGATCCATTTGAACACAATTCTTGTTTGGGAGAAAACTGAAAAAATTAGGAGCTGAGAATCTCTGCTATCTCCCTGTTATCTACTACTATCTATCCAATTCTCCTAGCAGTAGACCTACCCTTTTTACTGCTTTTATATACTTAAAAGGGGCTTTTCTGATATTTTTAGCTCTCTGGCAAATCTAAATTCTTTTTCCACTTTAGCCTTTTAAACTTTTTTTTTACAGATATTAACTACAGCATGGTGTTCCATGAACTATGCATTCCCCTTTTCATTGTGCAACATTTTTCTTGGCTCTTTTTTGCCTATTAGAAAGACGTACATTTATATTTCCAGTATTTCTAAGACATTCTCAACCTTCCTATTGATCTTGAGAAATTCTGTTCAACTGATTCAATTTAGTAGTACTCCAGTCTTCTTGAAACTGGCTCTCCTAAAATCTAGTGCACGCATATGGCTAGACTTCATTTTCTTTTTTTATACTATCTTGAACCACAACAGGATGTTGTTACTTTATTTGAACTTCTCATTGATTTCATTTTTTTCTATCACTTATTCTACTTTCCAAAAAAGCTGTTCCCTTTATCTCTTTTTCAACATTATGGAAAATTAAACATTTAGCAATACCATTGAGGAATTTTGGGAAGCTTCCAGCCTTGGCTGAGTTGATTTCCCAGCAACTATTCTGATAGCTGAAGTCCTGCTACTTATAGATCAAGAGTTTATTATATTTATGTGGCATTCATCCCTGAAGGCTTTGAATAGCTAACAATCAGAAATATTTTTTAAAATTTCCCAAAATAAAAATCAGTAAACCCACTAGGAAGTTGGAATAAAAAATATCAAAAACACCAAAATGGATAAGAAAGCAGAGAAATCCACTGAATTCTTGCCCTAAACAAACAAGTTGTGTTTGGTTTTAGCCACCAAACATGCTTTAACAATTGCAATTTAAACTGAAGTTTATTTAACGTAGTTCAGTTTTAGCAAGCATAGTTTTTGAAGGGTGGGTTCTTCCATCTAAACTGAAGGATAGGGATTCACATTCTTAAGACTAACATTGGAACACATTTTATGTGACATTCAAAATAATGTTTTTCTGATTTATTAGTTATAGCGATGATATTTTATTTTATAGCAAACTGTGCAATAAATGGAAAAAGAAATTGCATAAACTGCACATCACAATCTAAAGGAAGAAATAACAGAAAAATCACATGGGAGCCTTGAAACTTTCCCGTATTCTCAAAATGCAGTATCTCATACATCAAATTACTCATAAGAAGTATGGAGGGTTATTTCTGCTCTTTTGCTGTGCTATTTCTAACTATACTTTCTCAACTAAAAATTAGACATATTCCCCAATAGACCGTGTTCTGCTTATCTAATATACAGCCCCAATATAAAGGGCCAGCAACTTATGAGGTCATTTCAGGTATATTTAACATAAGGAAATTCCTGAGTCCAATTCAGTTTAAGTATTAAATGCAAAATATAGAACTCTATTTGAGGAGCATCCTTCATACACAAAGGCTGTTTCCTAAACTGAAATGGTTTGGAGGATGATAAAATATAAATTTAGGTTTTCACATGTGAAATAACATGATAGCTGTTTTCATTGCTAGACTTAATGGAGAGGACATATCTTGGAATCATCAATGAAACACAATTTGCATCATATCTTATATTTTCTACTTTAGGGGTTTTATGTTAAGGAAATAATAATGTGGAAGCAAATAAGGCATACTAACAGCTAATCCTAGAACTATGTATTTCTTATTTCAGAACTGGCCTGCCCTCCAGAAATCCACACAGAGTGAAGGATCACTAGAAAGCATTATTTTCCATGCTGGTTTCTTTAGTTATTTTGTCAGGAAATAAAGGGAGATTTCTGTCTTTAAAATTAACAGTTTATTAGTCTTTAATGTAACCATACACATTTTTAATTACATGGAACTGTAATGATTCAAGTAGCAAAGTGCCATTCAAGTGTCCTCTTGAAAATGCAGAACCAAGTAGAAAGCAGTAATGCAGTTCACAACAGCTGCTAGACTCCAAGAATTTTAGCAAAGGTTTTTGAACAAGATTCCTTTTTCCCTTAGACTATTGCCCAGCTAGATTACAGTAGTGATGATTACTAAGGTGAATATACAGCTGAAACCTCAATAGATGTTGAGTAGCTATTTTTTAAGAGGCTGATTTTTTTCCTTTGGCAGCTATTTATTGAAAATGCTTTTATAATTCTATATATGCGCAGTGGTCCTAAAAGATTGGGATACCCTGAAATACATATTAACTGCTAACTCCCCTGCTAAAATGTGTTAGTTTACTTTAGAAACAGAGGCAATTTGTAGTAGTTTAGGTTAAAGCAGGAAGACTTGTTTAAGTAATATTTAATATTTCAGTAAGGCATTTTATAAAGTAGACCACAACCTACTCCTTGGTAAGCTAGAAAAAGGTGGAATAGACAACATCACTACCAGATGGATCTGTAGCTGGCTGGCAAACCGTACTCAACGAGTAGTCCTCAATGGCACTACATCCACATGGAGAGAAGTAAGCAGTGGAGTACTACAAGGTTCCATCTTAGGCCCAATACTCTTCAGTATCTTCATAAATGACTTAGATGAGGGAATTGAAGGGGAACTCATCAAATTTGCAGATGACACCAAACTGACAGGAGCAGCCAACACCCCAGAAAACAAACACAGGATCCAAAAAGATCTTGACAAACTTGAACAATGGGCCCTATCCAACAAAATGAGTTTCAGTGTGGAGAAAAGCAAAGTTTTAGGGAGGAAAAATCAAAAGTACAAGTACAGATTGGGCGAGATCTGGCTCAAAAACAGTAACTGTGAGAAGAACCTTGGAGTCCTAGTGAACAATCACTTGACTATGAGCCAGCAGTATGCAGCAGCAACCTAAAAAGCTAATACAATCCTACGTTGTATAAACAGAGGCATAGAATCAAGATCATGTGAAGTATTAATACCGCTTTATAAAACCCTAGTAAGACCACACCTGGAATACTGCAGCCAATTTTGGTCACCATATCACAAAAAAATGTTGAGAAAATGTTCTCTGAAAAAATTCAGAGAAGAGCAACTACGATGATCAAAGCAACTTCCTATGATTCATAGGAAGAACTGCTGCGGGACTTGGGTCTGGCTAGTTTAAAGAAAAGAACTAGTGGAAACATGATAGCAGTATTCCAGTATTTAAGGGGCTGCCACAAAGAAGAGGGGGTCATGTTATTCACCAAAGCACCAGAGGGAAGGACAAGAAATAATGGTTGGAAACTGATCAAAGAGAGAAGCAACCTGGAATTAAGGAGAAACTTCCTGACAGTGAGGACAATTAACCAATGGAACAGCTTGCCTTCAGAAATGGTGGGCACTCCATCACTGGAGATTTTTAAGAAGACAGTCACTTGTCAGAGATGGTATAGGTCCTTCTGCTTGAGCAGGGAGCTGGACTAGAAGACCTCCAAGGTCCTTTCCACCACTATTCTATTCTAATAGCAAAACGTTTTACATGATTATAACAAGTCTTTAGTGTTTGCATATTTCTCTAATAAGTATAGAAATAACCTGCATTCTGAGAAAGGAGAAAATAACAGAAATAACAGATTAACAGAGTTGAAGGGGACTTTGGAGATCTTCTAGTCCACCCCCCTGCTCAAGCAGGAAACCCTATAACAGACAAATGGTTGTCGACTCTCTTCTTAATATCCTCCATCTCTTCTTAAAAACCTCCATAATGCCCTTGAACTTGTTAGGGAGTTCTATAAATCTTGCTGCTTGTGATTAACAAAACCCATCCTGTGTAACCATCTAAAAAAAGTAGGCAGTGGGAGTGAACAAGTAATGAAGCACATCATATTCATGCCCAGCCAAAATGACAAGTTCAGAGCTTGAATCATTTAGAAGTAATTTATTGGTAGATGACCCATCTTGTCAATTTCTTGCTGATGTTTCTGACATTACTGGCATGATTATCGTAGTTCAGAAAATGCATGAAACATAAACATAACGAAGGAGTGTTGTTATTTTTATATGTCTCTAAGACGTTCAGAGTCCATTTCAGCTATTGTACCTATAATAGAAAAAAAGACAAATTTGTATATATGCCTAAAGCTAAACAAAGTGTGTTGGAGCAGCTAGATTTTTCTATTTAGTAGGTGTGATCTTAATTGCAACAGTAAAGACATGTAGCTAGAAGGTAAAAAGGAGATGCAAATTAAAGAAATAATCATAGGTAAGGTCAGAACAATTTCACCGAACAACCTAATAAAAATGCAACTGAATTTAAATATGGCCAGTTATTAGAATAGTCTTTAAATTGTGTTTCTTGAAAAAAAATATGGGGAAAGGAATTGAACAGTTGTTGTCCATGAATTATGAAACAAATTATGAACCAGGTTACCTCTTCTGCTTCTGGAAGAACAGAATACAATTTAATTTATGCATCTTTTTATTTGAACAATAATTTTTTTTTCAATTATAATTGGATAATGTATATGGAAGTGGCTAGATAATTTTGGGTGTTTACTTCAGGTGAATGCAAATAATTTTGGAGAGAGAGAAATATGACAAGCTACTTGGGTTCAAAACACAGAAGCTAAAATTAAAGTAAAAAAAACAACATCCTTCAATATTGGTTATTTTATAGACTTGGAGTCTCTAGGATATATACAAAGCTTTAGTTCTTTCTTAAACTTCCTGGCTCTGCAGTTACAATCCAGCTTTGTAACAGTATTATAGCAAAATCATATTTTCTATGCTTTCTGAAATTATCTAATCTTTTAATTTGCTTATTACAGGATTCGATGAAGGAGTCTTTTGCCATCAAACTAAATCATTGAAAATATGTATATGCACTTGGTGTAATTATTTTATAAAAATATATTTTAAAATATTTCCTTCATTCTCTATACATTGCTAAAATGGCATTTACCAATTTAAGATACTGTTGCTTTTGGACACCTTCAAAAATGCAAACAGTAAAAATGATTTTGAACATTTTCAATCCCATTGGGATTCTTAAGGAGTACCACAACAAATGTCATATTAGGGCTGTGGTAAAAACTTGAGAGTGGGAACTTAAGGTAAACCAAACTATTTATGGCCATATCTCCATAGGATTTGTAAGATTCCTTCAGGTCTTATAATAGGTTGATCCTAACCAATGCAAGATGAAAGATTTTAAGGGAATAAGAAGTTATCTGGATATTCACCTATGCTAGGATCAGAAACTAGCATGTTGTAAACACCGGCAAGTCTCTTCCAGTTTGTAAGTTTCCACTGGAATTTCTTTCAATCTCAATTTTTCTCATCAAGATGCAGTTCACTCTCATAAAAAGTTCTAAAGATAGTGGTGTTCAGGGAGAAAATATTAGTGTACTTTGCACATACCATAAAGTTCGCTTTTAAAATAGATAGCATGTATTTGCTCATTGATGTTTCAAGTTTCATGGTAAAGATCTAATAGTGTCAATTCTAAATGAAAGATTAGGAAAGTAAGGAAACAAAAGACATATGCTGCTTTTCAGTGACACTACGCTTTCTTTGAAGCCCTATCAGGTCTGGAGATTTGAAACCAGACTAAAAGGCTTGGGTGTCCTAGTCCAGAGAAATGAATTATTCTAAATATTGTGTTCAACAGCTTATTTGTGTTCCCTTATGACCTTTTACTATAGACTGATAAATTGAGGTAAATGTCATATTAGAAACACTGATCAAAGCCTCAATATTCTAAAGGTCCTTCAAAATCCAGATTGATTATTTGGTTGATTTGAGCACATAGCTTAAGGTTAATCTTTGGTTTGTTTTCCTCTGCTATTCAGTATGTGTTACATTGGGGCCAGCCTCTTTGAATTTGCTGCTTTACCCCTTTAGTGAATGGGCATAACAACTAGATATACCCCACGTAGTGCTGTTTGGGGGGGGGCATCTTCGCTCTTTTCCTGCCTTCTGAAGATTCCAAGCTTCATTGTCTCTTCGCTCCTTGGAAAAGAGCCCCCTTCCTCCTGAAAAAGAGGCCTAATGGAGAAACAACTCCTGGTTTCAGTTTAGTGAACTATTGACAGTTTTCCTGAGTTGTTTATATCAGAATGATAGATTGTAGTTGAGGGAAGCAATACTGAAGGTGCTTTAGCATCACAGTATACAGGACATTTTAAATTGTATTCAGAAACTGAATGGAATCCAGATGCAATGGATTCTTGGCATACAGCACCTGTTAACAATTGGCTACTGCATTTTGTACCCATTGCAGTTTCCAAATGGTCTTTAAAGGCTGTCCCATGTAGATGATATTCTTGAAGAAAGAACTCAATTTGGACTAAAAATAGAAAAAGAAAAAAGGTGGCCTCCATAAAGAGTCCCCAGATGACACAGAAATGAACTTTGAGAAACTTTATTTCAGCCTCATAAAATTGCTGAACAGGTTTGGTTTTTTTAATGTGAGATGAATAGATTACATCCACACTAATTATTATTCTTTTATGATTCCATCTTCTTTTAGACTCTGACATCTCTTCTTAACCCTGTATTAGTCCTTCCTGACAGAAGCCACAAATGTTATAAGGCTTATCATGTAGATGCTGTGTATGTACAGTTCAGTACATATGTTAACCAGGAATGCTCCAGACAAATGTATATATGCAATAAATTTCAATTTAATGCGCCGTTTAGAAGGAAAGTATGTTTGTCCATTAAATGTAAAAGTTGATTTTTTTAACCACAAAAAGAATATCTATAGACAAGAAGACACTTAATTTTCAACATTATGGAAGCACAAGCAATAGAACACAGTCAAACTAGAGTCTTGGACTTTAAGAGAGCTAATTTCAATAAACTTAGAGAGGGTTTGGGAAGGATTCCATGGATGAGAATCCTCAAGGGGAAAACAACTCAAGAAGCTTGGGAAATTTTGAAAAGTGAGATAATAAAAGCCCAGTCTAGCACAATACCAACAAAGAGGAAAAATTACAGCTCTCAAAAGAAACCAGCATGGCTGCATAAAGAACTCTCTGATAAATTGAAAGATAAAAGGGACAAGTATAGAAAGTGGAAAGAGGGGCACATAACTAAGACAGAATATCAGCAAATAGCCCGAGCCTGCAAAGATGAAGTGAGGAAAGCTAAGGCTCATAATGAACTAAGGCTTGCGACCAAAGTCAAAAATAACAAAAAAAGCTTCTTTCAACATGTAAAAAACAAGAAAAAAGTGAAGGAAATGATTGGTCCACTAGTGGGTGAAAGTGGCAAAAAGGTGACAAGCAACAGGGAGAAAGCAGAACTATTTAACTCATTTTTTGCATCTGTCTTTACACAAAGGGAAAAAACAGACCAACCTACCAAAAATAGTGCCATAAAAAACAGAATAGAAATGCAAGTTAAGATAGGCAAGAAAACGGTAAGTGAGCACCTGTCCAGCCTAGACGAGTTCAAATCACCAGGACCAGATGGATTACACCCCAGGGTTCTCAAGGAACTGGCAGATGTGATCTCAGAACCATTGAACTATATTTTTCAAAGATCCTGGAGCACTGGGGAATTACCGGAGGACTGGAAAAGAGCTGATGTAGTTCCCATCTTCAAAAAAGGGAAAAAAAATGGACCCAGGAAATTACAGACCTATCAGCCTAACCTCAATACCTGGGAAGATTCTGGAAAAGATAATCAAACAACGAATCAGCGAACACCTAGAGGCAAACAAAATCACTACTAAAAGCCAACATGGGTTTGTCAAAAACAGATCATGCCAGACAAACCTTATTGCATTCTTTGACCAAGTGACAAAATTAGTGGATCAGAGGAATGCTGTGGATATAATTTACTTGGACTTCAGTAAGGCATTTGATAAAGTAGATCACAACCTACTACTTGATAAGATAGAAAAATGTGGGTTAGACAGCATCACCACCAGATGGATTCGTAGCTGGCTGACCGGCCGTACTCAGCGTGTGGTCCTCAATGGAACCACATCTACATGGAGGGAAGTGTGCAGTGAGAACATTAAATGATGCACCGCCAAAGGAGCAGGCAGGGTTCAGAAATAGCTACAGCACAATGGATCACATCCAGGTTGTTCAGCAGGTCATTGAAAGGTACAATGAGTACACCATGCCTCTGTGCATTTGACTCAGTATTCCAGCAAGCAATAATTAATGCATTGCTCAACCAAGGCATAGACACTACTTACATAAACTTGAAGAAGTATTTTGCAAACTAGACTGGGCAAAAGATGGAATAAAAATCAATGGCAGGGCTTCCGGTTTTGCGCCCGTAGTGCATGGCCACGCAAGAGCGGATCTCCGTTCCCCATGGCTAGTTTTGTTCTGCCAGGGGGACCCTAGATGGGTCCGAAGTTGCCCCGAAGAGTTGACTATGAAGGAGGGGCGCCCCTTGATCACAAAGTGACAGCAATCACTTTGTTTGATCTGGGGAAAGGGCTCCAAACCCAACAGGAGAAAGGCTAGAGTGAGATCAGCATCTAGCCCAAGATACTTGCAGCCGAAGTCCCAGAGCATGAACCTGAACATCGGTGAACAGCGTGCTTGGAATTGGTGAGAGTACTGATCTTCTTTCTTCTATCTACTAACTAAATCCTTGAAAAGATCCCCAAAGCAAGAAAACCTCCAGAAGTGAAGGGAGGGGACTATATCCCCATTCCCTTACAGATGGAAGCAGCGAATTAATATTAAAGGAGAAAAGAGATATATTAAAATTTGAAAATACTACAGTCCGGATAAATCCAGGAACTAAAAAATTGTCAAGATTATACCCTAAGAATTTTTGATGGAATTATAAAAATATATAACAAAAATAACTTTTTGATTGGAAAAAAAACTGAAAAAAGAAATAACTGCTGACATCTAGTGGAGAATCAGAGAATAAAACACTAACAATAAGGACTCAGAAATTGGCAGAATGCCTAGAAACAGTTGTTCCTTTGAATTTCAAATAGCCTTGAAGACAGCTGGGAACAAAGGAAAAGCCAGCTATAAGATTAAAAAGTGGCTGAAAGAAAAAAAAAACACCTGGACTGTTGCTTAAATCTAAGAACTGTTTATGGGGGGAAAAAGCTTAGCTTTTTGGCTAATCTTTTAGAGGAGAATATACAGGAAGGATTTAAAGTGGCTTAACACACTGAGCTGTAATTTTGACTGACTGATAAATTGACTTTTGAATTAAAACATTGATAAAAGATTATTTGAAGGGGGGAGACAACATGGATATCATATATGTATCAAAAAATGACAGGACGCCACATTCAATATTTTCTCCTGAAGGACTTAGCCTGGAAAATCAAGGGCCACCAGAAGCAATACTTCAAGGCAAGATAAATACTTTCCAGGAGGAAATATATGTAATGTTAGGACAAATACAAATGACAATAAACTCAAACCACGAGGAAATTCGAAACAACTTTGATGATTTAAATAAGCATATTTCCAATCTAAATCTACAATTAAAAAACACCCAGGAAATAACAACAAATGAACAAATAAATCAGACAGAAGAGTACAAATTAGAAGAGTATGATCAAATTGATGAAATAATAAAGGAAAAGAATTACAATTTGACACAAACAGGAAAAAATCTACAAGGTTCTGATACAACAAGAAAAATGGAATGGACTATAAAATTATCAGGAAAACCATTAAAGTTTGAGAGACAGAAAGTATTCATCTTACTTACTTCATCTTTTGCATTCCCAACAACATTTGTAAAAATACAGGAACTGCTCGGTAAGCGGATTACATCAACTTGGAAAATTACTCGACAAAAGAAGAAGACCAGAGACAGATACAAGAGATTTGACTCGCCCTACCAGATGGACTATTACGTGAATAAACATTTGTTTGAATATGGCTAAAAGAACAGAAAATTTTGAACATAAAGGGGCCTTATAACAAGAAGGATAAGAGATTTACAGTAAGTAATATAGTACGTTCTATAATATATCAAATGTTAAAATAGCAGGTTGATGTAACTTTTATTAATATAAGTGAAATATAAACTGATTAAAAAGGATGTTATCTATCTAGATATTATAAGATAGATAAAAAGTATAGTATTTTTATAATGCATGACATAAAATATTGGAATGATGTACCTAAATGGGAAAATTTGGACAGTTGGATGACTAATATGAAGAAATTATGAATGATAAGAATTGGATTGAATATAAGGAAATTTAAGCAAACAAAAATTATAAAAATAGGATGCATGCTGAACTAATGAGAGGATGATTATGAGAATAATATAAGCTAAAAAATGTTATATAGAGAGATTATTATTATTTGTATAAATATAAAAAATGCCTATACCTAATCATTTATATATTGAAAATATTAAGAATTATATTTTGACTAAGGTTGAAAAAGGAGAATACAATGGGAGAAGGGAAGATCAAAGAGATATATCATTAATTAATATATTATTTATGGTATTATCAAATTTAATTATTATTGATGGTTAATTAATTATGATTGTCCTTTTTTTCTTGTTAAAATATAAACCAAGACAACACGCTGTACACCAGGCAGTGGAAATTGTTATAGTTAAAAACCAATAAAATATTTATTTTTTAAAAAAATCAATGGCACCTATTTAAATCACTTAAGATTTGCAGATCATGTTCTCTTCTCACAAGACACAGAAGAGCTACAAAGACACATAAAAGAGCTGCACAAAGCAGGAGAACCATTTGGCTTAAAAACAAATCTGAAAAAGAGCCAGGTTATGTTTAATAAGTTCACCAAAGAAAGAAAAAATATATATCTGAAGAAGAACTAGACATAGTAGACTGCTACATATATCTTGGCCAACATCTCAATGGAAGGTGATACAATAAAGGAAATTGAATGGCATGTTAAATGTGGTTGGCAGGCATTCAGCAAGCTAAGTGTAATTTTCAAGAACAACCTCCCCTATGCCTGAAGAGAAAGGTTTTTGATCAGGGTATGCTGCCTGCTCTAACATATGCCAGTGAAACAGGGACACTAACCTCATAATCAGTACAAAAGCTACGAGTCATGCAAAGAGCCATGGAAAGATGCATGCTCGGCATTATAAGACAAGATAGAAAGACCTGCACATGGATTAGAGAACAAATGAAAGTATACAATATCATCAAGAGAGTAAAAGAATTGAAATGGAAATGGGCTGGTCACATAGCAAGAAGAACTAATGGCAGGTGGACCAAGGCAGTCATAAAATGGATCCCACATGATAAAAAGCACCCACAAAAGAGACCTAAAACAAGATGGATTGACAACATCAGCAAGTATTGCAGACCCAATTGGCAAAAGAAAATTCAGGACCACATTGGTTAGAAACATGCAGAAAAGGCCTTCATCCTGCAGTGGCTAGACAATGGCTAGAATGATGATGATGATGATGATGATGATGATGATGATGATGATGATGATGATGATGATGCATACATTTACATATCTAACATTTTAATAATAAAAAATAATTCATTGTAAAATGGTGATAACGCATAGGTAATGATAGTGGAAAAGAGTGAGCATCCCAGCAAACTAAAAAATGAAAAATAAAGCGTAATTTAAATTTACATATTCATAGGGAACACTAGCATCCAGAGTTCTATAGGTCATTCTTCATTTTTGTTCATTTATAGGTTCACACTAATCAATAGATTTTTATACCAGAAAACCAGTTTGAACCATTTTGAGGATTTGAAAGCAACTTATTGTTTTTGGATATGCTGAACATTTTTTTTTCTTTGACTAAGTTTAATTTATAAAGGTCTTCTCTTAATTAAGATTACTGTACTAACAGATAATATTGGCCTGTACTTTTGCTCTAGAATAATAGAAATATATTGAGCCTTTATGTCCTGGTATCCTCAAATGTCTCATTCAGCCATATTTGATTAAAATGGGGCAGTTTAGTGATATGGTACTAAATAGGAGTACTAAAACAGTAGTGATACAACTACCATACCTGCAGAAATAGGGAGTTTGGTTAAATCTTGGTTATATATGTTTGGTTATATATGTTTGCAATCCTTGTATCACAGCAATGCAATTTCTGCAGAAAAAATAAGTCTGAAATATGTGTCTTCCGATTTATGTATACAATGCATTCTCTTATTATACTACATAATACAAAATTACACCACCAAGTAGTTTTTATTACACCTATGTATAATTCAATGGTGCTCCTAATTAATCTGTAGATTTGAATAATTTGTTGTCTCTAATTTATATTCTGTACATTATTATTCTTGTCTGCCAGATGTTTCTCTGCCCTCTTCCAGAAACATGGAGCATGTTAGAAGATTCCAGAGTTATGAATCCCACATCTAATAATGTATTCAAAGCAGGAGTGATGCACGTGTTTAGGCACATCGTAGATGCTATATCAGTTAATTAGCTGAAGACATGCAAGTGTCCTTTCACATTACCTGGGTACATGAGTGTCTTCAATCATGCTTATTATGATTTTTTTAATAGAATATTCTATAGCAGTGGCTGGCTGAGGAATTCTGGCAGTTAAGGTTCAGCCATCTTCAAGGTTGAGGTTGAGAAACAGTTCTATAGAATAGCATTTCCTAAAATCTGGCTGACTCCAACCTCTTTGAGCTCTCAAAAAGCATTAACAACTTGGCTCTTTCAATAAGTCTTTGGTGTCTGATGTATTTTTTTCCCCTTCTTCAGAGGGAGTGTTTTAATTGTTATTAGGTCACTGTTTTTTCTTCTGATGGGAGGCAATTGATTATATTTTATGGTAGCATTGTGCTTTAATCCTATTAGTGAAATTAGGAAAGTAAACCTTTCAGGGTCAGTTGCAAATGAAAATGACACATAAGCCTAGTTGAATGAAGGGAAAAATAAACAAATCAATAATTTCTTTTTTTCAATATGAAATAAAAATAGGTGGTCTTATAATTGTAAATTATTATACTGGGCATTTTATTCAGTAATAACTTGATTTTTTTTTGCCCCACCTGCTATTCACAACAATTACTCATTTAGATTATTTCAAAAATACTCATTTGAGGAATAAGAATGAGATGTATACTGAAGTTTCTTATAGATAGTAAAGGTAGATTTAGTCTGTTTTCTCTTTGTGTATTTGCATGCAATTATAAAGAAAGATACAACTTACATAGTTCTGTGTGGTTCAGATTCAAAACACATTTTCTAGGAAGCTCTTCATGAATACTTGTGTTCTGAAACTATTCAGAGATATCAGTAAGGATTGGAGTCAGCATGGATCTTCTGATCTTCTAACTACTGAACTACATGTTCCTACACTTGGCTTCAAACACTCCTCAGAGGAGGATATGTGTTTGTATATTATGCTTTTGAAGTAGCATGTTTTCCATTCATTTATAACAGTCTTCTTCCTGGTGAATAAACAGTTTATCTAATGAGTTCTTTTTTTAAAAAAAGGAAGAAACTGATCGATGCTGTTCCAGTCATGCAAACCAGCCCAATGATCTAGAAATTCAGAAGCTGAATTTCAAACTGACTTCCCCTGATTGCATCTCCCAGAGAAATGTACAAAGTAGAACATAAGCTATATCTCTTCTTGAACCTAACAAAGCATAAACATGCCCTGGTAACATTTTTTCCTCTGCCATTTCCCCATGCCATTGCCTTCATCTCATTCCCACCTATGAATTAAATAGCCTTAAGTCAGCTGTATTTTTCCCTTATTCTGACACAAACCAAGGGCAGTTTGAAGGTGTGTATAATGTATGACTCTGAATGGATGTTTGCTGACAAGCAGTGACTAAAAACTGAGTTAACAGAGACAGAATAGAGATTGGCAAAAGGAACAGTAAATTTCATGCTACTTGTCTGCTGACTCAAGGATGGGCATCACTATAATTATCATGGGGAAATTTCTATAATGTTATACTGCAGTTATGATTTCAGCAGATTCCATAGGAAGGGTATCTCCTTTTTTCTTTTCTTTTCTTTTCTTTTCTCTGTCAAACAGATATAAATTTGAATGATTTCCACAGTGCAAATAGCTACTGGTGCAGACATTGTTTCTTAATAAGGACCCTGGTTCATAATTATTCAGTTGGATGGAGAATAACAGAATAACAGAGTTGGAAGGAACCTTGGAGGTCTTCTAGTATCTAGTCCAACCCCCTGCTCAGGCAGGAAACCCTATACCATTTCAGACAAATATCTTCTTAAAACCTTCCAGCATTGGAGCATTTATAACTTTTGGAGGCAAGTTGTTCTACTGATTGTTCTAACTGTCAGGAAATTTCTCCTTACTTTTAGGTTGCTTCTCTCCTTGATTAGTTTCCATCCATTGCTTCTTGTCCTGCCTTCAGCTGCTTTGGAGAATAGCTTGAATCCCTCTTGTTTGTGGCAACCCCTTAGATATTGAAACACTGCTATCATATTACCCCTAGTCCTTCTTTTCATTATATTAGACATGCTCAATTCCAGCAACCGTTCTTTGTATGTTTTAGCCTCCAGTCCCCTGATCATCTTTGTTACTCTTCTCTGCACTCTTTCAAGAGTCTCAACATCTTTTTTACATTGGGGTGACCAAAACTGGATGCAGTATTCCAAGTTGTGGTCTTTCCAAGGCAGTATAAAGTGGTATTAATACTTCACGTGATCTTGATTATATCCCTCTGTTAATGCAGCCTAGAACTGTGTTGGGTTTTTTTGGCAGGTGCAGCAAACTGCTGGCTCATATTTAAGTGACTGTCCACTAGGACTCTAAGATCCCTCTCACAGTTACTACTACTATTGAGTCAAGTACCATCTATATTATATCTGTGCATTTGGTTTTTTCTTGCCTAAATGTAGAACCTTACTTTTTTCACCATTGAATTTCATTTTGTTAGATACTGCCCAATGTTCAAGTCTGTCAAGATCCTTCTGTATCTTAAGCTTATCTTCTGGAGTGTTGGCTACTCCTGCCAGTTTGGTATTGTTCTGTTCTTGCAAAGCAGACGTCGAGATGAGGCAGGTTCACAACAAAGGATCTTTTTATTAAGTATATTCACAGAACAGAAGCAAGGACACAATGGCCTTTTATATTCCCCTTGCAAGGGGATGCACATCCAATCGTTGCAGGCCATTCTCCCACCTTGCGCATGCGTGCAAGGCTGGAGACAGCCTGTCTGGGTCCCGGGCAGACACGTGGTCTGTCCGGGTCTCTGCAGCCTTTCTGCAGCCTTGCTGAGCCTTGCTGAATGACTCAGCAAGGCCCAGGACATAACACCCCTCCCCCCTTGGATTAAACAATAATTAAGCAAATTGTTTAACACTTCACATAAACACAACATGGCAGGCCGGTTAGCACGTTATACCATCCACCTTACTCCTTGCAACCTATTACCTTCAGGTCCCAATGGAGTCCACGGACTTTCACTCTTTGACAATATTCGCACCACAACCTACAATTGTTTTTGTTTACCCCCTCATATGGCGAGGACTAATACCCCTCCTGTATAGTGAACAGGGATCTTACATATTCCCCTAAATGCTTAGGAGGACCCTTGACCCGCTCTGATCTTCGTGGAGCCAAATTAGATGCAGGTGTGATTGTAGGTGTGGGATTAGGAATAGGTGCCTGGAGTGCCTGCTCCCGGTTTGCACAAAACAAACCAGGGTTCCCCCTGACTGCTGACTGGCTGGATCCACCAGACCCAAACCAGAGTTCCTTGGTGGGGTTGAGTTCCCCGAGTCCCTTGGTGGGGTGGAGTTCCCCAGAATTCCATGGGACTCCTCTTGGGAGCACTGTCCCTCGAGCCCAAGACCAGCAGCAGGAGTACCCTGAGTAGCCAATTTACGGCCATTTGCCCCTAGCCAGGGACCTCTGCCAGAGTCAGGAGCCGCCTCCATGGCCAGACCCCCGGAGTCTATGCCAGAGTCAGGAGCCGCCTCCATGGCAAGACCCCCACCTGGGACATGTGTAGGAAGATTTGGATAAGCGCCCTCGTGGAGAGACTGTGGTCCACAATCGTAATTGGGGTCCCCCTCCCCCCCGAGAGCAGAGCCAGGAGCGGAAACATGGCCAGAAAGCCTCCAGCGCACTTGGTCGATGTGGTGTCTAAGCACACGACCATCCTCCAAGGCCACTTCGTAGGACAGTGGCCCAGAGACCTTGCATACCACAGCAGGTACCCAGATATGTCCATGCCCATAGTTTCTGGCCCAAACCGGATCACCCACTTGGAGTCTCCTAGGTGCCCACGGTTGTGACACCTGTGAAGCCACCCGGTCTGGGTGCAGCCTGTCCAGCTTCGTGATGAGTCTGCAACCCCAGCGGAGTTCAGCTGGGCTCTTTCCTGTAGCTGTGCAAGGTGTGGTGCGGTGTGCAAGGAGAAAATCGGCTAACCTGTGATGCCAGGGTCCTCGAGTGATTCTCTTTAATGCCTCCTTGGTGGTACGCACCATGCGTTCAGCCTGACCATTGGTGGCAGGGTGAAATGGAGCAGACATAGCATGCCGGATCATGTTGGCTTGAAGAAAAGCCTGAAACTCAGAAGAGGTAAATTGGGGACCATTGTCTGAGACAAGGACATCAGGAAGACCATGGGAAGCGAAGATTCCTCTGAGCACCTAGATGGTCCTGGCAGTAGTAGTGGAGGATACAGGAACGACCTCTAGCCACTTGAATGGCTATCCATGAGGAGAAGGAAGAATTGCCCCTGAAAGGGCCCAGCATAGTCAATGTGTACACGTGACCATGGAGTGAGTGTCTCCTCCCACCTATGTACAGGGGCCTGGAGCATCTCAGGCCGTGACTGTTGGCACACTTGGCACTCTTGAACCTGGGCCTCGATGTCCTTATCGAGTCCAGGCCACCACAGAAGGCTAAGCGCAAGCGCTTTCATCCTCACAATTCCCGGATGTCATGCAGAGAGAGCAAGACTCTAGTCCTCAGTGAGGCCGGGATGACTACTTTGCTACCCCACAGGATACACCCTTTGAATGTAGAAAATCCATGTTTCCTACGCCAGAAACTTTGGAACTCTGTACCAGGACACGTGTCAGGCCATCCTGACAACACCCATGTCAGCACGCATGCAAGCGTGTGATCAGTGGCAGTTTCAGCAGCCACATCCCTAGCATTGAGGGGAGATTCAGGCAATTCCTGAATGGAAAGAATGTGTACAGCAGGAGCAGGGTCTGCCTCTATTTGCTTTAGAGGTAACCTACTAAGGCCATCAGCGTGGCCCATCTCTGTCCCTGGTTTGTGAATCAGGGTGTAATCATAAGCTGACAAGAAAATTGACCATCTCAGCATTCTGGGTGAGATGATGTGTGGGGTCTGCTTGTTGGTTGTAAACAAACCCAGCGAAGGCTTGTGGTCAGTGTAGACCGTGAAATGGCGGCCATACAAGAATTCATGAAATTTCTTGATGCCTGAGATTATTGCCAAGGCTTCTCTGTCAATCTGCGCGTAATTACGCTCTGCAGATGAGAGAGTTCTAGAGTAGTAGGCCACAGGGACCTGAGTCCCATCAGCCTTGAGATGACTTAACACTGCTCCTACCCCATAAGGGGAGGCATCACATGCAATGCACATAGGCAATTGCTCATTGAAATGCGCCTTGACTTCTTTGAAAACCTTTTCATGGACCTTTGTCCATGTCCATGGAGTCTGCTTGTCCAAGAGCCAGTGTAACGGCTCAGCCACTGCAGCCTTGTGGGGGAGAAATGAATGATAAAAATTAAGTAGGCCCAGAAAAGCCTGGAGTTCAGCTTTTGACTGGGGACTTGGGGCCAGTTGAATGGCCTGGAATTTAGACTCTGCAGGGTGGATGCCTTCAGCATCAATACGAAACCCTAGAAATTTGGTGGATGTTACACCAATTTTACATTTGTCTTGCTGTAACTTCAGCCCAGCTTGGCGGAAACGCAGCAAGACAGCTCTCAGCCTTTCAGCCAAGTTCCCAGATGACTCTCCTGCAATGAGGACATCATCGAAATAAGGGCAGACCCCAGGAATACCACGGAGCATTCGCTCCATCACCCCTTGGAAAATGCCAGGGGCTACATTGACCCCAAACTGCAGCCTTTTTACTTTAAAAGCCCCTCTGTGAGTAACTATAGTTTGGGCCTCAGCTGTTGCCTCATCAACAGGTAACTGTTGGTAGGCCTGAGCTAAATCAAGCTTAGCAAAGACCTTTCCCTCTTTCAGTGAGGCCAGAATGTGGCTCACCACAGGCACTGGATATGCATGCTGCTGCAAGGCTTTGTTTAGAGTGCATTTATAGTCCGCAAAAATTCGGACTTCACCATTGGCTTTTAATGGTGTCACTATAGGGGTTTCCCATGGACTAGAATCCACAGGTTCTAGAATGCCTTGTTGAAGCAGTTTGTCCAATTCAGCATCTATTTTACTTTTGAGGGCAAAAGGCACCCTCCTTGGTTTAACCCTGATGGGCGTGATGGCTGGATGTAACCTTAAAGCAATGGGAGGCCCCTTGTATGAGCCAAGCTCTGGGATGAACACATCAGCAAACTCCTTACAGACTCCTGCAAGGCTGGCAGTTTGCAGATGATTCAGACCAGTCACTTGGATCCCAAGTGCCTCGAACCAATCGAGTCCGATAAGACTCGTGCGATCACCCCAACTACCACCACATCTAACAACCCATCAAATTCCTTACGCTGTACTCTAAACGTGGCCTCCCCCTTCACACTGACCCGTGAATTCTGAAAGTCAGTGAGGATGAGATTGAAGGGCCTGAGTTTGACTCGTGAGCCACTCCTGGAACAAACCTTTTTAAAGGTGTCTGCAGAAATAATAGAAAGAGCAGACCCTGTGTCCAGCTCCATAGCCAGGGGAACTCCCTGCACTCTTACATCAACATGAAGCTTTTTCTTAAGGGGCTGGTGAACCCCAGTTTTGAATACCCCCCTACGGGACGCACAGAAACCCACCCTGTGTTGGCTGGGGACCTTGGTACCTTTCAGAGGCAACTCTTTGGGGGACCTGTTTTTCTGGCAACCCAAGCAGGCTGATGCAATGTGGCCTTGCCTGCCACATGCCCGGTAAACAGCAGAATGAAAACGGCAGTCGGCTCTCCTGTGGCGACCCCCACAGCTGAAACACCGAAGGGATGCAGGCGTCTTCCCTCTGCGTTCTTGCAGTCTTCTCTCCGCTGACTGTTGAAGTCTGTCCACCTCTTCTTCCTCGGATTCTTCTCCAGAGGCCTCTCGCATGCCTTCCTGATGGACGGGGACTGCTGCTGGAGGGTTCTTGGTCTTCATTGGTTCAATGCCTTCACCGCGCCGCCAGCTGCTTCTTCAGCTGCAACTTCTCTCAGGGCATCTTGGAACGAAACATCGGCTCTAGCAAACAACTTTTGCTGCATCTCACGGCTTCGCAATCCACAAACGAGCCGGTCTCGGAGCCTCTCTTCCAAGTCTTGGAATGCACATGGCCTAGCAGCCTGCCTCAGAGCCGCGACGAAGTCTGCAGCTGATTCTCCCGGCCGCTGATCCCGCTGCTCGAATTGGTGCCTCAAGCTATTACAGAAAGCTTGGGCTCAAAATGCTCGCGCAGCATTTTCTTTAGATCTGAATAGGCGATTGACTCCAATGGTGCAGGGGCTACAAGGTTCTCAGCAATGTCAAAAGTCTCTTGCCCACAGACACACAGCAAAGTAGCAGCTTTCAATTCGTCTTCTTGGATCTTATTCACCCTGAAGTAGTTCTCGACGCGAGCTACGTAAGAACTCCATCGTTCTGGGTGCGAAGTATCGAACTCGACAAAATGGCCCAGCTTGGACATCGTTGTGACCGATAGCCTCTTTGACGTCTCTCACCGCAAGGAAGGAGAAGGGGTCCCACGAAGCCAAGCCCACCTCCAGCGTCTTCGTACTGGCAGGCGGTTGCTTCTCCTGGACGCCGCACTTCTCTTCGCTTCAGGCCTTCAGGTGAGTTGGCCCTAGCTTCTTTTCCTTTGGCTTCCTATGCGGCGGATCCCACCTTCGTCGCCAATGTTCTGTTCTTGCAAAGCAGACATCGAGACGAGGCAGGTTCACAACAAAGGATCTCTTTATTAAGTACATTCACAGAACAGAAGCAAGAACACAATGGCCACTGGCCTTTTATATTCCCCTTGCAAGGGGATGCACATCCAATCCTTGCAGGCCTGTCCGGGTCCCGGGCAGACACGTGGTCTGTCCAGGTCTCTGCAGCCTTCCTGCAGCCTTTCTGAGCCTTGCTGAATGACTCAGCAAGGCCCAGGACATAACAGGTATCATCTGCAAATTTGATGAGTTCCCCATCTATCCCTTCAACCAAATCATTGATGAAGGTGTTGAAGAGTACTGGGCCTAAAACAGAGTCTTGGGGTAGCCCACTGCATACTTCCTTCCATGTAGATGCAGTTCCATTGAGGACTGCACCTTGAGTGCAGTTGGTCAGCCAGTTATAAATCCATCTGGTAGTGATGCAGTCTAATCTATATTTTTCTATCTTATCAAATAGTAGGTTGTGGTCTACTTTATCAAATGCCTTACTGAAGCCCAAGTAAATTATATCCACAGCATTCCTCTGGTCCAATAATTTTGTCACTTTGTCAAAGAATGCAATAAGATTTGTCTGGCCTGATTTGTTTTTGACAAATCCATGTTGGCTTTTGGTTATGACTTTGTTTTCCTCTATGTCAGGCATGTCAAACTGCTGGCCCATGGGCTGGATGCGTTACTCCAAAACTGCACCTACATTGCCAGCAATGGGGAAAAAGTCACGATAAGTCATGTGACGTCGCGGGTTTGACATGCCTGCTCTAGGTGTTCGCTGATCTCAGGGTAGAAGCAGAAACATGTATTGTTGTAGCTACTGTAGTCCATCTTCTTATTCAAAAGGAATAATACACTTCTAGAATAGGATGTGTAGTGGTGGATAATTATACAAATGATATTTTTTTTGAAAGATTATATTATGTTCCTATAATGTTGTTAGCAGCACTGAGCTGTGTTTTGTCTGAAGTAGGTACAATGTGAGGTGTAAGTGATCAGTTGGGTTATGGGTTCCCAGAAGTTCAGTAAAGAAGATGGAAATTGTTGAGAGTAGCATCTGGCCCATGGCGCACAAATGGTTGTGTTGTAATGGAAATGGAGAGGGTTTTATAAACCTGAAAACTTATGCAGTTGTTCTATATGCTCTATAAAATAAGTTACATTGTGGAACTTAAAATTTCCACTTCATAAGCCATAGACTAAGAGCATTTCTGCACTAGTAATTTATGGTGTCACTCAGTCATCTCTGTTATAAAACCTGAATTCATTGACAATATATTGCCACAGCACTGGCTGAGTGACACTATAAACTGCTGATGCAGAAATGCTCTAAGGATAAATATGCACATGCCTACTTATAACTTGATGGTGGCAATAGTGAGTGATAATTAGCAATATGAAAACTTAGAAATAAATAATGGAGATGAACCTTTCATGTCTCCTGATCTGAAAAAACACACAGTCTCAATCTTGCAAATTTACTAGCTTTAATTCCTATTTAATCAGTGTAAACATACAGCTAAATTAAGTTTCATAGGACTATATTGGTAGACAAACAAACATACACAAAAGAAGCTCTCTGCCTAAAGAAGATTAGACTTCAGATAAATGTCTGTGGTGGAAGCCTTTGCCATAACCACTAATTTTTTGCATGAAAGGAATTTGTATGATTATGTTATATGCATTATATGGAAAAATTACTAGAGCAAAATGATCAAAGAAAATTGAGAGCATTGTTACAGAGGTCTAAATAAGCTCTTTTTTATTGAGTCCTTTATTTATGCATTAATGTGAATAAATAACACTGTTTTAAATCTCCTATGTGAAACAGAACTTAAAGGTGTTAAAACATGCTATATATCATCATTTTGGATAATGATAAGTACAAGATCTCTAAACATCAATACTTTAGTGAATGTTCCAGTTTTATAACTTGAATTTTGCAGCAATTGCTTCTACTTGATTAACTGGTCTACACAATATAATAATAATTTCATACAAGTTGGAGTTATTTCCTCTAAAATCAAGACTTGCACATTTTGTTCTTTTCCATTTAAAAGAGTGGTTCAACATGACAGATATAAAGAATGATAGATTATTACTAATAAAAGATCTTTTATTCCAAGAAGTGGAGTGTTTCACAGTTTTATCATAGATTTATTTTAGTATGGTGTTTTAAATGCTTTTAACCAAACCTAATTTGCCAAATATTTTAAAACAGATTATTCTATTTGTATTTTCCTGGTGAGCAGCACTTGGTGGCCTTGAAACTGAATGGTTCTTGTGTTTGCATAACAGCTGTCTATGACTTGGAACTGCTGATTCAAGCCTTGACCTAGAAACCTTACTAAACAGCTAATGGGTACATTTAGAACAGGTGATAAGAGATGACTTTTAAAATGCTTGGGGCTGCTTTTTATGAGTTATGTTTTAAATATAGTAGAATATTAAGCATTTGCCATGCATGAAGCTTGTTGGAGATCATTTTATGCCATTTCATGTCATTGCTCCTCCATGTTTTATCTACTGTATATCAGTAAAAAACAGGGCCATGTGAATTGTATTAAATGAGTATTATTATTTTTCCATGACCAAGTAGCAACTCTTTGTGCACTTTCTTCTATATACTGCTATTTATTGTAGCAGTATAAGTGAAATACTAGGAAAATGATTTCAGTATCACTGGATTAACTAGGGCAGGGGTGTCAAACTCACCACATCACATGATGTGTCGCAACTTTTTTTCCATTGCCGGCAATGGGGTGGGCGCGGCTTCCATATGATGAAACCGGCCCGTGGGCCGACAGTTTGACACCCCTGAACTAGGGAATGAGAATGTCTACTTATTTTGAATCTTTGTTCCTTAAAAATGCTTATTTAAAAGACAAGACCACTTGATTATTGTGATACATTTTTGTCCTAATTTATTTTAGGGTTACCGGTGTATCTGCCAGCCTGGCTGGGAAGGACCATTTTGTGAATCTGAATCTAATGAATGTAATTCTGGTCTGTGTAAGAACAATGGAACATGCATTGATCTCTTCAATGGCTTTCGGTAAGAAGCATCCTCTCTGCACTAAATCATATCCTTCCTTGGTGTTTTACAATTCATTGACTTTGTTTCATTTGCTGCAGTTCTAAAGTTGATTAGAGAGAAGGGTTCTCCTGAGTCAAGCATAACTTCTGATGACTACATGGACATGCATATCTAGCCTTTTCTTTTTTGGCAAATATTATGGAAGTAAGCTGCTGTTGACTTTTCCATAACTTTTTAACAGCTCAATCTACTCTTATAGTTCTATGATTTCCTGGTGGTATTCATCCAAGTCTAGTAACATCTGCCCCTTCTTGGTTTTTTTTTTTAAAAATGCCAATTTCTGCTACATGCTGCAACCTGTTGTTGAGGTTTTAAAATCACTTTACTGCAATTATTAAGAAGCTTTTGACATATTGGGACCAAGAGTTTGTTGGAGTGCTGATGTGTATTAAGCAGTCCATTGAGGAAGAAAAAATGATTGTATGGAAATGTGCAGGTATTTAATCCTCTTTTATACTGAAAGGAGAAAAGTACTATATTCCTCATTTTAAAAGCCTCTGTTTCATGCCCAGTGATTTATGCTCAGCTTTCAAAGTATATTATCTCTTTAATACCCAAAACGGCTGACATAAAAAGCAGTTTTCCTGGATCACTTGTTTATATTCATAGAGACATCAGAGAGCAGTCAAAGTCTCCATGCTTGAAGTACAAAAGGATTAATCTGGGTCAGGTCTCTTAACTTTAATTTTGATTTTAATAAGTATTTCCATCAATGTACCCTACTATCAAATACAAAATTAGCCATATTTTTGTCAATCCACAATCAATCCCGTTACAGCTCTCTCTGGCTATTTTTTTCTTGAGGTTAGGGCCCTATTATATCTGTGTGTTATGTGTGTGTGTATACAGTATATATGTATGCCGGCATTTCGGGAGCTTGCTTATAAGGCTGGCCGTTTTTGCGCTCTGCTCATAGAGCGAGTTACCGGTCTACCTGCCCCAATATATGTATGTATATGTATGCACTATGTGTTTGTAGTGTGTATGTATATGTATATGTATATACATACATAACATACTACAAACCGACATGGACATACACAGTGCATGCATATACTGTATATTATATATACGAGGGCAATTCTGAAGTAAACCTCTGTTTGGTTATCAATGACAGACACTCGCAGATACAGAACTTTTATTATACACATTAGAAAATTACAACATTACATTACTTTTTGATATAATTGTCATTCAAATTGAGGCACTTGTCATAACGTCTTACAAGGTTTGAAATTCCTCAGTAGTAGTCGCTCAGCGCCAAATCTGGGCTATGGGGAGTGTGTGTGATCAAAAACATCCCAACGGAACTGCTTCAAAAGTTCTTGGGTGTGTCTAGTGATGTCCGGGTGAGCATTATCATGAACCAACACCACACCGGAAGTGATGCCATGGAAAATCCCGCCAAAGGAGTACTGCTAGTGAAGTTCATGGAGCATGGTTCAACCATATCCATTATATTCTGTGATCACACAGTCTGTTACTTGAATTGTCTATGGAGATTCTCAGTCATCCAGGTCATGGTTGTCCAAAAGATGCTTTTTCAAAAGCAACTGGACTCTCTTTGTTTTTCCTGGAAGATGTTGCGCTTTTCATCCAAGTTATTTGAATTGTCGTATTTTATCAGTAGGAGTGAAATTGTCCTTTAGTCAGGAAATGTAGTCATCCTTGTTATTCTCATGGATGGTCGTTGGTGTGGGATTGTGTTATGGGAAAGTGGCCCCTACATTGCTCTCTCTGTATATCTATTGGGGTGTCTAATCTTGGCAACTTTAGGACTTGTGGACTTCAACTCCCAGAATTCTCCAGTCAGCTATGTTAGCTAGGGAATTCTGGGAGTTGAAGTTCACAAGACTGTTGCCAAAAGTGGACGTCCCTGCTGATATTAAGCCAGAAAGCAGTGTAGTGGGACTATTTCTTATTGCTTGCTTACTTTCTGATGCTATGCTGCTGTGGAAATCGTTTCTGAGGACTAGCTGAAAAGCTAGTCACTGTAGCTTCTCTGAATAATTTAAACAGATCAATACATGACAGATTTTGGCCTCCTTGGCCTTTCAATTTATTTTCATTTGCTTTCTTCTCTAAAATAAAAGACAAATAGATTCTTCTATTCAGCCCAAAGTTGAAAAGTAATGCTATAGTTTCATTTTTTTGTGATGCTGTAAATGATCACATCAACCCACAGTTCTGAATGCTTTTTATATTTGTTTACATTTTGCTGCTAATCAGTCATAGCTCCTCTGATGCCAGGATTTCACCACTAGAATGAAAGGATTCAAAGGTATTGCAACAGCAAATCTTTCACTCCTCTCGTCCTGTTGGTGTTGACAAGAAATTATCCTGCTGGCAGGGAAAGGTCATCATGGACCACTTGACTGCACATTCAGAATAAGCCAGAAAGCAAAAAGCTTTGTGAGCTTTAATAAGCTAACTTGAATTGTCTTATTTATTTAATTGGCTATCCATCACAAGTTGTTTGGTCTTCTGATGAAAAGTTTGTTTTCCAGTTCCTGTTTAGTACATAACTGGTTTCAAATAAATAATTCTTATTCCTTCTGTAAGATGGGACTTTTAAAAATATTGCATCAGTCTTTTCTTAAATCAGATGCTAAAATATATTCAATACAATACTTGGCACCTCTTTCTAGATGCCTCAAAGTGCAATCTATACAAGTCTTATTAAGTCTAATGGGACTACCTTATTGTATTATAAATACTCTAGGATTGTATTTCCCAGTACCTCAAAAGCACATCATAGGGGACGGAACCCTAAAGCATTCTGTTTTACTGAAACCAAAATAACCTTTTCTTAGATGTCAAACTGAGGAAGGATAGAAGTTTATTTTAAACTTTTTATGCAGTGAGTAATAAATGAGGGTGGTTTGTTTTATCACATAAAAAGTTCTACTTTTTAATAAATGAGGGTGGTTTCCATATATTATAATAAACGAGATTAGTTTATCTCTACATGATGTAGAGAAGAAAGCCAGAAACAGCATTGAAAAAGTAGCAATAGTTATCGAGGCTTGATGTGCAAAGAAATTATAAACAAGTCTACATATGCATCATCAAGACATGCTAAGCATAATCAAAATAAGAAGTGATAAACGATGAATAAGCTCGCCTTTATAATATGTCCATATTTATAAATAGTAGTTTAAATTCTGATGTTCAGAACAGAAATGCCTTCTCCAAATCATGTAACCCCATAGGTTGTCTGATATAAAAAAAATCTGTCTGAATATCTATAGTACCGCCAGCATTTTAAATATCTGTCAATCTTAAACTTCCGCAAATATCTTTGCGGAAGATTAAGATTGGGAAGTCTCTTTCTGCAAGCTACTGTCCAGGGTTGGCTTGCAAATTCTGTGTTGTCCAAGTACACTGAGAAAGTGGAACTAATAGAATAGAATACCAATTCTGAGGCACTTGGGGCAGCTTAGTGACTGGCACTACTTTTATGGGTAGCTTGTCTTGCTGGCAGCCTAATGGGGAGAAAATGAGAAGCATTTTAGCTGCTGTTTCTTTGCCTGACCACCTAGGAATTTTTCCCCCTCCTTCCCTCAGTGGCAAAGTACTATGACTGGTTTGTTCTTTATCATGCAGCATCTTGGTAGGTTACAATATATACTAAAATGTTGGGATATTTCAGGACCCGCTTTTCCTATTTGATACTGGATGTACCGGAAACTGGACATCAGCGCAATGAACCAGTGAAATATCAAATTATCTGATATGAGAAGAACTGGATAACATTGGCATCTGAAGGACTGGAAGGAATTTGACAAAAAAGTAGCTTGTAGCTCGAATTCCAAGCCAAATTAGATGACATAAATAATTATATTTGAGAAATGTATCCAAGAACTTAAATCCACAGGGACATTTTTTAAAAAAAAATCATTTAAAGAAAGTAGAATTGCTAATAGGTCATCTAGTTTGGCACTAGATCAAAGTCATAAAGTCCATAATTGCATTCCATACTTTTCTATGTATATGTCATGGTTAATACTGCATTCCCATTTGGTGTCTTTTTTCTTTTCTGAAATTTTATTTCTTAATCAATTGGAAAAGAAATGATTTACCAGAAACTGCAAACATTACTCACTTCCTGCTCCCTCAGCTTTGAGTTCCAGTTAACAGGCAATAGTTAAATATCCTATCCCTTTAAAAATTTTAAATAATAAGTGAAAGATTCATTTTGAAGCTTGGTTCAGGTCATTGATCTGATTTGGAGAGAGAGAAAATTCTATGCAATGTGCCAAACCCCACTGAAGGTCAAGGACATTGGAGATGCCCTTAACAAAAAGAAATGTAAGGCATTACAGTTAGGGAGGGAATACATATAAAATCATCCAAAGTTATTTGGTTCCATTCATTGTTTGGAAGCAGTTTAACTTGGATATGATCATTAACAATAAGTATAACATGATCCAGCAATGTGAAACAGCTAATGCAGCAGCTCCCAACCTTTTCTATACCCCGCAACCCTAGAATGCTTCTGATATATTCTCGCACCCCTTATAAAAGTTCAAAATAACAGCAATGAATTATGCATATACATTATAATTTTGAAAACCCAAGTTTTTCCACCCCCTGGAATATCGTCTTGCACCCCCAGTTGGGAATCCCTGAGCTAATGGAAGGGCTAACACTGTTTTAGTTTCCTTTGAATGAAACATTCAGTCAAGGAGACTTGAAAACTTTATTCCCCTCTATTCTGTACTGTGTATGATTATGGGAACCACATTACCAGAAACATGTTGTTTAGAAGGGAAAATAATTCTGATATAGGAGCTTGAGAACATGCTCAAAGAAGAAAAAGGGATATTCAGTCTGGAGAGGAGAAAATATATTGGTGTTCAGGTACATAAAAGGAACCATAGAAAATTATTTTTATTGAAATTAGTACTCGAGATGGAGGAGAAAGTTGAAACTGCTGCTAGCCACAATGGGACTCAGGCTGTTGGAGCGCAGGTTGGCACTCCAGCCAGTGAGGAGGCATCACTGGCAGGGACTCAGCCGAAAGTCAGGGTGATCCAACCTGGAAGCTGGTACCGCAAGAAGGAGCTACAGCCCTAGTGGTCCTCTTTCAAGCTGAGGCTGCTGGAGAGGAGCTCTTATTGCTGCCATCCCAGGTTCTTCATCTGCGGACAGCAAGAAAGGAAACGGGTCAATGGGATGGGACAACTCTGGAGAGTGGAGATTTCAGTCCACTGTCCACAGCCCCTCGCTCGAACAGCTGAAGGAGAAGTTCGGCTGGCTGGAGGCAAAGGATATGATTCCTGTTGCCCAAGAGGTGGGTGCCGTGGGGAGAAATGCCAAGAACTACCCATCTCTTCCCTCCCCTCCCAAGAGTTCCAGCCCAACCCCTGGGGCCTGTGCTGCTTTGCCCATCCCCCAATCAGCTGTGATACCAAGCTTTGTATCCCAGCCAAGTCCGTTGCCAGGCCTCGGGATGCTAGTCCCGGAGCCCAGCCACGAGAAGTCCGGAGAGGGGTTTGGCCATGTCCCCAGGACCAGCAAGCCACCCAAGCCCAGCAGCAGGTGCAGGCAGCTCCACAGAGGTTCGAGCCACCTCCCATCAAGCCCATCTTTGATGGGGATCCCGAGAAGCTGACCTTCTTCTTAAACCAGGTGTGGGCTCATTTAGATCACTACGTTTATGCCTACCTGGATGGGGCTATGATGGTGAATGCTGTGGCGGCAAATTTAGAGGGAGAAGCAGCCGACTGGGTGACCAACCTCCATGATGAAGGGGCTCCTGAATTGCATAACATTAATCTATTCATGGAGCAACTGAGGGGTCCAGTTTACAGCAAAATTCTGGAGGGAGTTTGTTAAACTGATTGGGTCCTCCCAGGGGCTATCATCAGCTTTTCATCTGAATACTAATGGAGCTGCTGAGAAAGCTAACGCAATGGTGGAACAGTACCTCAGATGTTATGTAAATTACCAGCAGACTAATTGGGCTGACCTCTTGCCTTTTGCAGAGGTAGCCTACAATAACACTGTGCACAGTAGTACTGGTCTCACCCCACTCAAAATAATGACAGGTAGAGATTTTGTGCCCATGCCTGAGTTCCCACAGGAGTCTCCTACTTCCCAGACTTTGGACCAATGGGTGACATCTTTCCAGGGGGGTTGGGTAAATGTTAAGAAGGCATTGACCAAGGCCACTAAGGTTTATAAGGAGCAAGTAGACAAATGACGTTCTCCTCAGAAACCTTTTTATGCTGCACAATTAGTTTATCTTTCAACGAAATATCTAAATTTGCCCAGTAGAAAATTGGGCCCAAAATTCCTTGGTCCTTTCCCCATCACTAAGATAATAAACCCTGTCACAGTGGAGTTAAAACTTCCACAATTGTTGGGAAAAGTTCACCCTGTGTTTCATTGCAGTCTATTAAAACCTGTGTCAGAATCCCCTTTAAGACCTATTCCAAAAGAACTGCCAGGTCCAGTGGTGGTAGAGGGGGAGACGCATTATGAAATAAAACATATTGTTGATTCTAGGTTGTACAGGGGAAAGTTATAATACCTTGTTCAGTGGAAAGGCTACCCCCTTTCAGAAGCTACATGGGTGAAATGTACAAATGTGAAAGCGGATACATTGATAAAAAAGTTTTATGATAAATACTCTCACAAGCCTCGAGGGAATGCTTAACCTGCTTTTTCTTTCCCCTGCAGGAGACTCTTTCCTTCTGAGAGGAGCCGATTGTCAACTCTAAAAATGAGCATGGCTGTAGCCATTTTCCCTATTCATTTTTGGTTGACACATAGAATGGAGGGAGGGTTTGCCAGGTGCTTCGCTAGTATAAATAAACTTTTACCCCATGGGAACCAAGGTTAGTCTGCTGGTAATTTACATAACATCTGAGGTACTGTTCCACCATTGCGTTAGCTGCTCCTGAGACTACAGGCTGGGCGTTGCGTAAAAAGCCCACCAAGAAAATGTATTGGGGAATGTAGTTGCTTGCATAGCCTTAGGGGTAGGAGTTCTTAACTTTGTATTGGGGAATTGTTATGTGTGTCTTCAGACTTGGTTTCACTTTTGACATGCCGATACTTTGTAACTAATAAACATGTTCTTTGAGGAATTTGCAAGCCTCGGAGTTCTGTTTTATTCATCTCTGTCTGTCAGAACCATGACACACTGGGCTTTGTATATGATACAATATATGATCCAAAAAGTCATTTCTTCCAACTCACCACGTATCATCCCCTGTAGGTTGAGATGGCAATTAGAATGTCCCTTGATTTATTGGAATATTCATCCAAATTTTCCATGACTATGCAGTGTAATAAAAACAGGAAATTGAAGTTACATTAATATTGGAATATATTGTTTGCTCCAAACAAATATAAGAATTATACACTATTTTGTGTATTGAAAGTATTTATTATATATAAGAAATGTATTTTTATGCCATAAAATGTTTCATTTAAATGAAGTTCTCATTATTTGCATCTTTACTTTTATAGCTTCAGCCTGACTTCTCTCAACCACCTGCATACATTAGGGAGCAGTAGATAACTTCTAAGAGAAAGCTATACAAATATTTAAATAAGCTTTTATAATTCTTGCGGCAAATATGTTTAATGTGTGCTCACCAAAGCAACCATTTCCTTTTCTGTTCCACCCGAATGAGTTTTTTTAAATATTATTATTACTTCACCCAAGTATCAAGGGCACCCATTTTGCTTTATTTTCAGATATAAGTAGAAGCATTAGCTTGAAAAATGTTTTGCCATGTCTGGAAAGTAAGTTGTTTAAAATATTATGTTTGAATAGGGTTTCATATAAAGCTATCACTGTTGTGAGCAACTGTCAAAGAATGTGGCCCATGGGCATGAAGTAATATAGTGATTGTGTAGTATGTCTCATTGAGTTTGAATGGGAAAAAATCACAATCTTTGCTAAAGATAGTCAAAAATTGTGATCACATATTGCTTTGCAGCACAATGTGCAAAATGTGATGAACATTGTTGGCAGTTCTGTTGTTCTGGGAAGAAGTACAACAAATAGTTCTAAATTGGAAAGGAGGAGTGCTGGATGCACCCAACTTCACAGAATCCCAGAACTGGAAATGACCATTATGTATCACTGAGTCCAACCTCTGTTGAATGCAGGAATCCAAATTAAACCATCCCCAACAGATGACTGCCCAGGATGCAGATTGTATTAGCTGCGATCAGAATAGAATATTTAATATACATATAAAACAAGTAAAGCAGTCAAGGGCAAATTTAGGTAGCTGTTTCATGAATAGTGACATTTTAAATTTCACATTGAGAAAGAAGCAGAGCAGGAAGATTTTATATGATATCTGAAGAAGCAAATCTTAACATGACTCATTGATCGCTGTATTACACTAAGCATGGGACTAGCTCTAGTCTGGGTTTCACAAGAAGAGCATTCATGCTCAGTAGTGCTGAGCAGAGTTTGGATCTGAAGGCCAAGAAATGATTTAGACTACAGGTGTCAAACTTGCCACGTCACATGACGTGTCCCAATGTGTCGTGACTTTTTTTGCATTGCTGGAGCTGGGGTGGGCGCAGCCTCCGCATGATGCAACCGGCCCATGGACCAGCAGTTTGACACCCCTGATTTAGACCATCTGGTGACCCAAATGGAGTATCTGTCTGTAACTCTTTAAAGCTGCTGCAGCTTTTTCTATGATTAGTCATCTTTCCTGGAGAAATGCCTTCTTTGATATAAGGAGTGGCAAATAGGTGCTGTGTTTACTTACTTTAAATTCTACCCATTGGACAGCCCTAATGTTCAGTCTGTCGTGGAGTCATTTCTACAGGAAGAGATATATCTTTGAACTTTGTTAAAGCAATGCTCTTTTACTTCTACTGTTATCGTTGTAGTTCTCTGACTACTGGAAATAGGGGCATGGGGGGAAATGATTAGGAATGCCTTAATTGCTTTAGGTAAAAGGATATTTTGGTCTGTAGCCTGCAATAGACATCATATTTGGACCAGAACCAAAACAGAAGCTCACCAGTTCATTTCCATAAGATTTTTATATCGCTTGAGTAAGTATTATGAACAAATATGCGCAGCTGACAAATATGTACATATGGGAAGAATGATAGATGATCATTCTTTCAAAGAATATGAAAGCTGATCAATATTAAACAAGTAATCCAAGCTCAAATAGATTTTGATCCCCCTCCTTTTTACCCGTTGTTTTCTTTTGTTTGACAATGAACTTTAGGGCCCTGCTAGCTACCTAACACCTAAATATTTTATCATTACACTCACTCTTGGCTTACAACAAAAATTAGGTGACAATAGACATACTTTCTTGCAGTTGGGATCGGAAACAAATCCAAGGAACAAGAATCCAAGAGTTGTGATCAATAGTTTTTATAAGAAGGAATAACCCTTTGTATTTGCTCACTGTTTTAATAATTTAGCCATTTTATTAGGGTTTTTTTTATCCTGAAAAGTCTTGGCTGGCATTCTCAGAGAAACAAAAACATTCAGGACCAGGTTTCTGATTGGGCCTTGATTCAGGGCCAATGCCCCAAACCTTAGGAAAGCTGGAGCCAGTATAGTTGATTAGCTGGATAGGTATCAAAGAGTACAGCAAGGATCTTTTATTTTAGTCATTTGATTTTTTTTTTAGTTCGTTATTCATTCATTATTTTATTTCTTTTTGTGGGATAGTGTTATATCTCCTCCTATTTTCTGACTATTATCTACCTCTGTGTTTGCTTGTTTCCTTCCATTAATGTTAATGATAACTAGCATTGCCATAAATATAGGCCACCCATAAATTGATCTATTTATTTATTTATTTCCCAAATTCATAATTTGATGCATTTAGTTAAAAAAAAAATCCTGCTACTATTTTGTTCTGATTTTTATGATTTAAAAGGTTTTATTTTACTTTTACGTGGTTTTATAGACAAGTTCTAATATAATGGCATATAGATAATTAAAATACCCTGAAAATATTAAAAATAATATATGTAGAGCTTGATGAATTAAAGAGCTAACAACAATCATAAAACCAACATCTAAAAGTTAATATATGAAAGTTTATGTGTGTTTGTGTGTGTATTTTACAATATAAAAGAGCAAAAAACAAAAATATTATCTTTATGTAATATGTATATGAAGACGCACAAATAACCTTTGGAGAGTGACCTCTGTAAGCCAAAGAGAAATGCTTTATAATAACACATAAAAGGTTCAAAATTAAAAAAAAAGAATAAGATTTATATACAATTATAGGAAAGGCTTGGGGAAAGATCATCTAAGCCAGGGGTGTCAAACTGCTGGCCCGTGCGCGGGCCGGATGCATCATAGCGAAACCACACCCACCCCATTGCCGGCAATGGAAAAAAAGTTGCGATATGTCGCAACACGTCACGTGACATTGCGAGTTTGACACCCCTGATCTAAGCAAATCATGGAAATACCAATTTAAACATATTTAAACAAATTTAACAAATTTAAACATAGCCATTCTTTAAATAGTCAATTTAGAAAGAATAATGAAAAGCACTTTTCAATGAAACAATGAACCAAATGGGCTTGCAAAATCCTTTCTTCTAAATTAGTGACTTATCAGATTACTCCACTAATGAGTAAGTTAGGTTGCCAGATTATATGATATTCTGAAATTATTTACCCCTTAATTATTATTATTTTTTTAAAAAAAAATAGAAGATTTGGGGTGTTTCCTGACATTTCCTATTTGTAACTTATAAAAAATGAAGAATTACAACATTTGTACTGATTATTTGTTTATATTTAAATTAACTACTCTATGCAGGCACTGCTGGGCATAAACATGCTGGTATTTCAGCAATAAAAAGGATGCAATAAGTAATGAGCAACGGCAAAATTAAGATAGAATCTTCTCCACTTAGACTACTACTATGAACCCCTTCTGGCTTTCTTGCTGCTGTCTAGATATTTTCATTAACTTGATACATATATCTCAAAATTACATCTTTTTCCATAGAACTATATTTTCTTCCTTCCTTCCTCCCTCCTTCCCTCCCACTGTCCTCCACTGCAAAAGTGGACATAACTAAAAGTCTACCAAAATTTGCACAGCCAAATTTTCAGTTGGCTGAGACATTGCTTTCGACACAACTAGAAATAGAGCTGGCCATGAAGGGAAGCTGGGTTGCCAGGGAACAGCCAGATGCTGATAGTAAGAATGTTCCAGAGCTTAGCATCTGGGTCCAGTAAGCACTGTACAGATTCTCCATCTGTAGCCGAAGCTGTTCATTGCTGCTGGGGAAGGCACAGTCAAGCAGAGTAAGGCAACAACAGCTAAATCAGTGCCAATAGCAACAGAAGGCGGGGTGAACTCAGCATTGAAATTAACATTTATATTCCAATTTATTTTTCACTTCCATGGTAATGTAAAAAAATCTAGTTATTTAGGGCCAAATATGTTTTAGGCACATTGATTTGCTCGGAAATGACCATTATACATAGGCCATTTCTTATATGCAAAGTTGCAGTGACATTTTACTTGCTCTTTTGAAGCCAACTTTTTACAATAATAATTATTTGGGGGTTTTAGTAGAATTGAAAACATTAGGGAAAAGACCAAGATGCAATGTGAAATCTTTAAAAAGTTCTAATAAAACATTAGGAGGGATTAGGAAGTTGCAGATATATTAGAATGTAGCAAATTTGTTCAATGAAAGAAAGGAGTAGTGGACTCAGATTCATTCTGTGAATGAAAGATCCTATGTTCATGGTGGTATCATCATCATCATCAACAACAACTTCCTAGCATTTTTCCCACAGGAGCAGGGTCTGCTTTTTGGATCACCATCTTGCATAATCAACTGCAGCATCCAGGTCTTGTTTGTATTTTGACAGAGATAGTTTTAGATCCATGGGTTGTGACAAAAAAACCCTTGACCAACCAGCTTGTCACCCAGGCCTGACGTCTGTTTGATCTATGTTCAGCTCAGCACCACTCTGGTGGGAGGGCAGGATCCAGTAGCACCACTAAGAGGAGAAGACCTTACCACCATCCTTTGTTCATGACATGAGTACATTGAATCATTGAATTCCATTCATAGTGATTAATGCTGAAGGGGGGAAAAAGAGGTTTTATAAAAATCAGTGAATTTAGCCTTACTGGAGCCCTATTTGGGCATTATAGACTCGGTTTAGTAAACATATGTCTTCCAAATAGAGGTATCCTATCCTCAATGTTGTCTACATTACCATCCGCTCTTTATATCTGTGCATAAATATCTGTAATTCGGCATCCTTGTTTCATACAACTTTGACAGATGAAATTGAAGGCCAGTGTGGGGTCAAGGAAAAAAACCAGGACAATACCATCACAGATTTATTCAGGCAAACTGATGCAATACTTACCGAAGTCTCTGATATTTTCAAACAAATAAGAACATCTACAATATTGAGAACAAGTCAGGAGTCCTATTTAACAAGTGCCTATGACCAGCCACCAAACACCCTTTCTCATAAATTCCATTGATGAGGTTAAAATACAAGTAATGTGGCCCCCAAATCCTGATTCCTGAGCAGAACTAGAATGCCTTCATTCTCATTCTGAACCTCAGCTTCATTCTCACCTCACTCTATTACTTTTTTTATATATATAAACTGCAGCTCTTCAGTAACAGTTTTCATGATTTATCAGGTCACCCCCAGGCCTTTCCTAGTTGCCTTCCAGCCTCCATGAACTAATGAACTAACTGGCAGCTTCCCCTTCAGTTGCCAGCCATCTTTATTTCTTAAGTGAATCCAGAGCCTCACTTTGAAGAATTATTGGCCAGGCATTTTTTAAAAAATGGGCATTTGATGATAGAGTGACTGCATATTCCATGTTGCTCATTCCAGATGCTAACTCATCATTTATACATTCACATGGTTTTTAAACTAGTCCTTTAGGTAATAGAAAAAGCTGTCAGTAAAATTCTGTTTTTTAGAGGAAAAATGAAGGAATATGAAGCCAATTTATTTGATCAGGGTTAAAATAAGAATTGTATTTGTAAAACTATGGGCCTTTTGCAAATACTTGGACAGAAATGACAATAATTTGGATTAGATATAACTATGGGGGTGGGATGTTATGAGAAAAAGTGAATTACACATCTAACGGTATTGGAAGTGGGAAATTATTCATTTGCTTGGGAGTCAATTTTTAAATATTATTTTGTCTATTTTTTTTTTCTTTGCACTTTGTATTTCCTTTCTCTTCTTTTCTTTGTTTCTGACTTTTATCTTTTAGTATTGTAATTTTTTCAACAAAAATTATTTTAAGAAAATTCTCTTCATTAAAAACAAAAATCTTGCGTGACATTTTATTTTTATAGAAATAACTCTGTTTCTTCTTTCTTCTATCTAATGAATAGTGACAGATTTAGTATGCTAACTATTTTGCCTACTACTATTAACTTCTGTGGGAGTGTAGTCTAAATTCTTTTCATATAGTCAACAGTTAATATTTGATAATGTAGAAAATATATAAGCAATAGTACATTAATAAATAGTGCACTAATTCATTATGTTTGCAAGATTTTTAGATCCACATAGTTAGGGAAAGTGGGTGAAAGTATATATTACATCACACTGAAGTCTAGATTTATCCGCATTTGTCTCTATTTCTTTTTCAAACAAGAACATAAACAAACAAAACCCCTAATGATCTACTTTGAGAACATAGTACAAAGCAACAGAATACTATAAAAATAGCCTTCTCCTTTATTGATGCTGTTTATGTGTAAGGAATAAATAAATGTACAGATATACTATTACCTTGACCATGTGTATACTAATAATAATAGCTCATCAGCTGCCTTCCTTGAAGAGGTACTGGTTCAGGAGTATGCATATCATAAATCTCATGGGATGAAATCTTTATCTTTTGAGCACTAGCAAATGCCAAAGGGCCATCTACACAAATATATGAATCGGTTTGATAATTTGCTTCATTGCATCCAACATATAACAGTGTTGGTTGGGTACATCATTTCTTTATGTAGGAAAAATTGCAATTACAGGGGGAAATGTGGAAGAAGAAAATTAGTGACCTCATTATTTTTAATCTAACCCCTTTGTAATGCATCTCATTTTAGACGAGTCATAACAAAATCAATTTTGTTTGTTCTTTTGCCCTTTGTTCAATGATTTTCAGAAAGCATCGTGACATCTTTAAAGAAAACCTAGTAAAATATGATCTTTAAACAAACAAATATAAAATGGTGTGAGCACTTTGCAGTGGCTCATTAGAAATGAAAGGAAAACCCATCCATCAGTGTTTGGTACAGATGAGATATTTCATGCATGGCCAATGTCTGCCAAATACAAAGAAGCAGAATTTTGACAACATTACCAGAATTGCCACTAGCATATAATGCTATTGAACCATGGAAAATGAATAATAAGCAATTTCATGTAAACGTATCATATGCAGAACTATAGTAAAAGCTATATTTAGCTATTAACAAAAAGCCATTAATAAAAACTAAAGAATATATTTCTGGAAACAGGCATTTGACCCTTCCTTTGATGCAGTTAGTTTTGAACTCAGAATAAATGCAAGCACTATTATAACTAATTATTCCTTACCTCAGCTGAGTTTTCCTTGCTGTCCATTTAGCCAACTCTGCACAGTCAGGTTTCTTTGTTGTTTGTTTGTGTTACGTATATGTTGTTGGCTCATTTGGGGCAATGTGACAGAACCCCTATTTGTGACTATATTTGTGCTGGATCCCAGTGCTTCAAACATTGCAGTCAACAATTAAAGCAGCATCCATGGCTTTCCACAGTACTTACAATATGATATCCAACTGTCTCCATAATTTAGTAAGATATGGGACACCACTACTACTATTCCTGCCTGAGCAGGGGGTTGGACTCGATGACCTCCAAGGTCCCTTCCAACTTTTATTATTATTATTATTATTATTATTATTATTATTATTATTATTATTATTATTATTATTATTATTATTATTATTATTATTATTATTATCATTATCATTATCATTATCATTATTATTATTATTATTATTATTATTATTATTATTATTATTATTATTATTATTATTATTATTATTATTATTATTATTATTATTATTATTATTATTATTATTATTATTATTATTTTGGTACTGCAGATTTCCGTCATTTGGAAAGAAGGAATTTGACAAATTTATTTTTGAATGAACCGGGAGAGCACAGTCAACCTTAACATCACAACCACCAATGTTTAATAAATTATTAGATTATGATTACACCATAATTACATCCATCTGAATTAAGTTTTTTTAAAAAAAAAACAAAAAAAAAACAGTAACAACAACAAATGGCTGTCCCATTGTTGATAGGTTTCCTAGTACCTAATCTTAAACCTGAATGTAAAAGAACATTGTCATGAAAAGGAACATTCCATTTAGCTGAGAATTTTTTTTAAAAAAAAATGCAATATAAGTAGCTTGAAGAACTTTCAAATGGTTGAAGAAAAGTTTGAAGATGGATTTTTTTTTTATATAATAAACAGAGGTCAGTAACAAGATTTTCTTGAGTGTACTAAACCTGTGTTTGAAAAGTCATGTCCAATGCATGGTTAACATCTACTCTATTATAAGCTGCTAACCATATTACCAGCTTCTTTATCTGAAAGTACATAAAGGAGGAGAGAATCTAGAAGTAGTCAGATTTCTGGGAATAGTTAAGTCACCAACAGTCACCAAAAGAAAAAAAGAAACAAAAGGTGAGGGTGACATCACTGCACCTGGACCTAAAGAAATAGGAGAAAAAAGGATACAGCCTTACAATTTTCCCTCACTCTCACAGTTCCCAGCCAACATGCCTGGGAATTAATGTTTATGCTTCTGAAAGACAACCAGGTATGAGAAGATTGCTCTAGGCAGAAATAGCAATAGGGTCTCTGTCACTGTCTAATCTAGTATACTAAGCCTAACAATACAAATGAATGACCATTTTGTTGAAGGCTGGAAACTAATAGGCTTTCTCTGATATTGATTTAGTACTAGTAGTTATTCCTTCTATAAATATTACTAATTTATGCCTGCAAGAAAAGATTGTTATCCATTGCTTCTGAGGGCAGGACTGCAGTTGATAAAAACTGCAGAGGAATATTCTTAATAATGATAGCTGTTCAGCAATGGAACAGACTGCTTCAAGACATGCTGAGAGATTTAAGCAAAGGCTTGACAGGCTTTGTGAGTAGGGCAACATGCATTGTGTATGCATGTTGGGCTGGGCTAAACCTGCTTCACAAAATTGACACCCTTCCAGATGTATTGCTGGTTAATAATTATGAACGTCAAAAAAATTGCCTCTTTTCCATTAGCTAAAAAAATTATGTCTTTGAAGTTCTATTTTGACAAATGTCTCAACTAGGCAAAAATATGAATAATTGTAAATGAATGCTTGAGACCTTTAAGGCAAATTTGATATTGTTATCAAGTGATCCTAAATCTGTTTGAATCCAATCCTGTGAAGTTTTCCACTTAAATTAATAACTGGGTAGAGTTATAAACTCCTATGGAAGTGTGCCACTACAGATCATTATAATACTAGCCTTGTTGGTTTATATAGCGTATTCATAGGAAGAAGTTGGTATTCACTTGTAAAATAAAAAGAATTTGTTAACTTACTAATATAGTAATTGAGTTATGGATGCTGGTATCATCCCCTTCATATTTTCTGTCCCCATATTGATCTGGCCCTAACTATCTGAAGGACTATTTCTCTCATTTTAAACCTGCTTGATTATTTAGCTCAGGATCTCTTTGGGAGATTACTCTGCTACCATAAGCTCAGCTCTTTAGTATCCCCTAAAGAGAGTAGCCCCAGACTAAAAAGAGCCCTCTCCATGGAGATACATATGTTTCCATCCTTATCTATATTTAGGAAGTGGGAAACCCTCTTCATTTTCACCAAGTTTTAAATGATTAACTAGAAGAATTTTCTATTTTTAAGATATTGATTTTCAAATTTGCCTTGCTTTTAATTTTACTTTTTTATTCTTATGCTATACAATTTTAGTTTCCGATGGCTGCAAGGTTCCTTGAGTGATGTGTAAACAGTGGCATATATATTTAAGCAACCAATCAATAAAGAAATCGTAGTGGTACCCCTAGTCAAAAGGAAATACACTTTCCCAACATCTGGTGGGCCTACTGCTTATTAAAGAGATAATATTAAAATAGATGATCTATAATGTACTGTAGCTATCTAATTTCAATGTTTATATTGGGGACATCAGAACTGGGCTGCAGAAATCCAGATGGTTTCTAGAAAGTTCTCTTTGTTGCCGACTTAACTGGAATCTGCCTTGTGTCATAAATCCATTACTCAGTGTCTTGCACTCTGGATGGAGAGAGAATAGAGTTTTACCTTTTAGATCAGAGGTCCCCAACCTATGGACCGCGGCCTCCTACTGGGCTGTGGCCTCTTGGTCACCGGGCCGTGTGAGTAGCTGGGTAGTGCAGGCATGTGTGCACATGCTCACCCTCCCTCATGCTACCATTGCTGTGTTGTGTGGGTGATGCAGCGCCGCTAGTATCGCACAGGCAGTGGTGTTGCCATGAACCTTGCATGGGTGGTGGAAGCGCCACAAGCGGCAGGTGGGCCACGGCACGATCCTCATGCAAGGGTGGTGGCGCGAACCTCGTGCCCGGGTGGCATTTCTGCGGTCCATAGCGTGAGCCTCGTGCTGGTGGTAGCATCACCGTGAGCCTGGCAGTGGTAGCGCCACAAGCCTCACACAGGCACCGCCGTCACTGAGAGCCTCACATGCATGCTCGTAGCCCCGTTTGCGTGGTGTGCATGCTCACAGCCTCTTTGTACGTGCATGCACACGTGTGGCCACATTCACGTTTGCGCATGCATGCATAAGCCCCCTGCCCCTCCCTCTCCCACCGGGCCAACAATCTAAAAAGGTTGGAGACCCCTGTTTTAGATGGCATTTGAAGAATGATGTCACATTCCCATCGTTGTCTTCCGTCAAGACCAAGCATAATTAATTCCTTCAATTTTTCTTCAGAAGACATAGTTTCTACTCCCTTGGTCATCCTTGAGGCCTTTCTCTACACTTCTTCTATTTCCTCTACACCTTTCTTTAAAGTGTGCTGACAAGCACACCATGACTGAGACGTTCAGATGTTCTTCAACATATTGGAAAGAGTTATGAAGGGAGGTGCATTAAGATTTAGGTCTGGGTCCTCTCCTTGTCAGTAATATCATTAATTATTTGAATGAAGAGGTGGTGGGCATGCTTATTTCATTTGCTGAAGATGCAATTGGAGTGATAGCATAAATCCTAGAATAAATCTCAGTCTATTATGGAAGTGGCCTGATCAAAATATCAGGTATACAGACAACGAGAATATCCTTAGAGCCTGTTCTGGCAAATTTTTATATGCAGCTTAAGAGGAAAAGAAAGGCTGATAGTCTAACTAGAATCATGGCCATTTCCAACATTTTCCATTTCCCTTAAGTCACAATTTTTTTTCAATGCAGTGGTGCCATTGATCAAGGCGGGTGTCAACGCTGTTAATATGGGATATTATTGCATTGACAAGATATGCAGAACTGTTTGGTATTTTTGGAGTTAAATCAGATGACAAGACAGAGGGAGGAGAATTGTGAAGAAAGCGGGAGATTGGGAAGGGAAGTGAATCTTTGGCCTCCAGCCTAATTGGAAGACGTAAATCATGACAATAAAGTAAGGGAGGAGTTAGCAAGATGAGACAGACGCCAGCCAGAGAAGTCCAGATTCTGGCATCCGCTTTGTAATGTACCAAAGGGTTGTATCAAAACTCCTGGCAAGGAATGCAAAATAAAGAAACTAAAACAGAGAATAATGTCTCCGTTTTCAAGGATTGTATCCTCCTTCGGACCACAACAGCGGGCATATATTGACCAGAAGTTCTCAGAGCTGAGGTCTACTCATGGTGATCTCATGGACTTAACCAGGTAGTTTTCTTGGCAACAATCCAGGAGCATTTTGCCTTGCTCTTTTATATTGATACTTTCTCAACTTCTCAAAGCACTTTCTGGTAAGCTCCCTAACTTAGTACTTACCAGGGCCAATCTTGCTAACTGTTTAAGACTAACTCTAAGTGTTACTACCTAATTGACTTAAAGATAAAAGTATATGACTGCTGGAAAAGGTAATATGAGACATATGCACATGCCAATTCTCTTATGGTTCCCCATTAATGTACTAACTGGATGTAGTGCTCCTTAGTTTAAAATTCAGAGCAGCATTTCTACCTGCACAAAACTATGATAATGGCTATTTAGAAAAAATCTGATTCCCTCTTATTTTTTTCTACTTTGCTACATGAAGAAAATTGTAATTCTATGCCTAATTTTGTGTCTTCCCTGTGAGATCTTCTTACCAACATTTTCTTCCTCCTGAAAAATAGTAGAATTTTCCTCCTCTTTTTTTCTTTTGTTATTATAGATTCTTCTCACTATTCTTCCCTCATTCTTCTTCAAAGTTTTGAATCTACTTTTTTTCATTCATCTTTTTGACTGCTCTTAAAATGTTTTCCAATCGTCATTAACATTACAGCAATCTTTAAAGAGCCTAGCTTGATTTTAAAATTCAGCTTCATAGATTTCCAGACAAGGATTTTTCATTTACAATGTCATGAATTAGACAAATGACCTTATTCAGCAATGAACTTTACAAGATATAGAAGAAAAATATGATTGTATTCAGACAACAATGTCAGATACATAAAACCATCTCCCCTTGAGCACTTTTTGTTTTTTTCAAATTTTGTCATTGTGGGTATAAAATTTATATCTGTGCATATATTCTATCCATCTATCCATCCATTCATATTTCTACGATACCAAATTACAGTCTCCTGCATGCTTTGCCCTTGTTTTCCTGAAATTTAAATCACATTATTCCATTAAACACTTCTAGCAACATTTTGTTACTATTGAAATTACTAACAGGTGATAATCCATGGGTACTATGGGGTCCTTAGTGCTCTCTGAGCCTGGTTGTTTTCTTGCAGATGTTACATTATCAAACTAGGTAACACCATCACTGATGATGTGCACTGCTGAGGTTAACTAGTTGGGTAATGAAATGTCTGCAAGAAAACAACCAAACTCAGAGACCATTGAGGACCCACAGTTCAAATATTTACAAATATTCTCTTCTAATGGGTGATGTGCAGATTTCTGTTTTTATGTTTTGGGCTACAAGTCAACTGGGGATCAATCAAAGCTGAAGTGATCTGAATTAGTTTCCAGATGTATTTCCAGAGTGGACAATATGTATAATTAAGGCTTATAAGCAACGTATGGAATTTGTGACTGGTTAATAGGCACACAAACTATATTTGTAAACCATGTTGCAGGTAAGTACCTTATCTACAGGCCTTATCTTGCTCTCTTGATTTGAAGAGAGGGAATGGCATGTGCTAACTTAAAAAAATATATTCTTAGCCTATAAGTGTTTTTATACCTATTTGGGGGTACGCAACATTGAAATTCAATTAGACTGGATATATACTGAAACAAATGAACATGACTACCTATCTGGAATTTGTCTTGATTACAGTGAAATTACTTTTAAGATATTAGGAGAATCTGTGCTTAGGCTCTGGTCCAGAAACCAGACCAGTGACTAAAATGTATAATTCAATTCCACAGCACTTTAGGATGGATTTTAAAATTTCTTACTTTGCAAATATAATCATTTGGATTCAGTTGTTTAAATAGTGATGAAAGGAATAACAAACATCTATATGACCTAATATAACAGAAATATATTAGAATCAAAATGTGCCTCTGTTTTCATTTTCTCTGCTCGAGACACACACTTGGGTGCCGTGTCATACAATGCACAGCATATTAAGTATGCCCCTACTTACTGCTTTACAGAAAAGAATATGACTGGGGAAGCTATGATAAGAAATGCATAAAAAGAGGAAAATGAATCCTAAGAAATTAGACAAGGAACAGGCAAAAGAGGGCTGAACCAATTAAATTGGAAGGAACTTATTAAAATGGAAAGAACAAAAAATGCATAAATCCTCTAAGACTTCCTTAGAAGGCTACAGACACTAAAGAAGATATTTCCACTGTTATGATAATGATACTCTCTCTCTCTCTCTCTCTCTCTCTCTCTCTCTCTCTCTCTCTCTCTCTCTCTCTCTCTCTCTCCAGCTTAATCCTATCAAATGCCTTTCTGCATATACTGTATAGGGTCAATATACTTTTTAATCTTGAGCTTTGCAAAGAAAGTGAGACACTGGAAATACCTTGTTTGAATTTAAAAGGTTTCTTAAAATGTGGAACTCGAAAATATATAATGGATGGGTTTAAAAGGCAAATTAGAAAAAGAATACAAGCGGGTGATTGTCCCTTTGGTATATGGCAAACACAAAGTTCCTTCATTACCAATTTTTGTTGTTTTGCATTTCCTGTTATAATCTTATTCAAAATCCCTACAAAAGTTGTAGATAGGTACACTATTTAAATTATTATTACTAAACACATTTATATAGCTGCCGAACTCACATATAAGTGACTGCAGGTGGCTTACAACGTTTAAAAATCCACTGTATAATATAAACCCTTAAATAACTTCACCGCTCCTCCCAGGGCAGCAACAACACAATTAAATCAGTCACTTGATCAGCTCCATTTCCATGTGTGGTTTTCAGGCTCACTGACAAGACCATGTTTTTAACGCCTGATATATCTTTAACAATGTGATAGTTAACATTTAGAATAACAGAGTTGGAAGGGACCTTGGAGGTCTTCTAGTCCAACCCCATGCTCAAGCAGGAGAACCTATGCCATTTCACACAGTATAGATTTTCTACATGACAATCAATCCCTGGTCTTTCCAGTCTTCCAATGATGCACCCATTGCTGCTATAAAACTCCACCCACCTTTCTTGTCATCCTCTTCATCTCTTTTCTTCTACCTTTCCCAGCAACAAAGCCTTCTCCAGAATCCTTATGTAATGTGTCTGAGGTAGGATAAATTGAATGAACAAATAAATTAAATCCCACCTCACCAACCCCCTGCAATGCTTTGAAACTGTCAACAGGTTCATTGATGGAGGAAACCCTAACCTTATCCTTCTCAATATTTTATACTTGGATTTTTGAAAAGCTTTTGATGAAGTTCTTCCTCCTTAATGACTCTTGAATAAATTCAACAGCCCTGGCTAAGAGGTCACGTCTTTTTATAGATTGTTAGCTTATTTTTTGTTTTTGTTTTTAAAAAGCAAGCAGGCAAAGAATTGCTGAGGTGAGAAGTGGAATCCCTCAGGGATTGACTTGTCCATAAATAGTCTTAAGATCCTGAATCAGAATAGAGCTGGAGGTCTTCTAGTCCAGCCCCCTGCTCAAGCAGGAGACCCTATACCATTTCAGATAGGTGGCTATAAGGTGTAAGCAGTGACCTGGCCAAGTTTGCATATGATGCTAAATTATTCTGGTTGATTTAAAAAAAAAAAAAAAAGACTCCAGTATGCATACTTTAAACTGGGTGAAATGTCAATCAAATGGCATATGCAACTCTATTCCATTTTTTACACTCTAGAGCAGCAGTCCCCAACCTTTCTACCTTGGCAGCCAGGCCTGGTGGGGGGGGGGGGGAGTGAGTGAGTGGCAGGCACATGTGCACAGCTCCATTGGTGTGAACGGTGGGCAGCCACACTCTCCACTTGCACAAAAGGAGGGTGCTCGTGTGTGAAGCTCCATTTGTGCAAATTGAGCTTTGCACGCGAGTGCCCTCCGCTCATGTGAGTGGAGCTTCACACGCACACACTTGCCCACCGCTTGTGCGAGTGGAGCTTCACATACGTGCTTGCCCATCACTTGCACAGCCCAGTTTGAAACAGGCCGCGGTCCGGTAGTGGGCTGCGGCCCGAGGGTTAGGGACCCCTGCTTTAGAGGATAAAAAAAGGTCTGTCTGTAACTAACCTGAAAAAAATGGAGGGGGGATGGGATTTTAGTGAATATTTCAGTGATGACAACTGCTAGGAAAACAAATTCCATACTAGGGTTCACCAGAAAGAGATTAGAAAGAAAAATGCCAACACAGTCACAACTTTATGGGGTATCTTTTTCTGGAAGGTTCTGACCCTCACATTTGAAAAAAAGAAATAATAGATTGGAAAAATGCGTAGGAGAGGACAACCAGGGAGTCTGAACATCTTTCATATGAGACAAAGTTAGAATACGTGACCTCTCTAACTTCGAGAATGGGGACTGAGGGAGGATACAGATAGTCCTCAACTTACAACCGTTCACTTAGTGACAGTTCAAAGTCACTGAAAAAAGTGACTTATGATTGTTTTTCACACTTATGACCATTGCAGCATCTCCATGGTCATGTGATCAAAATTCAACTACTTGACAACTGGCATTATTTATGAATGTTGCAATCCCTCGGTCATGTGACCCCCTTTTCTGATTTTCTGACAAGCAAAGTCAATGGGGAAGCCAGATTCAGAACAGAACAGAATAAGAGTCGGAAGGGACCTTGGAGGCCTTCTAGTCCAACTAATTCTAATTCACTTAACAACTGTCAGGAAAGGGGAGGAAAGGGGAGGGGGAGGGGGGGGAGGAAAATCTAATAGCTATAGATATTTTCAATCAGAATAGAGCTGGAAGGGACCTTGGAGGTTTTCTAGTCCAACCTCCTGCTCAAGCAGGAGACCCTATACCATTTCAGACAGGTGGCTGTCCAGTGTTTTCTTAAAAAACCTCCAGTGATGAAGCACCTACAGCTTCTGAAGGCAAGCTATTAATTGTCCTCAGTGTTAGGAAGTTTCTCCTTAATTCCAGGTTGCTTCTCTCCTTGATTAGTTTCCATCCATTGTTTCTTGCCTTGCCTTCTGGTGCTTTGGAAAATAATTTGACCCCCTCCTCTTTGTGGCAGCCCCTCAAATACTGGAATACTGCTATCATGTCATTCCTAGTCCTTATTTTATCTAGACTAGCTATACCCAATTCCTGCAATTGTTCTTTATATGTTTTTGTCTCCAGGCTTTTAATCATTTTAATTGTTCTTCTTTGCACTTTTTCCCAAGTATCAACATCTTTTTGTGGTAACCAAAACTGGATGCAGTATTCCAGCTGTGACCTTATTAAGGATTTATAAAGAGATACTAATACTTCACGGGATTTTAATTCTATGCCTCTGTTTATACAACCAAAGATTGTATTTGCTTTTTTTTTTTGTTAAATTTAGCAATTTAACAATATCAGTGATGTACCTTTAACAATCCATTTTTGAATACAGTATTGAATTTTGTGGGGTATGCTTTAGCCAGGGATATTCCGAAATCACGTAGCTTTGATTTCTCCAAAACAGTGGCTCACAAGAACACTAGATGGATGGAGAGAAATCCCAATATAAAATGAGAAGTTACTGGGTGATGGGTGCAAATAAATTTTCAGGCAGGTGGGTGACACCCTTGGGCTTCCTCATTACTTAATTTAGATATGAAACAGTGGGTTGCTTGTCCCAGTGCATTTTTTTAAGCAAAAACTGCTGAACGTGAAGTGTTAATAAGAAAAGAGAAGAGTTTAGTGTATTCTATGCTTAGGGAGTTGAATCTAATGCAAATGGCATAAGAGATTGACCTAGAAACCTGGAACTGAGAAGCAGATCGTGGACGGCTGTCTTGTATGCTTCCACTTTGAACATTTCTTTCTGCAGAAAAGTCTGCAGTCGTGGCAGACAATGTTTTGATTGATCCTTCCGTAAAGCTTGGCAGAAACACCCAAATTGAAAAGCCCATTTGCTTGTGTTTATCTCCCTTTAGACCATGGGATGTAATATTGCTGTTCCAGAAGGGCTTGATGTGGTTAATTCTGTTGGCTTCAGGAGGATTGTTTTTGTTCAGATTTAGCCATTTCTAAAGTGAAACATCTTCAGCCACTACAAGTGGCTGATTTTGTTTGGCACACGCTTGCTGCTTTTGCTCTTCACTTTGGGATTTTTTAAAAAGGCATGGGGAATTTCCAGGGTAATAAACACTTAGTAGTTCTTTGTCTGAGCAAATAGAAATCTGACATTATTACAGACAGCAAGCCAATGACTCGTTAAACAGTTTCAGCTGGCTTGTGCAACAATAAATTGCAGCCGTAACAATCGAAAGGTGAAAAGCTGCATTACAGAGCCAGCATTATTTAGGAATGGAAAAGCGTACAAAAAGAAGCATTACAGGAATTTGGGAAAGAAGGAATTCAGAAAGGAAGGAAGGAAGGAATGTAATGAATTCCTATTGTTCTTCATATCAGTTCCAAATAAGGCTAAGTTATGAGTAAATGTTATAAGGACTATTTAGTTGCTTTGATTCTCTGTCCAATTTTTATAGGATGCATTTGGAAGAGTTGAAATTGAATGTCTATGTGATATTGCACTTGAAAAACAGTCAAGCTGCCTACACTTACTATTGTACCACCAATTGTGGGTATTAACCTTGTAAAGTCAATCAATGCAGCAAATACAACAGATCAGATACCCTGCCATGTGTTAATCTGAGTTGTTAATCTGATGTGTTCTGAATTCCTTTTGAGTTCTTTTATGTGTTCCTTATTTATTTGATGCTTATACAATTAAAAAAAAACAATAATTAAACTTAAAAAAAAAAAGAAATATTAGTGAAGAGAGAGGCCCAAACAAACTAAAAATACAAACTATGTGAGGAAAAAAAAGAAGGGAAACAATTCTACCTTATATTTCACACATATCAATAGTGACTGGATTATTAATGAATATATGAGTATTCACTTTTTTTTCCTTTTTCCATTTTGTCAACTTCCATGTATAGTTGTTGAACTTTACACTGTTCATTTCATTGCGGGCTTTCTTTCCGTCTATATATCTACATCAATATATCTTTATCTACATCAACAGTTTGGATATACTAATTCTTCTTTTTCTCCTACCTGATACAATAAATAAATAATAATGATGAAGTGCTCTGGGATGTTAGAATTCAAACAGACAAGCAACTACCAATAATGTCACAGAATTAATTATCAATAAGAAAGACAAAAAGACTCTGTATAGTAGATGTGGCAGTACCTGGAGACATCGGAAGACAAAGAACTTGAGAAAAATCACAAAATATAAAGATCTGCAAATAAAATTACTGTGGCAAAAGAAAGCAAAGACAATAGCAATAGTAACAAGCACTTTCCTTGGGAGCAATCCCAAAACATCTGGAGCACCACTTGAATACTATCAGCATTGGCAAAATCACCCTCAGCCAAGTGCAAAAGGCAGCTTTACTTGGAAGTTTACATCCTGCGACAATACTTTAATATTATTAAAGAACAACATCTGCCTATCCCAGGTCCTTGGGAAGGAATTGATAGGTGGATAAAAATGCCAAATCCAATTTAAACATCTGTCTGTCTGTGCAATGAATCATAATGAAATGTAGACTCTCCACAAAAATTATCTGTAAGGTTCAAACCTATGCTTCAATATGATAATGAATCGATCGATTTATCTAAATTTAAGACACAGATTAATCAAAGCTGACACCTGTTTCAAAGCAGTGTTGTCAAATTAGAGGACTTCAAACACTTCACAGGCTTTTAAGGCACTTTGCAGACTTGATAACTTCTGACAACATATAACATTGCAGGTTCATTTTCAGATATGGAGAATGCTGAAAAGTAAACCTGAATGATGTAACTGTCTGTCTAACATGCTCATTGGAAAGCTACCAGTAGCACTGTGTCTGGCCCTAGCTCAGAATCTTTGTTTTGAATAATAAAGCCATAAACATTATTTCATGATTTGCCTGTCTCATATGAAATCTCCCACATTTGAAGATTAACTCATAGCCCCCTGGCCCAAGTCTAAAAATTTGACAATACTGCTTTGACAATTTGACAATGCTGCTTTGAAACAGGTGTCAGCTTTGATTAATCTGTGTCTTAAATTTAGATAAATTGAATGATTCATTATCACATTGAAGCATAGGTTTGAACCTTACAGATCATTTTTTGTGAAGAGTCTACATTTCATTATGATTCATTGCACAGACAGCCAGATGTTTAGATTGGATTTGGCATTTTTACCCACCTACCCATTTAGCATTAGAAAGAAAGTATTCTTTCTAATGACCACTTCTTCATGAATGAAGAGCGACCTGTTTCAAAGCACTAAACCCAATCAACAGGCTGCAAAACACTTCGTCCCCTTGCAATGTGTTTTGCAGATGCCATAGTTTTTGGCTGCTTGTTTCCCAAAGTGTACAATGTTGTAATCTCACTTCCATTTATGGAGAAAGCTCAAGGGGGAAGCTTGAGTGATTTGAGAACCTCCTTAAGATTGGTATCTGTAGCCAACAAATGTGTTTTATCACATTATCAAACACAATGCCTACCAGATTCATTTTGGTATGCCAAATGTAATATTGCTTTGGGCTCTGCTCTCTTTCTCAGCTCTTAGCTTCTTAAACATGGCCAGCCAGAAGCCTAAACTCTGCTGTCTCTTGGAGGAAATGAAATTTAGTTGTATACTTCTCTGCTGGTCCTCTCAAGACCTTGAATAAGAGCTCAAGATTGATCAGTCCACTATATAGGGACTGGAATGAAATCTTATTTTTAATTCTGGGTGAAATTTTATTTTTAATTCTGCAGGAGTGAGTCAGATTTAAGTGAATCTCTTGGTAAGGAGTGGATAGTTAATTTGTCAATATTCACTGCCTAGCCTGGCAGCCCATGAAAACCAGTATGTGGATTTTTCTCAGGACAGGCCAAGCATGCTAACCAGCTGTTAATTTTTATTAAAAAAATAATTATGGCAATAAAGCATGCTACCCCACAAGACAGTTCTTCATATCTGGCATCCCAGAATAACAAATGAAATAGTAAAAATGTTTTTGATAAGGGAGTTTTTTTTTGGGGGGGGGGCTTGTTTAATTATTTTTGTTTTCCTTCTGAGTAAGATAAACCCAAAAGTTATCTAGCTGAAATTTGGCCAGGTTAATTTCTCTAAAGAATCAGTCACCATGCTCATTTCATGTTATCCTGTTCTTAAAAAAATATTCAACTGCAGATTCTTCATTGAATCTCAGCTCTTGCAGTGGCTTATATCAGTTTGCCCTTGAAACCCAAATCATTGTCTCAAATCCAATTATATCCTCTTTGAATCTGAAAGTTCAAACAGAATCAGGTTTGATCTGCATTGACTGTCCATGCTGATATTACCTAGCCGTAGGAATAAAGGACAAAATTTAATTCCAATACCAGTGAGATTGGGATAAAAAGATGGAATTGGTTTTCTTCTGAACTAAATTAACTAATAAAAGAATATATGTGGCTCAGGTTGAACTATGGAGTCCTCGGTGCTCTCTGAGTTTGCTTATTTGCTTGCAGATGTTTCGTTACCTAACAAGATAATATCATCAGTGCATTGATGAGCATTGATGATGTTTCGTAGTCATCTAATGGAATGTCTGCAAGTAAGCAAGCAAACTCAGAGAGCATCGAGTGCTACACAGAACTAAATTATATTCAACATTTGGGTAGCAAATAATGCATGTCCTCATTGTTATTTCAAATCTAAAGAACTAAAGTGTCAACGCTGAAGCCATTTCTACTTTGTTTTCGGTTGCCACAGTATGGGAGGGGAAAATGTGTGCTTTTAAGGTTAGACAAAACAATAAATTGTCGCGTGGGAACCAAGGTCATTGCTGCCTGAGTTTTGGCAGGCTGAGCCTTCTATTAGAAAGCCTGCCAAAGTAGTTTATTGGGGAATATGATTTATGATATGGTTCAACTTTGCAACATTGTAACCTTTGGGAGGGAACTTCAGTCTTGATTTCACTTTTGATCGTGCCGATACTTTGTAGCCAATAAATATGTTCTTTAAGGAAACCTCTTGCCTTGAAGTTCTGCTCTTACTGGTCTCATCTATCGGAACCATGACATTAAACCAAGATTCAAAAAAAAAATTAAAACGTGGGGTCCTGAGCCCCGGTCGCCTACCTAAACTTTTGGAAGGATGACAAAGACTCAGGGAAGACATCGAGATGGAAAAGTAGGGGAAATACGGTAATATGGACTGTTATTGACCTGTTTTCAAAGCAGGCTCACTTCCGGTCTCCCTTGGCGAAGAAATTAGCCAAAATGTTCCTTAAACATATATACCATCTCCACGGAGCACCAAAACAGATTATTTCAGATAGGGGAGTTCAATTTACTGCGAAATTTTGGAGGGACTTCCTTAAACTGATCGGATCCACACAGGGACTATCATCGGCTTTTCATCCGAATACGAATGGAGTGGCTGAGAAAGCGAACTCAATGGTAGAACAATATAGTAGAATTAAATGTTATGTTAATTACCAACAAACAACCTGGGCTGACCTCCTCCCTTTTGCTGAGGTGGCTTATAATAACACTGTACATAGCAGCACTGGACTCACTCCTTTTAAAATAGCTACTGGAAGAGAATTCATTCCTATGCCTGAATACCCTCAGGACCCTCCCGCTTCTCAAACCTTAGATCAGTGGATGACTTCATGGAAAACTGTTTGGGACAATGCAAAAAAAAAACTTTAGCAAAAGCCTCAAAGATTTACAAAGAGTAGGCTGATAAGAAAAGGGCTCCACAGAAGCTGTTTTGTGTGGGGTAGAGAGTCTATCTCTCTACGAAATATTTGAGACTCAAATTGCCTAGTAAAAAATTAGGACCAAAATTCCTTGGACCTTTCTCCATAGTTCAGATTATAAACCCTGTCACAGTGGAGTTAAAACTCCCTCGTCTTTTGGGAAAGGTCCATCCTGTTTTTCACTGCAGTCTATTAAAACCTTTTAGGGAGTCCTCTTTAAGACCTCCTCCAAGACAGGCACCTGGTCCCCTTGTAGTGGAGGGGGATACTTATTATTAAAAAAAACAAATTATTGATTCTAGGCTGTACAAAGGCAAATCACAATATTTAGTACAGTGGAAAGGTTACCCACTGTCAGAGGCCACTTGGGTTAAAAGTACCAATGTCAAAGCAGATAGATTGATACATAGATTTTTTGATAAGCACCCTCATAAGCCTCGGGGAAATTCCTAACTCTGACTATTCTTCATTTACAGGAGTTCTCCTTTTTTTAGGAGATCCGACTGTCAATGCTGCAACGAATTTGGTTGAAACCATTTCTACTTCGTTTTCAGTTGCCATGGTATGGGAGGGGGGATGTGTGCTTTTAAGGTTAGACAAAACAATAAATTGTCCTGTGGGAACCAAGGTCATTGCTGCCTGAGTTTTGGTGGGCTGAGCCTTCCATTAGAAAACCCGCCAAAGCAGTTCATTGGGGAATGTGATTTATGACATAGTGCTGGGGTGGGAAGTTCAACTTTGCAACATTGTAACCTTTGGGAGGGAACTTTAGTCTTGGTTTCACTTTTGATCATGCCGATACTTTGTAGCCAATAAATATGTTCTTTAAGGAAACCTCTTGCCTTGGAGTTTTGTTTTTACTGGTCTCATCTATCAGAACCATGACATAAAGTTTAAAAGAACCATATAACACCATGTGATTTATTTAGAAAGGAAATACATCTATGTTCTATTATATTATTATGCATCCTTTCTCTAACACTTCTTTCTGAACACAGAAAGCTTTGAGGGGAATTTATTTTCTTTTCTAAGATTTGGGAGTGCTAAAACATGCCCTAGTCTTTAGGTTCACTTTTATCTCCTATTTTTGTTGTTTTTGTTGCATTTCTAATTATATGGCAGAAGCAGGAAGTTTATTTGTCAAGTTTTATTCAAAATAAGTTGGAAATGTCAATTGATATGGTGCCTTTTTCCAATGTATCATGGCTGTCAGAGGAACACTGTGAGACCAAAATAATAAAGGTTATCAGTGCACTGCATATTTGTGTCACATCATTACAACCAGCCATGCAATTTCATCCATATTTCCTTTTACAGACATTTTTACAGAAATGAATCTTAGCTATGTTCTAGCATCCCGGATATACCAAGGGATAGGTGACTCGGTTTATGGAAAAAGGTGGCTGGGAATCAAAGGTCGGAACCATTTTCAGAATGTTCCATTTAAAGATTAACAGTCCATGGAAGACTCATTCTTGCAAAGAACTTAATTCAGAGGCTTTGTTCCATGTGTAAATCCTACTCAGTCACAATTTGCCTTTGGAGCAGACTTTGACGTTTTGACCCAGAATCTAACAGCTAAGATTTTTTTTTACAGTGACTTAGATTTTTTAGTGGCTCCCATTTTGTTTCTAGAATCAGTTCAGAGTGCTGATCAAACTATTAAAACCATTCTCAGTAGGGCAGACAGGGAATTGCAACTTTTGTAATGTATCTGGACATCAGTAATCTGTATTACCTTTTGGAGGCCAATCATGGTATGTTCCTTTAGTAAGGATCTTCCTTCATTTTTTGCATTTACATGGCCTACTACCATATTTTAACTCCCCGTTAAGTATCTCTATTTACTCAAGCCTTTTATGGCAATGCATGTTAAAATCCCTCTATGGCATTAAGTCTGTGTTTTTCAGTCTTGGCAACTTGCAAATGTGGGGACTTCAACTCCCAGAATTCCCCAGCCAGCATGGGTGGCTGGGGAATTCTGAGTTTTGAAGTCCACACATTTAAAAGTTGTCAAAGTTGAGAAACACTGGTCTACATATTTGTTTGTGGGCAATGTTATTTCATTTGTCAAGGTGCAGCTTCATCTTGTTGTTGATTTTATCCTGTTTTAAATTGCATTTGTAAGTCACCTTGAGTTCTTTAATTCAGAAGGACAATCTGTACATAATTTAGTTGCATATGTAACATATTAGTATTCACAACATATACAATTTGCAACCTTGATCACCAATTAATGATGGATTTGATAAAACAGCTTTGTGTGCTCTTTTTCACTACAATGTTCTTGCATTTAAAAGCTCATTTCCTCCCTTGTTTTTCTTTCTTAGGTATAGATTCCTTTGTCTCACCCAGCAAGGTTTTATTTTTAGCTGTTGGTAGAAACTTTTTTAGGCAGTTTAAAATCAGTGCTCATAAAAACATAATCAAAATAAAGGAAAGATATAGAAAACCATTGCCAATATGAGTGCTTTCACTTGGTTACATTATCTTCTGCTTTTCTTTCAGATGTGTGTGCACAACAGGCTGGACAGGACAACAGTGCAATGAAGATATAAATGAATGTGAATCTGCACCATGCTTGAATGGAGCAACCTGCTATGAATCCATTGTCCCTGGTCAATTCCTCTGTGCTTGCCCTCCATTTTATATTGGGGAAAAATGCCAGTATCACCATAATCCATGTGATGCTCCCTATAATCCATGTAGAAACAATGCTACTTGTTTGGCCCAGATTGATGGGAAGCCATTATGCATCTGTCAAAAAGGTGACTTACAAAAACTGCTACATGCTTGGTACATTTTACAATATTCTTGCCTAACACCCACAGCTCTGGGGAAAAGATTTCTGTTTTTTTTCAAAAGAAAGGAGCTGAAAAACATTTGCAATGTTCAAATGGGAATGCTTGATCTATCTATCTATCTATCTATCTATCTATCTATCTATCTATCTATCTATCTATCTATCTATCTATCTATCTATCTATCTATCTATCTATCTATCTATCTATCTATCTATCTACCTACCTACCTACCTACCTACCTACCTACCTACCTACCTACCTACCTACCTACCAACATGAGTAAAGTCCTGGGATTTTAAGAGCATGAAGAACACAGCTTCGGGAATTATTTCCAACCCCTTAATGAAAGCTCTGTTTCAGATCACGTGACCAGGAGAATGCAGAATAAAGCAACTACAATATTCAAAATCTTTGCACACCTGCCTTTCCCAGCCTTTGGGAAAACTGAAGAAAATGGATCTAGCCCATTTTCAAGACCAATCTTTTACCAGATTCTCCTGTAATACCAAATCTGATACCATTTTGTTCTTGGAGCATTATCCTGCAGACAGAGTCCCACGCTCCCTTACATAATTCCTTTTCAATATTCTATTGTGTTCGAAAGAATAAAAAGGCCTTCAGCTGAGAAATGTATTGGGATTTCTAAATCACAATCTGAGCTGCATTTTAATTCATCACTCACTGCTGATTAAGTAAACACAGCAATTCATATGGTTAGTGACTATGCAGCATCAGGCAGTACTTGTTTATTATTAAAGGTTGGACAGTCAAATAATTGAAAATACAACCCAAATAAGAAATACCTCTAAGTAATAAGAAACTAAAAATTAGTTTCTTCTAAATGTTTTGCTTGGAAAATATAACAATGTGGGGGGATTTTTTTTATTTAAACAATTTTAAAAATAAAAGTTTGTTCTCCAGGGCTATATCAAATCATTTCCATGCACTGTTGATTTATAATTTGTATCTTCTGCTAGACTGATTTGCATGACCACCAGCAGCCAGTAGTTGCATTTAAATGTGCCTATTACTTTAGTACACATGGTAGTAAATGTCGTTACCATAACAATACATTAGCACTAAATGTATATTTCAAATACCTAATTAACAAATCAATTTACAAAACAGTTGGCTGAAAAATAAAAAAAAAACTATGCTGTTTTATATATTAAATTAGTAAACTATATTCACAGCTTAAGACATGAATTAGAATTTACATTATAATGTTTTGTGAAGACTGTTCTGGGCAAATATTTTAGATGCTGTAAATTGATTGCAGTTGGTTATGTTAATTTGTCATAATGTTTCTAACTGTTAAAAATGTGTTGAAGAACTTTTAGTTTCAGAAATTAAAGAAAAAACCATTCTCATTTAGTTGTGTTAGATCACATTAAATTGGCTGGAAATATAGACTTGGCAGTACTTTTAATAATTTCCCAGACTGTCAAGGGTATTTCTCTATTAAAGACTTTGGTTCTGCTCTCAGAACAGAATCGATTAGAATAATCATAATTCAAACAAGGTGTAATATGTATCAATAAGATCATATAGCCAACACAACCATAACTCTAAATCAAATCAATATAAAGCGGTTATAAAATCAGTAAAGAAAAATAAACTACTTGAACAACTCCAGAATTACAACCTTATTAAAAGAGAGGGGTAGGAGAGAGAAAAACCCTTGAAGACTGATGGGATATCAATAAAAAAGAGCTTTATTTAATTTAATTTAATTTAATTTAATTTCTTTTCTTGGGTGGGGGATGTCCTCAGAAAAGGTCCTCCTACTATACCAGCAGTCATCATCATCAGAAAGCTTTGTTATATACCAGTATCACTATTTTTACACTCTATATTGTAGAATTCAGAACACAGTAAAATAATTAGTAGTGTAAATCCTAAATTTATTTATTTTTTTCATTAGAGCTGGAAATTGGATTAGAAATTACATCATTCTGTAGAGCTGAGATCAGCATCAAATATTCATTCCATGAAAATAAGGCATTGACATAACAAGTGTCTTTGTTTAAAGGGAAATGTAGAGGGATGAAAAAAGAATAACATATAAACCTAACCTATTTTCTAAAGATGTGGAGAATAAAATCTATTTAGCTATATATATACAGTATTGCTTTTCTCTCTGTGTGTGTCTCTCCTTTGTGTTTGTACAGAGATTGCACACCTTCATGATAAGAATGACATTACTTTTTTTTTCTTCCTGAAATAGATTTCACTCCTTTCATAACACTCACTTTAGATGAAAAGGACCTCAAGGAATGTCATTTCGTGCTGAAGTCCTAATTTAAGAGTGAAGATTATCTCCCTATGTTTGGTTCTCAGTAGCAATAAAGCACACCACCATAAACGTTGAATGCTCTTTTGCCAATATATTTTACAAATCACACTAAACCAAAACAAAGTAAATCTTAATCATGACTTAGCATGATGTTTGAGTTCTAAATTTTCTAGCAAATTAAATCTTAAATTCAATTTTCTCTGTCAAATTATGTAACCTTCTCCAAAACCAAAGCAGACTAAATACCTCCTATCATTACATAATTAATATAACAACAAATGAAATAATCAATATCAGTCTCTCCCCTTTACAGTCTAATGACTGGAAATATTATATTGATGAATGATCTAGTTAAGTGATGGCACTCAATATTGTAAGCACTCTTGAAAAAACCTCAAATTTTACATTGCTTTCAACATTTGAAATGACATTCAATTTTGAATCATTATTAGAAGTAATCTATATTAGAATTGCTCAGATGCTGAAAACAGTACATTTGGGATCTCTGTATAGCTGGATCATACATTGTTCCATTAATATCTGATCACCATATACAGAAAAGTGCAGGGTTCTTTTTCCCTCACTGCAACCCTCATATTCTACCAGTGATTTTGTTTAAAAACAGAAAAGAAAAAAAGAAAAGCCCAGTTTTGCACTGGTTTACTAACTTGTAAAAATATTACTATTCTGATCAGCACATTTTCTTATTTTTTTTTACATTTTCTCCAGGCTATTTTTTACATTGCTTTCATTAATGTACTCTCCTTTGCCAACACAATTCATGTTTTTATATTTTTGTAGAAGGAATTGCAATGACAATTCTAAAAAGTGTTCATCTCTGAATTGGTTCAGTGAGTATGAATAAAGTAAATAATGACTTAAATCTATACTAAACCATTTTTCCCATTCCTAGCCTTATCAATATAAAAAATAGATAAGGAAAAAAAAAGTCTCCTTTGCAAGTGACAATATTTTTTTTTACTCTAGAATATCTAGAGGTACAGTGGCTGAGTGACTTAATGACACTGGAGATGGTTTCTGCTCTGGCAGTTTGAGTTTAGCATGGCTCCTGTCACTTGCTTCAGCTTCTGTCCACCTAACAGTTCAAAAGCATGTTCTATGCGAGTAGATAAATAGGCACCACTTTAGTGGGGAGACGTGGTGCTCTGTGCAGGCAGTCAGATTCCTGCCGGCTCTGAACATTCCCAGTTGTGATGCTTGTTTGCAAGGTGGCTTTGGGAAGGGAAGGGGCCTTGGGTGATGCTGCAGGAAGAGCCATTTGTCTCTCTACTGCGAAGCCAGCTCGCCCTTCTGTGGCACACCTTGGGAAGCACGCAAGCATGTCCGACAACAAGACTGGTATCTTGCCAAGCCAAACTACTACTCTGCAATTGCATTGTGGTCTTCTAGCTCAAACGTGTCAAATTTGCGATGTCACGTGACATCGCACGATGTATTGGAACTTTTTCCCCATTGCCAGCAATAGGGTGGGCTCAGTTTCCTCGTGACGCGTCCGGCCCATTGGTTGGCAGTTTGACACCCCTGTTCTAGCTACTGCAACACTAACATCATCATCATCATCATCTAGAACATAGATAATAGATAATAATCTAGCTATGCTGGCTGGGAAATTCTGAGAGTCGAAGTTCACACAACTTCAAAGATGTAGCTTTGAAATCTGATATGACAGATTTGCATAGTTTTTGAAGACAGCATACTACTATTTTAATATAACATTTGCAAGTTTTTCAAAAAGGTAACAGTGCCCTGGCAGATTTTGCTAGATGCTCATTTCCTGCATTCCTCTTTATTTTGCCCCTGCATTAAAGTATTATTCGACATGTAATCATCTCTATGGGGAAGCATTGCTTGTTAGATTGAACAGGTGAAAATACTCCAAGTGGTTTAAAGCTCAATTTTGAAGGCATTCACCTGGGTCTTTGTTATTTCTGCTCCTGACATTCAAACTAAGTCAAAGAGATCATAGATCCATTACTGCTTCATCTGTCTTTCAGGATTTGAAGGGACTTACTGTGAAATTGACAATAATGAATGCATCTCCAACCCATGTAAGAATCAAGGTCACTGTGTGGATGGGGTAAACAGTTATAGGTAAGGAAGAATCAGTGTCAGACTTGGTTTGAGGACTGTTTTAGAGGAGGATAATATATTTAGTGGCACAGATTTGGATCATTTGTGGGAGAAGCCATTGCTTAAAGTTCTTCCGGTTTCCAGGCTATAATTAAAATCTGTGCAATCAGTTAATCAATTATTCTGCCAAAAAAGATATTTAAATTGTCCAGACTGTTTATTTTAAGTGATACTATATACAGAAAATATGAATGAAATCTTGCATTTTCCTTTTTTTTTTTTTTTGTTTGTTTGTTTTTTGTTACTTCTTCTGCTAAAGATTCTTTGCAGTTCACTAAATGCCATCCTTCTATCCAGGTGCTTTTGCAGAGATGGCTTTTTTGGGATGCTGTGTGAAGGGGAGATTAATGAGTGCCTATCAAGTCCCTGTGCAAACGGCGGAACATGCATAGATCTTATAAACAGGTTTGTGACTGGAATCAAGTTTTTCTTTTTAAAGGAAAAAAAAAAGTTTGACCTTTCACTTTGCTGATATAGAATGTCAAGTAGCATTAGAGAAAGTAGGTAGCCTATACTTTTTGAACAGCATAGAGCAAGCAATTATGGCTCATTTCTTAGGATTTGTGGTGAACAAATAGGAGAATAGTTATTATACCGTTATAGAGCAATATAATCATAGAATTATTATAGAATAATTTGATTAGCATTCATAAGCTATGAAAGCTAAATGGACCATCATTCAGATGCAGTATAGCAGTGAGGATAAAAACAGAGCAAAGTTGTTGCTTTCATGATATCTTTCATGTACCGACCAGTGAGTTTCATCAGCTCATTAATATTTCTGCTTATCAGAACTTTTTGGCATTGCAAAATGACTGCTTTGACCCTCATTCACAGTTCTTAATTTCTATCACATCACCAGCCACAAGTTTTAACTAGTGACATAATATAGTTCTGTACTGATCATCCAACAGAATTAGGAATTTAGTTCAGTAATATACACTGAATTCTCTTTTCTTTTTAATTGGGGCAAGATGAAGACACTTAAAAATGAGTGAATGGGTACCAAACCAACATTTATAGATATCGGAGGATGGGGGAGGAGGAGTGTAGCGGTATGGCTGCCTCTAAGTTGTAGAGTTGGAAGTTTTCCAACCATCTTTCCCAGAAGCCCTTGTGTGTACTCCATATATCTAAGCTTTGCTTCCTGCTTGGAGTGGCTTGCTGCCACTGTCTATCTTCCTGGGGAGTGTCTTGTGGCATCTGAGAGGTATAGGGCTCCCACCAGGTATATTGTTTTGCTGACAAATTAAGAAAAACATGAAAACAGAAAATGGACTAAAATCTACCTATAGTACCCCTCCCTGGTGTTCAGGTGTGTGATTTGGGCAGTCAGTTCCTTGTTGCTCTTTCTTTTGGGATTACTTGGATTTCTTCCAGCTTCTAGATTTTCCTTTTTTCGGAAGTTCAGGGGAGATGAGACAGAGCAGAGTGCATTTTCTACCTGGCTGGGAAGTGGGCTGGCTTTTTATGAATGCTGGATAGTATAACAACTGGCAGCAAAACTATAAATGCAACTTGTATTGGGCCACCTCTTGATCTGCCGTGCCTACCACTGTGCCAGCTTATTTCTTCCACCTCTGTAATTAACTAACATTGATTACTGCCAAGTCTGACATACCTGCAGTCTATCAATGATGAGGTTGTCCTTCTCACATAGATATTGGCATACGTAACTGTGAAATAATTTGCAGAAGAGCAAAACCAAAATAGTACCATATTCTGAGCTGTGGGTCAGATCAGTTTATCAGTCAGATAAATCCTATCAGTTTACTTAAATATCTAGACCAAATGGAGTTCCTGAGAGCCACTGCATTTCTGCATCCAAGTAGAAGTTAAACTTATGGCAAATATTGTGAATTTGCTGATGTTGCCATCCTCTGAAATCTTCCTTTTCTCTAACATGATAGGTTCCTTTGCAACTGCCCAGTTGGTTTCTATGGGGTCTTATGTGAAGTGGATATAAATGAGTGTGAAACAGTTCCTTGTTTGCATGGAGGAAGTTGCTTCAACAAGCCTGGAGGCTACCAGTGTATTTGTGATTCTGGTTTTACAGGTTAGCACATTTCTAAAATGTACTTTGTGGATTAAACCAAATCCCATTATAATAACAGTCATTGTTTCATTGTGGATAAGCAAAAAGGTCACTTACCTTTTGAAAGATAGATCAATAATTACCATGGTGATTCCTAAATCTGCATCTTTTTAAGCACCTCTGGACCTTACAGTACTTACTGCATTTCTGATTTATTGGTTCTTTACCAATCCAGGTACTTAGTTGAATTATATTAAAAGAGAGGTTACATAGTCCAGAGCAAAAATCAATATTTTGTGAATTCAGCCAAGAAAAATAATTATTAGTGCAACTGTTATGTTTTGCAAAGCCTACATATCACAACCTCTTTTTCAGTTGTGCCAGTTTATATCACAGTAGGAATGCTTAATGAATCAACATAAATCCTGACATATGTGAAAGAAAAAAACAACAAACCAATCAGACTTTGGCACAATAAAACTGATTTACATTCACATTTCTCATTATTGAACATTTGACTTTCCTAAAATGTAATTTTGAAAACTTTTCTCATGTAGGAATTTGTAAACTTATATAGAAATATTTATGCATTATTTACTGAGAGAAGCTGTACTAAAACCTTGGAATCTTTTCACTAGTATGTAAATGTTCATCGTATGTTATTCATATATAATGGATCATTTGAATTCAAAAACTCTAGCATTGCATATAAGAACAGTGCAAAAAGCACATTGCAACCACTGCTCTTGCATTTTGGGGCAGCATGGGCAATTATAGGCATGACCAGTTACAACTCTGTTCTATGAGCTGCATTCACTCCAGGTATGCTCCTGGGTGCAATTCAAGATGCTTTTTGTCACTTGTGAAGGCTTCCTTGGCATGGAACTAGGTCATTTGTGGGACTGCCTCTTCTCAATTGTTTCTACCTGTCCCGTTAGGTCTGGCAGGAAAGGCATGCTGCATGCCCCAATGGTTGAAAATGTCATCTTGTGGGAATCAGAATTTGGGCCTTTTTAGTTGCGGTGCCTGCTTTATGGAACCCCATACCACTACCACTACCATTTCCACAAGATTAAATTCCTCCCCCTTTTAAAAAAAAAATCTGTCACATATCATCCTAGCACTGGGAGGAGAGATGGTTAGTTTGAGCCTATGTAGTTGTTGCTGGTTTTTTTTAATTGTGATTGTATTATGGAATATTGTATTGTTCTTTTCATATTTATGTGTATTCTGTTGTTATATATCGTTAACTACCTAGGATCTTTACAGCAAGATGAGCAGGCATATGAGTCAATTTAACTAAATAAATACATAAATAGTAAGAGCACTGCATACAACAACAGAGGAACAGAAAGAGATTTTTAAAATGGGCACATATCTGTGTCCTGCCTCTATCTATTATTTTCTAGGGTACCTCCTTAGATCAATACATCCCAGTGCAGCTCAGGACTCCTAGGAAAGCTAATTCTTCTCGAAGTCCTTCCTCCTTTGTCAAGAATTCTTTATTTTTGTTCATTTACTCCACTCAAACTCTCCTTACTCTCTTCCTCACAACCACAGCAACGTGCTTTTCTTCATGTCTTGAGCCTGGAGGAAAATATGCTGATATAGAAAGTGGTGCCTTCACTGCCTACCTGACTTATACAAAACTTAGACCCCCAGATTTGTAAGTCTTACATTGTAATTGGCTTGTCAAAACATTTACACAGTATATGAAGCAGAGATAAGCACAGGCTAGAGACTTAGAGCAGAGTTCCCCAACTGTAGTGTACTGAGTTTTGCTAAAGACAGCAGGTGCAGGGCGGGAGCCAGGCGAAGCTAGCGGCCACGTGGCTGCTGCGGAGACTGGATGTCTGGAGACCCGGGCATGCTTGCTCTTTTAGCGCAGGAGAAACTCGTGCAATGATTGGTTACAGTTACCCAGAGCTCCTTGTATAAAAGGGCGGAGCCAGTTTCATTTTCTGTTCTGTTCTGTTTCTGTGTGTGATGAATAAACCTCGTTGTTGCATTATCAAGTCTCTTAAATGTCTACCACCCTAAGGACAGAACACCAACCTTTCCAGCTTCGTGAACCGGCAGAGGGGGGGAGAGACGCGATGGGTTTGTGTGAGCATCTGGCAAGCACACATGCATCCGTGCAGCTCCATTTGCGTGAGCAGCGTGCACACACGCCTGCTGCTCACACAAATGGGGTGCACATGCACGCACTTGCCCATTGCTTGAGCAAGGGGGGAGGCACATGCGTGTGCATGCGCTCGCCTGCTTTTTCCACGGCTTGGTTGTAAACACCTCATGGCCCACTAGTAGGCCATGGTCCAGAGGTTGGGGACCCCTGACTTAGAGACTTCAGTAACAAAAGATTTGGCTAGGTCAAAGACAGAGTTCTTGCTTATCAGTTTGAGAAGCAGGTCTGCTAAATGGGAGGAATGGAAGTCAGACCCTGCCACACACACAAAAGTTGTGGGTCAGAGCCAGAGAAATCCCCAAAAGGACAGATCAAGTCAGAGATGGAAGTTGTCCACAGGGTAAGAAACATGAGGTACTTGGGACATGAAATCATAAAAGCATGGGTGAAGAAACAGGAGAGTTGTTTCCACCAATGGGGAAAGCAGCTGGAGGAGGGAGTTGATTCCCACCCCTTATTACGCTTTCGTCAAGGTCATGCAGTTCTCCACTGCTTAGCCCTCTTTAGCTGGTGGCATGTTCTAGGGCTCAGGACTCTTCCAAATAAAGCCACCTCTGCTTGAGTCTCAAGCATTACTTACAGGTGGCTGACAGACCAATAGGTTGCCAGGTTTTCTTCTTTTATTTCAGAAGTCCATAACACTATCTATGCCACAGGGCCAGTCAGTGTTGCTGCTCATGTGCAACCCAAATCCAGAGTCTTCTCCACTGTCTTTCTTTCTTTCTTTCTTTCTTTCTTTCTTTCTTTCTTTCTTTCTTTCTTTCTTTCTTTCTTTCTTTCTTTCTTTCTTTCTTTCTTTCTTTCTTTCTTTCTTTCTTTCTTTCTTTCTTTCTTTCCTTTCTTTCTTTCTTTCTTTCTTTCTTTTTCTTTCTTTTTCTTTCTTCACACAGACAAGCATATGCCTACATATACACACATACACACATACACTGACACACACACATATTTATGATTCAGCACTTTGCAATGCTTCCCTTCACTCTCTTCCTTATCTTATCGAAGAAAAAAAAAATGCTGAGCAAAGTTCTGCTGTATTTTGGCTTCCTTATGGGAATACAGCCCTTCTCGCAGATCTCATACAAAGTCAGTATTTCCCTGTCTGAGTGACAAAAAAAATAGAGGAACCAGGCAGCTCTTTGGCAAGCACAACAAAAATGGCCAGGGAAGGTCAGCGCTTACTACTGTGTTTTCCCAAAAGTAAGGCCTACCCCAAAAATAAGCCCTAGCCTAATATAAGCTGCCCCATGCACCCCACTTTCCTTGCAGCCAGGCCTCTCCTCGCCAGCCCACTTCTTCTGCAGCGTCTTCTTCAGCCAGGCCTGCATTTCTCAGTCACAGGCCTTTCCGGAAGGCCTCTGAAGCCAAGAACCAAATTATGGATTCAATCCATAGCTCGGTCCTCAGCTGCAGAGGCCTTCTGGAAAGGCCTGACTGCAAAATGCAGACCATAATGCAGCTGCAGAATGAAGCTGCTCCTTCAGCCCAAGAAGAAGTGGACCGGCTGGGCGGGGCTGTCAGTGCCAGAGGTGAGTATAAAAGACATCCCCGAAAATAAGACCTGGTGTCTCTTTGGGAGGCAAAAAAAAAAAAAAAGACCTGGTCTTGTTTTCGGGGAAACAGGGTAGATAGGACAGTCCTGGAGCCCAACTAATTGACAATTAAGGCTTCCCCTCCATGGGGAACATCTAGAATGGAAGGTCTTCTGTTGCAATACCAGGAAAACACTAATAATGTTAATAAGATGGAGGTTCCATTCTGAGTAACTGTGCTTGGCAAATGGCACTGTGGCATCCTTGTGGCACGTTGGCTGTTTTATCCTAATTTCTCCCTTTGTCCTCATTCCTTTTTTATTTTTATTTTTTAATCTAATTCCAGTTTAGATGCAGAACAGGAGGGTGACAGATTGTTCCATGTTATACAACATTGATGACTAAAATGAACAGCTGATGTGACAACTAGCAATTCTGATTTTGCCTCCTGAATGTAGCAGTTTATTTCACACAATTATTGGGCTGTTGAACACATCTGAGCAGCTGCATTTAGCTCATTGGGCCTATTTAGGCAAGTCTATTTGCATAAGTATTAAAAATTAATCTTAGGGTTGTAGCATCATTTTGGTGAGCTTGTATTGTATTCAGGTTTTGGTCTGTTAACCACTCCTTTTTGATAAGAGTCCTTGCTAAAAGCCATTGATGTTGTTATTGAATCTTAGTTTATACTGCTTGGGACAAATTATGATAAGCAAAATGTTCTTATTTGCCAACCCAGAAAGTGTGATGTAGGGAAGCTATTTCAAGGACCATATAAGCTACCAGACTGTGAACAAAGGGGGGGGGGGAATCACAATTCCCATCAATTAATAAGTTGATGCTCAGTGTTGGATTTATTGACAGCTTGAAAATTTGAGAAACGTGTTTTTAGAAATGTACTATATAGCTATGATGATGCATGACTTCTTTCTATGTTGTATTGGTTTTATGTCACCTAATTCATAAGAAACAAAAACATATTGTTTGCAAGGGTGCCAACCTTTTCTGCTTAGGATAATGAAAAAGACAATTTAAAAAGTCAATATGTCAGCAGTTTAAAGGGACTGGATTTATGGGGATATAACCAAGCAATATATTTAGCTGATTAAAAAGGAAATATATGCCCAACTAGTTTTTTCTTTCATATATACATGTAAGTATACATCTATACATATTTTGCCTAAGGGGCCTTATCCAAAGAAAGCTGAGAAGAGTGCCTGAGGTTGGCCTTAAAACCCAAGTAGAATCATTTGTATGAAACAGTATTTTAAATCATCTACCAATTTCTACCAGTTTAGGCTTTTAAAGATTTTAAATATTAAAACCAGCACGGCCAGGTACATAAATTCCTATTCATTGTCCTTATTTTTTTCTTAGTTCCTTCAATTTCATAAAAGATAATTTATTTAAAAGATAGAAATTATTTCAAAGGAAGTTTAGGGTTTCGCGCCTTTGGCCCTGTGTCAAATCAATAAGCTTTTGGTAATGGACACACCAACATAAAGGCTTCTCCTTGAAGGCTTTAATGGCTAGAGAGGTTCAAAATGAGAAAAGGTCTCCAATTGTCATGCCTTTGATATTTCTGGATTTAAAGGTTGATACTATACTTTTTATGCTTGGAAAGCTGGCAAGCAGTGTAACTCTGTCACAAGAGCAATAATTTGATGCCTGGACCTTGTACAGATGGCTACTTACCTGATGCATTTCTCACTTCCAGGTATTTTTAAGGGTAGCCTCATATAAAGTCCATTCCACAGTCAAAAAACTATGTAACCATGACACGAGTAGCAGAAAGTAATACAATTCAGAAGACAAATGGTCCATAAGCAGAACATAAGAATTATCCTGAGGAAATGTTCTTTCCAGATAGGGCTGCAGATAGGAGCCATTTGGGGTTGTTGAAAAAGTTATCCTGAACTCCCAGGCCATGGGAGGTAGCACTAAATCCAAGAATAATGCTAACCAGCATATTTGAGGTTTTATATAACTTGTAACCTTATCTAAATCTAGTTCAAAATGTTCATGCATACAAAATTTCCCAATCAGTAGTGCTTCTGATTTGTGAAGCTTCACTTTATTTGTCCTTATCTGATCAAAAAGTGCCTCCAAGAATTGTTTTGCCTTGTTGGAATGGGATGAGGGTAAAGAGAGACTGAGTGGCATGCCGTTTATATATTGATGACTCTTCAATCCAGATTTTATCTCCCATTGGTTTCATATAGATATTAGAAAGCATTCAAGGAAAGACAGTACCCTGAGAAGACACCATCAGTGTCTGAGGTTGGAGATGAAAGAGCTGGCTTCAGCTTTCCACAGTTTACGAATACCAACATATTGCAATAGAAGCAACCTTTCCCGCATACCTTTTTACCATACCTATATACTCCTAAAAACTCTGATTGCTTGTCTGCTTGTACCTTGCAATTAGCCCAGAGAGTGCATCATACCACAACAATTTTTGAATTAAGGTACTTCTAATCCACTAATTTAAAGACTGCATAAAAAAAAATCTGAGACCCATTTCAAGGGTCTTCAGACTGCTTTTATTCACAAAGTTGTGATCACTGCAGCAACTCCGTGGTCATGTGATAATGATTTCTGACACTGCCTGCCAGCTTCCCACAAGGAAAGACAATGGGGAAGCTGGTAGGAAATCAGAAGCTGCTCCCACTCCTATTGCTTTTTTTTTGCTCACCTGTGATCATTCTGTTTATCTGTTTATTTGTATAAATATTGACCTCTTATTGGCGGTCTTTTGGCACTACAATTATTGTTCTATTTATGATATATACTCTTCTTAGATAATCATGAGATTATCCAGCATTGGGATAAAAAAAATGTGGTCAGCCTAAAATTTAATGTTAATTCTGGTCACATCAGACTGTACTATCTTCCTCTCAAAGGATGACCCAATGGGTTGTAGATTGTCTAGTCTTTTACTAAAAGTTGACAGAGTTGCAATGAACTGAAAAAACAAAACAGCCTTGCAAGTCTAAAGGGAAATAGGATCGCTCTTTCATTTCAGACTGTGCACAGAGTTTTCTTAACATTCCTCATGTGTTGTTAGGCAGATAAATTGGAAGAAGAGAAATTCCTCAAATATTTCTTTTTCTACCGTTGGCCATACTCCAGCTTTTCTCATGAGTTCCTTTACTGTGAGTCCCTAAGTAATAGCAGTAGCAACAATTATTGTGTTACTAATGCAGCAACCATTTTTCTCGGTCAGATGCTATTGTTTGTGGCTGTTATTCAAAGAGGAGGGGAATGCTGACTATCAACATTTGTTTTAAATTGTGAAGCTTGAGAGAAAATCCTTTCTATCCTGGGGATATAGGATAGTGAGGAAAGGAGACATTTATTTTTCCAGCAAATTGTCCCAGCTCTGAAATGTAATTGTTTTTAAAAAGCCTTGAAAATTATATGTCTGTAAAGAATATAAATGCATCTGTCTGAGGAGGAGGGCATGTCACTTGCTATCCATACACATATCTAGGATAGACAGCTGAAGTCTATTAAGGCAACTGAGTTTTGGATATCTACCAAGGCTAATCAAAGAGACTAAAGAAAGTTTAGAGGGTGTAATTAATCCTGCAATGCATATAGTCACAGTGGGAAGTATTTCTTCTTATACACGTTCCCTCCCCCCAGCTCGTGCATGTAGGTACTGAAAGTATAATCCTTATCTACACGTTTCCATATTTTTATTGCTCAAGAGGGATACAGTGTCTTTAAGTGCACATTGCAGAGTTTATTTTCCATATCTATCTCATCATAATGATTTCACAGCAGTTATATGCTAATACTTTTCTCCAGCTTATTGCCAAGCATTAGGCTGTGAGAAAGGAAGTAATTTGAGGAAGAAAAAAAATGTCAACAAAATGGGAAGAAATTTCAGGCAAAGTTAGATTTAGAGTAGATAAAATATAGAGGAATGTTCCATTTACACAAAACAATTTTCTTCCCCAGTGGATATCATTCTGGTGAGGCTGTTTCTTTAAATGACGTAATCCAAGAAGTGTTAGAGTTTTTAATACATGTTTCTTTAAAAGTAATGGCAACAATGTGTTCATAATGATTCCTGGGTCAGCCTTTTTTCCCTCCTTCCTTTCAATCATACCTGGGTCTCGGTGATTGCCTGGGTAAGTCCCTGCAGTTTTCTTGCAAGGTTTTTCAGAAGTGGTTTGCATTGCCTCCTTCCTAGAGCTAAAAGAAAGTAACTAGCCCAAGTCCACCCATCTGGCTTTGTGCCCAAAGTGGAACTAGAAGCCTGGAGCAGAGGTGTGAATAATCTAGTCTACTTTAAATGGCCACTGGGAAGCCTTTAAGTAGAATATGAGAGTGATAAACCTCTGCCCTTTTTCTGTTTCAGCATATAACACGGGTGTCAAACTCGCCACGTGTCATGTCGTGATGTATCATTATTTTTTTCCCCATTGCTGGAGCTGGGGTGGGCGTGGTTTCAGCATGACGCATCCGGCCCACAGGCCGGCAGTTTGACACCCCTGGCATATAACATTTAGAGATGAAATGCAGGTTGTCCTCATTTAGCAACTGCTCGTTCAGCAACTGTTCGAACTTGCAACTGTGGTACTTACAACTAGTTCTCAAAGTTCCAGCCATTACAGTGACCCCTTGGCATGTGATCATGATCCAGGCACTTGATTTCTGACCGTTGCAATATCTGGTGGTCATACCATCATGATTTGCAACCTTCCCTGTTGGCTTCCCACAAGCAAAATCAATGGGGAAGCTGGCAGGAAATTGGAAGTTGCAATCAGGTGAGGTCCTCACTTAACAATCTGCACTTAATGACACTACTTCCTTAAGCAGGAAACAAGATGATACCCTACTCCCTGCAAGAAGCCAACTGAAGCAGCATTTCCTGGAATTAATAGATGACCATTTGATGTTGTACGATCATACGATCAATACAAGAAATACTGTAAAAAAGCCATTTCAGCAGACTGCCCCATGTTACTCTGAGTATAGGAGGTTTTTTTACTGTTAAAAGAAGAAAATGAAGTGTGCCAGCCACCACTCAAAAGAAAATCCAACCACTGATTCTCTTAAAAATAGAGTTTTAAAACAAAGTTTTTAAAAAGTGCAGAAATTGATCTAAATATACCATAAGGGCAAAATACTAGTATAATATATAGGCATCTAGAGGAAGTACAGTAGTACAATGGGCACAAGAGAGACCATGGATAGCACAGGTAGTTTGCAAATTTGATACCATTCTGAATCCTGCAACATCTGTCCTATTATTCTGCTTAATGGTAGGATCAACCCTTATTCCCCCTCCTGAATCTTTTCCTCAGCTACAAGGCTTAGATGTTTTCCTTTTCAGGAACATAAACATATAGCACTTGAATATAAAATTTGTGCCAAGAATAAAGGAGAATCTATTTTAAATACCCCTTTGCTAAACATAAAGCTGTATCTCGGCAGTACATTATGAGAATTATATTTTGCACCATCATTATCACTGGAACAAAATGATAGTTACTACTTATTTTTCCTGGTGTAAAAAAAAACTTAGTTAACCCCTTTGTGTTAATGACTACTGGGAAAAAAAAAACCTTTGCTTTTTGAGTTGACCTCAATTTAGGAACTAAATATTCTAGATTCAAATTCAGTTTGATACATTGGAATAAATTACTGCTGTGCTGCCAGGGAACTACAGGATGTCTAATTAATAGCACACTTTTCCATTTCAGAAATACAACACCAAATGTATTCAAAAGCAGATGCACAGATGATTTTACAGTGCATTTGTATTGTACCTGGGTTTTCCAGTAGGCAGTTTTAAAACTTGGCAAATGAATGCAGAGAATTAGTTGAATTGATTCTAACCATGCATTGGGCAACAGAAATTGGAATTAAAGGTATCCAATCAATGTCATATAAGCAGTGTTGTACAACTGATCAATAAAGCTGGCCCCAATGATCTTTAATCATATAGGACTAATTTGTGAGAACAATGTAAGCATCACAAGATTTCTTCTCTGAGAAATATTAAATCCTACACACTTGGCAAGAATCTCACTTGTAGAATTGTTGATTCTTGTTGGCTGTTACAGTGACAGGAACAAAGCAGCAGCAATAATTCATAGAGAACCAGCTTTCAGAGAGAACTAGCTTCTGTAAGGTTTTCCCATCAGTTGGAAACAATCTCTGCTTTCACCCAGATTTGTCTACCAATGGGAGGGACAGTTTCCAAACAATGGACTTTTATCTTTTATCTTCCAGCGTGCTCAGGAAAGTAGTTTTCCAACAACTAGAGACGGCTAGAAGAGAATATTTGTAGATGAGATCATCCCAAAGTTTATATAAAATTTGCTCTTAGTTGGAGAGGCTTGAGTCTTCATTCAGGTGCAGGGTGATACAGCTTGTTGTGCTCAGAGAAGTTATTATCAAGAATCAAGGATCAGGTTTTAACTATGCATAGTGCCAGTGTTAAGGTAATGTTATATTTAATGGTATCCATGAACTTCTGTTGGTATCTAAGACCTTCCTTAATTCAATATCTGCAAGCTGTTGTACAATGACACCCAAAATTCTGACCTAAATTTTTTGGAATATATCAGAAAATGGGAGAAATTGATTTAAGAAAATATATCTTTACATCTTTTCTGAAAAATGTTATTGCAGAATAATATTCTTTTCAGTATTAATCATATCTTTACTATATGTTTCTCTTCCCAAGTCACATTAATTTTACTACTTTCATGAGTCAAATTTGAATCAGTTTTTGTCTTTGCTACCAAACAGAAGTCCAAACTTCATTTTTTTTTTAAATGTCCTGTTTGTAAATCAGCTTCTTGGATTATTATACCAATGTGATCTCCACATTTTTAATAGTTCTTGCATCAGGCTGTTTTTGCATTTGACTAATCTGCCGCAGCTGCTCTCTCTAAATCAAGTTATTAAAAGTTGTTAAGCTGCAGTAATGCCACAAATTGCTTAGATGTGCTCCTAAATCAGGTAGCTGGTTTACTAGGTTTTTGTAAACAACAACAAGGATTTTACAAAATGTTTTTCTTTCCAATATTGTTGAGACAAGGTACTAAACAAATGATAGTGCCAGATTGACCCCTTGTGTTCAGCATTATAGCCTATTCTGTTGCAAACTACCTATATGGGTGACATATTGTATTCTCTCTATATATATAATATAAACTTATCTATTAAGTATACAACTGATTCTGAATGATAGTTATCTATTTAAATAGATAGGATGTTGAGAAAAGGCATTTGAGGATGCTCTTATACTCCCCTTTCCACACTTCTCACTTAGTTATAATTAGATAAACTACAATGATTTTCTCTCTGTCTGGGTCGCTATATTTTATGCCACTCAGTAAAATTTATGGCTATCAACCCTTTCTATAGACAGTGGGATTCAAACTAGGAAATGGAAATAGATATGTGTGCCACCAAAGCAGGAAATATATATTGCCAACCAGGGTGTGAATTGCGTGGTCCTCTCTGCAGGCTGAAACAAGGACCACCCTCTTCAAAACCTCTCAGAAGAATTCAGAAAGACTAAAACGATTTGCAGTGGAGATGTGCTTTCTTCATCTATATATTCTTGCTCTTCTGTCTAGAACAGGGCTTTTCAACCTGTGGTACGCATACCACTTGTGGTACATTAATGAGTGGCAGGTGGTACGCAGCCCTGCCTAGCCAAGTGTAGTGGGGGAGGGAAAGAGGCAAAGACTTACAGTGAGAGAGTCCTCTGGAGCTGCAGATTTTACTTATGAATGGAGCCATTTGGGGAGGCTGCCTTAGCTGGCAGCCAGTACTTACATTTTTTCTTCTTCTTTAAGTGCCAGCTGGGCTCCTTATTTTCCTTTCTAGCCAGTAGCTAATTCTTAAAGGGGAAGTGCCTTTTTAAGCTAGTTCACTCAGCAGCTTGTCTTTTCTGTCTCTGGAGGCCTTTTCTTGTTTGATCAATATATGGAAGAGGGAAAATATGGGGGGGGGAGTTCAAATTCTTCCTTCAGAAGGAGATGGGAATGAGAAAAAGGGAGGCAGGGAAGGGAGGGAGGGAAGGAAGTCCCGCCTTAGCAGTTGGCCACCAGCAGCTCTGCCATTGACTTTGCTTATCAAAAGGTTGCAGAAGGGGATCACATGACCCTGGGACACTGTGACCATCATAAATATGAATCAGTTGCCAAGCATCCAAATATAAATCACATGACCCTGTTGCTGCAATGGTCATAAGTGTGAAAAATGGTCATAAGTCATTTCAGTGCAATTGCAACTTTGAACAGGTTTTTTTTTTTGTCACCAAGTTTTTGACACCTTGCTAGGTGGTACTCGAATATTGCCATATCCTAAAAGTGGTACAATCGGTAAAAAGGTTGAAAAGCCCTGGTCTAGAAGATGGCAACGAAATGGTGATGTTGTGGCACTCTTACAGCCGGAGTTGGGTGTCATAATACCTTCTGGTATTTTATTGAATTAACCACTCAAGCTTCCTTCCCTCAAACAAATCCTGTAAATTGAAGAATAGGGATCTGCATCTTTCAGCTGCTCCAGCCAAGATGTCAGGTACCAAAAATAAAATCTGGGAATCGATTGGAGCTATACATATTTGCTACTTGCTTTATTTAACATGTAAGCATTATGCACTAATTATGGAGAGAGATAAAACTAACACCATTGGTACAAAATACCAACATGATATGCTCTTAAGACATGATGATGGTAGGGATGGTGATATTATTTTCGATCTGTGTTAGAACCTTAAGACCATTTATTTTTTTTCTTTTCAATCCATTTATCACGGACCATTTATTGTGGCACCTTTCATGCAGTTGCACATGAGGGATTCAAGTGCACCACAAAAAGCATGTGCCATAAGGAGAGTCATTGTGAAAAGAATAACCTAGTTAAAATTGTGTGACTAATCTCTAATGTCTAATTGAGAAGTATGTATCTGGAACTTGATAAATTTGTTTTTGACAGTCTCGTGAGTCATCATTTTCCAACAAAATAAGTTACCACCACAAGAATCATGGCACTGCTTATGGCTTCTGACTTACAAGAAATACATGAATTCCTCTACCACCAAATTAAACATGAAAAATATTGTCATACTTACAATCTGTAACCTTTTAAGCTGTGCATAGCTATCATGCTGTTTTGAGCACAATTTGTTCAAAATGAATACTTTTTGTCAAATCTTCTGCCTCTCCCTTTAATTTTAAAGGATGGAGAAATCCTTACAGTACCTCCATTTGTTATTTGTCACTTTTTTTACTGAATGAAACAACATGTGTACATTGTGTGGATTCCACAGGTTTATAGATTTCTCTAATCAATGCTGTAACAGGAAATGTAGATATCCCAGACAGGGAGACTGATTACTTCTTTCCAGTCAAATAAGCCCATTACCTGTCCTTCTGTGATTTAGGAAAACATTATCAACAACAAATGTTTATTAGGCCTTTACATGGCCTTCAAAACACCTAAAGTTATTGATGACTAAAAAGTAGACTAAAACTTCATTAAATATTAAACAACACAAACAATAGTGGAATCATTAAGATTTCTGCTAATCATCAGTAGTAGATGTGATTAATAGAATAAATAGAAGCATAAAATTGGGCAATATGGAAGGATACCACAGAGAACAGAAGTAACTAATAAGCATTATGTTCTCTACCAGGGTAGTTTGTTAAATTGGGATAGATAAATGACTTACAAGATTCCCTGCAAAGACCACAATAAAGGTGTTTGTGACTTAGAGACTCCACAGAATTGTGGGGCAGCACTGATTGTTACGGGTGTTATGTTTACCTTATATGCAGCTCTATCATTCATCTCTTGTATTTGTTTCCTGTGTCACATTGCTACTCTCTATTGTTCCTGTGATGCATTTCCTGTTACTGTTGTATTCTCACTCTCTAAAAAAGATGGCTTCTCCACAGTGATGGCTTGTATTGTATTTACTTACTCCACATGAAACACTGATGAAGTTACCTAGTTGGGTACTGAAATGTCTGCAAGAAAACGAACAAAATCAGAAAGGACAAAAATCCCCACAGACTTTTCTCCATATAGGTAGATAGGTGCTGAAAATGGTTTTCCTGGCAAAAATATGAAAATAATTTTCCAGTTTAGACATTTCATTGAAAAATTCATGGTTCTGGAGGATGATGACTCCACATTTATAGAATTTCCTAACACATATTTATTTTATTTATTTGTATTTTGTCTTTATAATTTTTACAAATTTGTAGGGTCACGTGGCCAGCTTGCACCTGCTGCCAAATAATAACTGAATACATTACACCCCTCCCCCCTTAGTGAGGAGCATACAGTACCTATGTCAGTACTTTACTTAATAAGCCACCCCCGGATGGAGGCTACCCATTTACCCTTTTCATAAGCTGTTTCCGGAAGGAGGCTACCCATTTACTCTTTAGTCAGCCTTTCCCGGAAGGAAGCTACCCATTTATTCCCCTAATCTTTGCCCAGTCGCGACCGTGTAGGATGAAGCGCTCTTCCTTTGTTCATTAAGCCTGCGATACCACAAACAGTTAATGGAAGCTGTAACCGCATATGCCGGGCCATGACTAAAAATAAACTAGTACCTGTGATACCGCCCAATGCTAGCAAGAACTCCGAACGCTATGCTAGCACAGACAGAGCCCTCACGTATTCCTTCAGGAAATTGGGGATCCTCGGATTCGCTCCGATCTCCGCGGAAGTGCCAAGGTTGCCTGATCTGCAAGCTTGCCCACTGGGCTCAGTAGACCAGGACTTGGGGACCCGTTTGAAACGGTCGGAGTTGGGATCTGCAGGCTGGCCGGTTGGTCCAGCTCTGCGTACTAGATTGGGGTAGAGTTCCCCAGGGTGGTATTCCCCTGAAGAGGGGTGGTGTTCCCTTGATCTGCAGAAGCAGATGGTTGGGGGTCGTTTCCCGGATGGGCAACCCCCTCCCCGTAGAGACATGTTAATGGGGGTCGTGTCCCGGATGGGCAAGGTGATCTCGCGCAATATTCCGTGCATATGGTGCCCGAGTCAGGAGCCACCTCGAGGGAAAACCCCCCCATGGCTGTTTGCGATGAACCTTCCCAATCACTCTCGGGAACTTCCTCCCCCCCTCAGAGCAGAGCCAGGAGCGGAAGAGTGGCTTGGCAACCTCCAGCGAAGCTGGTCGATATGGCGCCGCATCACCTGACCATCATCCAATGCCACTTCGTAAGAGAGAGGGCCGGTGACCCTACAAATGACAGCCACCACCCACAAGTTACCAGGCCCGTAGTTTCGAGCCCAAACCGGATCACCCAAGTTCAACCGCCTCGGTGCCCGTGGCTGGGACACCTGTGAAGCAACCCGGTCCGGGTGTAACCTGTCAAGTTTAGTCATAAGCCGGCGACCCCAACGGAGCTCGGTGGGGCTTTTGCCCGTAGCTGTGCACGGGTTGGTGCGGTGGCAGAGGAGAAAGTCAGCCAAGTGGTGATGCCAGTTGCCGTGCGTGATCCTCTTCAAAGAGTCTTTCGTTGTTCACACCATGCATTCCGCTTGACCATTTGATGCCGGGTGGAATGGCGCCGACGTAGCGTGGCGGATTAAGTTAGCCCGAAAAAGGACTGGAACTCCGATGAAGTAAATTGAGCTCCGTTGTTGGAGACAATCATGTCAGGAAGGCCATGCATTGCAAAAATGCCGCGAAGCACCCTGATGGTGATAGTGGACGTTGCAGCGGACACTGGAACTACTTCCAGCCACTTAGAGTGACTGTCCACCGCAATGAGAAAGAGCTACCCCTGAAAGGGCCCAGCGTAGTCGATATGAATCCTCGACCAAGGAGCATGAGTTGTTTTCCACCTATGGATAGGGGCTTGGGGCATTTCTGGCCTGGACTGCTGGCATGTGTGGCACCCGTGGACCTGGGCTTCGATCTCTTTATCGAGCCCTGGCCACCAAAGGTAGCTGCGCGCAAGCGCCTTCATGCGGACTATTCCCGGATGTCTCTCATGCAGAGAAACAAGGACTCTAGCCCTCAGTGAGGTCGGGATGACTACTCTACTGCCCCACAGTATACACCCCTTAAAGGTGGATAACTCAGATTTTCGTTTCCAAAAACTTTGGAATTCAGTGCCAGGACACGTGTCCGGCCATCCTGACAACACCCAGTTTAACATGCGTGTTAGCGTGTTGTCAGCAGCTGTCTCTGCGGCTACATCCCCTGTGTGGAGAGGGGACTCAGGCAAATCCTGAATGGATAGAATGTAGTTTGCCGTTGCTGGATCAGGCTCAATTTGTTTTAAGGGCAATCTGCTGAGGCCATCTGCGTGGCCCATTTCTTTGCCCGGTTTGTGAATTAAACAAAAATCGTATGCCGAGAGCAATATGGACCATCTCAACATTCTGGGCGAGATGATGTGGGGCGTCTGTTTGTTTGTCGTAAACAACCCCAGAAGTGGCTTGTGGTCCATAAAGACCGTAAAACGGCGACCATACAAAAAGTCATGGAATTTTTTAATTCCCGCCACGATGGCCAGTGCCTCTCTATCAATTTGTGCATAGTTGTGCTCAGCGGCAGAAAGGGTTCTAGAATAGTAGGCTATAGGGACTTGCGTCCCGTCAGCCTTGAGGTGGCTCAACACCGCCCTGATCCCATAAGGAGATGCATCACAAGCTATGCTAACTGGCAATCTCTCGTTGAAATGAGCCAATACTGCGTTAGATGACAGTAAGGCCTTGACCTCAGCGAAACGTCTCTCGTGGACATTCATCCACTTCCATGGAGCCTGTTTGTCTAAGAGCTGATGTAGCGGCTCTGCCACTGTGGCCTTGTGGGGAAGGAAGGCGTGATAGAAATTAAGGAGTCCAAGGAAGGCTTGAAGCTCTCCTTTCGTTTTAGGGCTGGGCGCCTGCTGAATCGCCTTTAGCTTGGACTCAGCAGGGTGGATGCCTTCGGCATCTATGCGAAACCTGAGAAACTCCGTGGAAGTAACTCCAATCTTACATTTTTCCTGTTTTAGTCGTAAGCCCGCTTCACAGAACCGCTGCAACACTTCCCGGAGCCTGTCGGCCAGGACTTCGACTGATTCCCCTGTGATGAGGACATCATCAAAGTAGGGGCATACGCCCAGAATGTTCCAGAGCGTGCGCTCCATGACACTCTGGAAGATGCCTGGGGCTACATTAACCCTGAATTGCAGCCTCCGCACTTTAAAAGCTCCCCGGTGAGTTTCGATTGTCTGGGCCTCTGCGGTGGCATCATCCACCAGCAGCTGCTGATAGGCCTGAGCCAAATCTAACTTGGCAAAAATGCGACCTCCCTTGAGGGACGCCAGAATATGGCTGACTACCGGCACCGGATAGGAATGCTGCTGTAAGGCTTTATTCAAGGTGCATTTTTAGTCAGCACAGATTCTGACTTCTCCGTTGGCCTTAAGTGGTGTGACGATGGGGGTTTCCCATGGACTGCTGTCCACAGGTTCTAATATGCCTTGCTGCAACAGCTTGTCTAGTTCGGCATCAATCTGTTGCTTCAGCGCAAAGGGCACCCGGCGAGGTTTAATCCTCACTGGAGCGATAGAGGGATCTAGCCTCAAGGCAATAGGCGAGCCCTTGTATTTTCCTAGCTCCAGGTTAAATATGTCTGAAAACTCCTCACACACTTTTGCTAGATCGACCATTTGCAGACTATGAAGTCCGGTCACCTGAATCCCCAAAGCCTCGAACCAATCGAGTCCGATTAGGCTCGTGCGGTTTCCGTCGACTACAACGATGTCCAACGGACCTTTGAATCCTTTGAATTGTACCCCCATCGTGGCCTCCCCCTTGACTCGCACTCTGGAGTTCTGAAAATCTGTTAGAACCAGATTCGACGGCCTGAGCTTAACCCATTGGCCGCTTCTCCCACAGATTTGCTTAAGCGTGCTCTGAGAAATTATGGACAGGGCCAAACCCGTGTCCAATTCCATTCGCAGGGGAACCTCTTGCAGCCTGACTTCAATGTGCAGCTTCTTTTTTAACGGCCGGTGAGCCCCCGTCCTCTGAATGCTTCTCCTACTAGCACAGAACCCCACCCTGTTTTGGCTGGGGACCCCGATACCTCTCCAAGGCAACTCTTCCTTTGGGTTTACTTTCCCTCGGCCCAAACAGACTGCGGCGATGTGGCCTTGCTTGCCATACGCCCAGCAATTGGCTGTGTGGAAATGGCAGTCCGTTCTTTTGTGCCGACCTCCACATCCCATGCACCGAGGGAAGGGATCTGCCTTGTCAGGAGACCGAGGGGGGCCTTTTGCTGGGAATCGTCGCAGTAGATCCACTTCCTGATCCGACGCGGCATCTTCCTCCGATCCGGCGTCCTCGTGGTGGACGATGTGCAGTGGCTGAGGGTTCTTTGAAAGCTGCAAGGCCTTCACAGCTCCGCCAGCTGCCTCTTCAGCTGTTACCTCTCGCAATGCGTCTTGGAAAGATATTGTCTCTTTAGCAAAAATCTTCTGCTGTAGCTCACGACTCCTCAGGCTGCAACCCAAATGATCTTGCAACCGTTTCTCCAGGTCTTTAAATTCACACGACCTCGCCACTTGGCGAAGAGCCACGATGAACTCTGCGGCAGATTCTCCCGGGCGCTGGTCCCGCTGCTCGAAAGCGTGTTGCCATGCTATGACCGACAGCTTCGGCTCAAAATGCTCCTTGAGCATTTTCTTTAGGTCGCCGTACGTCACAGTCTCCAATGGCGCAGGGGACACTAGGTTCTCCGCTATCTCAAAAATGGCTTGGCCGCACACGCAAAGGAGCTTGCAGCCTTCAACTCGTCTTCCAGAATCCGGTTGACCCTGAAGTAGTTTTCAGCCCGGGCGATATACGAGCTCCACCTTTCAGGGTGAGCGATGTCGAATTCAGCAATCCGCCCAATTTTCACCATGGTAGGGTCTCGGTCGTCGCCTCTCTACCATGTGCTGCCGATCTGTTGGAGGGTTTCCCGAGCAGTTCCTCGCAGCACTCTCCCCCAGCGTTTGCGTACTGGCAGGCGAGTGTACTGCAAAATTAGAAACGCCGTCGTTCAGCGCAGTCTGGCCTTTCTTTCAAGGCAAGTCTGGCCCTTCGTTGTTTTGGCAGCGTGATCCCACCTTCGTCGCCAGTTGTTCTGTTCTTTGGTGGGTAGACATTGACAAGACTTATTCAAACAATGACAAGTCTTTATTTCACATGTAATTGCAAAACAGAACAGAAAACGAAACTAGCTCCCTCCTTCTTATACACGGAGCTTCGGTTAACACCAACCAATGATTGCAGGGATTTCTCCCGCGCTAAAATAACAAGCCTGCCCGGGCCCCAGACATTCTGTCTGTCAGTGGCCACGTGGCCAGCTTGCACCTGCTGCTAAATAATAACTGAATACATTACAGTAATGAATACTGCTGAAAGATATAGCAGCATGTAGCATTACTCTCTAAATCTGGTCACAAGACCCTTTTTCCTTCTCTTTTTTTTATAATATGCAGTAAATCAAATATTCTGGACAACATGAGCAATTGTATGCAGTTTTCATCCATTTTATTGGTTCAAATAAAGGTATCACTATTATTTTGCATAGTTTTCTATAGGTATTGGAAATGCTTTAGTCTCTTGAAAAAGTCACAGGAAGCAAGTTTGGATATTTCTAACTTTGGTTCATATTGAGTTCCTCACAGTGCTGGTTTCTGTTTTTCTTTTTGCAAATGATTGTCATTGATGGTTAAAGAAGAAAAGGCTTAGGTGTCTGAGTGCATCTTGGAGAACACAATTCATTTTTATGCATTGTGAGCAAAGAGCATATAGGCAGAATTCCTGCTGTCATAAACTCACTGAAGCAGAGAAGAGGAAGGGGACCCATCCCTTTTATCTTCATCTACTTTTCCTTGGTTAGAACAACCTAGCAAAAAAAGCTCTGAACTACTAAGTACTATGGTTGTCAACAACAACAGCAGCAGCAGCAGCAACAACAATAACAACAACAACAATAATAATAATAGAGTTGGAAGAGACCTTGGAGATTTTCTAGTCCAACCCCTTGCTCAGGCAGGAAACCCTACCCCATTTCAGACAAAAGTTGTTGCATAACTGAACAAATTACACAGACACTGAAGCAGGAGTCATAAGTCAGGAAAGAAGGGACATGGAGAAGGGAAAAGTCACATATTTGTCCACAAATTCATGACTAAAAAAGTTTCATTAAAGAATATTTATAGCTCAGGGTTAAAATGTAGGGTCCTTGGTGCTCTCTTGGTTGTTTTCTTGCAGATGTTTCATTACCCAAACTAGGTAACATCATGTTACCCAAACTAGGTAATACTGACAGGGCAAGCCACTAGAATATAAACTGAGAGCAAACCATACTAGTATTGATGGTGTTACCTAGTTTGGGTAATGAAACAACTTCAAGAAAACAACCAAGCTCAGAGAGCACCAGAGACCTCTCTCTCCAAAGAAAGTTTACATGGGACAGAAGAACCACATAAGGATCCTAAGACTTAAAACAGTTCCTTTAGTGCCTGTTCAAAGTTGCAGTGGCACTGAAAAAAGTGACTTGTGACCATTTTTCACACTTACAACCTTTGTAGCATTCCAAATGTGATAGAAAAATTAAGATGGTTGGCAACTGGTTCTTACTTGTGATCACCTTTTGCGACCTTTTGACAAGCAAAATCAATGGGGGAGCCAGATTCACTTAATAACTGTGTTACCAACTTATCAACTACAGTGATTCATTTAACAACTGTGGCAAGAAAGGTCATAAAATGAGGCAAAATTCACTTAACAAACGCCTCACTTAACAACAGAAACTTTGGGCTCAGCTGTGGTTGTAAGTCGAGGACCACCTGTATCAAAGTTCAGCTGATAATATGATTGCCAATTCAATTCAGCTAGTTCATCTTGGCTTTTTTCTTGGTGGGAAAACAGTGTACGGCCCCTTCTTTTACACAGACAGAGTCCCAGGATACCTGGGCATTCATCTAAATTACTTGATTTACAGGATTTTGGCATTCTTGTTTCAGTTTCTTGAGTGAAACTGGGTGGCAACTGTGAAGGGGAAAAAATGCCACTACTATTTCTGTGGTGCTTTCCCCCCCTTATTCTCTTGTTTCATTAAAGTGAAGGCAAGGGACCTTTGGCTTTTTTGTGACAGCAAGTTCAGGGACAGCCAAAGTGCTTTGTCTCTTCTTGTAAGTTAAGCCCTCTTTTAACATTCTCTTATTCGTCTTCTTTTGTCTATTGTCTCAGTGCCCTTTCACAAATCCATGGTTTGCCACCTCTCCCCTTTCCAATGCAGATCATCTGAGTAAGGGTATTTCATTTTTTAGATCATGAGAGCAAAAAGACCAGATTACTGATCAGCTAAGGAGCAAAAGAGGCAAACATTTATTTTTTATTCTATTTTGCATGAAGAAGACTACTCCACTGATACAGGATGTGAGACAAGAGCTGGTTATTTCTTTCTTTTTAAAATCAAAATTATGCCTATTTGTTAGAAATGGCTCTGTCAAGTTCACAATGCCTGAAAGTTTGATCTAACAACCTACTGTGATTTCCCAAGATGGTCAGCTGGAAACATTGGGCACTAAGTTCTTGAATTTTGCATAGAAGAGTTGAATTATGCGGCTTCTGATTCAGCCCAACAAAAATTAGAATTATTGAATGAATTCAAGCAAACATTCTTAAATTGTATAGTGCAATTTTAATGCATTTTTATCCAAGAAAAATTAATGTACATATTTAATAATTATATTTTAAATTAAACCATTATTAGTTTGCAAAACAATTGTTTTAAGACAAACTGGTTTAGTAAATGTAATCCAGCTTTAAACCCATTGGCTGAAATCACTAGATTAACTAAGCCAAGTCATATTGCCTAGGAAAGAATAATATGTGAACATCAAATATAAGTATTCTGTTCCATAGAAAATTTATTAAATGAAAAAATCAGTATTTTTTCAGCTATTTGTGTTGAAATGAAACTACTACATTTTATGCTAGATTAGTTCTCTGACAGTATATTCTGATGACAGTAACTATACTTGCATGCTAGTTCATTGCTAGTGTCTAAGGAACCAGAATCTCTTTCTCATCCCTTAGTTTAGCTCTGGATATTAAAGCAAAGGTTACCTTTCAAACTCCTTTAATAGTATAGTAGTTGATAATTTATATTATCTTGTATGCAGGGAATAAAGGAATGTAATTGTTTCCAAGGATCTTAAAGAACATCAGAGTACTTGTTTAAACCTTATGTCCCTTAGCACTCCACAGCTAAGTGACAATATGCTGGTATCAAATAACTAAACTATAAATCCTGGTCAAAGAGTAAATGAATGTGCTTTGGGGATTAAGAATTGTAAAGGCAATCTAAAAATTCTTATTTTATGGGAGCTTAGTCTTAAATCCAAGATGGACAGATATATGGGTAATCCTCGAGTTATGACATGTTATGAGCCCAAAATGTATGTTGTTTATGTTTATGTTGTCAAGTGAAACATGTGTTAAGTGAGTTTGTCCCATTTTACAACTTTTCTTGCCACAACTGTTAAGTGAATTATTGCATTTGTTAAGTTAGTAACATGATTATTAAGTGAATCTGGATTCCCATTGACTTTGCTTGTCAGAAATTCAAAAAAGCTGATCACGTGATCTCAGGATCTTGCAAGTATCATAAATATGAACCAGTTGCCAACCATCTGAATTTTGATCACATGACCATGGGGATGCAGCAAAAGTCATAAGTTTGAAAAATAGCCATAAGTCACTTTTTTCAGTGTCATCATAACTTTGAACAATCACTAAATGAACTGTTGTAAGTCGAGGACTACCTGTACAATGAAGTAGGTCTTCAGAAACCATACTTAGTTCAGCAACAGTATACATTTCTCTTTGCACATCACTTACATCGCTAACCCTATCAAAACTGGCAGTGCCTGTAAAATGTTTGTGTTCCTACCTGAGAATTACCTGACAAATACTTGCAGCAATTGCAAACTTCATGAAGAAAAAGGATTGGAGCAGCAAAATGGCCAGACTTCTTCAACTGCTGAGAGAAAATGAACATTTGTCAGATTAAAAAAAAGAGGAGGCATTAGAACAGGAAGTAACTGTCAGCAAGACACTCAAACAAAGGAACAAGCTCAGTGGAGCACAGCAACTATAAAAGGCAACGAGTCTGAAAAGATACTGAACACCTCTAGAATTCAAATAGGTTTCAAGCCCTCATATATAAGATAGTTCTGAGCCTCCAGAATGGGAAAACAGGATAAAGTACCACAGATCCTTTAAAAGCACAGACTATGCAACTATATCCTGCAAGAAGGCAAAGAAGAGAGTTGCAGCAATTGGGGATTCACTTTTCTTCACTTTTGGAAGAGTATCAAAAACTGAATAAGAATAACTAGCTATGTAAATAATGTCGATGTCTTGGTTTTTGGACAATGGTCTGTGCTTTTCAAATTGCATTCTGGGTAACCCTAGGATTCTATGTGAACTTGATGGGGTTCCATAAGAGATGAATGGCAAAACAAAAACTAAAATTTGAACCCAGTCGGAGACATCCATATCCAGGGAGTTTTTCCTCTCCTGCAAAAACCAACCAACCTCATAGCTGCCATTTTGCAGAACATTAATTTTGAATGCTTTTTTTTAAAGCAAAACCCTAAGAGGTTCTGTGGCCTGAAGAAGTTTAAAAAACTCCTAATCTAGAAGATAGTATTTACACATCACGAGAACTGATAAAAAAAATATTTGATTGAAGTATACTGTATTTAATAAGAGAGTTTTAAACTGAATCTTCTGAGAGTTGAACCTAAAAACAGCGGAGTCAGAGCCTCAGGCATTTGCAATTTTTTTTTTTAAATTATTTAAATACAGGCATGTGCATAGGCAAATACACAATGTACAATGTTATTTTAAAATATTTTTTATGCCAACTTGTGTTTTAGATGGTTGGTAATCTGGTCACATTCTTTTGAAGCCTCTACTTCTTAGCACCATAAATTAGACTTAAGCTTCCTTTGTGTTTCCCAAATAGCAGAACCAGGAAAGATATTGTCTTTCTTTTAGTTTTGGTCCTTTAGTCTGGGTTGAGGGGATGAAAAGAATGAGGTTAACAGCAAATAGTGGTTAAAGACAATAATGACTGCATTGTCCTGGTTGAGTAGGGGAAGCCTGGCTAGAGAGAAAATCTTAATTGGATTTGGAAAATAAACAAACAAACAAACAAACACAAACAAACAAACAAATAAAAGGGTTTTTTTCAGATAAAAGATAAAAGACACCCAAGCAAGGAAGAGAATTGAAGAGTGTTTAAAAGCTGTCCTCTTAATAACTTCGCCCTTAATTTCAGAGAAGTCACAGAAAAATGTTAAAAGTAAGGAAGAAGCCCAGCTTTCCTGGAAGGCATTTCCTAAGATTTTTGAAATTTCTTTCAGCCTGATCTTACATCACATTTCACATAATTATGCAGCGGAAATAAGCTTCCCAGTAAGGCTTGCTGACTATTGATTTAGATAAGTATTGACTTGAATAGATTCCCATTGTTTTCTCTTGCTGACTTTGATATACAGTGCTTTGCTTCTTTTCACAGAGGTTTCTGTAAAATGAAAGAATTCCAATTAAATATCTCTTGGAGCATTTTTCATTCTAAGCCAATTACCCACCCTAATGCCCGTGTTATTCCACCAGTTCTAACTTTAATGAGCATAGCAGACCAAATGGCATTGTAATCAGCTGGCACAACTATGTGCTTCAGTTTGATGCCCTGCAGTAGGATGGAAGGGAGAATCACATGTGTTTTCTTTGCTAACTCTGCAGTAAAGAAGATTCTTGCCATCTGTATTCATTAACTAATTTCATCAAGCTCTTTTCCTAACCCCTTTCCTTAGTTTGTGAAGTTGATGCTCGTATAAATGTATAATATTCCATATACTGTATACTTATAGACTGTTTCATACCAGCAGGAGAAGGTATAAAGTTTCTACTTATGGTTGCTTGTTTGTTTAATACATACCTTACCTTTCTGGACTGGTAAGGAAAGAGAAAGAAAAAGAAAGAAAGAAAAAGAAAGAAAGAAAGAAAGAAAGAAAGAAAGAAAAAGAAAGAAAGAAAGAAAGAAAGAAAGAAAGAAAGAAAGAAAGAAAGAAAGAAAGAAAGAAAGAAAGAAAGAAAGAAAAAAGAAAGAAAGAAAGAAAGAAAGAAAGAAAGAAAGAAAGAAAGAAAGAAAGAAAGAGAAAGAAAGAAAGAAAGAAAGAGAAAGAAAGAAAGAAAGAAAGAAAGAAAGAAAGAAAGAAAGAAAGAAAGAAAGAAAGAAAGAAAGAAAGAAAGAAAGAAAGAAAGAAAGAAAGAAAGAAGATTAAAATCAATAATAAAATGAGTATAGTACTGAAAACTTGTAATAATCAAAAACCTGGTTAAAGAAAGATTTGTTGCATATTTACTAAATAGAGAGAGTGGAGGCCCAAGGCAACACCCAAGGAAATATGTGCCATAGGGTGGGCACAATGCAGAAGAAGCCTCCCTCCCCCATGCCACAAAGATGAGCATCTGACAGTGGAGCCATCATCAAAGACCTTCTCCTGAAGTTCTTAACAAGTAAAAGGTTCATACCGGTGGTCTTCAATTTTCTCTCTCTTCAAAAGAGAATTTCTTTAGTAAAGGTTTTTTGCCTTTTTTAGGAAATGGGGAGCACTCCTCCTACAAGTAGGCTTTATCACTTTACTTCAATTGTTAGGCCAGTTCTATGCTAAGTGATTATTCAGCCACTGAGGAATAAAGATAAAAAATGCAGTTGGTGGCCTTCATATCTCCACATGCCCTGTCTACATGCTCAATATATCCAAGCCAAAGTATCCCAAACCAGACAAGCAGTTGCTGAGTTTACATCCTTAGAATGTAACAAACTGAAATAAGAACCATATAGCCTTCCAAAGCAAATGCAAATTGTTCATAGCACATCACCAAAAATTTCAGCTTCCTCTTTCCAACCTTGAGAGAGAGAGAAGAGAGAGAGAGAAAAGAGAGAGAGAGAGAGAGAGAGAGAGAGAGTCTTTCTTGAATACATAACAGAAGGAAGAAGCTTTAGAGTTCACAAGTACGGAACAAAACTGTGACTGAATCTGGATGTTCTGCTTCGGATACCACAGAGCCTCATGAAGCCTTTGTTACCATGAAGGTAACAAAGAAAACAGGTCACAAAGAGGATGCGTAGCATCCCAGACAATCTTGCAGACCCTGCTCAAGCAACGCTTATATGCTATGTCCTGGATGGAAGGGAGGGAACTGCCAATAATCTTTTCAGCCATCCTCACCACTCTCTGCACCGCCTTCCTGTTTGAAGCAGTGATGCTTCCAAACCAGATTGTGATGCTGTATTACTGGATGCTCTTGATCGTCCCTCTGTAGAAAGTGGTAAGGACAGGGGAAGGAAGATGTGCTTTTCTCATGGGATGCAGAAAATGCAGGTGCTGCTGTGCCCACTTCACCAGTGTCTCGCTGTTTAGCAACCAAGCCAGCCTACTTGTTAACTGCACACCCAGGAATTTGATGGTGGTAACCATCTCTACAGGTGAATCATTATTGTGGCTGTGCCTGCCTTTTCTGAAACCAACAATGATCTCTTTGGTTTTTCCAATGTTTAAAACTAGGCTGTTTTCCTTACACAACTTCACCAAACCCTCAACCTCCTTGCGGTAAGCACCCTCATTGTCATCTTGAATAAGGCTCACTACTGTTGTATCATCCACAAACTTCACAATATGATTGGTGGCAAACCTAGCACAACAGTCATGGGTCAACAGGGTGAACAGCAGCGGACTTAGGATGCAGCCCTGAGGAGAATCTGTGCTCAAGAAAATGGTGTTAGAACTATTTGTTCCAGCTCACACATACTGGGGCCTGTTAGTAAGAAAATCAAGAATCCAGTTACACAAAGGAGGGTTTAACCCTAAAGGGCCTTTTGTGAAGGAGATACCATACAACCTAGAACAGCAATACCAGTCTGTTTGGTACAGTAGATGCAGAGAAGTTAATGCTCTTGGTAGCTACTACTGGTAAGTTTTGAATTACTGGCATACTTACACAAATAACAGTTTCCAGTTCCCTTCCAGTCTTCCAAGAAGCAAAGGAAAAAATAGCCATGGTTGTTGTTTCTATGCAACATAGTTGGAAACCTGAACCCTACAGCAGATGGTGGGGAGAAGGCTATGGAGCTCTCGATTCCTGAAAACTTATCAGGCAAGAATGAACAAAATAGCTATGTCATGGTTCCGACAGATGAAACTCTTCAAAAGAACTTCGAGGCATTGTTTACCTTAAATAATCTTTTATTCGAGAAACAAAGTATCGGCACTACATAGTCGAAACCCAAAACTAAATTCCCCTCCTCTGGATACAAAGTATCAAAGTACAATTCCCTCTTCCAATAAACAGTCATAAATCACATTCCCCAATTAGCTTGAAGTGCGGGCTTTCTCCCCAGCTCTCCAGCCTGCCAAAATTCTATCAACTCTGGGCCCAATGACCTTGGATTCCCACGGCTGAGTTATTATTGTTATGACTAGCTGGACTCTCATCCACATTCCCCCTCCCAGCATCAACCAACTCTAAAAGCAATAGAGTAAAATGGCTGCATTTCCATCTGTTGTCAAAGCAAGAACATCCGATGTTAGCAGCATTGACAGGTTATTTTTATCACCAGTCACATCTGTTGAGGTAAAGGCAGACTCTAATTGTAGTTGTTCAAAGGAAGAGAGATGGAAGTTATCCACATAGCATGCTAAGTTATAAAGTGATTTGTCTGCTTGGAGTATTATGTGCAAATGTAGCCATCTATAAGCCTTCTTAAGTTGCTTAATATTTGGATGGCCCCAAATAATGAATTAAATGAATGAATAAAAATAGGTACTTTAATGTGGATGACTATTTGCCGAATAGAAGGAATACAATTCAGCAAATCACAGTCATGTAAACCTTACTTTAACATTATGTGGGAGCCAGTCACTCTCTCTCAGTTCAACCCACCTCACAGGGATGTTGTGGGGAAAATTGGAGGAGGAAGGAGTATTAGCTATGTTCACTGCCTTTATTACTTTATAAAGTAATAAAGGAGGGATACAATAATAAAAAAATAGTCAAGGATGCTGTTTGATTCATGCACTGCTTATGCTCATCCCGTAGTCTTTTTAGATATTAGGATCAAAATTGTAGGTGAGACATACCTTAACCATATCATATTCAGAGTTGCTGCTCTTATATTTTTATGAACAGACTTTATTTCTTGCTTATGCTACCTTAGCTACTGGTGCTATATTATATTATTTTAGTTCAGGACTTGTATTTCTCATGCTCAGTCATGTTCAGAAACAGAACCGCAAAGGTGAAGATGTTATTTTTTGCTGAAAATAGTTGCTGGCTTTTCTTAATATTTTTTATCATTGACAAGAGACTTATCAGTAGCAGGGTCGAGAATGAAAGAAATGACATGCAGGTTTTCAGACTGTTGAGCCAAACCCTCTCAAGAAGTGAAAATAGGTGTTCACAATATGTTGCCATCTAGAAAATCAGTGTGACTAGATTTATTATTATATTTAACAATATTCATTTTAAAAAAACTATACATATAAAAGTAGTTTCTTTTTAACTGTTGGGAAATGCTCAGCTTTATACATTACCTTTTCATTCATTTACCTAATACTTCATGCAGTATGTATCTATATTACTAGACTGCAGTGGGTATGCATTTGTGTGTGTGTTTCTCTCTGTATGTGGAAAATATATTTAGTCTAGTCTAGTCTAGTCTAGTCTATCCATGGGGTTTTCCTGGCATGCATGTGTGTGTGTGTGTGTGTGTGTGTGTGTGTGTGTGTGTGTGTGTAATCTAATGGCAGAAAGGAACAGGAACTAAAGATCCTCTGGATGAGGGTGAAAGAGGAGAGTGTAAAAGATGATATAAGAGATGACCAGGCTGTGCCTGAGGGAGAGATCAAATGCGTCATCAGTCATGAGTTTTTTGCACCCACAAGACATTTAAGTCCAGCCCACCCTGGCTTCCTGTGTCTCTTATCTACTGCCAATTTGCTTGGACCATTAGCAGTTCAGGTTCTTGTAGAGAACATAAGCTTGGAATAAATCTTTGTACTCAGTTGAACTGCCTGGATCTCCTGATTTTCCCAGTGCTTGACAGTTGCTTGAAATTCAACATCAAAAAAACCTAAGATCATGGCATCATGGCATCCAACCCCATCATTGCCTGGCAAATAGAAGGGGAAGAAATGGAAGTAACAGATTTTATTTACTTGGTCTCCAAGATCACCACAGATGATGACTGCAACCATGAAATTAAAAGACACTTGCTCCTTGGGAGAAAAGCTATGGCAAACCTAGACAGCATATTAAAAAGAAGAAATATCATCTTGCCAACAAAGGTCTGTTTGGTCAAAGCTATGGTTTTCCAGTATGACTGTGAGAATTGGACCATAAGAAAGGCTGCACACCAAATAATTGATGCCTTTGAACTGTGGTGTTGGAGAAAACCGTTGAGAGTCCCTTGGACTGTAAGGAGATCAAATCAGTCAATCCTAAAGGAAATCAACCCTGACTGTCCTTAGGAAGGACAGATACTGAAGCTGAAGCTCAAATACTTTGGCCACCTAACGAGAAGAGAAAAAGAAGACCCTAATGTTGGGAGAGATTGAAGGCAAAAGGGGAAGGGGACGGCAGTGGATGAGATGGTTAGATAATGTCATCAAAGCAATGGCATGAATTTAGACAAACTCTAGGAGACAGTGGAGGATGGGGGGCTGACATGTTGTGGGCCATGGGGTCACAGGGAGTTGGACATGACTTAGGGACTGAACGATAACTATACTGTGTGGAGGTGTGTATTCATTAATATATGTTTTGTGGTTTGGACTTCACTTGCTTCTTTCTTACATATATCTTTGTAGTCCCATGAGAAACATACTACTCATCAAAGTAGATCAGAACTTGGTAGGTGAAATATTTTAGATCTTCTGTGTTTTTACTCTTTCAGAATCTCACACTTAGCTTTTATAATCATACTTTTGGAGTCAAAAGTAAACACTTAACACAAAGCACTCCAATTATAAAAGAGAGAAGGAGGAGAATATGTCACTTCCTAATTACAATGTTTAGGGGGGGAAATATGGCAACATGTGGATAACAGAGCAGCTGACTGACAGTTCATGTATAATTATTACAACCTCTAAAGCAAATTCAAAAACTTGGTAGAATATAAACATTTTTGTTAAGCGACTGAAATTTCGCAGAGAACAGTTGGATGACATGGATATTGGAAGAGGCGAGCAAACTTGACATCTCCTTTTCTGTTTGAAATACTTAATAAAGTTATTTTGTTACAGAAATTACATACTTTTTTAAAAAGCAACAAGTCTTGTCCCTCATCCACAAATAAAGAAAGTGATATTTATGTCAATGGGAAGGCAAGCTGTTCCATTTTGCATTGCTTAACATATAGACTTTTCTTTTTTTTCTCAGTCAGAGCTCAGCTGCTATAAAACAAACTTTGCTCCTCAAAGTCTGGTGCATTATCTCACAGAACTGTTTCTGCTTTGTGGTATACCAGATTTAATAGAAGTCATTTCTTGTTAGTGTAGGTTCCTTAGAGTTCAAGATTAATAGCAACCCTGTAAATTCAGAGTTTCTCAAATGACCAAAGGCCAAATGTGTTAAACCCTATCTTAACTATATTGTCGAAGTGCTTTTCCTCACCACTTCAGCTTTCCTTAAAGCTGGCTTCCTTCCCGTAAATACAAATTTACTTCAGGTATTGTGACAACTTACTGACAGTATTGATTGTCACTTCCAAAGCTCCCCAGGAGATTTCTTCTAGATGTTTAAGAATAAGGGCCTTACAAGTGAAGGGATTTAAAGACCAAAGGCAGCACTGAGATGGAATAGCTGCAGTGCTGCTTCTGCATCCTAATGCTGTTGTTGTTTTCTGAAAGTATATAAGGAGCACTGGTTTTTTTATCAAATGTGGTACATAAGTAAATTAATTTTACATCCAGGAATGGGATGTCCAGGAAGAGGATTAGACAAAATAAATTTCTGAAGACCTGGACTGGTCTTCCATCTTAGGAATTTCTAGCATCAGTTTGATATCTCAAATCTGAATTGATTTGTTGTTTGCCTGGCTGCATGGGCAAAACTTACAATCTTTATCCAATTAGCCCAGCTTTTACTCTGTGTGGAAGGGAAGAATAAAGCAGATAGAAAAGGAAAACAGTTATTCTCAGTGATAGCAAAATGCTGCAGTTCTGTTGCTAAAGAGGTCAACTTACTGGAAACTTTTTAAATCTAGTCTAAAGCAGTGGTGAGATTCAGCCAGCTCGCACGAGTTTGGCAGAACCGGTAGCTAATTTGTTGTTGCCCAGGCCCAGAATGGACTTCTGGAAGCAGCATCCACACAAAGAAATGGTTGTTCACATATTTTAATCCCACCACTGGTCTAAAGGCATTTCTGAATGCTTTTAGACTAGATATTTGCAGTAACATACAAAAAGTATAAAATTAATTTCTGTAAATAAATGCAAAAGTAGAATTTGCAGAATAGATTAAGGTAAATTTGTTACTTAAAAAAACCCCCGATAATGAATGTTGGACTGAAAGAAATGGTACAAGTAAAGTAAGAAGGCAAAGTAAGACTACACTGCAGTAAGCTGGGTAAAGAACCAAGCCAGAAAGGAGGGTTACTTCTCAAGAAAAAAGACCAATACTGCATTTTTTTCCCCTTAGAAATAACTGGTCACTGCATGACAGCAGTCAAGATAAGATAAGGGTCGATATTTAGAGGGAAAGCTAACACTGTAATAAATGAAGGGAAGGGAAAATACAAATAACACAATCCATAGCTGCGGCAGAAAAAAAATGGAATTGTATTACCTGGGACTTTCCTATTAACCCTAACCCTAACCCCTTGAAAATTATTAGGGCTGTATTAGTATATGCCTTGACCTAAGCTCCTTTTCACAAATGTAGAAGCATAGCTGAACCTGTCAGATGAAAGATGGGAGGTCTCAAACCTCTCACAGAAACCCTTTGAGCTTTCAGATCCAGTAGCTGTGTAAAGGTGTTCCAGGTTGTATACACAGTAGAAATTTCTTTAAAACACACTCCAAAACATATATTGTATTATTAGCATTGATTTTCAATGCCCACATCCCATTCAATGTATAAAAACCTGGCTGATTGAAGTAGTACCTGGCTGATTATATTGTTCCAATCTATTTAGATGGAACATTGCCCACTCATGAGTTGGCTGGGTACACTGCAGCTTGATTGCCAGAGAAAAATGAAGTAAAAAAGCAACTGTACTATGGAAACATAATAACTCATTGAAATTATCCAGCAGAATTTCCTGATGGCCAAAGTTATATTCTTTGCTGGAACATATCTTGCCATTCTTTCAAGTTAAGGTCTTCGTCTGTGCACTGTATGACCAGGCCATCTTGAATCTGATCCTCCCTGCTATCATGTCATTCTCCTCCTCCTCCTCCTCCTCCTGATGAACATCACCATAAGGATATCTTCTTAAACATATTCAGCCATCAATGTTCTTGTTCAGTAGTTCGCAAAGGACTATTTGTGAGCTGGTCAGTCCAACTTTTGACATTTCAAATAGTTAGCCAGGACTCAATGTGATCATGATTAATAGCACTACAGATATCATTATTAGCAAGAGCATATAACTTGATTTGAACTCAGCACCTCCAGTTCACCAAACGCAGACCTCCCCCTTGTATACTAAATGCTCCATTAGCTCAGTTAATGGGAATGGAAAGTTCAATATCTCTGCAAGTTTAGATAATAAGAGAGCAGTGCATGTGAGGAGTCTAATCAGGTACATTCATGTTTTCCTTAATTAGGGCATTTATTCCTGTCCAGTGAGGGGTTCTTGTAAGCTTGCCTCTGCTCCCTTATAAAGGGAACTTTAACACTTAAGACAGCAAAGCCACAGTTCTTGAACATGCTGCTGTTTATTAGTTGCAGAATTAATTCAAATCTGTGAGATTATTTCTGCAAGTGTAATTGTCTAGACTTACTGAGGCCGGCACAAATATGTGACTGGAGAGTGTCATTTTCATCTCACTAAAATAGAATACTTTCACTCTACCCCCAGTTCCATTTCTCACTCCCTCAAAAAGCAGATGGTAGTCAATCAGCCTTCATTTTTATTTCTTACTGTTTCCTTTTTTTTAATAACCATATTTTATTAATTTTTTATAATCACAAATCCTTAATATGTTATCAGCAACATGTTGTCTGGGTTCCAATATTTAGCTTACTAATACATGTTAAACTCCTTTCTCTCTACCTCATTTTTCTAGCCATTGATAAAATGTATCCTATGTTCTAAAGTATTCTGAATCTTCTTTCTCCTTCATTTTCAATGTAAGTCTGTCCATTTCTGCACAGTCCAAAATTTTCCTGATTATCTCTTCCTCCACTGGTAATTCTTCATCTTTCCAATGTTGAGCAAATACAATTCTCGCTGCCGTTAATACAAGTAACATTAAATATACACATTCTTTCTCATAATTTCCTGCAATTATACCTAACAGAAATAATTCTGGCTTAAAATCTACGTGCTTTTTAATCATTTTCTCTAACCATATATGTATTCTTGACCAAAATCTTTTAGCCTTAGGGCATGTCCACCAAAGATGATAATATGTGCCTGGTTTTTGTCTACATTTCCAACAATTGCTAGATATGTTTTTAAACATTTTTGCTAACCTCACAGGTGGTAAGTGCCATCTGTAAAACATTTTATATAGCTTTTCTTTGTAAGCCACCACCTTTGTTATTTTAGAATTTCTTTCCCAAAGTCTTTGCCAGTTTTCTAGCTCTATGTTATGCCCAAAGCTTTTTGCCCATGTTATCATTGTTTCTTTAACTTGTTCCTCTTCCATCTTTAAACTTAGCATGTACTTATAGTTTCTTAATCAATTTTTCATCTGATGCCAATAGTATCTGATCAAATTCTGTCTGTTCTTTATAGAATCCAGATGTTTTAACATCTTTTTCATATCTCATTTAAATTTGCAGGTGATAGATCAATACCCTGTTCGTCTAGCTCTTGTCTAGATTTTAGTTTTTCTTCAATATTCAAAATGTCTTTATAAGTTACAATTTGCTCATAGTTAATTAGGTTTGGGTGAACAAATGCTTCCATTGTTGAAAGCCATCCAGGTATTTTCATGTAAATTTTTGCTTTTACCTTTTCCCATTCTAGAAGAAGTGCATTTCTTATATAGTGGTTTTGAAAGTATCTATGTATTTTATTCTTCCCATACCATAGGAAGGCATGCCATCCAAGTTGTAGGTCATGCCCTTCTAGGTATAGTAATCTTTTATGTCTAAGGGTTATCCATTCTTTTATCCATGTTAGTGCAGATGCTTGATAGTATAGGGCCCATTCTGGCAGCCCAAATTCTCCATTTTCTTTGCTTCTTGTAGCATTTTTAATCTAATACTGGCTTTTTTTCCTTGCCAAATAAATTTCAAGATCAGTGTATTCATCAAAAAAATTATTTCCAATTTTATAGGTATTGTTTGAAATAAGAAGAGTAATTTTGGTAAGATATTCATCTTCACCGTTGCTATTGTCCCTAACATTGAGTTGTAGGTTTTTCCATTTATCCAGGTCTATTTTTATTTGTTTTAATAGTTTTACGTAGTTGTCTTCTTTTATTGTTATACATCTTGCTATTAAGTATATCCCCAGGTATTTAACTTTCTTAAGTATTTGAAGATCTATTTTTTCTGACAATTGGTTTTTTTGTTTAATTGTAAGGTTTTTGGTTATCACTTTGGTCTTTTCTCTATTTATTTTCAGTCCTGCCACTTCTCCAAATTCTTCTATCTTTTTCAGAAGCTTGGGGCTTGTCACAAGCAGCTCTCCTAATATGAAAACCAAGTCATCCGCGAATGCTTGTAGTTTATATTTTGCATCTTTTATCTTCATTCCTTTAATGTCTGAGTCTTGCCTAATATTTCTATTTAACACTTCCAGTATTAATATAAATAATAATGGGGATAGTGGACATCCTTGTCTTGTGCCTTTTTTAATATTAAAATTGTCTGTAAAATCTCCATTGACAATTAGTTTAGCTATTTGTCTATGATAGATTGTTTTAATTGTATTTATAAAGTTTTCTCCAAAATTCATTTCATTTAGTTGTTAAATCATGAATTGCCAGTTTACGTAATCAAAAGCCTTCTGTGCATCTAGGAATATTACCTCCATCTGCTTCCCTGGATGCATTTCAAAGTATTCCAAGGTGTCTAAAATCATTCTTAAATTGTTTTTTATTTGTCTCTTAGGTAAAAATTTGTTTTGGTCTGTGTGTATAAATTCAATCAAAAATCTCTTTAATCTTTCTGCTATTATTGAAGCAAACATTTTATAATCCACATTTAATAGAGATATTGGTCTATAATTTTTTATCTGTGTCAAGTCTGAGTCTTCTTTGGGTATTAAAGTAATATTGGCTTCTATCCAAGTATTTGGTATTTTAGCTTTTAAAAGTACCTCGTTACATAATTCTTTCATTAATGGGCTTAATGTATCTTGTAGGCATTTATAAAGCTCTGCAGGTAGCACATCTGGACCTGGGGTCTTATCATTTTTTTGCCTTTTTATGGCCTCCATTACCTCCATCATTGATATTTTTCATTTAGCATATTTTAGATATTCTGAGATTTTTGGTAAGTCAGCTTTTTTATGTATTGCTTAATTTTTTCTTGCAAAATTTCTTCTGTGTCGTAAAGTGTCTCGTAAAAGTGTTTGATTATTTGATTATCCTATAGCTGTTACTAGTGGTGGAATTCAAATAGCTGAACAGCCGGTTCTCTTATTCAATGCAGGCCTGGGCCTCCAAGGCCTAGAACAGACTTCCAGAAGTGGCATCCACGCACTTCCGGTGGCTGTTCTAGGCCTGGGAGGCCTAGACTGGACTTCTGGAAGCCAGCTGGTTCTCCGAATGCAGCCAAATTTAGTTACCGGTTCTGCTGAATGTTTGTGAACCAGCTGAATCCCACCATTGGCTGTTACATCATAGTCTTTCTTTTCTCCGCCGCTTAGTATTCCTATTTCATTTTATTTTGTCTCTCATTGCTGGCTGGTTCTCTTGTCTTCTGTCTCATAATAAGTCTGGAAAATCTGTTATAACCTTTGAAATTATGCCAGCTTACATAAGACATTATCTACATTTGTAATCTCTGAACTGAGCTCTGCTCCTTCCGTTCCTATTTTTCATCATCTGTCCAAATGTCTTGCTGCATCAGGAAGGCCATTCAATATGGCCTTGACTTATGAATTCATAGAATATGAATAAAAGTTTTCCATAGAAGAAAGTTGCCCTCCATACCTGAAGGGGTATGAAGGTTGTCCTTCCACTCTCTTTTTGCAAACTGAATCCTAAAAATTGGGGAAATGTGCAACATATTTTGGATTCAGGCTGTTTTGCCATTTTGAGCGTCTCACATATAATGCAAAAGTTCTGTGTTCGGGAAGTATTATTGTGAGATCACAACAAAAGTTGTTGTTTTACTCCAATTGCAGAAGAAAACCATTCTGAACAGCAGTGTTTTTAGAGTTAATGTTCTAAAAACCCTAAGCCATTCTATCTTAAAACTTTTTTTCTCTTTTCAAAATGGACTGTTTCAAGTGAGAAAGTTTGACCATTTTATTCAATGGTGAAAAAAGTAAGGTTCTACATTTAGGCAAGAAAAACCAAATGTACACGTATAGTATAGGGGGTACCTTGCTCAATAGTAGTAACTGTGAGAGAGACCTCGGAGTCCTAGTGGACAATCACTTAAATATGAGCCAGCAGTGTGCTGCAGCTGCCAAAAAGGCCAACACAGTGCTAGGCTGCATTAACAGAGGGATAGAATCAAGATCATGAGAAGTGTTAATACCACTTTACAATGCCTTGGTAAGGCCACACTTGGAATACTGCATCCAGTTTTGGTCACCATGATGTAAAAAAGATGTCGAGACTCTAGAAAGAATACAGAGAAGAGCAACAAAGATGATTAGGGGACTGGAGGCTAAAGCATATAAGGAACAGCTGCTGGAATTGGGTATGTCTAGTTTAATGAAGAGAAGGACGAGGGGAGACATGATAGCAGTGTTCCAATATCTCAGGGGCTGCCACAAAGGAGAGGGAGTCAAGCTATTCTCCAAAGCGCCTGAAGGCAGGACAAGAAGCAACGGATGGAAACTAATCAAGGAGAGAAGCAACCTAGAACTAAGGAGAAACTTCCTGACAGTTAGAACAATTAACCAGTGGAACAACTTGCCTCCAGAAGCAGTGAATGCTCCAACATTGGAAGTTTTTAAGAAGAGACTGGACAGCCATTTGTCTGAAATGGTATAGGGTTGGACTAGATGACCTCCAAGGTCCCTTCCAACATTATTATTATTATTATTGTTGTTGTTGTTGTTGTTGTTATTATTCTGGAATAAAATATTCAATTTGTTAAAAAATGTCCTTAGATGGATCAAGCTGATGTAAACTATTAAAATATAGCTTTTAAATGGATCTTTTTTGTTCCAAGCTCAGAGCAAAACACATTTCCTATTTTGAGCATTTCCCCTGAGAAACCTAGTTTTCTTGCAAGTGCTGTGATGTCAGAATGATAGGAGCTGCTAAAACTAAAAATTACTTACAGCAAGATCCTACACCACTTATCATATAGAGTTTCATAAAAATAATTAAGTGTTCAAAATTATGTAAGGAAATTCACAAATGAAATTCAAACACAAAATTAGAGGAAAATATGGAGACACTAACCAAATTCCAAACCTGTATTTCATCTGGTGTGAACTACTGTTATATTTGTTTTGGATCTCATATTTCTTGAAATTTGACACACAATTCACATGTCATTGCAGCCAATGAACTCTCTGGACAACTGCAGTCCTGTTTTTTAGATTGACCTTCCAAGGCTATTGTGAAATTAAAAATATGTAAGATAGTTGAACACTATCTTAAATTTCTAGTGGAAGCTCCTTTCAATTTTACTTGTGTTTTAATCTAGGAGCTAAGCATAACACACACATACACACATACACTGGAGTTACTTTCTGTTTGTGCTCATGTTCTTTTGATAAGATAACTAGGGAAAGCTTCTTGTTAAGTGAAAATAATGTAACAAATAATAATTTCTCATATTTTCAGTTGCACCTATAGCATTCAAAGAACTTTGAGCTTCTTTAAGGAAAAAAAGAACTATTGTGTGTGGCAACTTAACTATAAAGTAGACTGCAGGCCTGTATTTAGGCTCTTTTAAAAGATTATGCATACAAAAGTATTTTTTAAAAAACACGATAAAGAAGCAGTCCTCTCTCAAAGACTCAAAACAGGACACAAAGAAACTTCACTTCTCCTTTTATAAAATTGTGTTTCAGGTAAGCAGTGCGAAGTGGATATAGATGAGTGTGTCTCAGCACCTTGCCTCAACAATGGAACCTGTGTTGATCACATCAACTATTACAAGTGTTATTGCCAACGTGGTTTTACTGGCATAAAATGTGAAACAAATACTGATGAATGTTCCTCAACACCTTGTGTTCATGGAAGGTGATTCTTTGTATTTTTGTTTGTTTGTTACCCTGTTCTTTTAAAAAAGGGCTAGCAATGTTGAAAATTTAATGTCAAGAAAGGTTGTTGCAGATATTCTAATTATATTATCCCATAGAATCAAAGCACAAGCACAGCTAAATGGATAACAGATATTGCCAGTTTAAGCTAGTGCAATATGGTGATACATTATCTTATTGCTTCTTACATTTCAATGTAATGACATACAGTAATTTTCAATAACTGATTGAAATTAGATGTTAATATACTTAACATTGGTTTCCCACTCTTTTCATTCCAGCAGGTTGAAATAGGTTTTGGTTGGTTAGTTGGTTGGTTTTGCGGAGCAGAGGCCAATATGTATGCAGTGAAAATACTTCAGGAAACTTGTATGAATAATAGATCATTATCTCAGAAATCAGAAACGTATCAGAATTAATCTAAGATGTTACAGGCATAGCAAAATAATATGCTTGGTATTTCGTCTCAAAGACGAAGATTACTTTGGATCGTACATAAAACTGTACTTTCTTTTTCAGATGCATTGATCTCATAGATGGATATCGATGCAGCTGTGATCCTGGATGGACCAACTCAAGATGTGAACTTGATGTTAATGTAAGTATTCTCTTTAAAACAGAGGACTGTCAAACATATGAGATTTAGTAAAACCCATACATTTTGGGATAAAGGTGATATATTCTGGAATTCAAACTATATTGTGTTTTAAAGGCCTAATTTGGAGCTCTTTTTTTTCCAAAATAAGCATAAGGAAACTTTGCTTGAACTACAAGACTACTACTTCTTGTCCAACACTGTGGTCCAGAACTCACAAGTTTGCACCTTTGAGTGGAATAAATATAAAGTTTGCTGCTCTTGAACTACAAGAAAGTTAATGGGAGCTGGCAATCTGTAAAATTTCCATGATCCATAACAGTCTGGTCAAATTCAGCAATCTCTGTTCTCCTGAAGGCCCCTCAACCTCTTCTGGCATTGTTCCGGAAAAATCCCTGAAATCTATGAAGAAGTAGAAGAGCCTTCAGACTGCAAAGATTCGTCTTTCTCATCATTCCATTTGTAGAAATCTCCTCTGGACTGAAGATCCAGTGGCCTTTTTTCAGGTCACAAATTCGTTTTTATGGAAGGATGGAGTATAGCATACTATAATCTAGTGGACAATGAGAAAAAATACTCTAGAAATTGGTGAATAAAGTGGCTCAGAGTTGGACTGATTGAATTATTCAGATCAAGGTGATGAAGACCTGGTTTTGCTCAGTTCACTGATAGTGTTTGATTCGGTGTCTCATAAGAAAATGGACAGAATCCTTGGCATTGTTTCTCTGACCACCTGTTTGCTAGATCCTGTCCCCTCCGGCTACGGAAGGCCACCTGGGAGATGACATGTGGAATCAGGAGTGCTGCTATATGTTGTGGTGCCTGCCCTGTGGAACAGCATCCCTCTGGAGATAGGAATGGCCTTGACCTGTTGGCCTTCCATAAGTCATTAAAAGCCTGGCTACTCCCCAGGCATATGGATGGGGAGGTTAAGCAGTTTCTGCTGGTTAAGTGGATTTTACTTTTTAATCAATTGAATTAGTTGGTCATTTATTATCTGGATTGTTAATTTATTTTTGTTGGCTTTAATGTAACCTACCCAGAGTCATTGCCATTAGTGGAAAATGGGGTGGCATGAGCAGTTATGGGCAGGTCTTGTTATATACATATAACATCTCTGTTCTGCAAATTGTACTGGTTACCACTAAGCTTCCAGGTGCGATTCAAAATGCAGTTATCATTTATAGCATGCTACATGGCATAGAGCCTACTTACCTGAGGGATCATCTCTCATGATTTCTGCCCATTCTGTACAATCAGATAGAACTGTCGTGTTCTGGGTTCCATTGACTAAACAGTGTAACCCAGCAGGATCTAAGCAGCAGCCACCTGAGAAATTCAAAATGCTGCTATCCTGCATGCCTTTAAACATGCCTTGAAAACTTGGCTTTTGGGGTTGGGTTGGGTGACTGCCAGACCCCTTTATGATGGGCATTATAAAAGGGAGATAGGTTTTTTTTTTATTGTTCCCTTTTGGTGACTATTATTATTTTCTGATTTTGTGAGTTTCTTTCTTTCTTTCTTTCAACTTGAAAGCTGCCCAGAATGGTTCTGGAATCAAGGGGTTCTAGAAATGAGACAGACAGAAAGACAGATGCATGCATGCATAAAAACATGCAAACAAAAAAGCTACAGTGTAGACAACCCATTGTTTAAAATAGAAGTATCAGTGGAGCAAATCCATTTGCTCCATTTCTGTTTTGTAGGTATCAGCCAGCTAGCCTCATCCTCAGATAGTTTTAATGTTTTATTAAAACTTTAATTGATTAAATATGTAATACATTTGCTCTAGAAAGGATCTCATATTAGAAGAATTAGTTCTATAAGATATCTCAATAGTACAAGAGGAGTTTAAATTGCCATTCAAACAATTATTTACTATCTCCGGTTAGTATTCTAGGATGATCCATACTTTTTGCCATGTGAAGGTCTATTTCTTTTGATGCTTGGTAGCTCATATTATCAATTCATTAAGAGTTTGAGTTCCATTTATGCATGATGCTGTGCATATGACAACTTCAGGACATAAAAGGCTCTGAAAGCAAGGTTTTTTTAAAAAACTAGCATTACCTTTATGTTCAATTCCATTGCTATATAAGCAGGCAAGCAGTATTCAGTGCTAACTATAGAGTGTCAGATTTAAATGTCCTTCATCTCATAAGGTCAGCACATTCAGTTCCTCTGCTCAATATTAAAAGCCAGAATATTGCACAGGGAATTTAACTGTGACAAAAGATTTACAGTATTGTTTCACTGGAAAGGGGAATGAACATAGAAAATAATTTATATTTCTTAGTTCTTGCACTCTAAACTGTCTCTGGAGTGCCTTGGGATGATAGATCCAAGGGAGCTGCTTTTGAAAGTTCACTAAAGTATCTCAAAAGGCACTTTTCTGACAATCTTTTTGAGATATGAAATCAAAGATATCTACTTAAAAAAATTCACCACCATAACAGTATTATGACGTGTGATGTATGTCTGTATCTGTGTTGTATGAGTATTCACTATTGTATGTATATGTATAACAACTGCCTCTCACACAGAATAATGCTAGGTATAGTTGCCTCAGAATAATGCTAGGTATAGTGGTGGGTGCAAAATAATGGCCAAGTTTCCAACATAATGACTAGCTTACCATTTCTAATTCTGCTAATGTTGAGCCTTCTTTCCCAAAAAATGTTGGACATTTTTTTTCTCCCTCTGAAAGAGTGTCTGGCACCATACCATGGTTTATTTTCTGGTGCTTTTCTGGATTTGAATCTTGACTCAATACTACACAACCCCATTCAGATAATGGATGGGTTCACACATTGAGTTAAGCCATTATGTGGGTTTTGGCTTTTGACATTACAGGGGGAAAACCCAGCCAAAGTAACTAAGGAAAATCATATTTCTACATTAAAAATGATTCTTAATCTTGCTAACTGCTTTATGTTCCTTTTTTCATTTTGTGCTTTTCAGTGTATTGTTTGTTTGTTTGTTTGTGTGTGTGCTTTAAATTTTCATTGTAATTAGTTTATTCTTTGCTGCCAACTGTTGCAACCATTTCCTGAGTTAAGATAGGCTTCCATGCCTTTCAAGTGTCCATGCCTTTTAAGTCCTGAGATAAGTCATGAGTTATGTCTTCCTGAATTATGTCTTACAAGTTATCACTTCCTAAGCTATGCCTTTAAAGTCTATATTTCCTGAGTTGAGATAAGCTATGCCTTATTAAGTTTCCATTTCCTGAGTTAAGTTAAGGTATGCCTTTTAAGTTTCATTTCCTGGCAAAACCCACCCTTTACAACCTCCTGCTGTGACGTAAGTGTACCAATAAAAAAGAGGCACGCAGATCCTTCTGCGCTCTTGCTTGCTGATTCAACCTGAAGAAACATGTTGTCCGTGTGTTTCCTATCTACCAAACGCAAGGGCCGTTGGCCTAGGCTAACGTACATCACTGGTCCGTCCAGCAGAAGCTGGACCCCGGGATTTGAACTCCCACAACCACTGGTCCGTCCAGCAGGCGCTGGACCCCGGGATTCAAACTCCCACAACTGGTGACCCCGACGTGATTCACTCTATGACGTGATTCACTCCACGGCGTGTTCTCTGTCTAGGGAAACGCTGCTCTGGCTCCTGTATTTATGCACCTGGCAAAGGCTCGATTATCGTAAGTATGGGTCCTCACTTTCCAAGGTTTTGTCCAAGCATGTGGATGAACTTTCCTCTTTAGCCAGAAAGGCAAATTGTTTGCAAAAAGTTAACGGAACAACTGTCTATCCCCAGACCCTTCCTTTTAACCTGTGCCTACTACGGAAGACGTTCCAAAGCCGGCACAGCCAAAAAAACCCCCCTCTTCGCTCTATCCTTCTCTCTCCTCCAAAACAGAAACAGGCAACCCTGTATTCTGTTCTGCAGAGTTTTGCAACTGCACTCAATGTTTCCGTTTCATCAAACTACCAAACAATAAATTTTCAGAACAATTTAGAGACATAAATTAACTCAAACTGCACTTCTCTGCAATGCGTTTTGAACAATTGGAATGTTTTGAAACTCTTTTGTAATCTGTTAAGTTTGAACCCTGTCAGACAATGTCTGGTGGTGCTTTGTGTTGATGTGTGTGTTTTGTTTTATATATGTTTAATTCTTAGAACGTTACGTTTGGACTTGGAATGATGAGAAAAATAGGAGATGGTTAAAGGGCCCTATAAAAACCACATGTTTGGTTGGAATCATCTCATGATTTTCTCGCTTCTTGCAGGACAAGCCATGTGTCTAAATAAATGTTGTTTTAATGGTATTTGTGTATATATGTCTGTCTGTGTTGTTTTGTGTTATTTCCAAGACTTGGAAAAGGGTCAAAACCCTCTTTGATAATAACAAACAAAAAGGCCTTAATTAAAAATAAAAAGTTTTGCTTGAAAAACATATGAAATGAAATATTTATATATGAAATGGTGTAAGCAAACAGAATGGAAGTGAATGAGTTAATTTGCTGGTGTAAATGTGTGTGTGTTAGCCCTCACCCCTCCACCCATCCCACGCTGTGAAAGGAATAGTAAAACTGTAGTTTTTATTGTTGTAACATGGGAACGCAATGGTATGAGTTTGCATGTGCAAAGTTTTATGGAAGAGGTATAAAAGAATTTATACATGTGACTGCATGTGAATTTTTTTGGTGGTGAGATTTTTGCAAAGTTTCTTTTTCTTCCCCCCCCTCCTGCCTCTTTCGTTTTTTGCTGGCTGTATTGTTTTAAGAGCAAAGGAAGGGCAGATAGAGGAGGGGGGGCAGCTGTCGTTTTAACTATTTTTTTTTCTTCTTCCTCTGCTTAGAAGTCTGGAATGAGGAAGGGGGGTGGATGTGAAATTTGATGCCCACTCTTGCAGTTTCAGCTTGCTATTTTTTTACTCGAAAGAGGAGGCAGTAATTGTTGGGCAATTCTTTTGCAAATTTTTGAGTTTTAAATTGTTTAGTTAGACATATACATCCATCAACCAAAAGAAATGATTGAATTGTTTTGCTTAGATTTGTAAATGTTTTTCCTATTTCATGAAAATTTGTTTCATCTGAATGGAATTTGATTAAATTGGAACCCCAAAAATACAATTTAATTGGCTTTTTGAAATACAAAATGATTCAAGTATCTATGGATTGCAAGTTGCCTTGGAAAAGATACAGTTACACTTTATCTTTATTTAGGGCATAAAATGTTGCAATCTTATTCTGTTCCAGTTTTTGTTATAAAAAAGAAATCAGGCAAATGGCGTTTCCTCCATGATAATTGACTTAAAGGATTGTTTTGTTTTTTTTTTTTTCATTCTTTTGCATCAACAGGATAAACATTTATTTGCTTTTACAGTGCCTGAGTTGAATAATTTTCAACCAACTCAGCGCTACCAATGGAAGGTTTTACCACAGGGCATGCTAAATAACCCTACAATGTGTCAGTTTTTTGTTTTCCATGTTTTGCAACCATATCGGGACCTTCATCCCTCCTTTTTGGTTTACCATAACATGGATGATATTTTGGTCGCAGCACCAGGCTCAAAGGGTACTGTTTTTGCAACTTTGCCAACCCTCACAACAATTTTGCAAAAAGGAGGTTTGCACATTGCTCCTGACAAGGTCCAAACCTCCCCTCCTTTTCAATATTTGGGCCATAAATTATTGGCCTCCCATGCTGCACCACTTTTTCCCTTTTTAAAATTACCACACCAACCAACTTTACTTCAATTATAGCAATATTTAGGTGCTATTAATTGGATTTGACCTTATATAGGTCTCACCACTTTTCAGTTATCACCTCTTTTTTCAGCCTTACCCAAAGGCAAACATCCTGCAGATGTTATTTCTCTGCAGGACAGTCATTTAAAAGTGATTCAATTGGTCAACCAAGCCCTACAAATTCAGTGGGTTGACCGAATGACCCCAAACATTCCCTTTTCTCTTTTATTGTGTAATACTATTTCTTTACCTACATGTGCTATTGTCCAAACTATTCCCTCCTTGCTGATTCTAGAATGGCTTCACCTCCCTCACACTCCTAGAAACACAATTAGTCAAAAACCTTTTCAATTTGCCTCTCTCATCTCTAAGGCTCGCCTTCGAGCAAAAGCCCTTGCAGGAATAGAACCTTCTGTCCTATATGTACCATGTTCTCTCACTACATGGGAAACCATCTATTCTAACTCTGAAGCCTTGCAGCTTGCTCTCACTGAGTGGCCTGGAAAGATATCCTGCCACCCTCTTGCTGATCCTCGCATTCAGCTCCTACAAAATATCCATGTTTCATGGGATACCCAATTACAACGCTTTCCCATCCCACATGCTGTCACACTCTTTGCAGATGGCAGTAAACAATTTGGTGCTTGTGCCTGGTATATTCATGACCAATGGCACACAAAAATAATGCCACCCCAACGGTCTGTTCAGCGTGCGGAACTAGCCGCTGCCATTCTAGCTTTTCAAACATTTTCCACTCAACCTATAAATCTCATTCTTGACAGTCTCTATGTCACTCAAATTGTCACCACTATTTTTCAATCATACCTCTCTCCATCCCTGGACTCTGATTTAACTTCTTTATTTTCCACCCTACAAACTGTAATATCCAACAGGAAACATCTTTACTTTGTCACACACATAAGAAGCCACCAACCTTTTCCTGGCTTCTTGCAAAAGGGAAATGATATTGCAGACGCTGCGGCCTCTGCTACCTGCCTCATGTCTCTTTCTCCTGTCTCCCCTTGGGACAGTCATGCTTATTTTCATCAAAATAAAAAAGCACTAATGAAACAATTTGGAATCACTATGGCTGAAGCTACAGCCATAATTTAACAATGCCCAACCTGTAGCCTACAGTCTAAAGGTATCCCACAGGGTGTTAACCCTAGAGGCACTGAAGCCTGTGATACCTGGCAAATGGATGTACCTCAATATCCTCCATTTGCCCCGTGGAAATATCTACATGTTACAGTAGATACGTTCTCCGGATTTATTTTGGCAACCCCACAAAAAGGGGAAGCTACAAAACAAGTGATTAATCACTGTATTCGTACCTTTACAGTGCTGGGATGTCCAAAAATATTAAAAACAGACAATGGCCCAGTTTATGTCAGCTCACAATTTTCACAGTTTTGTCATCACTGGTCCATTGTCCACAAATTTGGAATTCCTTTCAATAGCCAAGGACAGGCTATTGTTGAGCGAGCAAATCAAACTTTAAAAAATGCATTAGATCGTTATATGGGGTCCAAGGGCTTATGCCCCCCAAACCTCCCGGCACTGCAAAACGTGTTAAATGTTTGTCTGTATACTCTCAATTTTCTAAATCTCACTGGCACTCCTTCTTTGTCTGCTGCGTCTCGACACTTTACTAAACCTGTTGTCCCAACTTCAAGACCACTTGTATATTACAGGCAGCTCCCGGATCCAACTTGGAAAGGTCCAGCCGAACTCATCACCTGGGGAAGAGGCTACGCTGCAGTTCAACTACCCGACAGAGTTTTGTGGGTCCCTGCTCGTTGTATTCGCCCATATTTCATCACTCCACACAACCCACCAACTCCATCGGATGTGCCATCATTGCCTTTGTGAGTGTGGATGTACGTGCTGTTATTGGTGTAACAACTGCATATTGCACCACCCATATTGTCCAGGGGTCCAACACTTTTGCATCAATCATGTGGACCCTGCTATTGATGACACTCTTGACAAGTTCCTTCCCCATGATGTCCACACTGCACCTTCCCATGATGACAAAGCACCTGAGAATTCCTCTAAATTTTCATAAAGGCCTATATTGTGGTCCTGTTTTTTCTTTTCTTGATCTCAATACTACTGCCCTTTTTCATTGTTATGACCGAGGTCAATCCTTTTGTCCCTTTGTGTTTTTTCAGTATCCTAATCGTGGCATTCCTCTTCCACCATCTCCCTCTATTTCCCTCACCTATGCTCATTACCCTTGTCACATAACTCTTGCTATTCTTGTGACCCCTGAGACTACGGGGCGCTATTATGTGTCTGGATTTTCATCCTATGGTACTTATACTACACATTCTTTTGAACTCGCATCAGTGGCGAGCTATGTAAAACCTCCTTTGTCTCCTCGTTTACTTGCCTATAACTTTGTTCCTCATCCCCGCTCCTTCCTAGACCTGACCGCCCGTACTTTTACCTCACCTCACTTACAGCACTTTCATTCCACAAAGCAACCTCGCTCACACCAACGCATCATTCATTCTCGACGACGGCGATCTCCTGATCCTAATCCTCATCGACCTCTCAACTACACATGGACTGTTCGTGACTTTGAAAATCAGGTATTATTCCAAATCTCCAAATACACAATATGGCCCTGGTTCCCTATCTTACATTTTGACTTTGCCGAAATGGGTACCGGGGTCAACAAAATTGCTTCAAAATTTCTCCAAACTAACAAATGGGACAAACAAGGTTCGTGCACACCTTCTCCACTAGAAGCAACATGGTGGGACCTGTATTTTTGTCCCGAACCAAAGACACCTGAGGAAAAATATCAATGTGGCACTTTTTTGGATAAATATTGTGCCTCATGGTCTTGTGTTTCTACGGGCGCTATATCCTGGACTGTCCCTCGCTCAAATGATTATATCGCCATTACCCGTAGTAATGGCAAACCCCCTTCTTTTTCCTGCCCTTCTAATTTGCATTGTTGTGGTGAGCGGAAAAATCCAATGAACATTACCTTTACATCCCAAGGAAAGACTTTGACTGCAGAGCAATGGGCTGTCGGATATTCTTGGGGTGGTAGAGAATGGAGCGGTTCTGAAGACGACGGCGGAGTTTTTTCCATTCGTCTCACAATCCAGTCACCACATTCCCCTCCTATAGGTCCTAACAAAAGCATTCAACCTGTTTTTTTACAGTCCGTTGTACATAATATGCCTAATCCCTTGATTAACCTTGTCAATGCTTCTTCCTTTTTGCTAAAAAGTGCTGTTAATTCTTCATCACAAACCGACCACTGTTGGCTCTGTTTATCAGCCACTCCACCCTTTTATGACGCTGTTGGCTCCATCGAACCTATTAAGAATGCTACTAAAGATGACTCTTGCAGATGGAACTCAACATCCATCACTATTACTTCTATTATGGGACATGGTTGTTGCTTGGGAAAACATTCCTGCAAATTATTCTCAATATTGTGCTAATATCACCACTGGCAAATACCAATGTGATGTTTGGCTCACCCAGAAAAGATCGGGCAGTGTAAATATGGCAGGTTATAACTCTCTTTTTACCTTGGGTAATGGTAATATTTCTGCCAGCTTAAAGGGCCAATTCTTCATCCCCGGCAACAACTCCATCTGGGCTTGCTCTACAGGTGCCACAGCCTGTGTATCAGGGGATGTCCTTATACAACAAAAAGCCTTTTGTATTCAGGTACGCTTAGTCCCTAGAATCACTTATTATTCCCCCTCTGATTTTGTTTCCCTTATGGAACCACCGGAATACCACCTACGTGTAAAACGTGAATTTGTTACAGCCCTAACCCTTTCAGTTCTTTTAGGATTAGGTGTTGCAGGAGCAGCTACTGGAGCTGCGGCTTTAGTTGTCAACCAACAACAAATACAAAAACTCAGTCTAGAAATAGATAATGATCTTTCCCGCATTGAGACTTCAATTTCTGCCCTTCAAACTTCTTTGTCGTCTCTTGCTGAAGTAGTTTTGCAGAATAGGCGTGCCCTCGACCTTTTATTTTTAAAGGAAGGTGGAACGTGTGTAGCCTTAAAAGAAGAATGTTGTTTTTATTCTGATCAATCTGGCATTGTGCGCGACTCTATGAATGAGTTACGCAAACGATTAACAGACAGGGAACAGGAAAGGTTCTCCCAACAATCCTGGTATCAAAGCATGTTTAATTTCTCTCCCTGGATTACTACATTGCTTTCTGCTATTTTAGGACCTTGTATAATTTTGCTTATATTATGTATGATTGGCCCATGTGTTTTTTCACGCCTTTTGCAATTTCTCAAGGATCGTTTGAATGGTTTGGATTCTAATCTTTCTAAGATTAATGTTATGCTTGCCTCAAACAATATATATGAACCCTTGAAACCCAAATTCCACCCCTCTGAAAAGGTTGCCCTACTGACACTGTCTGACACGGACTCCAACTGTTCCGATACTGAATCAGACTTAGCCATGGAGGCTCTTGCCCCCAAGCAAGAATCTCGTATTCTTATGGAGTTGCCCTTTTCTGTTTCGGAGGATGCAGATTATGGCCACAAGTAGGATAGAGATTGAACTTTAAAAAATAAAAACAGTGGAGATGTTGCAACCATTTCCTGAGTTAAGATAGGCTTCCATGCCTTTCAAGTGTCCATGCCTTTTAAGTCCTGAGATAAGTCATGAGTTATGTCTTCCTGAATTATGTCTTACAAGTTATCACTTCCTAAGCTATGCCTTTAAAGTCTATATTTCCTGAGTTGAGATAAGCTATGCCTTATTAAGTTTCCATTTCCTGAGTTAAGTTAAGGTATGCCTTTTAAGTTTCATTTCCTGGCAAAACCCACCCTTTACAACCTCCTGCTGTGACGTAAGTGTACCAATAAAAAAGAGGCACGCAGATCCTTCTGCGCTCTTGCTTGCTGATTCAACCTGAAGAAACATGTTGTCCGTGTGTTTCCTATCTACCAAACGCAAGGTCCGTTGGCCTAGGCTAACGTACATCACTGGTCCGTCCAGCAGAAGCTGGACCCCGGGATTTGAACTCCCACAACCACTGGTCCGTCCAGCAGGCGCTGGACCCCGGGATTCAAACTCCCACAGCCAACTGTTCTGGGATTACATCTTCAGAGAGGAATAAAAATGCATAATGCATAATAAATATGTACGCCGGTCCTGTGGGTCTAATCCTTCACATCTATGATTGGTTAAGGAGGAGCCAGGAATGCTGAAGGACTTCACTTTTCCCGTTCACCCCTGGAATGAGAGTCTTCTGCCCAAACTCTTCCATTCTGGCAGCTTTGTTCTTCTTCAGAAATGTGTCCCATTGTAATTACTTCAGTTAACGTTTGTGATTTTTCTTTAGGGAATCTGACTTATTGGATTTCCCTTTCTCATTTGTTCTAAAAGAGGCATTGCATTTTCTGCAGAGCTTGTAACTTAATCCATTAAGGAACAGATGCTGATTCCTTCTGTTCTAGTAGCACAACTATATTAATGTCTGCATTTCCTCAGAAATTCAATGAAGGAAAAGTGGGAAAAGATGCCATTTTCAAAAGAGTTTTTCCATGTATGCAGGTAGATAGGTAACATAAAATAGGTGTTTTTCAAGCTTGGCAACTTTTAACATGTACAGACTTCAACTCCCAGAATTCCTAAGTCAGTATGCTGGCTGGGGAATTCTGGGGGTTGCAAGTCCACACATCTTAAAGTTGCCAAGTTTGGGGGGGGGGGGACTGATACCTAATGATACCTGATATCTCACAAATCGGTGGTCTGCCTGGATTATTTGAAACTTTATCCATCCAAACCATTTCTATAGTTCATGTTTTTTAGGGGACTTACACTCAGCTTGTATGTGTATCTTTTACACTGATAGATCTGGAATTGGAAAAAAATTGAGACAGGGCCTGTAAGTCAGATTGCATCTGAAGGCCACAGGTTCTCCATTTTATTTTAAAATGAAAACGGTATAACAGCAGTACTGCATATAGAAAGGGAGGATCTGTCCCACTCTCACCTCAATCCTCCAGGGTGCCTTGTTGGACTGGGACTCTCTAGTACAACATTGGAGGGTATCAAGGATTTTAAGACCAGCAAGGAAAGGGGAAAACTTAGTGCCAAAAGGGAGTTTGCATGCTTCAAATGTTATTCTTGCTCTAAAATTCAGGAGCTTAGTCAATGTCATCAAGTTAAGTGAAGCCTCTTTAAGACATCTCAATGTCAATGAAAGTATATTACCTGTCTGCCTTCTAGGATTTAAGCATGTCTCATTTGAGATTAACCCACGTACTATAACTAATATTTGGTTATTCAGCAATAATTGTCATTTTCTAGTAACTTAGGAAATCAGTGGGAAGTGTCAAGAGGTATTTAGAAATCTGAAATGAGATTTTTTTTTTCCAAACGTAACCCTCCTTCATTTGAAATTAACTATCAAACACTTTGTATTCTGCTCCTATATCGAGTGTGTGTCTTTATGCCTAGCTTTATTTATCATTCTAATACTTCCCAATGATTGAAATGATTTTTTTTTCAGTGAATGACGAACTCGGTGATTTGCTCCCTCTAAATTTCACATATAGAATATAAAGGGAAGAAAACTATAAGAATAGTTTGAAGGGCTAACAAGCTAGAGGAAAATGAGTAGGAAAAAAGAAATGAAGCAATTTTTTTTTAAGTTCATAAAAATAGAATGACACTAATTGGAAATTACTGTTTCAAAAGAAAGACTGATTTTTAAAAAAACAAAATTGACTTAGTAGGCTTCATCAAGTATTTTAATTAATTTAGTGCAGACTATAGGGTTGAGGTTTATTTTTAATAGTATGCAAAGTATCCCAGCCTTCCCATGGGATGTATAATTCAATTACTTTATATAATGTTTTGTAATAAATCACCCTACATTTCCCAGCTGAAATTCTGAGAAAGAAAGCACGTTGTTTTCATATAGTCCCTTTTGAATTCATTTGCATTTCAGTAGAAATAACTGCATACTTTTAAGTAAAAAATAACTCCTGTGTCACAAGGAAATCTATTTATGGTTGCACTGATTTACTTTAAAATATTCACTGGTTTTTTCTGAACTTAGAAGCAACGTGTCTATACTAATTTATAAAAAATATTTTACCTAAAGTACTTAGATTTATTATTTCAGAAGCTTGGCTGACAGACACTAACCTATTGCAAAAGAATGGGGCAAATCACAACCTTATTCAGTTTGTGATTCAGTCTTGTATAACTTTGTGTTCCAGGTTAGTCTATGGTCATGATGAGGTATCATTAAGTATTTTAAAGGTTTTGGTGAAAAATCCATGTTATTACTATCATTTCTGTTGAACTCAATGCTGAAATGTCTTAGAGGAGAGGGGGGAGGGGGGAAATGATAACTGATGCTGTGAATCAAAGCTTACAGTAGGTGGGGAAGAAAAAGAACCAGAGGAGAAGACTCATTTCTTTTAAAAGAACATGATGTCTTCTTTTTGTATGCTTCTTTCAGAGACAAATACAGTTTTTAGTACATTTTAGTATATTTCAACCAGATATAAATCCTGAAACTAACAGAATGTTTAATTCTCCAACCTATTTCACAACTAGAGTCTGTTTTGACAGATATTTCAAATTCTATTTGATTTTTCACCCTGCATGCATACAAATGTTTAGCTCATGACATGATCTGCCAAATTTGTGTGAAAAAAACATTTTGTTAAGCATACATAATTCATCTCCCATAATGTTACCATGTGTGTGTGTGTGTGTGTGTGTGTGTGTGTGTGTGTTGGCTGGAGCACCTGGTCTACCAAGTATAGGATAAATCAGTCTGTTCTGCGTTTCTCTCCAATCTAGGAGCATATTTTGCAGGCAGACGTCACATACTGTGAATACTTGACAGCCACAAAATTTTGAATATATATATATATATTCCTCATTTAATGATTATTTTACAAAGTTAGACCCCCCATGGCCACATGTTGGGTGGATCAATTTTATGACCCGTTATGGCATTCTGCAATCATGTGACTGTGATTTGTGATTACTTTTTATCACTTTCCAGTATTTGGAGCAATAAACATCCATAAGTAAGGTTCTACAAAAGTAAGATTCTACATTTAGGCAAGAAAAACCAAATGCACAGATACAGTATAGGTGGTACCTCGCTCAATAGTAGCAACTGTGAGAGGGATCTCGGAGTCCTAGTGGACAATCACTTAAATATGAGCCAGCAATGTGCTGCAGCTGCCAAAAAGGCCAACACAGTGCTAGGCTGCATTAACAGAGAGATAGAATCAAGATCATGTGAAGTGTTAATACCATTTTATAACATCTTGGTAATGCCACACTTGGAATACTGCATCCAGTTTTGGTCACCACAATGTAAAAAAGATGTTGAGACTCTAGAAAGAGTGCAGAGAAGAGCAACAAAAATGATCAAGGGATTGGAGGCTAAAACATATAAAGAACGGTTGCTGGAATTGGGTATGTCTAGTTTAATGAAAAGAAGGACTAGGGGGGACATGATAGCAGTGTTCCAATATCTCAGGGGTTACCACAAAGAAGAAGCAGTCAAGCTATTCTCCAAAGCACCTGAAGGCAGGACAAGAAGCAATGGATGGAAACTAAACAAGGAGAGAAGCAACCTAGAACTAAGGAGAAAATTCCTGACACTTAGAACAATTATTCAGTGGAACAACTTGCCTCCAGAAAGTGTGAATGCTCCTACACTGGAAGTTTTTAAGAAGAGATTGGACAACCATTTGTCTGAAATGGTATAGGGTTTCCTGCCTAAGCAGGGGGTTGGACTAAAAAACTCCAAGGTCCCTTCCAACTCTGTTATTCTATTCTATTCTATTCTATTCTATTCTATTCTATTCTATTCTATTCTATTCTATTCTATTCTATTCTATTCTGTTCTGTTCTGTTCTGTTCTGTTCTGTTCTGTTCTGTTCTGTTCTATTCTATTCTATTCTATTCTATTCTATTCTATTCTATTCTAATGAATGGGTTTGCTTAACAACTGCTGCAAAAATTGTCAGAAAATTACTTCCAGTCATGTGAGTGCCTCATCTTACAACTACAGTGACTAACAACAGTAATTCTGGACTCAGTTATGGTCATTAGATGGGAACTACCAGTAAATGTAATGCAGTTATATCCTCAAACAAAAAATCCAAAACTGGATCCAACTCTCACTTTATTCCTAATTAATATAAGATTAATGATGGTATAAATCACTGTCACCAATTGGCCCCTGTTACATTTCCTAAAGTGAAGAACTTTACAAAATACTTCACATCTCCATCTAAAACCTTAAATAGGGCCAAAATGAACTATATCCAATATTTTAAATTTTGGAGAATATTTTTATTTTTGATAATGATTTTTTATATTTTTATAATGATTATTTTTAGATATTTGTTGTTTCATACAACTGAGGTGTGGCACCCAAAATCACTTATGAGATGGGCAGCTGTGATTAATAAATCAATAAATAAAGTTGGGCATAGATCAGGGGTGGGCAATTAATTTTCCCAGGGGGCCACATGAGAAACTGAGAGTTTGTGGAGGGCCAACGCCACCACCCGCTAGCCCCTGATGCCGCCATCTCACCTGCACTGCTGCTACCACCCTACCCTCCACCCCCAATGCTGCCAACACCCCTCCCCCTGCCACCAACGCTCCACCTCCTAACAGGGACCACCCAGGGGCCAGATGTAGCCCAGGGGCCATTAAATGCCCAAGTTTGGTATAGATATATGAAAGTGAAGAAAGTCTAAGCAGGTGAAGCTTAATATACAAGAAATAGATGTTCTGTTGTTAAAGAAATCTTATCTAGAACAGAACACTGTTCAACGTTGAGGAAAATTTCATTGTGCCTGAACATGCACAGATGCCTTAATGGAGAGAAGTACTTCTCATTATTCTCTAAAAACAAAACTTTCCACAGGTGTTATGAATGCATTGTTAATGGTGGATTGCAAACTGCATACCAGAAGCAATATGTAAGCAGTATAAACAAAAACTGAATGCCTTTATAGATGGCATTTTTCTCAATTGCAGATGTCATCCACACAAGTGCCCAAAGTCTTCACTGTTCTTAACTCTGTGTTGCATTCTACACCACCTCCCTTTTTTAAAAAAATAAAATGAATGTGTATATAGGTAAAATTGCATTAAGAAAAGAAAAACCTATTTAAAGGAAATACCAGAATGCACAGAAGTCCCAAAAATTGCTTGTAAAATGTACATATTAAGGAAAATGTGTATAATAAAAGAGAAATGGGCATAACAATTAGTGTGAATTTTCATGGATTTTTAAATTATCTGCAAAACTAAATATATTACACTTTTGATCCCAAATATTTGTTTCACTTCTAAAGTGATTACAAATACTGAAGCAGAGAGTAGACACCCCTGACCTGCATCTTAACTTATTGGAAAACTTGTGGAGAGTGTTCCATTTACTGTAGTCCTTGCTGTGCCACAAATATATACCCTCCACCCAAGTTTTACATTCTTATCCTGGACTGAATTTGTTTAAAGCTACTCCAAATTATTAAAGGCTCTTTTTGCATTTAGGAACATTACTGCCACATTCTTTTTCTTACCATTGATGTATTATAATGCATTTATTATAAATCTGCTGTTGTGTTTTATCTTCCTTTTGGGAATGTAACTTGTTTGATCTGCATGTATTATTTCAGAAACACAATTCCTTAGACATTCAGCTAATATTATAGCTGAGTATCTTATAGTCAACATTGAGTAGAAAAATTGTTCTGTGTGACTGAAGTTTCTTTGGACCATTTCCTTCTTTGTAAATCAAAGTTATGTATGCTTCTTCTACATTTTTTAAGTTATTTGTGTCTCTTTAATTGAACTCATTGTTCTTAGCAATGTTTCCAATAGTTATTCTTCTAAATTTGTACACTATTAGGGTGCCAGCCAATATGATAACAAAATGTCAAGGCATACAAGATGAAATGCTAGGCAGTTGATGTAATATTAACTACTATGCAAACAAAGAGCTCAATAAGACAATTGATGAAAACAATAAAAAATGAATAATTGTATAGTAAAGTGAATGCAGAACTTCAAAGAGGAATCACAGTAGAAGAATAGGGAGAGTAATGGAAAAAAATCAATAATATTTACTTCAATCTGCAATTTAAGGGATAATTAGTATAAACTGCTTTACAGCTGTTTTGTAATGCCATAAACAATTACCAAGATAGACAAATCATATAACAATAAATATTGCAAATGCCACAACAGAGAAGGAACATTTTATCACATGAGGGAATTACAAAACTCAAACCTACGAGGAAGAATAATCAATATATTCAGAAAATTCTAAAAACAAAATGTGAGTTAAGACCACAAATATTTCTGTTAGGTGTAATTCCAGAAAATATAGATGCAAAATATCAGAGTTTGCTAAGTTACATACTGACAGTTACAAGGACAAATTTGATCCAATGTTGGAAAATAAAAACCTTGCCAATGATGCAATGAATAGACTAAAACTTGAGAGTATTCAGTAATAGCAAAATTGGCTGTATACTGTATCTCCATAACAGAAGGTTAACCAAATTAAGCAGGAATGGCTTCTTTATATACTACATATCACACAGCATGTAAAACTTACATATTTGGAACATGTTTTCTAGGGAAAGAGTTATTAGACCAATTAAAAAATAGACAAAATGACTTAAACAGATATTAGCAATAACTCTTGGTGTTCAGAATAAAAGTGCAAATATTTAGGTTAGTGGTGGGAAACAAAGGCAAGGGGGAAACATTACTTAAAAATCTTTCTATAGATTTTTTTTTTCTTGCTTTGTATTTATAACTTTCTAAAATCTTTGAAAAGCTTAAATAAATAAAACTATATAAATCAGCCTTGGTAAATTTGTTCATCCTGACATCAATGTGAAAGTTACTTGACCTTTTTTTCATTGTTAAAAATGGAAGTGGGTTAGATTTCTAGGGATTAATCTTCCATTCTTGTCACGTGTTACTATAAAAATCTATAACCTACGTATACTTAAGCTTACACTTATTGGCATGAGAACTGTGGCTTAATTCAAAGACACAGACTTAAATACAAAACGATTTACTCATGAAGAGTTGAGTTCTTGGTGCCAGATAGAATAGAGATCTGTTCCCACAAAGCCATATAATACTTCAAAGCTCTGAGATCAATTTATTATCATTTATCTCATCAGGAATGTGACTCATCCCCTTGCCTTAATGGGGGCTCTTGTCAAGATCTGGTCAATGCATTCGAGTGCATTTGCTTGAGTGGATACAGAGGTGAATTTTGTGAGGTGGATATTGACATTTGCACTGAACTGCGGCTGAACTCATCCCTCTGCTTCAATGGAGGGAAATGCATTGACGGCCCTGGAAGAACTTTTTACTGCAGGTCAGTTGTCTGCGTACCTATAACCGGTACACTCAATATAGATTGAGTTGTTTGTTGCACAATCTTTTCCAAAACAAATTGAAATTCATGTGTTGTTTTTTTTTATAAAGGACTAATTATTTTCTGGAGCTTCTTGAATGGTACTCCTTGTGCTTAAACAATTCATTCATTGCTGAGGTAACTCTAAATTCTAAAGAGACTGGTGTTATCTAGGACGGTTATGAGTCATTCCTATACCACGATTAAGGCTCTTGGTATCCAGTGATTTAGTAGCAAGGACTGATATAATTAGCTCCCACCAGAGAGCTGAATGTATTTGTGTGGTTGCTAAGAGATGACAATTACTTGGTACTCCATAATCAATCCATCAAAACCAGGAATTAAATAATTTAAGTGGTTGAAATCCAACTCCTGTCAACCCAGCCATCCTGGTCAATGGTAGTGAATAATCAACGTTATCTGAATGACCCATAATCAGATCAACTGTTTTCCTTGAATGTTGCTCTAAGAAAGTTGACAATCTCAGTTTCTATCTTGCCTTTCCACCAATGAATAATACTCTAGATGACTAACAAAATGGAAGATGTGACAGTGTCTGAACTAGGAGAAAATCATATATAAACAGTTCAGCTTAAATTGGCATGCAAAAAATTGCATACCAATTAAACTCATCCTAATTTTAGCTGACCAGTATTCTCCAAATGTTTACATGGGAGCAAGAAACCCAAGACTCCCTGCAGCTTCTGAATATAATGCTGAACAGAGTTTTCATATAAACTGATTTAGTTAAAAAAACAATTACTTTTATAGCTCAAGAAACTTTTGTAACATGGTACCATCCTAGCTCAGTTTTACGTAAGATACCATTCTCCTGATATTATTCTCACAGGAAACTTGTGTTAGGAAATAACTGTTCTCTCCAGCATGGTAATTGCTATGTAATTGCCATGCTTTCCTCCTATTCAGACAAAACATAGGTGACAAGATGAGAAAATGACAAGGGCGGGAAGCCCTTGTCCGTGTGTATTTTATGTAGAAATCAGGATGCATTCAAATTGCTGAAAGCTTTATAATAAGAAAGGCATCGTCTATGGCACCTCTGAGAAGGAGGATGTGGGTTGTAAAAATGTGACAGTTTTAATTAAACAAGAGTCACAATGCAGTTCATAAAATCAGATTCATAGAATTCATTTTATTTACTCTCGGAGGAGGATGTTCAAGATTGCTGTGTAAATGTGCAAAAACAACAATGGCAGATTGAAAAGCAACTCATCACTTGCAAAGTTTTGACGTGATGGAGATAATGGGATTGATGTGTGTGAGTTTGTGTGTATATGTCTGTATTGGGTTGAAATGAAAATATGTATTTTCACAAGCTTTCAACATTCTCTAGGCTGTTCTAGGAGGTATTTATCACATTCTCATTGCATAAAGATAATACTCTGAATTTTACTTTGACTTACTCACATCTCAAATAAGCTTGATAAAACACTCCATAATCCTCTGGCAACAATTTTCTGTGCAAAATACCAATATATTTCAAAAGTATTATATTTCAAGTTTCCATTATCTATGTTGCACTTTGAAATAAAGCTGCAATGAATTAATAATTTTATTAAGTACAGTTATTAAATGCAAAGCCATCTCTTAAGGGATTATAATTCTATGTGGCAATAAATAGCATAATATATTTAATTACACCATTAATCTGTAAATGAAATTAAAGCAAAATTCAGGAGAAACTACTTATCCTGCCTTGCATTTGTCTTTGTGAAGAATGACAATTCTGTGTTATTACACTACTTCTTTTGTACCTCAGTTATCTTTTTCTTTAGCTTCATACGCTTCATTTACCCATTCTGCACTTTAATTTTCTTGGTTGCAGTGATCCAATTATGTAAATGACATCACAATATACCTTCCGATGCAACATTGCCAACACACCCTCTTAGCTGTTTAAGCAAATTAAACACTAAGAAGAGAAATCAAGAGAAGGAAACCAAGAATCAAAGAAAAAGAATATTTGATGCCATGAAATTTAGAGTCAAAGATATTGCTCAATTCTAAGATATGTTTCTATTATGTAGTAATTAGAAAAGTGTTTAATTCAATTGGTTTTAGAGATAGTACTAAAAGAATGACTTACTGCTTGAAAAATGTTTATCTTCTAATTCCAACGGTATTTTCTCTAGTTGATGTAGCTTCAGAAAACAAAAACGCAGCTTATCGCTATTGGTGAAAATATCATGTCTGCTAATATATATAATCATGCCATATAAAGAAGGCAGTTGTGTATGAGGAGTCTTTAGTGCAAGATCAGGTCACAAGAGTGTTCATTAATAGGCTCTAAAATGTAGCCAAAATTGTTTTATGTGGAGAATTTGGTAAGGTAAGGTACATTTCTCACCTGCCAAGGGATTGAGAGGAGTGGGAATTGGAGAAATTCAATAGAAGAACAACAAAATTATCACCATCCAAGGCTCTCCATCAGAGAGAGAGAGAGAGAGAGAGAGAGAGAGAGAGAGGAGGGAGGGAGGGAGGGAGGGAGGGAGGGAGGGATTTATATTACATTTGGGCAAACCACAAATAAAATTACAAAAAATATATACATTTTCTGAAGAATTCTTAGGGAATCTAGGGTAGAAGACAACACTCAACAAACTTACCCCCAAAACTGATAAGGATCCAAATGATTGTTTCTGTCTATTTATTGATTAAATCACTGGACCCTAAGTCTTGCGGGCAAAAGCCCAGATGAAAGGTTTAAAGTCTACCTATATGTTACAAAGGTTTTAAATTTTAAAACATGTGCGGCACAGTTTAGAAGGCAATTACAAAGACAGTTACATGTGATTAGATCTCTATATTTTTAAACATTATAATAGTTTGTTTATCTGACGTCTTTGTTGTGTTGTGACATTTGTTGTGCTGTTGTGTAATAAAACTGCTCTAAGGGTTTCACTTGTCCTTAAGGTATCTGTTCCCCTTTGATAACCTGGCATTTCTCCTAGATTGAAAGGGCACTAAGTAAAGCTATCAATTATAATTTACTCTACTCTAAGCATTAGAGTAGAAACAAAAAGGTGCTAAGTAATTTATCACTTATGTTGAAGTTTCCCCCCCCCTCAGGTTGTGTTTTGTTGCAAACAGATCTGCTTTAAAGATGAGAATTTTTTCCTACTTTGCACACATAAACTCTTTTCCTTGAAGCTACTACCATGGTGAACAAGCAGATGCTAAGATAAAATTCAAAAGGCTAATAAATATGTGCAAACATAGCAAGTAGCTTCTTAGAAAGCCAGGTAATTCTGAATATAGAATCTGTTGTATTTATAGTTAGTTCTTATCTTACAACCACCAAATGGGATAAAAATTTCCATTGCTAAGCCAAGTGGTTGTTAAGAGATTCACATCCGATGTTATGACTTTCTTGGCACAGTTGTTAACTGAATCGCTGCAGTTGTTAAGGGAATCATGTGGTCACTAAGCAAATCTGGCATTCTCCCCCCCCCTCCTTGACTTTGCTTGTTAGAAGGTGGCTCAGAAGGTCGCAAATGGTGATCACATGACCCTGGGATGCTGCCACTGTCATTAATTCAGTTGCCAAGTGCCCGGATGTTGATCACATGACCATGGGGATAATGTAATGTTCAGAGGTTACTTTTTTCATTGCCATTGTAACTTTGAACATTTGCTAAACGGATGGTTGTAAGCTGAGGACCATTTGTATTATAAAGACAAATTCTTCAATTCACTTATTTTGGTGTGTGCCCTATGTTTATAGCACTTCAACTAAGGAATACTGCAATATACTCTGTATGTGGCTGCCTTTGGAGACCACTCAGATGCTACCACTAGTCCATTGTTTTGTAGCACAAGTAATTATGGGCACACCTCAGTATACCTATGTTACGCCAAAACTACACACAGAGAGACAGGCTGGTTATCAGTGAGCTTTTGAGTGTCGTTAGAAGAAAAATGTTCTGCATTCAAATGCAAGCTGGATTACACATAAACATGCTAGGCAATTGCTTGAAGAGAAAGGAAGTTTTTATTTGACAGTTTAATGTGGAGCATAGAAATTGAAGGTAGACTACGGTGTTAGAAAGCTGAGAGTGATATTACTTATAGTAACAATGGGCTTTGATAAGAAGTATGTTAGATTGGGGTTTCCTGCTTTTCAGATGTGTGCAGTTCAAAAGTGGAAGGTCTGTTCCTAATCCTGTGGATATGGGTAAATCTCTTCATTAATGTCAAATTTATGAAGGATCTGGCATCAGGGTGTAGTCTTGTGACAAGAGATTTCTCTTACCATGAGTGACCTCTGTTATATGTTTCTTTGCCAGTGTTGGCTGACTTCCTGGAGAGGCGCACTTAATCAATTTGAGCCCAAGGGTCAATGCTGGCAGAGAAAGGTTAAGTGGTTTCCTTTTAACTTTATTTTGAGGTTTGCTAGCTGATCAGAGATGGCCAGGCCTGACGTGCAACCTGACCAAAACAGGAGGGGATGCCAGAGGGGTTTTATCTTCCAACGATGTAATTCCATGTGTTGGTTACCATGTATAAGTCCTTTATGCCAGACTAAATGGCATCTGACCTAGCTAAGTGAGGAGCCATCTCTCTCCCAACATTTGTCTATGTCATAAGATCCATGAGAGCAGGTACCTCTATTAAGCAGATACCTCTTTCTCTTCTGTTAAGCAATGTCATCTGATGGGGCCTAGGAAACACACCTTCTCTGTTTTAGTGATTGGCCTCTGGAGGATCAGCCCCCTGAAAGTTCAGACAATTTCAACATATAAGCTTTAGACAGTGGTGGGATTCAGCCAGTTTGCAGCACTTTGGTAGAACCGATAGCTAATTTTTTGTTGCCCATTCCCAGAATGGACTTCCGGAAACGGCATCCACACAGAGAACTGGTTGTTCACATATTTGAACCCCACCACTGGCTTTAAAACTTTAAACTCCACCCCACCCAAGTTGGTGTACAGAGTTTGTCTGGTATTCTGCTATTATATTTATTTGTCTGTTTTTAGTTATGGATTAGCTTTAATTGTTAATTGTTTTAATTAATTGTTTTAATTGTTAGTTATGGATTAGCTTTAACCCAGAGTCAATGTTGTTGGGAAGCTTCAGGCATCTCAATTATAAATGAACAAATGATTTAAATCTAAATTATAAGTAAATAAATTCTTCCTTTTTAGCCAAAGTTATTCATGATAATATAAAATAATTAAACAAAAAAATATTTTTTTGGCCTAGCACAGTGATGGGCAAACATAGCATTGCAGAGCTCTTTTAGATAAATACCATTGTGCCTTAGTAATGGCCAACCTTCAAGCAATGGAAGTTGAAGGGATTATGTCAGCATCAAAAGGAAGACATGGTGCCAATAGAATATGCCTAAATAAGGAAGGAAATGAAGAGTCTGGGTCCTTCACAGCAGGATCTATTAAAATTAACTTGATGACTACTACATAGGAAACTGAAGTCTTTAACCTTTGAAAAAAATACAGTTTTAAATGAGCTGGTTTTATGGAAAAGGACAAGAAATAATTAAATGGCTCTGTAAATGTATCATTTGCAGTTCTGCTAAAAATAGATGCTGTCTATAACTCTGAGCCTCTCTTCCCCTCATTAATGGCTTATCTGTATCATGTCACACAGAATTTCAAAACTTTTTACTCATGGAGGAGGAAAAGAAAGCCAGTGATAGAATTTTGACAGGGGGTTTTCTGGTAGGAAGTCAAAAATACCACAACTCAAGGAGGACCTAGGACAGTGAGGGGAAATTGTAAGAAGGTTGAGCAGTGGAGGCATTTGATCTAGAACTCTAAACAAAAGCCCTATGTGCCCACTCTAGAACATGAGACAGGAACATGTTTGGATGATATTAGCCTAAGCAAGCCAGGTGGAGTTAATGCTTATTTCATTCCCATCCCATCCTATTACGTTATGAGAGGAAGAGCTGATAGGGTACATCTATGTTTCTGTCTGTCAGTCCGTCCATCCATCCATCCATCCTACATAAAACAAGCTTCACTGGTCTTATAGGCTGTTCCTATCATGCCTGATCATCTTACAGATCTGTTATGATGATGCTATTATTTGAATGAGTTTAAAATGGGAAATGGCACATACCCAAGTGTTCTCTCTATCTTTCTTGTTTTTCTGTCTATCTCATAAAGGACATATAGATGATGCTTTTTTTAAAAAAAACCTTTTTCTATAATATATCATGGACATAGAAACAGCTGCAAATGAAAAATATGAAATATTAGGAAGAAAATAATATTGTTACTTGACTGATGGAAATATAGATGACCAAGTAGAGAAGGATCCTTTCATGCCCATTAAGTCTGTGGTCTAAAATCACTTGGTTGCACTTTTGAAATAAAAAAACTGCATTCCCTCAGTACTTTGGAGAAGGAGGGAGATGGCAGAAACCCCCACAGCCTGAAGTGGAAACAGTACGAAGTATTTTTACTGGGGGGGGGGGTTCCCCAAATTGTTTTGGCTGAGTTACAAAAGGGCTAAAGCCACAAAAGACATCTCCAGAGTGCACAATAAGCGCAAAGCTCAGTGGCACAGTCCCAAATTTATATGGATAAGTCCCCTGATATTTACAACTAAAAAAAAAAGAAATAAAAAGCAGGTGATAGAAAACTTTTTCCTGATCCTGTTCTCAGCTTTAGTAGACAAGGTGGAAGTAAGTGAACCAGTGAGTTGACCTGTTGTAAGAAAGCTAAAAGCAATTCATTGTTTCATTAGCTAATCTTTTAAATGAAACCCCTCCAAAAGATCAAGCTGGAAATAAAATATTCAGAAATTGAATTCAGGAATTTGGGAAGTTAGTTCAACAAGAAGGAGAAACATTTCATGCTGTAAATTGAGAGTTACAGACTTCTCCAATATGGCCAGTCGTTTCTCACATATTTGCCAATAACTTCATTATTCACTAACTGTTCTAAATCAGTTTATCCATCTTTGAATCTTAACGGTTGATTTTGCTTTCACAGATTAATTTGTTTGGATATTTAGCAAGCAACACAATGAGATGATAGATAGATAGATAGATAGATAGATAGATAGATAGATAGATAGATAGATAGATAGATAGATAGATAGATAGATAGATAGATAGATAGATAGATAGATAGATAGATAGATAGATAGATAGATAGATAGATAGATAGATAGATAGATAGATAGATAGATAGATAGATGAGATAGATAGATAGGATGATGGATGGATGGATGATGGATGGATATGATGGATGGATGGATGGATGATGAGAGGATGATGGATGGATGGATGGATAGATGGGATAGATAGATAGATAGATAGATAGATAGATAGATAGATAGATAGATAGATAGATAGATAGATAGATAGATAGATAGATAGATAGATAGATAGATAGATAGATAGATAGATAGATAGATAGATAGATAGATATGGACAGACGGAGAGAGAGAGAGATTAAAAAAATCCTTAGGTTTGGAGTTTTCTCAGTAGATCATCATGCACTTTAATATTCTATAGGTTTTTTTTAGGGTTATATCAAAAGCAATGTTTTTAATTCATCCAAGTATCATCTGTAAAAAGAGAGATGAGACCCATTACTGTGCTTGACACGTATGGGAACCACTCTTGCCATCTTACTCTTTAAAGAAGCTAAAAGCATAAGGTTTTCTATATTAAAAAAAATTAAAATTTTACATTTGATTTTGAGAGCATTTATCTAGGGCTATAAAACATTTATCGTTGCAGTGAAGACAAATCCCTGCTTTTGCATCTCTCTGGCAAAGAATATGGCAGTTAGCCCTGAGATTCAGGAAGAAATTACATGAGGATGCTAAAGAAAATTGCAGTCCTGAATCTTATTCTTTACCTTCCTTCCAATGGAGGCCTGAAACATCTTGTTGTAATAGGCATTGAACCTCACTGAATATTCTGGAAGAGGGAAGACTGAGAAGCACAGACTGGTTGGCCTGTGCAATCAGTCCTGATCTGATTTGTATTCAAGACTTAATACGGAAGAGAGCATACTTCAAATAGACTTTTTAATTCGAGATTCGAGGGCAAACTGATTCAATTCAAGCCCCTTCAACATTTGAAATTTAATTTTAAAAAAGGTTATCCATAGGTGATAATGGGAAAAACATAGAATGCCAGCAGCTTTTTCATTTTTTGATAGCATGAAAATAGCTGGGTTAATAGGCCCCTTAGAGGACACTGATCCTGACAAATTTCAGTTGGATATCTTCAAGGATTTCAATTGATTATTTTTTTTAAAAAAAAATATATTCCACTGCACCTCTTTTAAGCAGATATAGCAGGAATGAGTAAAGGTCAGCAGAACAGTTTATAAATTTTCCAAAAGAGACACGTAGTTTTGCTGAATCTAGGCCCCAGATTTCCTGTGCCAACTTATATACATGCAAACCCATCATCCTATTCTTTTGTAGGGTAACAAACGTTATGAACGTTAAAGGAAAGGAGAAAGAACTAATGAACAAAACAAAATAAAGGCAAGAAATAAGAAGCAAAAAAAACCCCAAGAAACCTAACCTATATCTAATCTACCCTACATTTAACAGTATATCTTTCTGTACATTTCTAAACTTGAAATGTATCCTTAATTCCATTATATTTATACAGTACTTCATACATTACCTTTTGTTCTTTAAATTTCTCAATCCTCTCTTTTTAAGAATATCAACAACTCCATCTAATTATTTTCTCAGTTTCCCCTTCCTCTAAATCCATTCACTCTTCTTTTCTACATTTGTTTTGTTCTTTCATTTTATTTATTTATATCCTGCCTTTATTGTTTTTGCAAATAACGTGGCAGCAAGCATATCCTCCTCCTCCTATTTCCCCACAACAACAATCTTGTGGGGTCAGTTGGGCTGAGAGAGAGTGGCCCAAAGTCACCCAGCTGTCATAGAAAAGCCCATCACATCTACAAAGCCTTTGAAAGGCTTACGAAGCACTTCAGGAACACTTGGTTTGATTTTCTGCCTTGAAGCAGATACCCATCTTTGTTTGTTACAGATAGTCCTCACTTGATGACCATAAGCCTGGAATTTCTACAGTTAGCTGTTGTGATCATTAAGTAGGTTGCCAAGTGCCCAAAATGCAATTATTGCCCAGAGAGAAGGGGCTGTGGCAGTCATAACTTTGAGGATTGGTAGTAAATAAATTGGGGTGAGGGTCGGTCATAATTTTCAACAATCATTAAGTCGCCAGTCTTTAAGCAAGGGCTACCTGTAGTTACTTTTGATGGGAGATTTGATTCAAACTTCCCAGGGGAAGAACTGCTTTAGAGCTTGCACAACTTTAGAAGCTGGTAGTTTAGATAGTTTAATTCCACATCTCGAAAATATTTAGTCCCATCTTGATTCAGCTACAGAAAGAAACATTTTTATCACAACTACAAAAAATGCAATCAACTTGTGCTGGCTCTGATGACAGATATATCTGTGCATATTCTGAATTAAAAGAATTCAGTCCTTTTTTATGCTAAGACTCAAGTAAGAATAATAAGAATAATGGCTAGCGTTGATATGCACATCTTGACCTCCTATCATTTAATGAAGCTGTCCTATTCCCCAAGTCCTTGTTTTGTTGCTTTTATTGAAATGCTACTGTTATTGTTTTCACCACTTAGTCGTGTCCAACTTGGAGACTTTATAGGCAGGTGCTCTCCATTCTTTTCTACCAAGCATAGCTTCTTTCAGTTGTTGGGTGTTCATCTTTGTATCAGCTTTGATGTCATCTTTGCTTGCCCCTTCTTCTTGTTCCACTAATCATTCCTATGGTTATAAGTCAACATGAAATGCTACTACTTCTAATAATAATACTTTATTCCTTTGTTTGCTAGTTTGGGATTTTCATCAGTACCATACATTCCAAAACCATTTGGATCTGGTACCTAGTTCAAAAAAGAAAACTGGGGCCATTTACTTAGAAGCTTAGTCCTGGTGAAGGGAGATCTCTTCTGACCCATCCAGATTCCAGATAATATTAGGGCACATCTTTACTTTCTTATCTCCCTGCCCAAGTAGACATTTTTGAGCTGAAGCTGTCTCTGGAATTTAAAAAGAAGGATAGGAGAATAGCGATTCTGGGACAGGATGTAGCAAGCGGGGGTTATTTGTCTGTCACAGATATCCCTGCTACAACTTGCATCCAGAATGCTATTGCATTGCATTATATTGTATTTCATCTAGGCAATTTTAAAATGAGATTTATTGTCCAATTCCATTGCTATTCATTGGGTCCATGAAACTAGTGCACCTATAGTAAATTGGCGATTCAACATGCAGGAGATAGAACCAGAAATCGGCCTCTTCTAAAAGAACAGTGCAGATCACCACAACAGTGTGGGGTTTTTTTAATCATAAAAATTGCTCTGCGGCTTGAACTTCCACACTTATTCACATTGTTACAAATCCTATTCATTGTATTCAGCGCCTCAGTGTGACATAATCCTTACTCTGGTAGAATTTAGCCAAGGTCTCCTGTAATGCATATATTCATGTAGCTGAAACATAAAACATCCTTTCTCCAGCAGGACGATGGAGAATCCACCAATGGGTTAGGACTATCTTCCTGCCCAATAAAAGACTAAGTTTGCCAGAGTTAACACGCCTCCTGCTGGGCTGATATCCCAGACACGACTTAGTCTTCAGCCCAGCTAGGACGTTGTGTTGGCTCTGGACAGGTCGTATTTCTTATATTATTGGTGGATTCTCCCTCATCTGGACTGGAAAGCAATTCGGACCCCTATCTAAATTTAAACTTCCCGGCTGCAAACAGCTGAGCGTCGGCCTCCGGGTCGCTCAGCAACGTTGATTCGGCGATCGGCCGGATCGGGCCGATTCGCGGAGCCAGCCCTTAGAGGGATCTTGACGACAGACAGCTGATTGTCGGTCCGGAGCTAAGCCGCCCCACAGCTGACTGTCGGCCTCCGGACCTAAGCTCTCGCGTCCGCCCTCGGCATCGGCAATTTCGGAGGACGATCAGCTGATCGTCGGGCCGGGGCGGCCCGCGCGCAGATTACTGTCGGCCTCCGGGCTCGCTGAGCGAAAGCGGGAGCCGCGGAGCTTTAGCGCGGCTGGAGGCTTGCTTTTTGAATTGCGGAGAGTCGGAGCTTGCCGCTCTTGCGGCATCGCGGAAGGCCAGCCTTCGGGTAGACGGCCCGGCCGTTCCTCTCCACGGCCCTGCAGCCTCCAGCAAGGATCGGTTGCTCCCTTTCGGGGCGCAACACGCATTTGAAGCCGCTCGCTCCCAGATACTGGGCAGCCAAGAATTTAGTCTGAGGGCCTCTTTCTACAGTGGGTGATTTGAGGCCTCAGATTTTGGCGCGCAAATCGCGGACGCCATTTTGGAAGCCAAAGGCCTAGTAGGCCTGACAGGGACGGCCCCAACAGGCAGCAGCCACGGCACAAAGCCTACAGACTGCTTACTGCTACTGAGGCCATTGGTGTAGGCGCCGGCCCTCCCTTCTCCATCCTTGCAGGAGATTGACTCAGGTCTAGGCCCCAGGCCTAACAAGTCGCCTCGCCATTGCAGCGGCAGCCATTTTGCGGACTGATTACAGCCGCCATTTTGCAGCTTCAAAACTGCCATTGACACCCTGCTCAGATTCTGATCTGGCACAACCAACCCCAGGGCAAAACTTGGCAAGGATTTCACCTTTAGCGTGAGCTGGCACGCCTTCGGGCCCCGCCGCCACCACCTAGGCTTGTGTGCAGGCACATATCACTCAGGTGATTGCCGCCACCAACAAGGAGAGGAGTGCGCAGGCACATATCACCAAGGTGATTGCCGCCACTGATCGGTCAACGTGTGTGCCGGCACTTGCCGATTGCGACTCACCCATCGGGTCTCGTCGCCACAAGACGCCTATATAATACGTCTCAGTGCATCACTGGGCATTTTCCAGCCTCTCAGAGCTCTGCCTAGGGCAATCCACTCCGGCTCCTGAGTTGCAACAGGCTTCAGGCCTTCCTTGCAATGGCTGACGACGCAGCTAATCAATCTGCGCAGGGCGCTTCCGGCACTCCCGTCTCAGGGAAGCGCAAGTCCTCTAAACTAGAGGCAGCAGGCAGGATAAAGGCCAAGGCCAGGTCCAAGGCCATAGCTGGCGAAAAGGCCTCAAGGGCCGCAGAAAAGGCTGCCCAGAGGCGAAACACGGCTCTAGAGAAGCAGTTCTCCAGGGCACAGCGCATGTCTGCGGGAGACCAACCCCTGGTTCCCCTTGCCCCTCAGGAGAGCTCACTCTTCAACCCCCAACCGGCCCTGCCAGGTCCCTCTGACGCACGGGCCCTTTTCCATCAGGGCCCCATGCCACAGAGTACTACTCTGTCCCCTGACCCGGGATTGAACCCCCCAATGGGGGCTTCACCGGCTAGCTTCCGCCCCCCGCCCGAAGCCACGTTCACGCCCACAGCGGCTGGACTTCGTCCCCCTGAACACCAAGGGGTCGGGCCTGAACAACTTGAAGCACTAATTGCCCGGGCGTATGCTCAGGGCAGGGCCTCCTCATTCTATGAGAACAGGCCGGAATATGTCAGGCCCGTGGTACCAGCTCAGGCACGGGCAGAGAGACCGGATTACCCAGAGTCCGTTTATTCGGACCATTCCTCCCGAACGCGGGACTCTGATCCTGAGGGTTATGGGTCAACTGACTTCCAGCTGTCAGAGGATGAGGAGTCGGGCCCAGACCCGTCGCCTTTCATAGGCCTATTTGACCCGGGCCTATTCAGGTCTCTCCTGCTAAAGGCCACCACGTCGGCCAACATTGAACCAGAGCAGGAAAAGCAGCCGACTGCCTCAACCAGTCAGGACCCCAAGCCACTCTTCTCCGAACCTACGGTGACGGAGCGCTATATCCCTTGTCCTCCTTTTTTCCTGGAAACTATCAGGAAACAATGGGGAAATCCGGGCACTCTACCAACGCCAGGGGGAACGGATAAGAGACTCATGGCCGTCTCCCCGGCCTTGTCAAATCTCCTGGAGGTTCCCAGGGTGGACGAACCACTAACCTCTCTTTTTTCTTCCTCCACCGTGTCAGGTGACACGTCTGAGGTCTTGAGGGCAGAGGACAGGAAGTCCGAGCTCTCTCTCCGTAGGTCTCACCTGGCATCGGCATGGGCCGTGCGTGCGTCCACCTCTACTTCCTTCTTTGCCAGAACGTCAATTCTCTGGCTCAGGGAACTCCAAGCGTTGCTTCCCCCGGATCAGGTTCGTGCCCATCAGAATCTGGGTAAGTTGGTGGCATCGGCAGAATACATGGCGGATACTTCCCTCCATGCCGCCAGATTCTCAGCGCGCTCCATGGCCGCTAATACTGCAGCCCGCAGGCTCCTATGGCTGAAACAGTGGCGAGCGGACTTGAAGTCCAAGTGGCACCTGGCTTCCGCTCCCTGCAGGGATGGACACCTCTTTGGGGAGGCGCTAGACCCTTACCTTATTGAAAATAGGGATAAGCGTAAGGTGTTGGCCCACCTTACTAGGAGGCCGGATAGGCGAGCTACTCCGTACCAACGGGGACCGCCCTTCCGCCAGGGACCAGGATCGGTGTGGGGCCCTCCGCCTCGTCCCTCCTTCCCCAGGCCCGGCCGTCAGCCTGACCGCCCGGCTCCCAGAACCAGGCCGCAATATCACGGCAAGAGGCCCTTTCGGGGCAGGGGAGGCCGTCCTTTCAGAGGTCACAAATGACTCAAGGACGGACCTCCCCATTGGCGGCAGACTCACTATGTTTTTACACGAATGGGAGGCCACCGTCACAGACACCTGGGTGCTCAACACCATCAGGCACGGCCTCACCTTGGAATTTCTGTCGCAGCCACGGGATCGATTCATTGCCTGCTCCGCCCCAAGAAGCCCGACAAAGATAGGTCTCATGTCCGAGGCCATTCATCATCTGTTGCAGCTCAAGGCCATCGAGCCGGTGCCCGCTGGCCAAACCCATCGAGGGTTTTACTCCATTCTCTTTGTGGTCCCAAAGGCCTCGGGAGGGTGGAGAGCAATCCTCGATCTGCAGGGATTGAACTCTCATCTTGTCTACAAGAGATTCAAGATGCAGACGTTGCAGTCCATCCTGGCCAGCATAAGGAGGCACGACTTCCTTGCCTCCATCGACCTTACGGAAGCATACCTTCATATTCCCATATCTCCCGACCATCGGAGGTTCCTCCGGTTCTGTTATGGGTCCCACCACTTTCAGTACAGGGCCCTGCCATTCGGTCTCTCGTCCGCTCCCAGGGTATTTACCAAGGTCCTGGCTGCACTGGTAGCCCACCTAAGATTGATTCCTGTCCGGGTCCAATGCTACCTGGACGACATCCTTATTCTGTCCTCCTCCCTACAGCAGGCCCGGTCGGACCTGGAATTAGCTGTCCGGCTCCTTCAGACTCACGGCTTTTCGATCAATTTCCGAAAGAGCCTGCTAGAGCCCTCCAATCGCATCCTACACCTAGGAGCGATCATAGATACAGACCTTTTAAGGGTCTATCTATCCCCGGAACGCCGGAACAGCATTCGCTCCCTGATCAGACAGATACGGAGGGAGCGGAGGATCACTCTGGTCTCACTCTCCCGACTATTGGGCAAGATGGTCTCTTGCATGGGAATAGTGCCATGGGCCAGACTGCACTTCAGAACCTTACAATGGTTCCTACTCCCATACCAGAGGCAGGGCACCAGTGCATCCAACCAGAGGGTCGGGGTCACACCCCGAGTTCTGGATTCCCTTCGGTGGTGGCTCTCCCCTGCGGTAGACAGGGGCTCCCTATTCAAAGAACCAAACAGACTCACCCTAACGACGGATGCAAGTCTGTTCGGATGGGGTGCGCACCTGGGTTGTCACTTGGCACAGGGACGATGGTCACCCATGGACCTCAGTCACAACATAAATTGGCTGGAGCTCAGGGCCATTCATCTGGCACTGCTTCACTTCAGCGACGAGGTGGTGGGTCGACACGTCCTAGTGCTCACAGACAACGTGGCTGCAAAGGCCCACGTAAACCGGCAGGGCGGCACTCGCTCCAGGACTTTGATGTCCGAAGCACGGTCACTAGGTTCCTGGGCGGAAACCAATCTCTCCTCCTTAAAGGCGGAGCACATTTCAGGGCAGGCCAACCTTCAGGCGGACTCGTTGAGCCGGTCGACAGTGGACCACTCCGAGTGGCGCCTGCATCCCTATTTATTCAGGGAGATCTCGGTGAGGTTCGGGCCTCCGGTGGTGGATCTATTCGCCTCGCCGGCAAATGCCCAACTCCCGAGATTCTTCTCCAGGTTCCCGTCCCGGGGGGCCGAGCGGACGGACGCGCTCCGCAGCCCCTGGCCCACAGGTCTCCTCTATGCCTTTCCCCCTCTTCCTCTGCTTCCGGCTCTCATCCGGAAAATTCTGCAGGAACGGGCGGAGATCATAGTGGTTGCCCCACATTGGCCGAGACGGCCGTGGTTTGCCGACCTAGTGGACCTTTCCGTCTCCCCTCGGTGGAGGATTCCCCCGGATCAGGTCGCTCTCAGTCAGGGGGTTCTACAACACCCAGAACCTCAGGGCCTGCAACTAGCCGTCTGGCACTTGAGAGGCGGCTCTTAACACGGGACTCTTTTTCAGAAGGGGTGATCTCCATGATTCAGGCCTCCAGGCGTCCTTCCACCAATAGGATCTATGATTCCTCGTGGAGGAGTTTTTGTGCCTGGTGTTCCGGGAATCACCTGGACATCTCGGCTGTCACTATCTCACACATCCTTGAGTACTTGCTGGAGGGATTTAACAAGGGCTTGTCGCCCAATACCATCCGTAGGCAACTGGCGGCTCTCTCCACAGTACTCATGTGCCAGGATTCCATTCCTTTGGCCCAGCATCCACTGGTACGGTCCTTCCTCAGGGGTGCTACCAACACCAGACCTCCCGTGGTTCACCGTTATCCCTCTTGGGATCTCCCACGGGTGCTACAGGCCCTTACCTTGCCGCCGTTCGAGTCGGTCAAGACCTGTTCACTACAGTTCTTGTCCATGAAGGTGGCCTTTCTTGTGGCGATCACATCCGCTAGACGCATCTCGGAGCTCGCTGCTCTCTCAGTCAGGGAGGACCTATGCGTCTTCCACAGCGATAGGGTAGTCCTCCGACTGGACCCGGCCTTTGTACCAAAGGTGAACTCGTTGTTCCATAGGGCACAAGAGGTGGTCCTACCGGACTTTTGTCCCCAGCCTGCTCACAATTTAGAACGCCAGTGGCACACCTTGGACGTTCGTAGGGCGTTACGCCACTATATTAAAAGGACTTCTGCCTTCCGCAAATCGGAAGCGCTTTTTATCTCCTTCCAGCCTTCTTCGATGGGGAAGAAAGTCTCCTCATCCACGGTTGGCAGGTGGATCAGGTCCTGCATCGCAAGAGCCTACCAGGCACGGTCCCTGCCACTGCCAGGCCGTATCACTGCTCACTCTACCCGCAGTGCCGCTACTTCAGCAGCGTGGGCTACGCAGGCACCCATCGGGGATATTTGCAGGGCGGCGACTTGGTCCTCGCCTTCCCCCTTTGTGAGGCATTACAGGCTGGACAAATTCGCCTCCGCGGAGGCATCATTTGGCCGGAGGGTGCTACAGCAAGTGGCATCTTCAAGTGGGACACAGGCCCTGACTGATTCCCTCCCATAGGGACAGCTCGGCTTTGGTATGTCCCATTGGTGGATTCTCCATCGTCCTGCTGGAGAAGGGGCGTTGTCTTACCTGAACGCCTTTTCTCAGCAGGACGATGGAGAATCCACGCCCATCCCCTTAGGACCGTCAGGTCCTGTGTTAGGGGCACAGTGAGCCAACACATCAGTCCATTGTCAGCAGCTTCGCCTTCGTCGTGTCTGGGATATCAGCCCAGCAGGAGGCGTGTTAACTCTGGCAAACTTAGTCTTTTATTGGGCAGGAAGATAGTCCTAACCCATTGGTGGATTCTCCATCGTCCTGCTGAGAAAAGGCGTTCAGGTAAGACAACGCCCCTTCTCTCAGTGGCATTAGCTAGGGCAGTTCATTCTTGAAGAAGACTTCACGCTGAAAGAGTGAACTACAGCTATAGAGGGTAATGGTAAAGGTCACTTTCCAGTCTGAGATTTGTGATCTACTGCACTGTGAATTAATACATTTACCTTGGAACTAATCCCATTGGAATAACTCTTTTTCACTGCTGATAATACAGTAGGGAGCACAACTAAGCACATTGGTCTGCTCCGCATAGGGCATTTGTAACTTCCATTTTCTTGTTAAACAGAAATCAATTTGCATCTAGATATACTGTACTAAATGGTCAAAATCCAAAGCATAATTTGCATATTTAAGTCTTTTTGCAGTCAACAGGGCAAATGTTCAACTGTAGCCAAAGTTTATATTATAATTCTCTGTCTGTCTCTCTCTAACAGATACATCGATTTAAAAGTTCATCCTTTTCTTTCTTTATTATTCGTGAAGTCTAGTTCCAACTGTGCAGTGCAGTGAGTTTTACCACCTCTTACAGCTGTAAGATATGTTGGTGAATATCAAAGTGATGCTGGTATGATTTTCTCACTTTTTTGTTGCACTTTGGGCTATTTTCAGTTATAGATGGTGGTGATTATGTCTCCATCAATAAGTGTGCATGAGTGTAGATTGCCCTAGTTGAATTTATAGTTGGTGCAGAGCTTTTGGTAATAGTGTCAGAGGTAGCAAATGGTTGTCTTGACCCAGCCTCTGATATTTCCTTGCAACAAACACTTCTTTACTTCTCTATTCAATTGTGGTGGTTTAAATGTGCATAAGAAGATGCTTCTATATGGCACATGAGTGAAATTGCAGCCATTTGAAGGGTACTCATTATATAATGCTTCCTTCCACTAGGCTAACTATAGAAACCTATTCTCAAAATTATTGACATAGGGCTATGTCAGGGGTAGGCAACCTTGGCTCTTTTATGACTCATGGACTTCAACTCCCAGAATTCCTGAGCCAGCATGGCTGGCTCAGGAATTCTGGGAGTTGAAGTCCATGTGTCATAAAAGAGCCAAGGTTGCCTACCCCTGGGTTAGGTTATTCACTGCAAAGCTCAGGGCATATACACATGCCAAAACATCTCTTACAACAAGAACATATAAACAATACTATATAGCCTATGACTATAATATGCAAGCTATTTGTTAATAGATGCATCTTGAAAAGGCTAGACTTTAGGAATAATAAAGAAAGGAAAGAATGAACTTTTAAATCCATGTATATGTTAGAGAGAGAGAGAGAGAGAGAATCATAATATAAACCTTGTCTACAGTTGTTTGCCCTGTTGACTGCAAAAAGACTTAAATATGCAAACTATGCTTTTGATTTTGACCATTTAGTGCAGTATATCTAGATGCAAATTGATTTCTGTTTAACAAGAAATGGAAGTTACAAATGCCCTATGCGGTGCAGATCAATGTGCTTAGTTGTGGTCCCTACTATATTATCAGCAGTGGAAAAGAGTTATTCCAGCAGTTCAGCAGTTCGATTCTCACCGGCTCAACATTGACTCAGCCTTTCATCCTTCCGAGGTCGGTAAAATGAGGACCCAGATTGTTGGGGGCAATATGCTGACTCTGTAAACCGCTTAGAGGGGGCTGTAGAGCACTGTGAAGTGGTTTATAAAGTGCTATTGCTATATCTGAAGATATGCCCACTTCTTCCTGTTCTGGCATTGCTGAGAATTGACTATCTGCTTTACTCATGCACACCATGCAGGTTGCTTTGCAGTTTGGCTAAGTTTTCAGCTGCAGTTTTCTGCCTATAGCTATTTGCTTTATCTATCGTGCTTTGTCACCTGTTTTTATCAATTGCAAGATGTACTGCATTCCCAATTCTCAACAGCCCCTCGATCAATTGAACCAACCTATTGAACAAGCTGAAATATGTAATGCATAGGTGCAAGTAGTCAGTTGAATGAGTGCTAGCAAGACAGCTTAACATTTTATAAGAATCTGCAGTGACTCAGTGCAATAGATAGAATTTCCTACAAGAAAGAAGAAAGAGAAGTTACCAGTTGATTAGACCAATTTATTTTGGAAGACCGCAGTGAAAAATATCTCCTGACAGTGTATATTCTGGTTCTGAATTAACACAACATGGAAGGCAGCATCATTTTTCAGCTGAATAAGGCTGCTACATATTTTACATGAATGTAAGAGACTAGAGCTGAAAGATAAGATCAGAACAATTTTATTGTGGCCTTTAGCCAGCAAAATTCAATGAGAAGCTCTAGTATTGTTTTCATGCTGTTAGTGATTGTGAGGGTGGATGATGGGGGTGGTGGAAATGGATGCATTTTCTAGAACAGACAAAAGAGAATCCAGAATATTGAGCCCCAAGATAAAAATGGCATACACTAAATGTACATACCAAAAATAACCAATCCAAGCATATTATTTTAGGGTGTGTGCAAAGGAAGAAGCTGTATCTGTATCCCATTGAAGAGAAAAGTTATTTTCTTAAAAAAATATATATCCTACAATCCTAAATATTTCTTCTATGAGCCAAGAGGATCTTTGATATTACATAACACTAAGGATTAGTAGATGTTGATTTTAAATTGTAATTTTAAGGAGACATTAACAACTCACCTTTACTATTTTGAATAAAAGATATGACATGTAGATAAGCAGGGACTTTGAATGACAAGTACAATCAATTTTTCATCAGTTCTAATGGCAGTATCTGTGTTATCCATACATACTGGAGGTCTCATAATTTAGCTTTTCAGTTTTAGAAGGGAAATTGTAACTCTTTCATACATGTTTATTATAAATGTACAATGGTTGTATTTCATGACAAGCCAACATATTGTTGAAAGGAAAATCATCAGGTCCAGTTCCAAGCTGGGAGTAAACAAAATGGAGGCTGTTTGGAAAGAAGTTTATTTAGTTGCTAGAAACTTCAGTGACACAGCATGTTTCTGGGTTGGCTGACAAAATGGAGTTGGGAGTGGGTGGATTTTTATACCTTCTTGGGCTTTGTATTTGAAATGCCTGTTCCTGTCTGAGTACTTTGAGCTGAGCTTGAGTGTGGCCTTTTGATATTCTAATGGTGGTGGATTAATCCTATTATGTCCTAATAGTCATGTCCTGTTCTTAGATTTGGGGTAAATTTTTAATCCCTTCAGCTGTGGGAGTGAAGGCGTTTTACTTATGAATGGTATGCCTCAGTCTTTCTGAAAAGATTGCCAAATCTGCATTTCTAAAAGCTGGCCTGCTCAGTTTCTGCCTGGGGCAGGGAGACTGGTTTCTGCCTTTCAAGATTTTTTCCCATTATTCCTTTGGGAAAATATAATATTCTTTCTTTTTTAATATCTCCCAAAATATTTCCTTCTCGGGGGAGGGGGGATGTTGCTGACTTCCTACAATATCAAGCTGCAAAAGTGTGGATAAACATTAGATAGCCACAGAGACAGTTTTCTGTAGCTCTTTGTTGCCATTTTAGTGGTTGTATGGATTTTTTCCATGCCAGATTCGATAGCCATAAATTATTAAACTTTTGGAATGCCATTAATTCTGGCTTGAAATTAATTGGACTATAGGCTAATAAAGAGATCATAGGAAAGCTGAAATTCAGAATGACATTTCCTAAAGTACTTTTTATACAAATTTGTGTAGCTATTATGTAGGCAATTAATTAATTAAATTTCTATAAAGAAATTTCTAATTAAATTTCTATAAAGACTCGGCATACAGTAAGAAACACTAATAAATTACAGATGAAATACAAATGGGAAACCATAGCTAACTGGACAAACAACTGTTTTAATCAAGAGAAAGACAAAGGACCAACCACTCCCTCTAATCCAAAGCCTGCAGGAAAAGCAATCATTTTAAAAGGAACTATCTAAGTGGACTGAAAAATATCCTTCACAACGGTCATGCCTCTTTGCTGCTTTGATCAGAAGCTGTTGCAGTGACATTTGTTGGCAAGCTGCTCATCTCTATTTAATATTGATATAATGATGTTGCTAGTTATATTTAGTAGCAAGAGACTATCACTGAAGCAAAATATGGACAGAGCCTATTCAGAGTAAATGCCGGCATTTTACTCTGACAACGTCGGTAGTTAGCCGACGAAAGCTAAGTGTATTAAACAGTCTTGTTTGTATTTTATCCTGGTGTTCGATTGTTTCTTTTAAGTATGAGTATACCCAGGATTTGCATTTTTAGCGTAATTAAGGATTATATATATGTATATGTATATGTATGTATATATATATATGTGTGTATATATATATATGTGTGTGTGTGTGTGTGTGTGTGTGTGTGTGTGTGTGTGTATGTATGTGTATATATATATATATATATATATATATATATATATATATATATATATATATATATATATATATATATATATATATATATATATGTATATGTCATAAAGCAAATAAGTAAAAATGATCACCGGGATGAAAATCTTAAAACAAAGATTGTTTAATTTACAAAGCTGAGCTTTCATGTTGCCAGTTGGTATGGTGCCTTTCCCACCCCTTTAACATTTGGTACGCAGGGCCAAGCTCTATATGCCGGTTGATGGAGTTTTTATCCGACATCCAGGCTTCTGGAGGAGAGAGGATACCTGTGGAAACGGCCCCTTTAAGAACGGTGCGCCCGGCGCCGATGAGCGGACCGACGACTAGGTCGAGAGCCCAGGCGCAGAGACAGCCAGTCATATAAGAACGGACTCCCAAATCTTACGTTATATGCTCTGATGTTGTCGGCAGTGTGACCGACGAAAGCTCAGCTTTGTAAATTAAACAATCTTTGTTTTAAGATTTTCATCCCGGTGATCGTTTTTACTTATTTGCTTTACGACATGTGTTTACCCGGGATTCGGATTTTTAGTATAATTAAGAATATATATGTGTATGTGTGTGTGTGTGTATATGTATATTATATTTGTATATTATATATGTATATATATATATGTTTTCTGAGGTTTTCACGGGTGTTTGTATGTAGGTCTTTGGTAATTCACGAACGCAAAGCCAAACAACAGCAATGCAGCTCTCTATCTCAAATCCCCCTGCAACTCAGACTAATCCAAGCACAACAAAGCCCCCACCCAAACAGAACACACCCCCATCCAATCAGAGCACAGCCAACCCCCCATCCAATCAGAGCACAGCCAAGCCCCTAACCAATCAGAACACACCTCCACCCAATCAGAACACAGCCAAGCTCCCACCCAATCAGTTCATACCCCCACTGGCAGTTAAAAGGAAGAAACAGCTGCGATCACACATTGCTCCTAGAAGCACGAGGCCGAAGACGCCAGCCTGAAGATGACGAATGAGACTTCATCAAAATGTCGCCAAGACACTTCCAATTTTACGCGGGAGAAAACCCGAATTACCAAATGTTTGTGTGTGTGTATATATATTGTCGTTATTGCCAGGGTGACTACCTGGCAATAACATATTGTATATATATGTACTTCCTTTTATGTGACTGAATGACTCTCACTTTTATCATTTCATAATCATCAAAATAATCAATAATTATTTCATAATAATCAAAACCTCAAACTTTTGCTGGATAATCCTCAGTGACACATGAAAGCTTCACAAGTTAGATTTCTACCTTTCAGTCACCCATGAAAAGTGAATAAAACATTGAGAGCAATCCTGATTCTGATATTGGTGAGGATTGGGGTTTTAATAGCATGGACAAGAATAGGAGATTCTTTGTTCTCGTATTAGTGGGACATTGCAAATCTTGATGGATGTGGTGAATATTCCTTCATTCATATTTGCAAATGCAATGTGATCTTCATAAAAATAAAAAGAATGGCAACAAATTAAGATTTTTAGAAGGAAATTATTCAGCAGTTCTCCACCATTAGATGATCAAACCTCTGTGGAGATCCAGCACTAATGGCAACGTTGTTATCTCATTTTCTATTAAATTAGAATTAGTAATTAATAATTATTTCCATCAAGAAAAATAATGTAGTTGCAGCCATTTGCTAGAAGTCCTCAGTTCCAGGCAAAGTGGTTCTATATAGAGTACAATCATTGATATTTCTTTTAATGTTACTTTATGAATCTCTTAAATTAGGATTTCCAATCAAATTGAGACTTTTAATTGTAAAAAAATACTTCTGCCAACACTTTAAAAATGGTTTATTTTTCACAAATCTCACAGACTATCTTTGGGGCTATTTTCATTTATTTGAACATGGAATTTGTAGGTTACTAAAGTGCTTCATAGCCAGTAGGAAAAAGGAGGAAAAAAGAGATTTATCCAGTTATTTCTTGGTGTCTGTGCAATACCTAAATGACCATTTATATTCTAGTCAGCATTATGGCTAGAATATAATATGTTTCTACAGTTTTAAAATTGAATTTAATATTGTTAAGCTTTATTTCTTTCAAAATAAATGGCCAAAGTATGATAAAGGAGCCAAACATAAAATTTAGAAGCATTTATATAAATCAGAGATGTGGAAAATCTGAATGCCACAGCCACTACCAAAAGTTTGATTACAAAAAATGTGTTCAGTATAAGCAAGATTAATTGAAGTAAAGATGGGGGTGGTAGAGGAAAACAGATGAATGAACTCACATCTACATTCTTACCCACCTTTTATATGCAGATATCTATAAATGGTATTTTAGGTATTATCTAACTGTACGGGTTTGTGGCTGATAGAAACAATTTAGAAGAAATCTAAGCATCAAAATGAATACCTTTTATATGCCACTATTTAATTTCATCATCATTCTAGCCATTGTCTATCCAATGCAGGATGACAGCCTCTTCCGCATGTCTCCAATTTAAATTTATTTTTATTTAATTTATTTAATTTAATTTAATTTATTTAACAAATTTATATAACCATCTAACTCACATATAGGTGATTCTGGGTGCTTACAACATAAAAAAAATCCACCACATAATAAAAACCCATAAGAAAAAGCACCCCATATATCACTTCTATCTGTACTTGCCCTTATTTGTTCCACAGAGACACAAAGAGAGAATCTTGCACTGGGCTGCCAATTAAGATGTAGAATTCTTTCTAATATTATAGCTGTGTCTGACACAGCTTGCAGCCATAAAGGCAATCTATGAAAAATATTTGATGTGAATATATGGAAATAATCAATAGCAGGGATTACCCTCATCTCTTTGGTGACCTTATTCTTTAGCTCATCAAGCAATCTGATGATTCTCTCTGGAAGCTTGTTTTGTGCTTGGATAGTGGAAGTACATAGAATAGTTCCCTAGTCCATGGCTTCTACTGAATTTTAAATGTGCTTTAGGGGCTGAGGCTTGATCATGCTGACCTTTACTTGAGATGGCTATTTGTTTGCAATAGTGGCGAATATCTGTAGCTCAGGTGTAGGATGAGGGTGAACGTTCGTTACAGTGATATACAGCTGTATATAGCTGTATACAGAAGGATAAAAGAAACAATGTAATCTAGACTTACAGCTTGATGTCGCGGTACCGCAACGCAGGAAGATGGGGCTCCATCTTTCGTGCCTGAATTTGCTCTGCTGGGGGACCCTGGAAAGGGTCGAAAGTCGAAAGCTGCAAAGAAGGGATTTCTGGGCGGCTTATCTATGTGGCAGGGATGATGTATTGTTTTGGAAGCTGGCCTGCCTGAACTATGAATGTAAACTTTTACTGACTCTCAGAGCTATGCTTGGGGAACTGCTCTCCTATTTCCCTGAATGAGAAGCACATATTATTACACGAGATGATGGAACACCTTGGATTATAAACTCTTATTTGATAAACAATTTCTATTATAAAGACCACCTATAAAACGTGAAACAGATGTCCCACACCCAGCTACAAAAGACAAAAATTATTTTTAACATTTGATTCTAAAGTCTTCAACTTAACATATTATTCAGAAAATATGGATGAAGATCAGGAAAAAATCCTTTCCATGTTGAAATCAATACATGAAACTATCCTTTCAGCTTGTGATAAAATAAGAAGCAACACAAAGGAACAATGTTCTAGCTTAAATATACAAACCCAGATCTTGATTACAAGCAAAGAAGTAACAACACAGAAAACAAAAGGAAAATTGGAATAACTAAATGCTAAGACAAAGGACCCAACTGACCAACAGACCCAGCCAACTGAAAAATCAGAAAATGGAGTGACAACATTGAAAATGGAAAAGACTTTTCACAAATCAAGAAGTCAGAATATATTTGAGGAAAAGGAAGAAGAACAGATTGAATGGAAGATAAAGTTATCAGGACAATTGTGGGAAATTGGAGTAACAGGGAGGCAGTTTAATGAATACCAATGGGCTTGTTCTTCCAAAAAAACTTCAACCAAATGGTCTTTCTTATTCCAAATAATATATATAAAAATAGACTGAGAACTATTTGATGATTCAAAGGCACTGACATGGAAGGTTAGCTGGCAAAGGAAGAAAGCCAGAATAAGGCTGAAGAAAATAATGGCATTGACATATTAGAGGGGATATTATATTACCAATTAGATGGTTGAATATGGTGGAAAATAGATAACTTTTAGAAAATAGAGTAACATAATTAAATAGATAAGATGTGTAACTAGAATATTAGACTTTGGTATGAAAAGGGAAAAAGGGAGAAGTTGAGATAAGGGAAGCTTTTGGTCACCTAAATATAAAGTACTTGGAAATCATAAATAATAGTGTTTTCTTGAATATTGATGGGAAATTAAAGTTTGGGAAAGAAAAAAAAAGTAATAACATGACATTGTTTATACAAGGTCATTAAGTGCAAACGCAATCAAGATATGTATAGGCTAAAAAATATCGATAAATATAACAAAGATGTTTCTACTTAGTTGAAAATAAGAATTGTGTTTACCCAATATGAGATAACAGATATTATTGGAAAGAGAGAGGAAGTATTTGATGTTCTAATATTAGACTTAAACTACAAGTTTATGTATATTACTGAATTATTGGTTAACCCAGACAACACCTATAATAGTTTTGATTTATTAGGGGATACTGTACTATCAATTAGATGACTGAACATGGTGGAAAATAGATAACTTTTAGAAAACAAAGCAATATTATAATCAAATAGATAAGATGTGTAACCAGAATATTAGACTTTAGTATGAAAAGGGGAAAAGGGAGAAGTTGAGATAAGGGAAACTTTTGGTCACCTAAACATAAAATACTTGGAAATCAGAAATAATAGTGTTACTTTGAATATTGATGGGAAATTAAAGCCTGAAAAAAAGCAATAACAGGACATTGATTGTATACAAGGATTAAGTGCAAACGCAATTAAGATATGTATAAACTAAAATTTATTGATAACTGTAACAAAGATGTTTTTATTTAGTTGATAACAATAAGAATTGTACTAGCCTAATATAAGATAATAGATATTAATGGAAAAAGAGAGGAAATATCTGATGTTGTAACATGAGATTTATTCTAAAGATTTATGTACACTATTGAACTATTGATTAACGCAGTCATCACGTTGCTTTTTAAATATCCAATTGTAAAATGATAAAATCAATAATATATATATAAAAAATGTAATCTACAAAATCAACTATAACGGTTTCAACCAATTCTATGTGGGACAAACATCATGTCAATTAAAAACCAGGATCCATGAATACCGGCTGGCAGTCAAACGCCACGATCCCAAATCCTCAATCTCTACCTATACCAACACCAAACAGCACCAGTTCGATTGGAGCAACACAATAATCATCAGCCATGTTACCACCCACCATGCTCGTGAGTTCATCAAAGTCTGACACTCCACAAGCAATTCCAACACAAGCACATTGACCTACAACCAGCCTATGAACCGCTCAGTGTCCAAATCAACCACACAGCCAACTACAGACAGCACCGACCTTCAACCAACTCACGCAAGCCCCCCTCCCACCAGCAGTTCACCTCCCAATGACCCTGACCTGATGTAACCTCCCCATCACAAGACCCTCACTTGATAGACCCACACCTGAAGCCCTTATAAACAGAAAAACCCTGACATCCCCTAAACTCTGTTGAAGATGTTACCTAGCCTGGTAATGAAATATTCAGAAACCAACCCACAAGCTCGGAGAATGAACCTTCATCCTCATGGCTATTTGTATGTTTGCCAGATAAATATGTTCTGATGAACATACCTGGCAATAGAAGAATTTGCCTTGCACTCATTTATGAATATGTTTCATGGCTTCTGAGACATGTATTTGTAGCAAATTTTAATGAAAATGCATTGGTGTTAAATGGAAACAGAATATATTTATGCAAGCTGATATTGCCTCCTAATGTTCTATGTGAGAAATTGGCATTTCTGTTTTGTCCTATTATATTTTTATCTGATTTGTCTAATCAGAGTTTCTGATTATTTCTGCATATCAGGTGTAACTGTATAGCAATACAAATTGTCTATTTGTAGTACATTCCATTAATACCAATGGGATTTATTCCCAGGTATGTCCACAAGTGCCATCCCAGAGTAGAATCCTAAACATGGGTTGCATAAATAGAAATGCTTTATGTCTGAATTTTATTTTAAATTACTGCTCCTATTTCTTCCATTGCAAGTTCTATGGTGTCTTCTTTTGCTGTCCCATTATGCACTTTAACAATATATAATAAAATTGAAAAGGAGGGTTTAAAAAAACTATTAGGAAAGTTCTCCTCATAAGCACAATATAGAAGTGTCTAAGGATTGAATCTCTTGGAACATGTTTTTTGTATTTAGTTGTTACGAAATGAATATCTGGTACCTTTTGTGCAATTCCTTTTGTGTATACACAATTTCTCACTAAGTCTCTCTCTTCCATTCTACAGTAGATGTTTTTTATGCTCTTTTCTTAAAATTTGGAATCCATTGGTTAGTTTTGATTTTTTTTTTCTTGGGAATAACAACAAAAATCTACATTTTATTATTGCTCTGTTCTCTTAGTAAAGAATTATAAATGCAGTCCTAGGTTGCATCAACAGAGGGATAGCATCAAGACAATGAGAAGTGATAGTACCCCTTTACACCGCACTAATGAAACCACACTTGGAATACTGTATCCAGTTCTGCCCCCAATGCAAAAAAGATGTTGAAACCCTGGAAAGTGTGCAGAGAAGAGCAACACAGATCATAAATGGTCTGGAGGCTAAATTGTATAACAAACGGTTGAGGGAGCTTGGTATATCTAGCCTGTCAAAGAGAAGGATTAAGGAGGGAACATGATAGCTATCTTCCAGTACTTAAGGGGATGTCACAAAGAAGAGGGAATTGACTTATTCTCCAAAGCACTTGAGGGTAGGACAAGAAGTCATGGGTGGAAGCTTGTTAAAGAGAGATCCAACCTAGAAGTAAGGAGAGATTTTCTGACAGTGGGAGCAATTAATCAATGAAATAGCTTGCCTGGGATTGATCACTGGAGATTTTCAGAAATACACTGGACAACCATTTCATTGGGATAGTACAAGGCTCCTGCCTTGAGCAGTGAATTGGACTAGAAGACATCCGAGGTCCCTTCCAACCGTATGATTCTGTGATTTTATGATTCTGTGATTCTGTGAATATAAAATATGACGATATTCAGATTATAATTAGCCATATATATATGGGGATAACTAGTTAACAATGTCATGTATGAAAAATGAGGGGCAGAGAAGGGAAGGGAAGGGCACTAATAAGGCAAGTACTATAAGGGATGCTATCCAAACAAACTTGTTTTCAGGCCTGGAGCAGTGTGAGGAGTGCGTTGCTGAGACTATTTGAACACTGTAAAACCTGCACATATGACTGCTATTAAGATCAGGATATATTTGGCAACTGGTAGCTCTCTGTATCTTATTTCTTTAGATTTTGTCAATTGGTTCAAGACAGATACTCAGATGTACACACAAATAGGAATTCCTTTCTGATCACACAAATTGATAACTCAATATCTTGCTTGTTCTTCAACCAACATTTGATTGCTGTACCGTCCTTGCCCAGGTCCCACTCAAGGAAATAAAGACACGCCAGCAATGACCCCCTAGGATCACTTTCACTCACATTTGTTTGATTGATAGTACTTGGATTCTGTCTTCCTTTTCCTGCCTGGTTCTGCAAAAAGGCTCTCAGGTCCAGGCAGATGGATCCTAGTGTTACATGGGTTGAGGTTCCCATCCTGGCCAGTGGCTACAATCATAAAACAGGATGGGGAGCCCTAGGTCCATATGCCTGTGGACCCCAAGGCAACAAGACATTTTACCTTATTATCTGCACGTCTCTGAAACCCATAAAAATGAATCAGAAAAAACATGGTATCCAAAGTTGCTGAGGAATTAAGAAATATCCAAAGATTAAGAATCCAAAAATTTATCCCAAAATAAGTCCTCTGTAGGGAAATTAAAGTCGGTTCACATTCAACCCAGTCTTGAAGTTGGACTGAAATGGATCTAGGTCATCCACTTTTTTCCCCAGATATTCCTGGACATGAGCCACCATGATACTCTTCAAAGCACTGCTCAAAAGAGGAATATTAAATATTAATATGACTCTTAAAATATTACGGTGAATATACGTTGCTGATTTGTTTTCATCCTGCATGAGGACATTAATAACACTTGGCCTCACTGAGTCACTCCCGATTCTCTAGTTGTTAGTTTCCAGGGTGGACAAAGATCAAGAATGCAGATAATCTGTGAAATCTCTCCAAAGACAGTTTAGGCTGCATTAACTGACACTGGCCCCATGATGCAAGTAGATTAGACAGAGCTCCATACAGCCCTGGAATTCTATCAGTGATGACATTAATATGAGCAATTATCCTTAAAGTGGATAAAAAGTTTGCCTTAGAAATGTACCACAGCCACTCTCGGGGGATTCCATCACTTGTCCACTTAAGTCTCATTTTTAAGAACCTATTTTTTCTGGCTTGTTAAAATATGAAACAGGAACAGAAGTGTTCTATGAAATCTGCCAGTGATAAACATAGTCATATAACTTTACTTGAGTTTTGCAATATTTTGCCGTGCTGGAGTAGCAGACTTGCCTGTGTGATGTCCCCAATGCAAAAGCACTTTAGTTCAGCTTCCCAAACAACCAGTCAGTGGAGTAAACAATGATGCCCTGTTTTACCTCCTATAATATTTTAAGTATTGTGCCACTGTGTTTATCCCAGTCCTTTCAACATCAAACATACTATATAAAAGCAGGAGACAAGTGACGAAATCAGCCTTATGAAGTATCTTGAAATTTAAAAACTTGATTAGAAATGATCAAAGATCCACACGGAACACAGATAATGGATGTAATAGCCACATAATTTTTAAACATATTAGTAATTCTTAAGAGAGTCATTCATTCACTGGGTTGCAGCTTCTCATTTAACCATAGCTTTGCAGTCCTTTAAATGTTAAAAAAAAAGATACAGAAATGGAATATAATCGCCCTTGTAGTGGTGATCACTAATTTACTTAGAAAGCAATACTTGGGAAAGCTGTAGAAAAACAATTAAATGATATATCCCTCCATTCCCAGTGGCAGTATATTTCAGGGAACAATAGCAGAAGAGCCAAAGTGCTTGAAGAATGGTTTCACTAATGTCTATTCTCTGCTTTCTGAATTGACAGACATATTTCTTTAGGTAATGGGGCTCTAAGCAGTAATTAAACTTACATTAGTTCTATTTTGAGATTTACAATGGATTCTAAACAATATGTTGAGAAACAAAGAAGTACAATCAATAACCTAATGAGAAAGTCAGTCTGTCTTAAAATATTTAAAAATGTTATTTAAGTTGAATTGTTGATGAGCACATCAGACTTTTTAAAATCATGAATATAAGTTTGTGTAAGTATAAAAGTATCCCAGTGCGGGAGAGGGACACTCCCCTGGTGCAACATCTACTGGGAATTAGAAAATCAAGAAATACTTAACAGGAACTATCCACCAAAATATACTGATCTATAAACTGTTTTACAGAAAGTTCATACTGTTTGCAAGTATAATCTAATATGTGAATTCATTTCACAAGGAAAAAATATGTTGCTGCAATTCAACACATTAAAAATTCATATGGTTAATTGCAGTCTTATTCTTCTAGCCAGTTCTATTTTGAGGTTCGCAATCATCTGGTTTTGTTTCCAAAGTGTTGTACAACAATCTTTCATTGTTCCATTGTGGTTTAAAATAAGAAATCCATTTATCAATTTATCAAATGAAAAAGCCCACTTGCATGGAGCTCAGCATCCAGTTTAATTCGTTCCCCCCCCCCCCAGGTTATCAAAATTTGTTTGTGCATTGACTAAAACAATGTTGTACACTTTGATGTAAAATGTCACTAATGTGCATATGTTTATTATTCTTTATTATTATTGACAGGCTATTGAAAAAAAGTTTGTTCTTTGTCCCTATGGGATGTTTCATCAATGAGCAGGAAAATGTTCTTCAAAAACCCCACACTCCTGTCTAACAAATCTATAAGAAAATCATGTAATACAGGTAAGTCCTCGAGTTATGAATGTAATGGAGCCTGCCAATTACATTTGTAACCTGAGGATTCATAGGAGTGAATCGCAGAACTTGACCTCAATCACTCCCTCCTTTCACCCATGCATTTGCTAATCGAATGCGTGGGTCGTTAAGTGTACATGAGGTATCTCAGGGTGGGGAAGGTCATGGGGATGGAACAGGTCACCTGCTTCAGACCACCCAAGGCCAATTGCTTCCCCCCACCATCTGCCGCGCCAGGTCACTTATGTTGTGAAGATCTGTCTCCTCTCCAGCCTCTCAGTTTCTTTGCCTGGTCCCAGCGAGCTGGGAGAGCAGAGGAAGAGCAGGACGAGTGCGCCCTGCTCAGTTTCTCTGACTCACCAAGGCTTTCTGCCACTTCTGGAGCTTTGGGCAGCCTTGGTGAGTCTCCGCCAAAGGCTTCCAGGCTCAGCGTGGAAAAGCATCTGCACACTGAAAGGAGGTTTAGGGCAGTGAAATCGCATTGCTTCAAGCCTCCCATTGACATGCAAACACTTTTCGTGCACAGACTGGAAGTTTCTGGGTGCCCTGATCTTGAAGGGCTTCAACACCCAAAAGTGGATGGGTGCCTAAAGTTGCATGAGATCATGGCCCCCAGAAGCTTTCAGCCTCCGGCTGTAAAGTGTTTATGTGCCTATGGGGAACCACTTCAAAGAGCCCTATAGGGCTTGAGAGGACTTTGCTGACGAGAATGGAGGCCCACACACCCCTATGGACCTCCTTTCTTATCAACAAAGGCCTTCTCAAGCATTTCACCGCTGAAATTGGAGCCCCAGAGGGGCTCACACATTCCTCCAGGCCTCCTTTCTCTTCAGCAAAGGCCTCCTCAAGCACTTTGCCTATGAAAAGGGAGCCCCAGAGGGGAGTTTGCATCCCTCTAGGCAGAGGCCTTTTCCAATGAGAAAGGAGGCCCAGAGGGAAGCACGCACCCGTCTTGGCCTCCGTTCTTGGTGGCAAAGGGTTTTTGCAAATACAGCAAAAGGCTTTGCAAATGGAGGGAAGGCTTTGGTGCTTTAGGCCTTCCCTCTGTTTGCAAAGGCTTTTGCTGCAGATCTTGTCCAGGCCTCCATTTGCAGAGTACCATGAGATCAGGCAAGATCAATAGTGTGAAATGTCACGCTACTGATCTCGCATGATCTTGTGGTACTTTAGGCCTCCATTCTCTGCAAATGCACTGAAGGCCTGAAGCACCGAACAGGCCAAGAAATGGAAGGCTTCCTTTGCAAGGTAAGTATCCACAGGCCTAGTGCCTGTAGAGAGACTTGGCACGGGGGGGGGGGGGGATAGGTAGGGCGAATGTTCCAGAGCTTCTGCGGTCGTTCGTAGGTGTGAATGACTGCCATGATGCTGCAACATTTGTAATTTCAGTACTGTGTCCTAAGTACTTGGAGGGTTAGGTCATAAGTTTGAAAGGTTGATAAGTAAACTGTTGTAACTTGGGGATTACCTGTAATCTTTTCAGGGCACAGGAAAGAGGATAGCGGTTCAGAAAACATTGCAAATAGAAGACATCTGAATATTTCTGATAGGCTGACTCTGTAAAACGCTTAGAGAGGTCTGTATACCGCACTGTGAAGCGGTATATAAGTCTAAGCGCTATTACTATTGTTAAAAATGAAAATATTCAGTTGTTGAGATTTCTGTAACTTTTTCCCTTTGAATGATTTTTATTTATTTATTAAATTTATATGCTGCCCCATCTTGCTGTCCTTTTAGTCAAAGAAGCCTCTAAGATACACACACACACACACACACACACACACACAACACACAATTGCTTTTTTGCAGTATTTATCAATGCAATGTATAAACATAAAAGGTATTCGGATACAAATATACTGAACTTCTGGCATTGATCACTATAATTTTCCAAAAGTAAAATGGAGATCAGAGCAAACTAGAGCAACCATAAGGGTGTAGAATAGAGAAAAACATTCATCCTTACACCATTAATAGTATAGAAGACCATTTCTTCTCAGTTGATAAACAAGGTATATCAAAAGTAGAGCAATCACAGTATTTTATTTTTCTCCATAGAAAATCTTAGCATATTTAGAAATGTTCAAAGGTCATGCATCACTGGGGTAAGAAATTATTTAGAAGACAACGGTAACCAATTCAAACATAAATTCTTCTTGGGGCCTGACTTGTATTATACTCTGAATATTCTTCACTGGAAGGAAACTCCCCACAAAATATTTATTATTACAAACTGACTTTTAGTTTATTTTGACTTGAGTTTGCATTCAGAAATTTTGTTGCTATAATTATCAGGTGTTAATGCAACAAGAAGGAAGATTATTTGATCTTGTGAATTCACCCAGCAATGTAGTTGTCATTTTCTTATGCATTTATGGATATTTAGGTACATGACTACTAAAATAGGGTTTTTTATATTCTGTTAGTTATAAATGAAGCAACTCTCTAAGAACCCTTTTAACCCCACATTCACACAACATCTGTGAATAGTTTCCATAGCATCATAGCATTAATACTAGTATGAAAATGATGCCTAGATAAATGTACAACATAAGAGTTCTTTAGATATACCAGACGTGTTATGCCTTGTACAGGTGCATAGTTAAATTGGTGCACAGCATTCCAAGTAATCCCAAAGGTGCTTTTTTCAGGGTCACCTGAGCAGTGCAAATGTGTGTGGAGCCTTCTTGGCTGCAGGATGCTTTCTGCCCTGTGTCCCTTCCCTCTTGAAAACTGGCACAGGCTGTTGGGGATGAGTCTGTGCTGTCTGAATCTCAAACTGAAGCACAAATGGTTCCTGTAGTCTACAATATTTTCTGGAAATCCATTCATAATCTCTCACCATTCGAAGGGTGTTCATCCCAAAGTGCACAGTTAAATGTCTATGGAGGTTCTCAGTCATCCATGTATGATTGTCCCAGAGGTGCTTTTTTCAGGAGGCAACTGGACTTTGTTGTGTTTCTTTTGAAGACGTTTTGCTTCTCATCCAAGAAGCTTCTTCAGTTCTGACTAGATGGTGGGGAGTGGAGGGATTTATATTGCTTGCAAATGATCATCTATCTGCAAGCAATATAAATCCTTCCACTCCACACCATCTAGTCAGAGCTGAAGAAGCTTCTTGGATGAGAAGCGAAATGTCTTCAAAAGAAACACAACAAAGTCCAGTTGCCTCCTGAAAAAAGAACCTTTGGGACAACCATACATGGATGACTGAGAACCTCCATAGACATTCCAAGTAATATAAGCAATTCCTTTCAGGCACGTTTAGACTAGACTAGACTAGACTAGACTAGACTAGACTAGACTAGACTAGACTAGACTAGACTAGACTAGACTAGACTAGAATAGAATAGAATAGAATAGAATAGAATAGAATAGAATAGAATAGAATAGAATAGAATAGAATAGAATAGAATAGAATAGAATATGGCTGCCCAGTTGCTGACATATGCTAGTCAGTTTAGAAGAATAATTCTTATAACATGGAAGCTACATTTGTTGCTGATAAGCTTCCAGATCCTGTTGAAGGTGTTGGTTGTTATCTAGGAAGCCTTATATGTCTATAATCCTTGCTACCTTCAGAACCATTTGTTCTGGGTACAATATATCCACATAACATAGACCACCCAGTAATGTGCATTATAGGTACTCATCTCCTCAGAGATCAACTAGGAATCTGAAGGATGTCCTTTTTGGTAGCAGCCTTCTCATTATGGGAGAGTTTTTCCCCAAATTGAGGATGGCCCCACTCTGTCATAGTTTATTTTTTATAATAATTTGATCAAATATTTTCAATTAAAAAGATAAAAACTAATTTAAATGAAAAAGTATAGAAAAATAGAAAGTGCAGGAAAAAGTAGAAAATAAAAAAAAAAGAATATGGTTAAAAAAAGAAATGTATAAAAAAATAATTTCCTTTTCATCACATATGTATTATCCTGTCTTAAAACACAACAAATGATCTCTTCTTCCCATCTTCTCCTTCTTTATTTCCTCTTTTACCACTTTGGATGTTGAGGAAAATGAGATGTCTTTCCCATACCCCCTTTATTATCTAGAATAGGCATGTCAAACCGCTGCCCCGCAGGCCGGATGCGTCAGGGCGAAACCGCGCCCACCCCATTGCTGGAAATGGGGGGAAAGTCGCGACTTTGACATGCCTGATCTAGAATGAAATCTTTAAAACCTCATTGTTCAATCTTGATCAACAAAAGTCCATCAAGGGTTACCAGAGGTTATATAAACTTTGATCAAATAAGCCAACTTTATATTCCTTCCCTTTCCTTTTAGTAATTTGGATCTTTAATAAATAGTGTCCAGGAACTTGAGAGAACCCGTTTGTTCTAGTGGATAAGGCACCAGACTAGAAACCAGGAGATATGAGTTCTAGTCCTGCCTTAGGTATGAAAGCCAGCTGGGTGATTTTGGGCCAGTCAGTCTTTCTCAGCCCAACCCACCTCATATAGTTGTTGTTGTGGGGAAAATAGGAGGAAGAAGGAGTATAAGATATATTTGCCACCTTGAATTATTTATTAAAAAAAATAATAAAAGGAGGATAAAATGTCCATTAGCATCCAACCCAGCAGCTTTAAGTAAATTCAGTTAGGTTAACTGCAAAGACTTGGTCCCATAAAACTTTTCTTAAATGAGTTAGGGCTAATCTGAATATGGATTTAGTGAAGATGCAGAAAGTGCTGAGAAGAACTGACACAGTTTTTCCTCTTATCATTACTAGGTGAACCCAAACTTGAACTCCTACTACTTGTATCTACATTTCTAATTTTCTTCCATCATTGGAAGAGTTTCTTTTTAGTAGCTTCTTTTCCCTCGGCTCCTTAGTAAATGGAGCTTTAATTGTAAATCTGCTTTAAATTGAATTCTTCAGAATCTAGGGCAATTTGATCAAGTTGCTTTGAATTTTGTTTATGAAATAAATTTTAACCATTTTTTTCTTTCTTTTTTTCAAATGCATACCACATGCATTGGTGGTAATTCTGTCAAATTAAACTGGTCTGTTAAAACCAACATGTATGTTGATATTTATAGAATATGCAAAACTGTTGAAAGAAAAGTATGTTGTGTTCAAAATGATGTCCTTCACAAGGTTAATAATTTTAAAACAACTTGCTTAGGCAGGGCTAGTTAGATGAAGTAGGTATGGCAGTATTTATGAAAGACTATGTATAAAAATCAAATGCAAATGCTGGGATGCTATTGGCATGGGATGCCATGTGGCTAAAGGATTTCAACAGCTGGAATTTAATTAGCTGCATGGGGAAATGCCTATTTTTTGGCTGTGTAAGATGGGGAAATGCACCAGTCCTGCTGTGTGATTAAGTGTTTCAGTTTCATTCATTTGCGTTTAAGTAGTCTCCTTCTGTTTGGAATAGTAGGAACAACTTTGTTTCATGGCAACATGGGACAAAAATGTTCGCATCTTGTTAGTGTCATTTTTGTAGAGACTAAGGATTATGGGTCCTCTGAGACTTGGACATTGATCCTAAGCATGCTTATTTATTGTTTGGAAGCAAGTTGCAGTGAAATGAACAATGCTTCCTTCCAAATAAGTGTGTCCAAGATCAGAATGTAGAGAAACCCTTTTTGCAAACTGAGCAGTTAATCAACAAAAGTTGACCCCCTGAGTTTCAGAATGTATGGCTATTGATAAAATGATTTGAAAGTTGAATTTTGAAAATGGAATTTGTCCACATTTTAGGAATATACACCTCCTGTATATGCCCTCCCTTCCTTCTACCCCTTTCCCACAATCAAAATATTAGAGAATGGGGGGAATAGCTAGAAATCCCTGATTTTCACTCCAGAAATTTTGGGGTTTTATAGTTGGTTTTTGTGTGTATGGGTTGTGGGTTTTTTTGTTTTTTTTTTTAAAAAAGCTATCTAAGATCCTAAAAGTTGATAAATGATTAAGGCATGTTTTCTGTGTGCTGCTATGTTCAGAATCGCTTCATAAGTACAGTTACAAATTATTTATCTAAGCTTCTTATATCTGCTTGGGAATGCAGAGGGGAAAGAAATAGAGAATAGCATATGTGTGTTTTATTGCTATGCCATATACTTTTCTTTCTCAAAAGAAGTATTTACTTATTCAGTTGGCAGCCAGAAAAGTGTCTTCAACTCTCAAATTTCCAGAAAGATCAGTCAGTGTCTTACAAACAAAAGTAGATAATTCAGCTCCAAACTTACACCAAAACAAGAATGCTTATTTTAGAACCGTAGAAGCCTTTGATGTCACTACTCTGTTCTCTGGAATTGTACCAAAATTTAAGAGCACAGCACTAGTTCTATTAGGGCACAGTTGTTCCCTTTTCTACTGCTTAGAAAATGATTAGTCCTTCCAAACACTGCTGCTTATCCTTTAACAAGCTCTGACATAATCACTGGACAAGATGAAAACTCTAACTTCTTCTGTCACAGCTACTTATCCTGCTGTCTGTTGCAAAATGCTCTATGTGAGGCTTCCTGGTAGTTCATTCAATTGCTTCAAACTAGGTAAGGATCTCAAATGCTTTACCATATAACATCACAGCTTCAAGAGCTGCACTGGTTATCCATCTGCTTTTAGGCGCAATTCAAGGTGCTGTTTATTTTTTATTGGTCATGTGGCCTAGGACTTTTTGGATTGTATTATTTATTTTTTTAATGTATTTTATTTTAATATAACTAGTTGATTGGGTATATATGCCACAGATGTGATTATGATTGGAGAAGCTTGTAAGGCCAGCATGTTACACTGACAACTAATATAAGACATTGCATTGATGTCAAAAGTATGTGTTATCAAGGTCATGGTTTTTCTACTGCTAATATGTCTCCATGGTCCTAGGTCATCAGAAAGGCTGAATATCTTGGACAGCAAGAAGAAAACATTGGGTGCTAGAAAAAGTAAAATCAGACTGATCACTGAGATCACTAATGCTAAAACACTTTAGGCTTATGATATGAAGGCAAGAGTTCTTGGAAATGCTTGGAAAAATCAAAGGCAATAGAAAAAGAGCCCAACAAAACAGTGAAAACATCTGTGTATGCATCTGCCCGGTTATCTATCTATCTATAGTATTTATCAAAAGGAAGTATATACTGTCTGTATAGACATGAATGTGCGTGTATTTATTCCATTGTGAGATTTGTTGAGGGTTTGGATGTGTTCAAAGATAATGTGCTATCCACTCTTTATATAGAGATAATAAAACATGATAGTTGAGTTCAATATTGGTTTTAAAAAAAACTGTTTCCTGGATTGTTTTATGTCATAGTGTTCAATATCAATACCATTCCATGCAACTGAAGTGACTCTTGACACCTTCATCATATATTCCTTAGGCTTTATACCAAAAATGAATAGAAGAAACAGATTACAAGCACTAGAAAAAGTGGTAGAAGGAGTTATCAAATTTACCTATTCTTCAATACAACATTTGTGAAGCAGTCAAACCTTTTGAATTTCCGTAGGCAAATTACTATTCTAATCAGTCTCTGAAGCAAATAATCAACGTACTGAGTAGCAATGCCAATCTTCTATGACTAGCATGACAATCTTAAATTACTATCTGCTAATTGATCCATTCTACTGAAATGCGAAATTTATCCCAGCACAATTTCTAACTAACTCATTCTAAGCCTCAATATCAACTTCTCACCATTTTCATTCTGCGTATTTGCCTTAAAATCATGATGGTATAAAACTCAATATTGGAATATAAAATTATTCACAGTGTTTAGGGGAAATCATTACAAGGATTTTTACCCTTTGCCATAAATCTAAATCTATTTTAATCTATTAAAAGTACAGACATGAATATTGACTTTAATCGAACAAAAGAATCATTTTTGTTTTCAGGTACATATACTTTTTATTGTGAAGGAATAAACGAACTAACCAATCTCTATATATGCATTTATATTGTTACTGAGCAGTTCAATATCACTGCCATTTCGATATACTTTAATATTTTAACTCTGAAAATCTTCAGGTTTCATCCAGGGAAACTATCTCCAGAAAGGGTAGGCAATAAAGTAGTGGTATATCCTGTCTTTATTACATATATTAAATAGAGTTATTACTTTTCTGCAGTGGATGGGAAATCTCCAAACAAGCGCTCAGATAAAATTTCCTTGACAATGTTGTTGTTTGGATTTTTTTTTTCATTTCATAGAAAAGTTTCACATTCTTCAAGCATTCCCCACTATTTGGGGAAAATCTTGGAACAGTGTTTGATCCAGGACACTGAAAATTATTCAGAATAGTAGTTAGACCAATAGCACACTTTCAGCGTTAGTAAACAAGAAAAGAAAATTCACTGGACAGAGAAGGAATCTATGTTACTGCCATAGCTAAGAGATTGTTGGAGGATTTGTTCTCCTCCTAGGAGGATTTCAGTGGAATGATCTTCCAAGTTTGCTCTCCATAAGTAAAAAAGATAATTCTGAATGGATACTTGAACACAAATGTTGCTTCTTCTGCGTAATCCTTACCTAATCAAATCTATCCAGCATTGTCTACCCCCATTCTTTGAAGCAGGGAACCCAAAGCACTGCTTCTGCTAATGAACACTTTAATAAAAGTATTAGCATTTGTTAAGTATCTATGGAGATTCTCAGCCATCCAGGTCATGGTTGTCTCAAAGGTGAAAAAAAAAGACATTTCTTCCTCAAGAAAAAAACATAATCCAGTTGCCTTTTGAAGGAAAAAAAAAAGCACCTTTGAGCATTTTTTAAGGTTAAAAACCTTCCGAAATTTGCAATTAAAATCTTTTTGCTTGCTCTTTTACTCTTCATCTTGCTCTTAGTTCTCCTGGGGAGCAAGCTTTCCCTCAGACTTTTTTTTTTTTTAAGTCCTGACGTTTATTGTTTTAGAAAGCGAGTTTGATGTAGTAGGTCAAGACATCAGGCTAGAAACCGGAAGACCATGTATTCTAGTCCTTCCTTAAGCACAAAGCTAGTTGGGTGAACTTGGCCCAGTCACTTTCTCTCAGCCCTAGGAAGGAAGGAAGGACAAACCACTTCTGAAAAACCTTGCCAAAATGGCCGGGGCTAATCAAAACAGTTGCCAGAAGTCAATACATAGTATGTTTAGGTGTGTGTCATGTATGTGTTTCACTTTGAGAGCAGGCAAATAAATTTCATTTTTGATGTGTGCCGTTGTGCCCACAGTAAAAAAATGACAATAAAGGTTATCTTATCTTATCTTATCTTATCTGTACCATAGCTAAATAAATTAATTACTGTTTTATTGTTTTTACAGTGGCCAAAGGTAGAAAGGCTTTACTCCATATATATTTTTGGCCATTATTGTTAGGTGAATCACTGCAGCTGTTAAATGAATCTTGTGGTCATTAAATGAATCCAGCTTCCCCAATTGTCCTTATTTGTTGGAAACCAGCTGCGAAGATCACAAATGGTGATCACATGATCCTGGACACTGCAACCATTGTAAATACATGGCAACTGCCCTGTGCCTAAATTTTGATCAGGTGACTGTGGGGATGCAGCAATGGTCGTAAGTACGAGGAGTGGTTGTAAATCACTTTTTTCAGTGCCATTGTGACTTTGAATGGTTGCTAAATGAATGGTTTTAAGTTGAGGACAGCTTGTGTTGAATCTAATATACTTTTCACATAAAATATTGAAACCTTTTAAAGATATTTGATATAATAAATCAGAGTTTATTCAGATCAACCTGGACAACTTTCTCAGCAGAAGGTTGCCGAGACAACAGAGAATTTCAATGTGAAGAATATTGTTTCAAATGCATTAGGAGAGAATGAAGGAATTTATCTGTAACTCTCATTTTGCTTGTCACTTGCAATCATTATGTTCCTGCAGAAATACAAGTCCATTAACTCTGCATGCTTCGTGTAGTGAAAAGAATAATGAAGCTGTATTTTATCACAAATGTTCCAAGTATGTTCTGTTATTGTAGAGAAGAAGAAAAAAAATACAGGTTCAAGTTTGCTTATGATATATAGTTCAGTTCATTCCATTTTGTTGTTTAAAGGGAAGGAGGTGAAATGCAGTTTACTTTTCATAAGTCCTTATTTACTTTCTTTTTAAAAATGCATAAATTACTATACTGAGAATTGTGCAACTAAGAGGCAGACGGAACAACATGCTCAGAAGTTCTTTAAACATGATGTCTCTCTTCCGTACACACGAAACATCCCAACGCGCATATGCAATTAGCATACTCTTGGTGTTGACTGTCTCCAGAAATGAATGTAAATTTCAATCCATTTGCTCTTTAGGGGAAAAAAACTGGTTTATCATTTTACTTATTTACATGTAATTTAACAGAGTGTGCCCTCTATTGCATACATATATTTGACAAAATTCCATCAGCTTCTTTGAGTCTCCAAGGTAATATACTTTGGGGTTGCAAAATACTAACAATTCATGAAAATGAAATATATTCAGTTCCATTCCTTTGGCTGTGTTACTAAATTTATGTTTTGGAAATCTTCAGAGAACAATTTTTTTCTTGTCAAAATACCTTTTGACTATCTTACACATTGCCCAAACATCTGTCCAAATGACAATATTAATATGTCCTGCTTCTCTCAGACCCCATTGTTTTCTAAAAAAGAGTGACTTTTCTCCTTAAGGGTCACATCATTTTCACAATAAATCAAATGCTCCAGAGAAGGGGTGGTTGTTTTATCCTGATTACACTTCACTTTTTTTTTTACTGATGAAATCATTATAACCAGAGTGACAGGTGTCCTTACCTTAAATGATGTGTTGCTTTTCACTTCAAGTAGGCTATGTATTCTACTAAGATTCAGCAAAGTTTAAAATGCAATACAAAATTGTATTTTATCTTATATTACATCTAAAAGTAGTGATATTGATACAGTAGTTAACCAAATTCAAGACATAGTGTTAGCTTATCACAATCCATGTAGTATAGCATTATCAATGTAGAAGAAGAGCAGGCAGAACTGAGGGGTAGAGTTAAGCACAACCTGCCTCCAGAAGTGGTGAATGCTCCAACACTTGAAGTTTTTAAGAAGAGACTGGACAGCCATTTGTCCGAAATGGTATAGGGTTTCCTGCCTGAGCAGGGGGTTGGACTAGATGACCTCCAAGGTCCCTCCCAACTTTATTATTATTATTATTATTACATCATCAGATTAGAATTATTACGCAGCCAGAAGTGATGCACATCCAGCCCGTTTTGAATTCTATTGACTCTTATCTAGTGCCAATTTATTGCTGACCATTAGTTGACTAGATTCTGGTACATAGGCTTAAGCAAAAATTATTCTGAACTGCAACTTAACTTATGGTCCTTATCCTTTGCGTTTGACATTGTATAATGCTTTTCTCTAATTTGAGGTCATCTTCCAGAATTCCTCCAAAGCCTGGATATTGCTGAGAATTCAGGGTTGGAGGGGCAAGTATGGGATGAGCTGTGTACAATCTAAAGAATAGGCAATGTTTTTAGCATCCAGAAGTCACTTATCTGCTTTTACTTTCCCACCAAACCTATTCAAAGGTCATAACAGTGCTTTTGGTTAGTTGGTTGATTGGTTGGTTGGTTTTGGGAGTTGGGAGGCTAATATTTTAATAGATTATCATTTTCTACTACTGCTATTACATAGTTTATAAATGGGAAAACAGCTGCATTATATCAATGGGACAATTACACACTTATTTTACATTCATAGCTGCATGTGGCCTATGAAACATGGGTTCTACCTGTTCTAATTCTCCCTGAATTCTAGTTAGGGATGTCTTCCATTTCTATCTCAAGAGGACAAAGATTTAATTGGTAAACTTCTGCATGCTAAATGGGTGTTCTGTCACTGAGCTATGTCCTAGATTGAGTTTTATTTTAACCACTATTGTTGCTTCATATTTCATACAGTCCAAGATAAAAGTTACATCAGATGTATCTAATGGTTGACAATAAAATGGTTAAGGCCATTAGTTTAAGATGTGCTCCACCAAAATAAGGAGTTTGCTCCCAAAGATGGCTGTTAAACAGTAGGGAGAATTTTCTCTCCTGCTGATGATCTGCCAATTTTACTGTCAAAATTGGTTTTTTGGTTTTTTCAAATCTGTTCCCTGGATTTGAATGGGAGCACTTAGGAACAACCCAAGATGGTTTTTGGACAATCATGGACCCACCTGGGATAAGGAAACTTGAAGATTACAGTTCCTAGTAAGAGCAGTGGAAAACTAGGTCATCCATCTTTTTCCTTTTGGCAGACTGTTCTCTTAAACCTGCATGGATTTCAACTACATTTTTTAAAGCTTCTGTTTTGCTTTGCTTTATATCTAAAGTTGACTGGCTAGTTGAATGCTGATTTATTTTAACCCCCTGCTGGATTTTATCAGATTCTTTCTTGTACCTTTCCTTTGATTTTTTTTGATTTTTTAAAATAAACTTTGTCTTCCATAAGGAAAACACAGCATACCTTAGAGTAGTGGAAATATTTGGACATGATTTACATCTATATTAGGCATAATTATATTTTTAATTTTTTTAAAAATAGGCTTGTGTGTGTCTCTTTTTAGTTCCAAAAAGTTCTTGAAATAACAAGTAGATACAAAAGTATTGCACTTACTTCTTATATGTTTTATAGTTGCATATGGACAATCTGAAGGCATAACCTTTAAATGTAAATTTCTTTTACAGATGTAATCTAATTATTCTTTTTTAATCTTTTAGGATTCAGAACTATCCTTAATAAAATTTCTATTTTATTAGAATAAGCTTTATTAAGCTTCTACAGAGAAACTATCTTATACTGTGAGCTGAGATATGCAACGAAACATATTAGGACAGGTTTTTGATATCTCTTACTGTTGAAGTGCTGATCTTTTGCCAGTAGTGCTCAATGGAACAATTGACACTTGTTATTAAAGATAAGGAATTTGAATCATACCCCTGTTGTACTTTAATTCATTTTTTTAAAGATCAGTTCAGAGAAAAGCTCAGCCATTCAACTGTAGTTCAATATACTCATTTTTAAATCCTTATTTGCAATTCCCTAATCAAAGGTTGAATGGATGGTTTGCCTCCTTTTGAAGTATCTGGTTTTAAGCGTTGGCTGCTTCAGTCACAGATCTCAAATGAACTACCCCTTCATATTTTTATCTCAATTGAATCAGACTAAAATAGGAAGATGACATTCAGACTTGTGCATCTGCATTCAACAATTGACTTAGCCCAGTGCTTGACTGACAGAGACTCTTCCTTTTTCTATGCTAACACCAAAAAAATTATATTCCTGTGTTTTCCACAAATTTATGAATCTTCATGATACGCTTTAGGATTTTGACATAAAGTTATATTTATCCTAGGATAAACAAAGCATGAAATTCACAGTACTCTGACATACCCAGCATTTTGGACTAAGAGCTATCTTAAAAATCTTACAGCTACCCTGTGATAAGATGGGCAGCCAATAAATTTAAGTAATAAATAAATAAATAATCATCTTACTGTTGGAGATGAAGAGGAGGAGGAGGAGTCTAACATTAGAATGTTACTCTTTTTGCTCACTTATAAAGGGAATGGCTTGAACTTCTCTTGAGAAGGGTCTTCATGTTTCATTTCACTGAGTAGGATAATTTAAAGATCATCTGATCTTCAGCAAACTTTCTTGGAGGTAAACTCATTTGAACATTAAAATGTATCCAGGTTTGAAATACAGACAGAAAAACTTAAGGGACAGGATATTTGTGTACTCACTCAGCATTTCTTAATGATATTTTTAAAAAGACATTAGTTGTTATATATAAATATAAAATTCAGTATTTCCTTATACCTTAGATTATATTAATGCCATGATGGGGCAACCTATTATGTTTTTTCTGACCTTATTGTATTAAGCTGTCTTAAAGTTATTGTGATTGCATTAGCTTTTGCCTTGCAGTTTGTATCGCTCTATTTTGCATTTGGTCAAAACAAGATACTGTAAAAAACAAATGCAGTAAATAGGAGGTTCACTTGATGGACAAAAGTAATAAAGAGACCTATAATAATAGGAGAAATGGTTCTGGGACTTTAGGGGCAGAGAGTTGACTCTTACCACAATGAACAAAGGGTGAGAAAGATGACAAGAATTTGACTTAATCTTTAAACTGTTGTAGACTGCATTTCTTACTGTGAGGGTTGTTATTATTTTATTTTACATTGATTGTTTGTACATTCATGTACCTATTTTTGCTTGCTTGTTATGGAAAATTGATTTTTCAAGAAACCTTTAAATTATTTTTAGAAACCTCGGTTTGTTTACAGTGTTCAAGATCATTTTTGGTCAAGCTGCTCAGCAACACATTATCAGCTCTAAAATGACACGAAGAGGAAAACTCTGCAAGGGGTCTAGAGATTTTCCTTTGCCTCTACTGTATATCATACTTTTTAACAGTAATTGGATTGGAAGGTATCTGAAGTTAGGGAATGGTGAACATTAAGTGTCTTGACAATACATTTCACTTAGATTTGCATTCATACAGCCCCATGAGTTTAGGAAATGAATGGGCAACTTGCCTCCTGAGACAGATACAGAAAAACTAATTCAGTTTGTTGATCTTTAAAATTATATTTCTAATAAGAATTCCACTTGGGACGTTGTTGTTTTTTCAGTCCTAAGGGAGCAGTGTGAATAAGAGGTTGAATAAGAACTTAGTAGTCGCAATACCTGACTAGTAAATTGCATGGGATTCATTGGTTTACACACACACACACACACACACACAGACAGACAGACCAAATGTATGCATGCATGCATATACAGATATACATACATACATACATACAACTTTTTCTCAAATTTTATTTTATTGAAGGATTTTGTTTATGATTTTTTTGTTATTTAAGTTGAGGTCCATTGATACTTCTACCATAGAAGTTAAGACACCCACACATTGTCTAGAGTGGTGGGATTCAAATACGAACATACGGTTCTCTGCGTGGATGCAGGCCTGGGCCTCCCAGGCCTAGAATGGACTTCCGGAAGTGACATCCGTACACTTCTTGTGAGCTGTTCTAGGCCTGGGAGACCTCCTCCAGGCCTCCGAGGCCTAGAACGGACTTCCAGAAGCAGCAGGGGTTCAGCTGGTTCTCTGAACTCAACAAAATTTAGCTACTGGTTCTACCGAACCAGTGCGAACTGGCTGAATCCCACCACTGCCCTGGTCGAGACAATATAGAAACCTCTAATTCTTTATTCCACTTATTTCTTGGCATCTGCATTTCAAACTGATTTATTTTTAATTAATATCTATAAAACTAATAGTTTTTATATTTACTTTTAAATGACTTAACGGAATGTTCTAGTATCTCAGATGTCTCAGAAGCTGAAAATGCTGCTGGTCCAAACAATATTGTTAATAAATGTTATAGCTAAAAATATAGCTAGTGTGTTATATCCAATAGAAGATATTTATCTCTTGACATAGTGTATATTAAAACTTCATCTTCATTATCAATTGGTCCAAAATCAATACCTCCACTTTCATCCAACACACCCATAATTTTTAGTTGTACATATTACCATGGACAGAATCCTATTTCAAGAACATAGCATATTAGCTCTGGGTTTGCATGAGATGTCAGAACATCCTCTGCATTGATTAACAGATATCTAGGGGGGGGGGGAAATAACATATAGTCAGTTCAATACATAAATGGAGCACTACTTTGTCCAATACATGATTAAATTATGGAATTTACTGCCTCCAAATGGAGTAAGCATCTTAATATACAATCCCATTTAAAATATGCATTTGGATGAAATACATGTCATTTAAATCACTTTCTGCTGGCTAATTCCAAACTCTTCAAGCACCACAGAAAAAAAAAACATTTTGGCAGAAAAGCTAAAATGGGGATGAACGGGGACAGGAAAAGGAAAAAGGAGTCAAATGCATCATAAGTCACAAGTCCCTGCATGCCCGCAAGAGATCTAAGTCCATCCCGCTTCGAATGCCTTCTTAATTCCCGTTCTTCATTTCTCTTGACCACTAGTACCTCAGATTCTTGTAGAGAGCTTAAGCTTGCAATAAATCTTTATCTTCATCTGAACTGCCTGAATCTCTTCTTTTCCCTCGAGCTTGACAATACTGCCACCATCCTTTTAGTCAGCAAAAGATTTGGATTTGCCACAGTGTCCCATGACTTTGGCTGGCTAGTGCTGAAGGAAATGTCAGTAGGCAAAGCAATGGGCCCAAGTGCTGGCTCAAAGAAAGGTGACATATTGTCTCATGGTGTCACCTTTCACCAATGCAAAAATTTGCATTTTTTAAAATAGCCTCTGTTCTCAGAAGGAGGGGCATCATTGGCCTCTTTTAAACTTTGGCACCCTACGCCATTGCCTACTCAGCCTTGGCCTAAAGCCAGCCCCGAGTAGCCCCAACTCACCTTCCCTGACACTGACCTGAGATACTAAAGAAGGCTTTGGGCTGGTTGTCTTTGGCAGATGTTGTGGAATTTAGCACCCAGAACTGTAGGAGAACAACCTTCTCCATGAAGTTCACTACAGAAAAATCCTCTCAGCTTTTGATCTAAAAACTTGGATTATGTGTCAGTTTTTGGATTATGTTTGGATTATGTCTCAGCTTTTGACATAATACAAGATCTTCAGGAGAGTCCAGTGAAACATTATTTGTTTGTTTGTTTGTTTGTTTGTTTATTTGCTTGCTTGCTTGCTTGCTTGATTATTTTATTTATATCATATTTAGGGATTTCTCATGTTTAGAGTAACTCTGGGTAGTACTGTTGGTGTATGAAGTACTTTTTTTTCAAAACTCCACGGAGCCTTAAAGATTATTTTAGCATATTCTCAGTCAGGGGAAAAACAAACCAACTTGACTCTCCCTACTATTTCAAATGGGACTAAGAAATTTCTTCTGAAAATTCAAAGGTTCAAAATAATGTATTAAAAGGGTCTTATTCCCTCTGTAGGTTTCCAAGAATGCGGATCATCCAAAAGATTGAAAGACAAATTGATTCCTCAATGGCATAATTTTATTTCAGTATTATTGATATTTTCAATAAGCAACATTGCACTATAGCATTTTTTAAATAAATGGCTTTGCTTTCTACTTTCATTTATTTATATACTGGAGATAATTACTGTCAGGTTAAGCCCATATGCTGAATTAAATCCAAATGAAATATTGACGTGAAATTTTAGGGCAAAGCTGATTTACAGAAATGAAAATAAACATCCCTCTTCAAATTGTTAGTGGAGAGGAAGAAAGGAAAACAATAAAACAGGGCCTGCCACAAAGAAGAGAGAGTCCAGCTATTCTCAAAACACCTGAAGGCAGGACAAAAAGCAACGGATGGAAACTAACCTAAGAGAGAAGCAACCTAGAACTAAGGAGAAATTTTCTGACAGTTAGAACAATTAATCAGTGGGACAATCTGCCTCCAGAAGCTGTGAATGCTCCAACACTGGAAGTTTTTAAGAAGAGACTGGATAGCTATTTGTCTGAAATGGTATAGGCGCAGGGGTAGGCAACCTTGGCTCTTTTATGACTCGTGGACTTCAACTCCCAGAATTCCTGAGTCAGCTATGCTGACTCAGGAATTCTGGGAATTGAAGTCCACGAGTCATAAAAGAGCCAAGGTTGCCTACCCCTGGATAGGGTTTCCTGCCTGAGAAGGGGGTTGGACTAGATGACCTGCAAGGTCCCTTCCAACATTATTATTATTATTATTATTATTATTATTATTATTATTATTATTATTATTATTATTATTATTATTATTATTATTATTATTATTATTATTATTATTATTTTATTATTATTATTATTATTATTATTATTATTATTATTATTATTATTATTATTATTATTATTATTATTATTATTATTATTATTATTGTCATCAGGAAGTCTACCTATGCTATTTAATAATTAATATGCTGGAAAATTACACTTGAGAGCCTGTCATCAATGTGAAAAAAAATTAGAATTTATTAAGAATGACGGCTTGTTATTTACAGTTTCTCCACAGTAATTTGTCATACTTGTCAATCAGCTGGCAACACTGAATTCAATGGAATGTGGAACATAGATGCTTAAAATTATTTGATTTTTTTGTTTTGTTTTTTGGTCTTTCTCAGCTTCTAGTTTCACCTATTCAGGTGTTGTTGTTTTTAAAGAAAAAAAACCCAAACTTGTACATTATGAGTAGAAATGCTTTTTGTGTGAAATCAAAGATCTGTCTGCTTTACCAGCTTGTTTCTAATAGAAACCAGATGGATGAATGTGAAACTACCTTATGCCACACAGCTGAACATCCCTGAGAGTTCAGAATGGGATAGGCAATCTCCTTTTATAGCTGGATGGAAGCCATAACACCGCCCTTACTGTTTTACACAGGAAAAGGGCTTTATTTTTGTACCTAGGACCCTACTCTTCCATGAGGCTCCATCAGGTGCCCCCAGAAATTTTAAAATGGCAATTTTCCAGGAAATTTACACTCATCAAGGGGCAAGAACTCAGGGGATGGGGAAGAAAAGGAAAAAGCCTCAAGGCTTTTCTGGATCTCCTACCCTCCGAGATGCTTTCTGAATCAGGAGGGAAGGAGCTCTTCCTTTTAGGAAGCACCATAACACAGCAAGCAAGGTTTCTAATTGCAAGGGCCGAATGAAACTAGCTAAGTTAGGTTATATATCTTCAAATTGCTGAAATGTTTTAATTAAAAGCATTTGAAGGCCTCGCTTATCTGTCTCCCCTTTCCTCTTAGGGAAAGGAGTGAAGCGTTTGAGAAGTCTGTCAAAGCTCCTGGAGTATCTTGACATGGAAACTCCCACAGAAGACTTTCTTTTTTTGTCACTGCATCCAGAGTAAAAGTAAAACTGCTCTGCTGGAATACACAATAGAGCTAGATGTAAATTCAGATACATAGACATGGCCATGGGCATAGCCAAAGCCTTAGAAGTACAATAAATGCACCCATGTGATATATCTGTGGGAAAAGGAAGGACCTGTAACTGCTTTTCTCATGTAGCCCTTAATATGCTTCTTAGTATTGTCTTTGAGTTCAAAAGTATCCCCAACCTGTTATACGAGGGAAATATTGCCCATTGTTATGCACTGTGTCTAACAATAACTTTCTAGAAGCTTAAAGGGAAAAATGAATCACTTTGGAACCTTATTTAGATTGGCAAATCCTTTAGAGCTTTCTGGGGGGGGGAAAGCAAAGTAAACTTGCAGACACACACAGGTGAAAAAGTAGCCAGGATTAGTTTCAAAGCATTGTGCAAATCTCACAGAAGGCACAGCTGATTTAAAGTTCAAAGAGAGGTCCTTTATTGATGCCTTTCAGCGTTGTGAAATACCTTTCTCTTTGTATAGACACGTAGAATCCATCTATGCTGAAGAAATAAGATTAAAAATGGGACTTTTTCAAAGCAGGTGCTTTATCACTGTTATGATTATTCTTCAGTCATCTTTTTTGGGTAGACAGCATCAAAAGTTCAATTTCTGTATCACAGGATGAAGCCGCTAAAATACCTGTTCTTCTGTTTTATAACCATTGCATGAAGATTGAAATGTTTTGCCATGAATTCCTTACCTTTCAAATATTTTTGTGTAAGGCCCAGACTGTATGGCTTTTTGAGTACACTACTACTACAAATTTCTTTCTACTGATGATGTATTCTTATCTCATCAATATCTAAATAGTGGCATACTTTTTTTTCTCATAGACTTCAGACATCCAAGCATATCCAATACAGCACGCACTCTATTGTTTTCATATTGATTGCTTGATTATGTTCTATCAAGTAAGAGTTTAATGACCACATAGTGGTCTTCTGAAGGATCTGTTCCCAACCTGGTCTTTCCAGTAGTGCACTCACTGCTACTGTAACTGATTCCATCCACTTTGCTGCTGGTCATTTCCTCCCATTTTTTTCCAGTAACGTAAGTTTAATTAGAGAGGTAGGCCATACATAATGTGTTCAGAGTATGATAATTTGAGCTTGGCTATTTGTGCTTCAAGTGAAAACTCTGGATTGACTTTTCCATAAACAATTTGTTTTCTTGGCTATCTATGGCATTCTCGGGAATCTTCTCCAAAACCAAACTTCAGAAGCATCACGTAATGGATAAAGAGGATGTTTTTGAAGGATAGAAGGAAGAATCACTACCAAGGCAATGACCAGGGAAATGAAATCTGAGCTCAGGCCAAGAAAGTAATTTGAGAAAATGACTCAGACAGCCCCTCCCCCATTATCATAAGAATAAAAGAGGGAAGAAAAGCAAGACAATCAGATTTGTAAGATCCTCTTACTGTAGCTAATAAAAGTAGTTTAGCTATGCAGTGTCTGTTTCTTAGTTTGATAGGAGTGAAATATTAACCCTCTATGCTACTTTTTCAATGTCCAACTTTGATGTTTTTGTAATATTGCTTTTAGTCTCTTTTTACAGCTCTCTGAAATTCTTTGTTAAGTTTCTTCCTGAGATTTTTGTCTTATCTTAGGCTTCTCTTCTCTTCTTGGCAATCTCCACATCCAATTTACTTTCTTCTATTTCTTGGTCTTTAGCAATCTCTTTCACATTCATCCTTTGATTTCATTCCACATTTCCTGTGGTTCTCTATCAATAACCTTTAGGACTTCAGAGTGATTCCCCCCATTATCCAGTACGAAAACATCAGTAACATTCTACTGTCTATTCATTTGGTCTTCATGGTAAAATATAGGAGTAGCTCACTACTGTCTTCTCCCATTCTCCTCCAACTTATTTATTTATCTATGATGACCACTATATGTGCCTGTTGGCTTTAGTGGGCAACTGGGATAATCTTCCTACCATGGGTGATCCTAATGGAAGAATGATGCTCTCTGTGTTCTTCATTCTTCCTCTCAAGAATATATTCCCCACCCCTGTCATGACCACAATGAATCAACAGAGCAGGAGTTGAAGAAGTGAGTCACTGTCAAGGTATTGAATCCCAGCCTCCCACATGACAGGTGGAATGCTTAACACTATACTAAACCATATATTGGAATGAAATAAGAGACACTGGGACTATGTTATACCATGCTATGTTTTTTTTTTTGCTGGACAGATATGTATCTGATAGGATCAGTGTAAAATGGAAATCAAAACCAAGAGCCAAAGGTAGAAATGTAAGGAAACTTGAGACATGTAAAACTGTCAGTTAAAATTTCTACATATTCTGAAAAACTCAAGGTAGCACATATACCTATCTGTCACAATAGCAAATGGCAAAATCCAAAGGGAGAATAAGAAATGATCAGCCAAAGAAATTAAAGGTTTGAGAAAAAAAAAGAAAAAGAAATAAAGCTAGATTTACTTTATATAAAAAGTATTTGCTATTCCTCTGCATACAATTTTACTCTTGCAAATCATATTTGCTTCCACACTGTTTCAACAGTCAAACATACTGTTTCATGCATTTATTCTTTAAACCTTCCACCCATTACTTTTTCTAAATATTATTTGCTTTTGCAATTCAAGTCTTATTCATTCTCTTTATATTTTATTTCCATCATTCACTTTTGAATTCACTGTACATTCATTCACCACCCATTCATTCTTGGTCTAGCTCTTGTTTTACAGCATATTGTTCTTAAGTGTCCTATTCCCACTGCATTCAACTTACTTTTATGCTTTTTCCTCTCTCAACTCTCATTTCAATATAACCAAATGGACAGAAGCATGCTTTTAGAACCCAACCACTTTTGATTCTTTCAATTAAAGCTCCCTCTTTTCTTATGAATTACATGTATATCTACAACCAGAACATGTGCACCTTAAAATCTTGCCATTCATGTCACCATTTTTAGTAAACATGTTACTGAAGTGCATCAATTCATCTACTGGCTCTCATTTTTCACCATTTATGTATAATTTGGCTTTTTTTTTCAATTTCTTTTAGGCTTTCCCCTCTCTCTCTCTCTCTCTCTCTCTCTCTCTCTCTCTCTCTCTCTCTCTCTCTCTCTCTCTCTCTCTCCTCTCTCTGCTCAGTGCCAAATCATTTACTCGGTGTTCAATTTATTTTCATACATTTTGTTTCCATTATATTTTGCTCTATTCCCAGTCAACAACTAACATTCAAATCCATATTCATGTAATACAGCTTTCTTAATTTTATCCACGACAAACTTTAGACTTTAGAGCATTCTTGGAAAATTGGGGGGGGGGGGAATCTGTTTATTTCATTTAATTGGCAAAACCAACGAATTATTTTTTATTGTTACTTTTGATAGTGTTTGTAATTTCTTTTAGAGGACCTTGGAGATGGCCTTGAGGGAAATATTCATAAACTATCACAAACTATCACAAAAACAAAAAGGGTAAAACCGTCTTCTTATGAAGTCTGTTTCCTGATCTGGACAATCTTGAAGAGCTAAAATTCCTGAAGGACAAAAATAATAACTTCAATTGTAGAACACTGTTTTGCACTTTAGACATGATCGATATTAATCAGAAATGTATTTTCTATTTTCCTCCTGCTTTACATTTCCATTGCAAGCTAATTATACATATCTTGTAAATTAGACAACACCTGGTTCCAGAACAGGTAATGGGAGGGGGGAGCTAAGGAAAGGGAAATGGAGTTGATAGAAATCACACTATAAGAGGTTGCTCTTGCAATGTGTGGGTAATGGAAGAAGTGTCACACATCTCTGAACCTAGCTCTCCAGGTGTAGTGGTGTGTGGGAATGACCTTGGCAGACCAGAAGGAGGGAGAAGGAGAGAAGCTGCTTTGGGAACAATCAGATTAAAAGGGCATAGTCCACAATTGCAGGAAAGTTATCTAATAACTTTATGCACATACCAAGACATGCAGAAAGGTTATCCTTCTGCTAATATCATTTTAGAACAATGTTTGCAAGGTGAAGCAAACATGTGAATGCTCCAGTTAGCGTAATGCCTACATGGGACTATATTGGTCTTACTCAAATAACAGAAATAACCAGCCATTCTTTGTGCCAAGCAATTTACTAAACTTTGTCTACTGCAGCCTATAGTTTTGAAAGGTTACATTTATCATCTAGCAGACATGTTTTTAGTTCTCCCGTCATCACATTGGACGCTTGGAAACTGTCACTTCCTTCTCCTTCCTCTTCCTCTTCCCTTTCACGTTATTTTCACCCACCCATATTTCAGTGCCTGTCTCAACCTTCAGGGTGACTATAAGAACAGAAAGCAAAATGGCCATAGTCCTTATAAAATTTCCTTTTTCAATGATCTTGGTTCAGTCACAGAAAGGGACTTTTAATCATCGGATTAGTAGCCTACATGACAGGGGGAAGTTATCTGATCAGGAGACTTAGTTTTGTCCCAAACAAGGCCAAATCTATTTCCAAATCCAGCATTTACGTCCCTTTGGAGTCCACATGATCAGAGTCATCCATAGGAACCTGAGGCTTTCTTCAAAATGATAAAAGCAATATCACACCTTTCAATTAAAATTCTGCCCTTTACAGGTGTCAATGTCACAAGGCACATCCAAGAGGACCGGAACTTGGGTTGTGACAGTACAACATTGCTTTTGTCATTTGCCCTCTCTCTCCTTGAATCCCCCTAGGAATGCTTCTCTATATTTTTTCAACATGTTGTGTGTTTGTAAAATGAAATGTCCAGGCCAGAGTTTGAACAACGTGTATTTTCTACATTTTATTGCCGCAAAGCAACTTGGAAGGCTTTTGGCTTTAAAGGGCATTTAAGAAAATATTTTAAAAATACAGTACAGGAATTCAAAAGTGTGAAACATGTTGTCATGAAAAACAGGGTTGCCATTTCCTTCCACAACTCTGGCAACTCATGTTCGATTTAACCTTTCTGTTTTTCTTTCTACTTGGTGCTCTGAATGTTCTCCTTCTGCCAGCTGTAATAAAAAGTGCTAGCCAACTCTAATTCTGTTTCCTTTCTGTTCTGGATAGGATTAACAGAGGTATGCCTAAAATGTATTATGAATCTGCTATTGTTTATTAATATCAGAAGAGAGATGAAATTGAAATTAGGAGAAGCATTTTTGTTTTTACAAGCGGACAAGACTTCAAGATCTGTTGGTGTGCTGCTGCAGGCTACTTCTAGATTAAGCATGCAAATGTCCTTTTTGATCCAAAGGTCAAGTCTTGTTGCTTTTTAAAAAGGTGAAAAAATAATGACAGAAAGTTTCCTGCTTCCACTGAGAATAGGCTTTAAATGTTAACAGGGAGTTCTTAGCCTATTATGTAACTTTCCTAGAAGGATCCTTCTTGCAAAATACTATCCCGAAAAGCTACTCAGGCAAAAACGATAATTATACATCCAGGTTTATCCAAATCTGGATGAGCATTAGATGGCAGCAGCGTTTTCTTTACATTTGGGTTGCCATCTAAAGGTCTTCCAGATTTTTGTTCCCCAAATCTGCAGGCACACTTTCCGTTTTACACAAGGATTTTGCTTTGGTGAGAAAAATTATAGTAAGAATGCAAATTCCAGCAGTAAGTTATGGTCCCTTAGGCATGGTTGTGTTTAATGTATTTGTTGATTAGCAGCATTTATTTGTTAAAGGTTAGGGTCTGAAAATCTCAGCTGTTTAGAGAATAATGCAAACATAAAATATAAGATAATATAAAATAGTTTTGACCCATAAGCTTCAATTTACAATCTGTTCGAGCCCCAACTAAAGGTCCTTTTTCTTTCAAAGTTTTGGCAGTAAGATAGCCAGATTATGAAAGTCCCATGCAACTTTCTTGTCCTCTTTATGCATTGAAAGATGACTCAAACATCTACCACACAACAAGGTCAAGCTGCCATTTTTTTCAGTTTTTAACCCAGTTTTTTAAAAATAACATTATCAAGAACCTCATTCACATTGGTTATACCATTACCAGTGTCTGACAAGTCAGTGTTTTCACCTCAGTATGGATATTATATGAAATAGTTGGCAATACTCTTAAGTTATTGGTATTGAGAGAGAAGGTCAGACTGCTTGCTAAGTGCTTCTTCAAACAATGGAGTTAGTTATTGTACTAACACAACAATAGCCTGAGAATGATTCTTTGTTCCATTATTCAATTTCATTAAAGAAAATGGAAACTTGCTAGGACAATAGGACATTAAAAGATTAATGTCATAGTTACAGTTAGTCCTCAACTAATTACTACAATTGAGCCCAAAATTTATGTTGTTAAGTGAGAAATTTGTTAAGTGAGTTTTGCCACATTTTTACTTTTCTTACCACATTTGTTAAGTGAATCACTGAAGTTGTTAAATTCCACGGTTAAGTGAACCTGGCTCCCCCATTGTCTTTGCTTGTTGGAAGGTTGCACATGACTCCAGGAAACTGCCATCTGTCATAAATATGAACCACTTGTCAAGCATCCAAATGTAAATCACGTGACTATGGGGATGCTGCCACGGCCACTGTGAAAAATTGTCATAGGTCACATTTTCAGTGCCGTTGTAACTTCAAATGGTCATTAAATGAATCATTGTAAGTCAAAGACTACTTATATATGGTACACCATTAAGAAATGTTTTGTTTTGTTTCAAAAAATTATTAAATTAACCAGGAATAGATGTTTCTTAGCATCATTATTAAATACGCCAACAAAAAGAAAATTTAAGCATTCTTACAAACTCCAAGCATACTGTATTTTCCAGCTTTGAGCAGACTAATTCAGTTGACAGCTAAATAGGTCTGATGAATTTCTATATGTTAAAGCACCAACTTCATCCCCAAATTAAACTATTCTCTGTTTTAAAATCAGAACACTTCCAGTTAGCCCTCATTCTCAGTGTCACTTAAAGTATTTGTAACTGTACCTAAGCAAGGCTTAATGCACTGAATACACCACTCTATTTAGAATAGAATAGAATCTGGAAGGGACATTGGAGGTGTTCTAGACCAGCCCCCTGCTCAAGCAGGAGAACCTATACTATCTCAGACAAGTGACTGTCTAGTCTCTTCTTAAAAACCTCCAGTGATGGAGCGCCCACGATTTCTGAAGGCAAGCTGTTCCACTGGTTAATTGTCCTCACTGTTAGGAAGTTTCTCCTTAATTCCAGGTTGCTTCTCTCTTTGGTCAGTTTCCAACCATTGTTTTTTGTCCTGCCCTCTGGTGCTTTGGAGAATAATTTGATGCCCTCGTCTTGTGGCAGCCCCTCAAATACTGGAATATTGCTATCATGTCGCCCCTGTTTCTTCTTTTCTTTAGACTAGCCAAACCCAAATCCTGCAGCCTTTCTTCATATGTTTTAGTCTCCAGGCCTTTGATCATTTTAGTTGCTCTTCTCTGAACTTTTTCTAAAATCTCAACATCTTTTTTGTAGTATGGTGACCAAAATTGGTTGCAGTATTCCAGAAGTGGTCTTACTAGGGTTTTATAAAGCGGTACTAATACTTTGCGTGATCTTGATTCTATGCCTCTATTTATACAACCCAGGATTGTATTAGCTTTTTTGGCTGCTGCTGCACACTGCTGGCTCATAGTCAAGTGATCATCCACTAGGACTCCAAGGTCCCTCTCACAGTTACTGTTTTTGAGCCAGGTCTTGCCCAATCTGTACTTATACCTTTGATTTTTTCTGCTAAATGTAAAACTTTGCTTTTCTCCACATTAAAATTCATTTTGTTGGCTAGGGCCCATTGTTCAAGTTTGTCAAGATCTTTTTGGATCTTGAGTTTGTCTTCTGGGGTGTTGGCTATTCCTGCCAGTTTAGTGTCATCTGCAAATTTGATGAGTTCCCCTTCTATTCCCTCATCTAAGTTGTTGATGAAGATATTAAAGAGTACTGGGCCTAAGACGGAACCTTGTGTAACCCCACTGCTTACTTCTCCCCATGTGGATGTAGTACCATTGAGGACTACTCACTGAGTATGGTTTGTCAGCCAGCTACAAATCCATCTGATGGTGATGTTGTGTATCCCACCTTTTTCTAGCTTACTAAGCAGCAGGTTGTGATCAGTTTTGTCAAATGCCTTACTGAAGTCTAAGTATACTATGCCCATAGCATTTTGCTGGTCTACTAATTTAGTATCAAAGAATGAAATAAGATTAGTTTGGCTATGATCTGTTTTTAACAAATCCATGCTGGCTACTGGTTATGACTTTGCTTCCAGTTGTTCGCAGATCTGTTTTTTTATTATCTTTTCCAGGATCTTCCCAGGTATCCCAGGTTAGACTGATTGGTCTGTAGTTTCCTGGGTCTGTTTTTTTTTTTCACTTTTCTTGAAGATGGGAACCACATCAGCCGTTTTCCAATCCTCAGGTACTTCCCCGGTGCTCCAGGATTTTTGAAAAATATGGTGCAATGGTTCTGAGATAACATCTGCTAGCTCCTTCAGAACTCTGGGATGTAATCTTTTGGGTCCTGGTGATTTATATTTGTCAAGGTTGGATAGGTGTTCTCTTACCATTTTCTTGCTTACTTTAATTTTTGTTTCTAGTTTGTCTTTTGCAGTAGTTTTTTTGGTATGTTGGGCTCTAATTTCTTTTTGTGTGAAGACTGATGCAAAGAACGAGTTAAGCAGCTCTGCTTTCTCCCTACTGCTTGTTATTTCCTTGCCATCTTCTTTCTTTAGTGGACCTACAGTTTCCTTGACTTTTTTCTTGTTATTAATATGTTGAAAGAAACTTTTTTTATTGTTCTTGATTGCAAGTCTTCGTTCATTCTGAGCCTTTGCTTTCCTGACTTCATCTTTGCATGTTCTGGCTGTCTGCTGATAATCAGCCTTATTTATGTGTCCCTCTTTCTATTTTTTGTACTTGTCCTTTTTGTTTTTCAGTTTGCCAGAGAGAGCTTTGTGCAGCCATGCTAGTTTCTTCTTGAATTTCTTATTTTTCTTTTTCAGTGGTATTGTGTTGGACTGGGCTTTTATGATCATATTTTTCAGAGTTGCCCATGCTTCTTGGGTTGTTTTCCACTTTAGAATTTTCATCCATGGAATCTTTCCTAGGTTCTCTGAATTTGTTAAAATCAGCTCTTTTGAAGTTTAAGACTCTGGTTGGATTATTTTCTGTTGCTTGTATTTGCATTATATTGAATTCCAGTATGATGTGGTCACTTACACCCATCCCTTCAAGCCCAAAGGAAGTCCGGAATCGTATAGATCTCCTGCCATGGGCAGGGTATTGGATTAGAAGACCTCCAAGGTCCCTTCCAACCTTATTGTTCTATGTTCTATGTATAGTAGTCAATCATCTCCAGGAAATTGACAAAGTCAGAATAGGCCCAGATGTAGTTTGGCTTAGTGTAAAACTAAAGAAAATTCCCTTTAAAATTGCTCTTTTAGCGTCATGATTCTATGTTCTTAAAAATCTCCAGGCTTAATTTTGGCTTTTGTTTGGCCAAAGAGGTAAGCAGCTTCCTATACTTGTAATGTAAATGCTGTAATAATAAGCAACAGTCATGGGCTTCAAAATGGCAGGCATGACTGGGGTCTAAATCCCTCCTTCATAATGGGTATGATGGATATTAAAAAAAAAGGAAGTGTTTTGACAGTTATAAGTGCCTGCTATTTTGAAGCCAGCAGACATGCCTAGTCATAGACTTGCTCTCCAGGATGTGAACACAGGGACAAGAAAATTGACAATATTATATCCACCATTATGTGAAAATTCCCAACCAGCCCCATTGTGACTCAGCTGTACGATACAGTAGTTGAATTTTCAAGGAAGAACAAATAGCTCTGAAGAGGATATTTATTTAGCCAAAACAACAGATAGTTGCTTTCTCATTTACTTACTTACTTACTTACTTACTTACTTACTTACTTACTTATTTATTTATTTATTTATTTATTTATTTATTTATTTATTTATTTATTTATTTATTTATTTATTTATTTCCTTTGAATCATACACTCAAAACATAAGTTCATTACATACCAGTTTAGTGAAATAATTGAAGAAATTATATAAAAAAAATCTGAAAATAAAAGTCTAAATCCACTGATTTACTACTGGGTTGACTTAGACCAAGAGGTTATCAATATTCAAGATTTGAAACTTTTGAATTTGATTGATGATAGTTATTGACCTTTATATAACAAACCCCATTATGGGATACATGAAGTGACCAGCTGTAAATTTTCACAACACTGAAACTTAAACTGACTGCTTTTCCCCAGTATTCTAAGCTGAATTATTCTTAACTTTGGTTAGGGTTGTTAGGGTATTTATGTATGTGCCTTAATGCATGATATGAACCCAAACCATTTGCTTAATTAAGGTTTGGGATATTGTGTAAACATAGAAAATAGGAAGCAGGTTATGAAAGCTTTTACAGTGGTAAAGTGATTCTGTATAAATCAGCATCTATCAATTTAACTAAAAAGTGAAAGGGAAAATAGAGAAAACCCTTCTGAAAGCACAGTCCCTAGTGGAACAAATCTGAACTTCTAGAACATGGGTGTCAAACTCGCCACGTCACGTGACGTGTCGCGACGTATCACAACTCTTTGCATTGCCAGCAATGAGGTGGGCGTGGCTTCGGTATGATGAAACCGGCCCACGGGCCGGCAGTTTGACACCCCTGTTCTAGAACAATCCTCTGTTAAAGCTACATGTTTTCCTTCTATTATTCTACTGCAAAGCCAGTGCTCTCTCTGAAGAAGTCATAAATGATCAGCTATCCATATGCACTACATATCCTTTCTGTTAATGCTTCTCCACAAACCTGGAATCTCTTCTGTAGTTAAAAAACAAAAAACAATCAGGATGCATTCTATGTTGTGAACCATTGCTACTAATAAGGAGGCTAACTGACTCTAGATTTGAGCTGTTCTTCATCCTAGCTGCGTTGCCTCAGGCTTCTTATCCATAAGTGAATATGGTAATTTTCAAACTCATATACTAGTGTCTGTCCATTCTGACCCATAACCAGTTCAGTGTAGGTCTAAATAACAAGTTCTCACATTAAGAGAGGGTCAGGCCTATATATGAGCTAAAGTCCTATTGCTGAGGTTTCATGGAGGCTCAGATATTTCTGAAAATAAATGGACTTTTTTGTACATTTCTATAGATTTTTTAAAATGTGTGCACCACTTGCTTCTATGCTCACTAAAAATGACAAAACAAAGCAAGAGTTTCAGCAGCAGAAAAAAGCAGATGTTGGTATTTATTCAGCTGGAACTTGTTTTCTAATGTTGATTAATGACTTGCATTGTTTGTCAAATGTGCTTTAAGGCACTGATGTGAGATGTACTGTGTTGGCCTAATAGCAAATATCAAGATTAATGACTTACAAATTATTATCTCTGATTACCTTTGCACTTATGTCAGATAAGATAATGACATTCATGTGTGTGTGTGTGTGTGTCTCTCTGTGTGTGTGTGTTTGAATATTAGTAGCTCGGATTGGTAGCTGGGCTGTCGTTTTGATCTCTGGGCTTGGTAATTAGGTTGCAAATGTTCGGGGGACACATCTTCAGTGCGGTTTGAATTGTGTTTGGTTTGTTTGGAATGTTGCTTCCGGTATTTCAGTTGAAGTAGCTCTTTCGCTCTCAGTGGTTAATAGGCAGAGTCAGTGTCAATGTATCTATTCACTGATTGGTTGGTGGAGAACCAGGCCTCGAGGGATTCTCTTTCTCTCCTTGACTTTGCTTGGGTTATAATTGTGGTCCTGGTTAGATCGAACTTGTGTCCTTTTAAATCCTCATGGACGGACATGAGGGACACTGGGTCATGTCTTTTGATAGCCAGGGAGTGGTCATGCAGAATGGTAGATAGCTGACCAGAAACCATAAACCAGCCTCAACTCTCAGACGGACCCTATCAAAACTAAAGAGCCAACAGAAACAAATCAAAGATCAGGCGTCATATACCAAGTCCAGTGCAACAACTGTGAAAAAAACTATATGGGCCATATAGAAAAAAGCTATATTGAATAGAGTCCAGTTTAGATCATAGAGCTATGATCTGTGTCTTCTCTCATGCTGTATCAGTGAGAATGAGTCAGGAGCCCATCTTGTTGGGAGAATGTTTGTTAGTCCCAGTCTTGGTTATGTGATTGTGTATGATCGCGGTTTGTTTATTGGGTTCTGTATTGTTATTGTTATTTTGGTTTTCGATTTTGGCTTGTTTATTTGTTTTTGCTTTTTAGTGATGAATACCACGCAAAATTGTAATATAGAGAATTGGGTGACTTTAGAAATGTGGAATCCTTGGTGCTCTCTGAACTTGATTGTTTTCATGCAGATGTTTCATTACACAGCTAGGTAACATCTTCAGTGGTAGAAGGGAGTGCACTTTGCTCTTATTTATCTATAGCAGATTATTTTGTCAGTGTTGGTGTTGGTGTTTCCTTGGTAGTTCCTTGATTAGGCTGTTATTTACTGCTTGACTGGTGGTAATCCTGATGTTAAATAATAGGCACGTACCAAAGACAAATTATTTTTTCAAATTGTCTATTGTCTTCAAAGGCACACATGAAAAATAGCTTTGGTAGTCAAGTTTAGAAAGATGCTTTGACTAATGTATCTTAAAAGCATAATAATGGCCACATTTTAGTTATTCTTTCTCAGAAGAGAAAAACCCAATAATCTGGGTGGATACCATCCAATCTCATAAGGAAGATTTTCAAGGAGAAAACTGAGTGACTACAGAATCTATCCACACTAACAATTTATAACATCATCCAACCATTACTAAAGTGATATATGGCTAAATGTGGATAAGCTTTATATCATCACAGCACTGTCTGGTCTAGGCTATAAATCATTGGAGTGGATAATCTTGGAGTATCATTCTAAGGAGATTTCAGATTAAGGGAGTGTTCATGTAACTCCTTTCAAATTATAGTGCTAAATGTGCAACAGTCTTTAGAGGAGACTGTGCCTCTTGAGATATGACAATAGAGTTTTCATTCCTCTCCCACAGAACTTCAATGTGTGAATCCTTTTTTTAATTGAATTGAATGTTTACCTCAAGATTATATGATGCCTGTGTGTTAATATATGGTCATCATACTTAGGACTATATATTTGTAATATATAATGCAGAGACAAGAAACCAATAGCTAAGCAAATGTTGATAAAATATAATTTACAGCATCCCTAATCAGTCCCATCAGTATGTCAGGACTCTATTCATTTCCTATAATCTATACATTCAGAAATCACACATATGTTGAAGTCTGGGCTTGCTCTTATGATCCAGTTCATTTTTTACTTCCTTAGTGAGCATGTACTGATCATATTAATGGGCTTTACAATAGGTATAAAGAAGATTAAGGTACCCTTAAGTATAAAAATACACTAAAATTGTTCACAATTATATAAAGATATTCCGTATTTTCTATGTGATATGTGATATGACATCGAATGCCACGTTCTAGGACACTCAAACTAGCAAAGGCAGCTTCCTCTGCTCTCTTTTGAGAGAGATGATTCCAATATGTGTATGCATATAGCATTGTGCATAGATGAAAAGAGCATATATTTTTGCCTTTTCTGTTCCTATGCAATTTGAAAGGAAGCAGAAGTAAAACTGTATTATGGGGCAGAGGGGAGGAGAATCACATTTACACAAAATTACACACAGTGTAAATTTTGGTAGCAGTACATGTGCTGCTCTCACATAAAAGCACCAATTCTGCCAAGATATTCCTGCATAAGTAATTCCTAGCTTTGACTTTACTAGATTAGAGGCATGGTGGCTCAGTGGCTTAATGATACTGGAGATGGTCTCTGCTCCAGCAGTTCGAGTCCTAGCACTGTGTGGCGGGGTGAGCTCCCATCACTTGTCTCAGCTTCTACCCGCCTAACAATTTGAAAGCATGTTCTATGTAAGTAGATAAATAGGTACCACTGGTGGGGAGACAAGTTGGTGCTCCATACAGGTAGTCAGATTCTTGCCAGCTCTTAACTTTCCCGGTTGTGACGCCTATTTGTGAGGCAGCTCCGGGGAAAGGATGGGGGCCTTGGATGACACTGCAGAAAGAATCACTTGTCTTTCTTTCTGATGCAAAGCTAGCTCACCTTCTTTTGGTGCACTGTGGGATGCACACAAGCATGTATCTGACAGAGCTGGTAGACAGGCAGCCAAATTACTACTCTGTAATAGCATTGTAGTATCCTGGCTAATGTAACAACATCATACACTAGTAATAATAATAATAATAAACTTACTAGAAGTCCACATGCTCTGCAGACTATGGACATGCTAGTATAAACCAGTTATATCTATTACTGAAATGAGTTCTTTCACTAACATCACTGTGTCCAATTATGTTAGATCTAGCTTAGGAAGGCTTACACTGAATTGGACAGAAGTCTGCCAAACATAAGCAATTCAAAAGGGCAGATATGATATTGTTGCCATTACAGAAACATGGTGGGATGAAACCCACAAATGGAACACAAGGCTAGAGGGATTTAAATTATTTAAAAGAAACAGACCAAATAAAAGAGGAGGTGGAGTTGCTCTATATGTAAGAAATAACTACATCTCTACAGAACTAGAGCACAACAATGATGAAAACTGTCTTGAATGCATTTGGGTCAATATAAAAGGGGGGGGAAATGACATTGCCATAGGTGTATACTACAGGCCACCCAACCAAACAGAGGAAATAGATGAACTTTTTGCTAGTCAGCTAACTAAGGTATGTAGGAAGCACATCACAATAGTAATGGGGGACTTTAACTACCCTGACATCAACTGGGAGACAAACTCTGCACCAAGTGGAAGATCAAACAGATTCCTTGCAAACCTAGCAGACAACTTTGTCTCCCAAAAAGTAGAGAAGGGAACTAGGGGATTAGCCATTTTGGATCTAATTCTCACTAACAGGGATGAAATGATAGAAGGTGTTGAAGCCACAGGAACCTTGGGAGGAAGTGATCATGCAATATTGGAATTCAACATTATGGAAGCACAAGCAACAGAACACAGTCAAACTAGAGTCTTGGACTTTAAGAGAGCTAATTTCAATAAACTTAGAGAGGGTTTGGGAAGGATTCCATGGATGAGAATCCTCAAGGGGAAAACAACTCAAGAAGCTTGGGAAATCTTGAAAAGTGAGATAATAAAAGCCCAGTCTAGCACAATACCAACAAAGAGGAAAAATTACAGCTCTCAAAAGAAACCAGCATGGCTGCATAAAGAACTCTCTGATAAATTGAAAGATAAAAGGGACAAGTATAGAAAGTGGAAAGAGGGGCAACATAACTAAGACAGAATATCAGCAAATAGCCCGAGCCTGCAAAGATGAAGTGAGGAAAGCTAAGGCTCATAATGAACTAAGGCTTGCGACCAAAGTCAAAAATAACAAAAAAAGCTTCTTTCAACATGTAAAAAACAAGAAAAAAAGTGAAGGAAATGATTGGTCCATTAGTGGGTGAAAGTGGCAAGAAGGTGACAAGCAACAGGGAGAAAGCAGAACTATTTAACTCATTTTTTGCATCTGTCTTTACACAAAGGGAAAAAACAGACCAACCTATCAAAAATAGTGCCATAAAAAACAGAATAGAAACACAAGTTAAGATAGGCAAGAAAATGGTAAGTGAGCACCTGTCCAGCCTAGACGAGTTCAAATCACCAGGACCAGATGGATTACACCCCAGTGTCTCAAGGAACGGCAGATTGTGATTCCAGAGAACCATTGAACTATATTTTTTCAAAAGATCCTGGAGCACTGGGGAAATTACCATGAGGACTGGAAAAGAGCTTGATGTAGTTCCCATCTTCAAAAAAGGGAGAAAAAAATGGACACAGGAAATTACAGACCTATCAGCCTGACCTCAAATACCTGAGGAAGATTCGGGAAAAGATAATCAAACAACGAATCAGCGAACACCTAGAGGAAAACAAAATCACTACTAAAAGCCAACATGGGTTTGTCAAAAACAGATCATGCCAGACAAACCTTATTGCATTCTTTGACCAAGTGACAAAATTAGTGGATCAGAGGAATGCTGTGGATATAATTTACTTGGACTTCAGTAAGGCATTTGATAAAGTAGATCACAACCTACTACTTGATAAAATAGAAAAATGTGGGTTAGACAGCATCACCACCAGATGGATTCGTAGCTGGCTGACCGGCCGTACTCAGCGTGTGGTCCTCAATGGAACAGCATCTACATGGAGGGAAGTGTGAGTGGGTGGCCCCAGGGCCTCTGTCCTGGGGCCAGTGCTCTTCAACATTCTCATCAAACGATTGGAAGAGGCGGTATAGATGGGGAACTCATCACAATTTGGCAGATGAAACCAAGTGGGCGGAATAGCCAACGCACCAGAAGACAGGCTTAAGATACAGGAGGACCTGGACAGAGTTGAACATTGGGCGCTATCTAACAAAATGAAATTCAAGGGTGAAAAAAGTAAGGTTCTACATTTAGGCAAGAAAAACCAAATGTACAGGTATAGTATATGGGGTACCTTGCTCAATAGTAGTAACTGTGAGAGGAATCTCGGAGTCCTAGTGGACAATCACTTAAATAGGAGCCAGCCATGTGCGGCAGCTGCCAAAAAGACCAACACAGTGTTAGGCTGCATCAACAGAGGGATAGAATCAAGATCACGTGAAGTGTTATACACTTTTACAAATGCCTTGGTAAGGCCACACTTGGAATACTGCATCCAGTTTTGGTCACCACGATGTAAAAAAGACGTTGAGACACTAGAAAGAGTACAGAGAAGAGTAACAAAGATGATTAGGGGACTGGAGGCTAAAGCATATAAGGAACGTTTGCTGGAATTGGGTATGTCTAGTTTAATGAAAAGAAGGACTAGGGGTGACATGATAGCAGTATTCCAATATCTCAGGGGTTGCCACAAAGAAGAGGGAGTCAAGCTATTCTCCAAGGCGCCTGAGGGCAGGACAAGAAGTAATGGATGGAAACTAGTCAAGGAAAGAAGCAACCTGGAACTGAGGAGAAACTTCCTGACAGTTAGAACAATTAACCAGTGGAACAACCTGCCTCCAGAAGCGGTGAATGCTCCAACACTGGAAGTTTTTAAGAAGAGACTGGACAGCCATTTGTCTGAAATGGTATAGGGTTTCCTGCCTGAGCAGGGGGTTGGACTCGATGACCTCCAAGGTCCCTTCCAACTTTATTATTATTATTATAAAATTGTGTCTGTTTTACTTTCTGCTCCTAAAATCCATGACACATAAAATCTTCTAAAGCAAGATGGGATCTGCACATATTGTTCAAGTTACTACAGAAATCTCTGTTGTCTTTGCAGCAAAAACACAACAGTTACCCTTCTGAATCTAGGGGAGCCATTCTGAATAAATCTGAATTGTGTTGATGCCACAGTACAAATTCTTTTCAATAAGTCTTCTGTTTTGATTCACTGGATGGTCTGTAACATATGCAAAATAAATGGAAGAAGCATAATACTTTGAATGCCACCAAATCTAAGTTAGACAGTCCTGATTTATAGACTTTGAAAAAGTAATGAAAAATCGATCATGGAACAGATGGATTCACGATCTTAAAAGTAGTGACTGTACCAGTTCTCTATAATTCTATATATTAAATTATGACATAAATACGGTTCAGCTATACTTCCATTTTCATTTGGAAGTAAACTATACGTGTATCATCCAGTGCAAGAGTACATAGCTTTTTAATATCATTTTCTTGCATGTAAACTGAGCAATGTTTGTTTTCTGAACTATTATGATAAATATTGAATAATTTACAGAGGGAACAGGTTTTGGAATTCCAGAGTTTACATATCTGTCTCACGTTTCGTAGAGGAATAGGGTATCTATAATTTATTTAATATATTAAAGGAATTAAATCGAAGGGGATAGAGAGCTTTCCAAGAATCATGCATAAAAACCAGTTGGGAAATTAAAAATGTTGATAGAATTCTGATGGTTGTAGAATTCAGTTAAAGTAATGATTCAAAGTAGTTTAAAAACGGATTAAGAAATTAAAATATAATTGCTTGTAGAGGTTAACTTTTTAAAAAAGCATTGCTTGGTTAATTGGTTAAAGCCTGTGGTCACTGCATTCAAATATTGAGGGAACATGTGCCAAATCCACCTGACATTTTTATTTTCAGTGATTTCTCTGTATTTCTATCTTTAATTTGTTTCTGTTCCAACTCAGTGTTGTAATTTTAAAAAAAAAAGTCTGCATGAACAATCTCACAGATTTGTGCGTACCTTTCTCCTAATGGAATTTTTCCATTGTACAACATGTTCTTGTATGTTATTTTCATCAATATATGCATTCCTGTGGACCAAACATAGACACACATACAAACAAACATTTTATATGCACTTTTTTCATAATTAGAGAATGAACACTGTGAAATTGGGAAATGAAAAAATACTGAAATATAGCCATATTTTGGGATCCAGGCAGTGCAAATTACATACATTTACATTAAAATATAAACCAATTAGTTTTCTTCCATATCCCAAGTTAAGACACCTTTTTCTTTTTAAGTCTTAAAAAAAGATGTTCTTCCCCAAAGTTTTTTTTAAAATATTTTATTGATTTTTAATAATAACAATCTTTAGTGCTTAGTGAACAGCGTGTTGTCTGGGTTCATATGTTTTAAAAACAATCAGTAATAATTTCTATAATTCCATAATCAATCTGTTAATTAGTGATATATTTCTTGGTCTTCTCTTCTTCCAATAGTGGTCTCCTTTTATCAACATTAAGCAAATATAGTTCTTAATACTTTCAATATATACAAGGTTCAACATAAATATTTTTCTTGTGTTTGTACAAATAACAGTAACATCAGCATATAACATCTTTTCTGATCTGCTTATATTTCAATTATATTCATAAAACTCATCTTATTAAGTCACTGTATATCCTGTTTTCAAGATTCTTATTTAAGCTTAGTTTCCCCTCTATATTCAAACCATTCTTATCAGTCATAGTTTTCTCAATGTTAATTAACTTTAAATATCCAAACTTTCCATTCACATACACCATCCCAATACTTTTATATTTCATATATTATAAAGAATACTATACTACTTATATATCTTATCTCTCTTACTGTAGGGACCTTTATATCCATGATTTATCTATTCTTTTAACCATATTCAAACAAGTGTTTAATCATATAGTATTCCATCTGGTAGATTGAGTCAAATCTCTTGAATCTAATTCTAGCCTTCTTTTTCGAAGTAGTTTTCCAAATCAGTGTATTCAGCTTGCCAGGGGATTCTTCCTGTATTTTTGTGAATGTTGTTGGGAATAGAAAAGATAAGTTAGGTAGAATGTACATTTTTTTGTCTCCCAAACTCTAATAATTCTCCTGGCTGTTCTATAATCCATTTTGTTAGATCTTCTTTCCTATCTTCAAGTTTATTTTGAAGTTTCAAAAAATAAGATATCTTTCCCATTTCCATTGTTGTGGGAAGATCTTGCAAGTTTTCTTTTGTTTGTATTAGACTGTGGTTCTCTTCATTTGTAGCTTCCCTCTTTGGGTCCGTGTCCTCTAGTTTGTATTCTATTATCTGGTTTGTTTGTTTATTCTTTGTCATCATTTTCTGAGAGTTTTTTAATTGTAGGTTTAAGTTAAAGATATGTTCATTTATGTTGTCAAAGTTGTTTTTAATCTCATCATGATTTGAAACCATTGTTCTCTGAATCTGTCACAGCATTGCATTATATTTCCTCCTGGAAATTATTTGCCTTGTCTTGAGGTATTGTTCCTGCAGATCTTTGATGTTCCAGGCTAGGGCCTTCAGAAGGTGATATTAGATGTGGTTTCCTGCCACTTTTTGATAGGTATGTAACATCCATTTTGTCTCCCCCCCTCCAGATAGCCTTTCACTGGTACCATAGTCTCTGTAATTTGCCTTGTCAGACCAGCCAATCATAAGGTCCCAACAACCAAATCTTGTATAGTTCTTATCTTTATATATGGTTTTTATAATCCAATGCATTTCCAATTATCAAAGCACTGTTAAAAGCAGTATTTTATAATAGTTCTTCTATTCAAGGGTCTTACAATTATCAGCCAGTCAGATTTAGAGTCCAGAATGTTTAACCACTTAGAGGCTTTCCAGTAAACTCCCTCCTAGAAGATTAGCCAAAAGTCAAGGTTTTTCTTTCTCTGCAAACAATTCTTGAGCTTAGAAATCATAGCCCAGTAAGTATTTATAATCCCAGAAGGTCAGCAGTTTTTTAAAACAAATATCATTCTCACTCTGTAGTAGGTAGCCCAGTGTGTTTTCTTTCCTCTGTTCCCAGCTATTTGGAAAAGCCACTGAGGTTCAAAGAAAGAGTTGTTCTTTATTTCTGGGCATCTTGCCAATTTCTGTGTCTATGCAGCAGTTGTTCTATGCTCTAATCCTCCACTAGGTGTCAGTAGCCATTCATTTTCCAACTTTTAAAACAAAAAGTTATTTTCTTGTAGTTTCATCAATACTCTTTCAGATGTAAAGTCTTAACAGTTTTCATGATTTTCAGATTTATCCAGATTGTAGTATTATTAAGTTAATTTTAATATTTTTCTGTCCCCCATAAAAATTAAGTCGCCGCACTTCCGGTTCCGGTTGCAGCGCCCGCGGACGCGCAAAGAACTTGCTCTCTTTGCCGTCCGGTTTCCCCCCGCCGGTAGACCCTGGAGAGGGTTGAAAGTCGCCCTGGAGGGGCGACCACCATAGAGGAGGGCACTCGTCGATCGTGGAGGGAGCGGCAGCTCCCTCTGCGGTCTGAGAAAATCACCTTTGGGCCGACGGGGAAAAGATCGGCCAGTAACATGGCCGATCACTCAGCTGCTCCAGCCGAAAGTCACAGCAACATCTAAGCGAAAAGAACCACCGTGGAAGATCCGGGTGAGACCTTTCCTTCCCTCTTGTTAATTTACCTATTTCCCTGCTAACAGCTTTAAGAACTATTTCCCTATTTTGAGAAAGCAGTGTTTGATCACTGGGGAAAACGGGCTTTGGAAAAATAATTATTATTGTTTTTTATTATTTTATTTTGTTTATATAAGCAGTTGGAATTCGGGTATCCTGAAAAAAAAAACCCTTACTGTGACTCTCTCTTTTTGCTTGTTTATCTTCAGTTTAGGTGAAAACCCTTAGGGAGGGGGTGGAATGCTTTTTTCTCCTCCCCCCCCTCCTGAACAGTATTGCTTAAAAAACTTTCTGCTCTCTGGGCGGACTTATGTAGATTGTTTTGGATACAATGCAACCTGGGACTTGGCATGAAGCCCAGAAACTATGACTGATACAATGTAACTTTCTCCAGTTGAACTCTCACTTCCTGATTTTGGCGTGATGCCCAGACTGGATTACAATATAATAACTGACTGCTACTTGGGACTCTTGCTGCTTCTTTTATTTCTGTGCTGGACTTGACTATTGGCTTTTTTCTATCTTTGTTTGGAAATATATCTCTGTTTGGACTCTATATTTTATAACGCTGCAATCTATTTTTTAAGCTGAATTTCTATAAAAAAAAAAAGAGGATGGAATCCTACTCACAGATTAATTATGGACTTATATTAGAAAATTTTTTGGAAATGAGAATGGAATTTAAAGAACATATTAGAACGCTTAGTAAAAAGGAGGTCTCAGAATTAAAAATTGAAGCTCAACTTTTGATTGACTATGATACACAACCAGATCTACAACTTAACGAGATGGATGGAATACATTCACAATCTATTGAATCTATTGAATCTATTGAAGAGGAAGAGGACACATGCCACATGATGGAGATTTTTGATGATCAAAGGCAGAACTCAACTAAAACATTTACAACTTTAAAAGCAACAGGATTGGACTTCCAAATACGAGGCACCAAAAACATTGACAACATGACAGTACAGACAACACTGGATAAAAGAGAAAAAGAATATGATTGGACTCAATGGTCGGAAAAGGCCTTTAGCCAGTCACTAAGATGGGAGGATCTAGAGGCCCAGCTGTGGAAACCTACCTGGCACAAAAAGAAAGCTAGAATTAGATTTAAAAATGAGAGTTAAAATTTTATCTGATGGGTAAAAAGGGCTTTTGGACATTGATTGAGCTAATACTTTCGAGATTTTTAAGGTTACTCTGGTTTGAGTTAACATTAGATCTAAATTATGGATTTGATTATGGTTTGGAATGGCAATAGGAAAAATTGGAAAATTTAAAATTAAAGGAGTTAGATTGAGATTGAGACTGGTGAAGTATTATTGATATTTTTACTTATAAGAATTGAATGGTAATTAGTGATGTATTAAATGGACTAAATTGAAACAATTGAGGAATTTTTAGGGACTTGGATTGATTTATAAAAATATTGGATAGACTATATGAAATAGAATATAGTTGAGAAATATTAAGATATAATAGTTATATTATTAGTTTATGATAGAAATAATTATTGTCCTATTATTATTATTATTATAATATTATTATATTATTATGTCTTATGTAATGGTCTTAAAATATATAAATTTATGTTTATTTACAAAATATGTATGTGAAATAGAATAGAATAAGAGATATAATTTGATTGAGAAGTACAAATTGAAATTGGAATAATAGATATAGGTGAGAAACAATTTATATTTTAGGAATGCTCGAATTGTATACTATATGTTTATGCAAGACTAAATTGAAATAGATTAATTGAAAGTTGGTTAAGCCTGAAAACGGGTGAAAATATGATTGATAACTTTTGTTTTTTGTTTTTGTGTGGTTTTTTTTTCTTTCTTCTTTTTTTATTGATAAAATAGAGAGGGAACCTTTAAAGAAGTAGTTTAAATTGTATATGTATGACTGTATTTTTTGTTGTGTTCTATGGAGTGCCCTATCTCCACGATGTGTTATAAGCACCTGGCTGTAAAACAAAAAAAACAAACTAATAAAACTTGTTATGATAAAAAATTAAGTCACCGCTTCCATCTATGGAAGGGTGGGGATGTAGTCCCCTCCCTTTTCACTTTTGGAGGACTTTTTGCTTCTTGGGGACCTTTTCCAGGAAATCAGTTACAAAATAGAAGAGAGAAGATCGATATTCTCACCCAGTTCCAAGAGCACTGTGTTGGAGGGCTTTCCCCAGATCAAATGAATCGACCGCCTTCATTCCATGATCCATGGGGGGCCCTCCTTCTTCGTTGCCTCTCCGGGGTGACTTAGACCCATTTAGGGTCCCCTGGCAGGTCGAAATCAACCATGTGTGCGGAGCTTCGCAATCCCTCAGCCGTGCGCTATGGCACAAAACCAGAAGTCCCTTCCCCAAAGTTTTTTAAAGTGACCAGCACAAAAGAGATTTTTATTATGAGTATTCAGAGATTATCTGAACCACTTTGGGGGCTCATATTGAAGCTCCAGAAACTAGGATTTTCTCTAAATCACCCCTGGGATAATCTGAATTGATTGAATCCTTGATCCTGAGCAAGATTTTTTTAAAAAAAGAAATAAAAAGCTAACATGGGCAATAAGAGAGCTATAACTTTTTTAAAAAAAAAAATCAACACAATGGAATAGAATGGAATGGAAATAGAAAATAAAGTATAAATAGATAGATAGATAGATAGATAGATAGATAGATAGATAGATAGATAGATAGATAGATAGATAGATAGATAGATAGATAGATAGATAGATAGATAGATAGATAGATAGATAGATAGATAGATAGATAGATAGATAGATAGATAGATAGATAGATAGATAGATAGATAGATAGATAGATAGATTTTTACAAGTAAGTTGATATTCAAGACATTTATGAAGTCCAGTTGCTGGGGTGAACATCATACCCATCTTTAAAATTGGACCATAATGCCACAAAGAAAAGGGTGCTTTTCAAATTGATAAGCTGCCACATCTTCTTCCAGATGCCTCTGCACTCATAACCATGCACGACTATAATTGTGCATACATATAAAAGTGGGGGTAAGAGTAGTTTCTGAAGCAGCTGCACAAACCTGGAAAAAATACAGCTGCTTTAACAAGCTCTCTTAGATGATAGCTCCAAAATACCTCTTTTAAGGAATTTATACAACTTTATCAGGAATATTCTTCTGGAGAGACTGAGGAAAAATGGAAAAGGTCCATTTTTTAGTAATTTGGAAAAGTCATTAATGGGGATGTGTGGAACTGACATTTGTGCACATACATACAAACACATTAGTTGTTGATCAGTCACTTCTGAGTTATTCAGCTGTTTCTGGGACTTCATGACCTGTTTGTATCATCAGTAATAATATTGACACATCTTGTCTTCTACATACCGTTTTTTCAATTGCCTTCCATTTTCCTGGGCATCAAAGTCTTTTATAACTCTTCATTTCATTTCAGATATCTAAGCATTAGCTTCATTGTTAGTGCTTCCAGTGAGCAATTTGGTGGGCAGTCTAATATTAGCTATTTGTTCTTCTTGGAATCCAAGATATTTCCAACAATTTTCTCTAGCACTACAATTCAAAAGAGATACTATTTTGTTCATTCAGACTTTCTCATGGTTCAGTTTTCACAGCCACACAGAACAAGTGGGGGAAAAAACCACAGCATTGGCAAGATGTGCCTTTGTTATCTGTATGATGTCTTTAACTTTATTATTTTTATAGATCTATCATAATTTTTTTCACAAGAAATAGACATATTTTTATTTTATACCTATAGACACAATTCCTGTGTATCTAGAAAGATCACGGCTGCTGCTACTTCAATTTTTTTTCTATTTGTTCTGAATTGGTATTGCCTATTGACATAATCTTTTTTAAAAAAAAAATATATGACTAAAATATAAGCTTTTGCACTCTCTTCCCTCACCTTCAACAAGAGATTTCTTAAGGTTTCTTCACTTCCAGCCATCAAAATTGTACATATGCAAAAAATCCACAGTGTTTAAAATGTTATTAAGTATATATTCTTTCATGTAAAGAATATGTTAATAGGATCAAGTGGAAGATCTACGACATATTCAAAAGATATATTTCTAGTTTGATGTTATGTTAGACCTCTACCTATGAATCTTCTGGCGAAAAAAAAATCACTTATTTTGTGGCTTTATGGGAATTCAGGTTAACTCCTCCTTATCCCTCCTGTTTTTTATCCAATGTGCAAAAGACCTTATTGTTCATATGTTCATATTGGCAGGGCATTTGTATGTGGGAGGGCATGTTTGTGCATGCACGGTGTAATGCAGAAGGAGAATAAAATATTGGAAACTGGACATGGATTCGTGTTTCAGATTTGACAGAATCTTATAAATGATCTGCAGTTCCACCAGGAACAACTGGGAAATGTGGATGTTCAGCACCACTAAAAAGCCAATTCTTTGAAATGTAATTGTGGGATTTCAGTTTCTTGCCTTGCAGAAATGTGGGGGGCGGAGGGGGGGAATCAAGTACAAAACAGAGTCTTTGGAACTAACTTTCAACATAAATCTTTCTCCTGCACTTTGTAAAGGGGGTACTATTTCCCTCTGTGAAGAAAAACAGAAGGAAAAAGTTTGTAGTTCATGTAAGTTTTGTGGGAAATTTGTACTCATTATATAAGCCTTTTACAAGAAACCAAGCTGTGCTATCCATGGGAAGACAGGATCACTGTTTCAGACAAAAACAAACTTTTTATTTCTCTAAAAATGATATTTGGGAGCTCAGTCACATGCTTTCATAAAGTAAGGATTGAGTGGCAGTAGCAAGGGTAAAGAAATCACTTGAATTATCTGTTGTCTCTATAAAAAGTTGTAGGAAAGGATTTATTTTAAAACTAATAATAATGAAAGTTATGCTGTAAGTGGCATCAACCAGTGGGAAAACTTCACATCTGGTGATGAAGGCTAACCCAAAGCTGTTGTGCCTCAATAAATACGAGTGATAGCAAAGCATTTTCCACAGCATTGTAATTTTAATTAAACTTTGGAATTCACTACTATGATGTTTGGTTATTAAGGCTAACCCCAAAGCTATTGGGCCTCCCCTCTTCAACAAATCTGAGCAATAGCAAACATCTTCCACAGTATCGTAATTGTAATTAGACTTTGGAATTTGCTACTACACTATGTGGTGCTGGCTTACAGCTTAGCTGGCTTAAAAAAACAGTTGGACCAATTCATGGAAGTCATGGGGATCAATAGTTACAGTATTAGCCTTCATGATAGTGTGATTGCTTCTGAAGGCTGTCTGCTGGGAGATTAGTTGCTTCCTTGTGCAGTTGTCCACTATGAAAACAGGCCTCCTTGTCCACTATGAAAGACAGGCCAATTTAACAGGGGTCTGCTTATGTTATTCTGTTATTCAAAGGTTCTGTGATTGTTAAACTGATCTTGTTAAAAATGATGGATTGGGATTGGATGAAGTTCCTGATTTCATACAGAAAAATTAGTCATGACAATAAAATTAAGCCTCATTTAATTCAGAAGGACTTTAGTGTGACTAAATTAATCCATCAATTCCTTTTTTCAAGGTTACTTGGGAAGATTGAAACTGGTAAGGTTACTTCATCTGACAATGGTGATAGTTTATAAAGGTTATTAAGTGCAAAGAGAAATATAGATTATTTCCACAGCAAGAAAGAAAAAACGGAAATGGTTAAACTGATTGCTTTATTCAAAGAGGAGAACATACTATGTTTTTTATTTGGAAATCACTTCTGGATTTTGTGCTTGTGATGAAAAAAAATGAAACTTTGACTTTCGTTTTGCTGATTAGATAGATTTGTTGTTATAGAAATGGCTAGTATATACTAATGTGTAAAATTAAAAAGTTGAGGCTGAATGTTATCTTGTATTGTGCTAAAAAGAATCAGAAGTCAATTCTTATTTTTCTTTCTTCTCTTGTACCTCATATTTTCTTTCCTCCTCTCTTTTTCCTTCCCTTAATTTTTTATTATTTTCCTTTGTATTTTATACTTTGATGAAACAATAAAATTTGTTATATAGTAGAAACTGGTAAGGTCACTTCATCTGAGAATTAGAATAACTCTGAGAATTATGACAAGATTGCCCACGTTGAACAACTCAATTGCGACAATTTCAGAGATTATCCATTTTGCAAAATTGACTCAAAGATATTAAACTTAAAATCATTGTTTGTAAACCCTCTTAGACTAAGAAGATTCCGTTTAGTGCCTTTGAATGATAACATTATATAAACTGGTGCAATCCATTATAATGAAGATTTGTGAAGATTTGATCATCCTCTGATGGAAACATAATTATTTCTTAGAATACTTGTTAAAAGATAATTAATTTTTCGTAAAACTATTATGGGTAAGGAATGGAATTCTTGTCCTTAAATTAGTTACAAAGTGGCCAAGGATTGTGATGGACAATGTTTTACTTTTCTTTTTTCTTTTTGCATTTTATTGGGAGACAACAAGTAGCCTGATTCCCACATTTCAATGAAATCCCAATAAAAGAATGACTTCATGAGGCAAATTCTCTTGTGCGACTTTTTCATATCAGGAAAAAGGAAATAGAGAAGATGAAGCAATGACTTCAGGAGAATATTCCCGTTTCCTACCCTTCAACCTCCAAATTCTTCTTGCTAAGAACAGATTTCTTACTACATTATTTTTATGTGCCATGTTTCCACATGATTTTGCTCCATTGGCATGTCATTTTGAGTTCTGAGAATTCTGTTTGACTTCAATATTGAAGTCTATCTGGCAGATTAATCTAAAAGTTTTAAATACAGAATTGAAAGGAATATTATTAACAATGAATACATTTAGTGAGCATTAAGAGTCTTTCCACTTAGGTCATTTAGCTGGGAAGATAATAGCTGACAGCAGACAAAGGTTGATGTTTTGTAAAATGTCAACCTTACATAGTGGGTAAAATTCTTGGCCACATTCCACAATTGTTTTTTGAGCATTATATTTCATCCGTTTCTTTTTGGTCTAAAGGACAATTTTACTGAGAAGATTATAATTTATGAAGGGCATTAGAATAAATATTTTGAGCATATTTCTGCCCTGATTATGATTCTTCTGCTGAAAAACCAATGGGAACAAAAATGTTACAAATGAAATTCAATAACCTTTACATCATGATTTGGTGTTATTCAGAGGAATCTTCCTTTGCCTTCCTCCTTAAACATTCTCTAGAATTACAATAACGACAGACATAAGGTGAATATGAGACACGAATGAATAAAATAATCTTACAATAAGTATAAAAGCAACAGAAGTAAGGAATGAAAGTAAGTCAAAAATAATTCTTGCCAGGTAACAAGAAAAACCTTTAGATTTTCTTGCAACATTGAAAGTGTTGTACGTTCTGATAAAAGGATGTCTCCTTTAAACCCGAGCTAACCATTTGATTTATAAATTACATGGTGGTTGGCAATTGGTCTATCAAATGAAGATAGAAAATAGCAAGATAATATTTAAAAAAACAACAAGAAAATTAGACAGGCAAAGTTAGGAATCAAAAGGCCTGAAAGAAAATTTTGAGCTTGAAGCATTTGTATGTAACTTCTGAGAACACAAAAAAGCTTTTAGCTTGTCAGAGACTTGGTAGGTACAATGGGGATTTCAAAAATCTACCACACTTTTGTATTCTAGAACAATATCCTTTTTTTTTTCATTTTACTAACAAAAAGTGCTTGTTTCTTTTATTTTGCCTATGAGTAATGTCTCTTTGAACAGCCAGAATGTCATGTTGATTTGTACAAAATGTTCCTTGCTTCTGCACTGCAAAAAATGTTTTTACTAGCAGAATATTACTATAATTGTACCCTAATTTATCACTGTTGATTGATATTGGAAGTATTTAATAAAGCAGCTTACAACATGCATCTCAAATATAAAGGGAAGGTGTCATCTAAAAAGGAAAATAAACATAACATCTGTTACATTCTTTTACTACAGCTAGTAGCATTTGTGTGAAAAGTGTCAAGTATTGAACTAAGCACGACTCAAGATAGTTCTGAAGATGCTAGAATTATTGGCTAACCTGTTTTAATTATTATTTTTATTCCTCAGTCCTGCATGAAACCCTTGATTAAGTTAACATTAAGATACAGGATAGATTGGTATTTTCCATTTTTAATTTCAACCGTAAAACATTCCATCAATGCCAGGTTTTAAAATTATAGCAGAGATAATAGAAGTCTGACCCCGGTAGAAGTTAGAGAAGAAAAAGTTGTCCCTCAAATGTCAAGGCACCTTGTGGTCCAAGAAATTAAAACTAAATTGTTTGCAGTATGAATCCCAAGGTGGTGCTATATCTCAGCTGCCATGACATTTAGCCAGTGACTTTTCATAGCTTGTTAATAATGTATAGCCATCCCAATATAAATTTGCAGCTATGGAACTAGCCTGTTAGAGTGAAGTAGTTAAGGAGATTTATTTTGCCCAGAAAATGCATATATGAATGAGAGAGGAGAGATGAAATCAGGACAAATGTCCAAAGAATTTCTCTTAGATTGTCTTATTTAATGGAGCGCTGGGACAATGTCTACTTTTATTTATTATTCTCTTCTTCTAACTCTTTTTTAAAAAGTTCAATTAGTATTCAGATAATTATGAATACTAATCAGCTTGGTAATCTCTACCAATTCATTCATCTCGCCAATTCTTCTAAGCCAAAAGAGCTCAAGAGAGCTAAAGGTAACTGCATAAGTGCTGTCTTGTTAAAGTATATTGCTGTTACTGATTTTTTTTTTTAATAAAGCCAGCTCCCCGCTCTGACGGAGGATGCTAGCCTTCAACCTGGCAGTTATACAAATTATTCATAAACTGTGAAATGTCAGCCAGAGATGAAAAGAGATGAGAAAAGGGTACAGGTGAGCAACAGAGACAAAGAACAATAGGTTACAGCAGGTTATGGATTGGAATTGAAGGGGGAGGAAAAGGAGTTTGACATTTGAAGAGTTGTAGGCCCAATATAAGACTGCAGGGAGCTATTCAACCAGGAGACACTTAACTTCTCTTGACAACCTCTGGATATGTGAACACTTACAGCTGGGAAAGGGATTCAGCTGCTTTCATTTCAGCCTAATTCTTGGAGTAAATAATTACAAAGGGCATTCCAAGTCTACAGCTTTCAGACTTTTCTACAGTACTCAGTGGAGCTGGAAACAAATTACAAACATATATTAACTAAGGAAGTTTGAAAATAAGTAGACAAATATGTACTATTGGCTTCGGTGTCACTGAGGTCTAGCATATACACAGAATTGGCTCAAATTGGCTGCTGGAGACCTTCTCAAACTCAGCAGCGGCATGCATTAATTTGCAAGGGGAAAAAAGCATGGTCCCTAAAGGAAATGAGGATAGTGAGTTTTGCACTTTTCTAGCATGTCTGGAAGTGTGTTCCTTCCTCTTTATCTGGCATGCCCCTTTCCCCACCTTCCAAGTCATATCTTCTCAAAGGAAGGAAACACAAGTCATTTTTTTGTGAAAAAATGTCTGTCAGGCCCGAGGAACATGGAGTAGGAAAGGGGACTGTTGCAAAAGAGACACCTCAGTCTCAGGGAAAGGGGAAAGTGTGATAAAGAGACTTAGATTAAATCCATCTTAATTGTGCTTGGTATAAGTTGATCTGCATAATTGCTTTTGCAGGCTTTCAACATTGTTACATTGCCCTACTAACAATAAAGATGTTTCCAGAAACCCAGTGGTTCTTGCTTCCTGAGTTTGTCAGTCTTGAGAGTTTGACCATTCTCATTTGCCAGAGGGTCTGAAGAAGCTCACTGTTTCTCCAGACTGAGAAAGCTCCATTGACAAGAGATCATGTGCCCGTGTTGGTTAGATTTGGAAGTTAGGGCTGGCAACAAGAAAGCAATGAAAAGTCATGACAAAATTAGGTTTGGGGTGACCTTGGCCATAGTGTGGTAGAACTTGCTGTTAAACTTGCTTTTTTATGCTTGACCTCCAAAAATTTGATTCTTTGGTGTGCCTTAATCAAATGTCCTTTCTGAATTGGTATTATTCAGCTGCTGTATATGGTGATGCCTACTAAGCATATTCTCATTTCTCTGCTTTTAGAATTGCTGAACAAACAGGAAGGCAATTAACCTTTTGTGATTGCTGTTTTAACTAACTTTATTCCTAAGTAACATAATTGGAAATAGGGTTGCTACCTCTATTCCTTGACACCAGATATTTTCCTTCAAAATTCCAGTCAAAGTGCTTTGGGAATGCTCTTACAAATGAGAGTCTTAAAGTTGGAACACACTCAAAAAAATTCAGAAAGGCTTATCAAGGCAATGTTAAAAATATGCTGAAATCACTACACTAGGGCCACATGATTGGTTCCAATTAAACTGATTTATTGTTACTCATGCCTAGGCACAAAAATCTAGTGAACCAACTGGCAAGCACTATTTTGGTGTTAGATAAGAGTAATGGAATTCAAGAAGTGTTGGAAGAAGAAGTCCATTTGTGGCTACGTAGAGACTCTAGGCTGATTCCTTTTTTACCTTTGCCCCCCCCCCAGTTCTGCCACTCCTTTTCCTACATCTTTCAAGCCCTTTGCAAGGCTCTAAGAAAAAGTACCATTCAATGGAAATGAATATCCATTAATATCCAGATGGCTATTTAACAGGAATTAAATTAAACCAAGACAAAGTAAATACATAAAACTTATGTTTATTTCTACATAGTTATGAAATGATATATTATACTAAATTATAATGAATATTATATTTAGGTGCCTCAATGGATTTTCTGGCCAATTTTGTGAAATAGACTTGAATGAATGCAGCTCTTCTCCTTGCTTACATGGCTCAGTTTGTGAAGATCTTATTAATGGATACTACTGCAGATGTCAGAAAGGTAACAAATGAACAAAATACTTTCAGTTAAGTCTTTTTACTATTCAAAAATTCAGATTTGAACAAACTTTCCCTTTTCTTCTGTACCAAGGCAATATTTACTGGAATTATACAGTAGAATGTTTGTTTCTCCAAATATAGCATAATATATCAGGAAATCCCTTTTTGTTGTATCTTAGGTGCAAATTGATTTAACCTCTTGATCAAAAAGCATCACAGAAGAAAAACGTTTTCCAGTGGAAGCAACCGAATGCACTTAAAATGTTGTCTTGGGTCCAAAGGGAAAATTAGTTGTTTTAATTAGCATTCTACAGTGGCTAATTCTGCCATGTGTTGGACAGTTTGATTGAATGTTACTGTAAAGTAAATTTGTGGAACAATTTGCATTTGGAATGAGGATAGCTCTTAGAATTAAGTGAAGAAAAAGAAATTGTTGTTGTTTCACTATAACACTAAACCAGGAGGTTTATATGAAGTAGAGTGATGCGTAGACCTAGCCATAGTGGTTTGTAAATCATGGTTTAAAATATGCACCACTCCCAGAGAATAGTACATGGCTTCCACTATTGCATCTACAACACACAATCAGTGGTGGGTATTTTTCCCTTCTCTTTCCTTCTTTCCTTCCTTCCTTCCTCTCCCTCCCTCCCTTTTTCCCTGTATGTTCCATTTGTTGGGGTAGTAGAGGATGTTTCTAAGAAGCATTTGGGAGGGGGTTAATTTCAGGAAAATAGACCAGTTTTAATGCACTTTGATAAAAGGCAATTTACTTTGGAAATCATTTCAAAGAAGTAAAGCTCACCAGATTCTCTTGGGGGAAAAATTGAAAATTTGTCTTCATTGTGGAGAAATAGCAATCTCCTGCCTAAATTCTTTGCTCGTAAATCAGTGAAGAATTTCAAGAGGTTATTCATGCCTAACTCCAGCTAATGGAGCATGAGGGCAAAGAACCTAAATCCTAGGTATGTTTCTACTCAAAGCAGAGCCCAAAGGCCCATTATCGGTAATACAAACACTTTACAATTATAGCATGGATTAATAATTTGTTATTGCAGGCTTGCTACAGCCAATAAGACACAACCTCTTTATTCAGCTGTTTAGCAAGGCCAGCAGCAGGTAGCATGTTCCACCACCATCCACTCAAGACTGTGATCTATCACAGCTGCATTTCTTTTTAAAACAATAATGATAGCAAAGTTTTGGGAAGTACAAAACCCATATAACCTCATTCCTATTCTATTAGTCATTTGCTACATCCAGGTCAGAAAAGGATGCCCTGTAAATGGTTTGAATTATACTTCCATTTTTCAGAGTACTATGGGAAATAAAAGCAGGGGTTTTTGGAAGGGTGTGTGTGTCTTTGAGTCAGTGTTGACCTCTGATGATGTCCTGAACTAGTCCCTGTAGTTTCCTTGGCAATATTTTTGGAAATGGCTTGTCATTAACTTCTTCCTAGGGCTGAGAGATAATGACTGGTCCAAAATCACCCAGCGGGCTTCATGCCTAACATGTGTCTAGAACTCATGGAGTTCTTAACTGCTTAACTGCTGCACCAATATTAGACCAAAAATCTATTACATTTTTTTCTTCCTTCCAACAGGTTGGGAAGGGTTCAGATGTGAAGAGGATATCAATGAATGTGCATCTAACCCTTGTGTACATGCTATATGCATCCAGAGAGAACCAGGCCTGGGTTATACCTGTTATTGCACATCTGGATTTGTGGTATGAGCCAAAACCTTATTACTGTCACTCGATATGAAGCATGTGCTGTTGAAGTTAAACCTTACCAGAGTCTGTCTCCCATTAAGTTTTCTTCTTTGTCTTAAACTTGAGATCAACCATTAAAGATCAAGTCAACAGATAAGAAAAAGCTTCTGAGGCTTACTCCTGACTGGTAGATTCATTTGTATAATAGTTCAGCATCCAAAGGTATTTAGTTATATGCTCTATTTAAATTGAGCTTTCCATTGTCTTTAAATGGGAAGCCTTAACATACATGATTAAAGCAAATAGTTGCAACCAGGCTACTGTGCAAATGATCTGTAGAAGGATGCCACCACGACAATGGCAGAAGATGAGGATGTTACACAGATACCTTAAACTGCTGTTTTCAGCCATAGAGTACAAGGCGTCTTAGGAATCAACCTATGTGCAAATATTTATGGATCAAGTTCATAAACTAAAAGTAATATATTCACTATGTTACCCAAATTCTATTCTATTCTATTCTATTCTATTCTATTCTATTCTATTCTATTCTATTCTATTCTATTCTATTCTATTCTATTCCAGATCTATACATTATTTATTTGTTCAGTTTACATTAAATCAAGATATACTAGAATTACTCAGGTAAATCTAACACTTCTTCCTGTCTTAGGATAAATGAACAAAAAAGTTTTTTTTTAAAAAAAAGAAAGAAAAAAGAAAGAAAGAAAGAAAGAAAGAAAGAAAGAAAGAAAGAAAGAAAGAAAGAAAGAAAGAAAGAAAGAAAGAAAATGCTGCTTTAAAAAGCTCTAGACTAGAGCCCAAAGTGATTTAGCATGCAGTTTGTAGTATCAACGCCCAATGGTTTAATTATGTAACAGTTTGAAATTACCAAGAGCTCAGAACCTACATTGGTTCATATCTATGTTTTGAAAACTTGGGTTTCTTGTAGAATGAGCTAGTTTTGAGAAATAAAAGCAAAGAGATGGGCTTATTGCAGTTACTTTATGGTACCATGCTTCAAATTAAAGTTTTCTGATGGAATTTGTCATGCTAGGTTGTTGTAACAATCATTCAAAAGCTCTTGGAATAATTTTAAAGACCAAACATTTTATAGTGACAAAAAACTGATGTGGGGAAAGTTACTTGTGAGAGCCAAAATGTTTATACCTAAGTACAGATGCACTTGATATTGTTAATCCAGCAGTGACAGCAATACTAATAATTTGATACAAGGTCAAGTGAGCTTAATGATGGAAATAAACTTCTAAAGAGAAACTATTATGCTCTGTAAGTGAGTAGCTTTATGCAGAATTTCTGAAGATCAGAGGGTGAAAAGTCAGGAAAAAGACAAGGCTGTGTGTATAATTCTGAAGAAACATGGAAATTTTTTTTCATGAATCCTCCTAGTCTGAATATATTTACTCTGAAATAAGATATTAATCTTATTTTTTATTGTGTATCCATAAATGTGGTAAGGTCAAAATAGTAATTACTTACCTCTCTTTTTCCTCCTCTGGTGCCACCTATTGTCAGATTTGTAAAGAATCTTAAATCTGTGATATTTTGTAGAATTATAAGTATAGTTGATAATACCTTTGGAAATATTTTTCCTTTGTTAATAAAATGAGAAGGAATACAGAATGATCTAAAACTCAAGACATATATGTTGAGTAAGACTGAGATCACTTGAAGGAACAATGGTTTTATAGCTGGAGAATATTTACTGTACCAGTTTTCCCACTATATTCTAATTGATAACCAGCACACTGTCACATTGTTGCTGTTGTAGCAACACTATCTTGAAGGCTTTAAAAATGAATACTGTGAGTAAAACTAAAGCATTATGTCAGATAATGTAACATGTCTACTTAGCAATACACCACAATGTTTGCTTTACCCAAGAGTAAACTACAATGTGTCCTGCTACTACCTGCTTAGGAAAGATGAGGCATATAGCAAGTTAAAATGGAGAAAGAAATGTGGTTTTGAAGCCAGTGTAACATAAAGTCTTAGTTTACATACTTCTCTATCACTTGAAATTAATTTCCAAGGAGCCTGTTGTGACATTGAAAAGCAAATGACTTGGAGACAAAGCTCTCCCTGGCCTGTCACCTACTGTGAGACTCTAGGAATGAAACCTGACATTCTTTGAATTGACTGGAAGTCAAAACACCATAATTGCATTACAGTACGAAAGCCAAGGACTACGCCATAAAATCAGTACAGGCAAAAGTGCTCAGTAGGATTACATTAATTTGGGGGAAAGCAGTCTGTCCACTTTAAATAGACAGCACTTGGAAAGCAAAAAAGAAAGTCATAATCAAATTATTTAATGTGACTATCAAAATGCAAACGGCCTTCCAAATGACATTTTAAAAACTTCTCTTCCAGGGTGAACACTGTGAGCTTAATTACAATGACTGCTTAATGAAGACTTGCCCTGCTGGATTTCTCTGTGTGGATGGAATCAACAGTATCTCCTGTTTGCCTGAGGTTCCCAGTGAAGTCCAAAATATCTCTAGTATGGAAGGGGTATCTCCAACCGAACCACTGGAGAGAGGACTCTCAGAAGCTCAGCCAAGCCAATTGTCTGCTGATGTTTCTGGTTCTCAAAGTTTCACAGGTAAGTGGGGAGGAAATACAGGAAGTCCTTGTTTAGAATGGAATGGAATGGAATGGAATGGAATGGAATGGAATAGAATAGAATAGAATAGAATAGAATAGAATAGAATAGAATAGAATAGAATAGAATAGAATAGAATAGAATAGAATAGAATAGAGCTGGAAGGGACCTTGGAGGTCTTCTAGTCCAGCCCCCCGCTCAAGCAGGAGAACCTATATCATCTCAGACAAGTGACTGTCCAGTCTATTCTTAAAAACCTCCAGTGATGGAGCGCCCACGATTTCTGAAGGCAAGCTGTTCCACTGGTTAATTGTCCTCACTGTCAGGAAGTTTCTCCTTAATTCCAGGTTGCTTCTCTCTTTGGTCAGTTTCCAACCATTGTTTCTTGTCTTGCCCTCTAGTGCTTTGGAGAATAATTTGACCCCCTCTTTTTTGTGGCAGCCCCTCAGATACTGGAATACTGCTATCATGTCACCCGTATTTCTTCTTTTCTTTAGACTAGCCAAACCCAAGTCCTGCAGCCTTTCTTCATATGTTTTAGTCTCCAGGCCTTTGATCATCTTAGTTGTTCTTCTCTGAACTATTTCCAAGGTCTCAACATCTTTTTTGCAGTATGGTGACCCAAATTGGTTGCAGAAATCCAGGTGTGGTCTCACTAGGGTTTTATAAAGCGGTACTAATACTTTGTGTGATCTTCATTCTATGCCTCTGTTTATACAACCCAGGATTGTATTAGCTTTTTTGGCTGTTGCTTCACACTGCTGGCTCATAGTCAAGTGATCGTCCAGTAGGACTCCAAGGTCCGTCTCACAGTTTAGTAACATACTCACTTAGCAACTATTTACAGTTACAACAGTGATGAAAAAGTAATTTTGTGACCAGTCCCTTCATTTATGACCTTCACAAATCTATAATCCAAAATAAAGTTGAAGTAAGATATGCACAGTTGTGATTTAACTTAGTGACCACTTCCTTTAATAATGGACTTGCCAGCCGCAATTATGCTTGCTAAAGGAGGATTATGTGTATTCTTTTTCAATAGGATAGGATAGGATAGGATAGGATAGGATAGGATAGGATAGGATAGAATAGAATAGAATAGAATAGAATAGAATAGAATAGAATAGAATAGAATAGAATAGAATAGAATAGAATAGAATAGAATAGAATATTCTTTATTGGCCAAGTGTGATTGGACACACAAGGAATTTTCTGTGGATTTGGAATCGGGTTTCTCCATGACATTTTTTAAACCTAATTGGAACTGAGCTGATATGTGCAGATTTATACACCTCATAATATGTGCCTGTCTCCACTGTTAGCATAAGTAACTTGTGACTGGAAGTCAGATAATTGTACTTACCTCTTGAGAATGACTGTGAACCCTATGCCTTTCTTTTCCTGATTCGTATCTTTCATTGTCTGCATTTTTCCCATCCTCTTGGTAGTTTTGTACATAAGAATGTCAGTAAGGTCTTCAGGGTTTTCCCCAGTTCCTTTGTTTGTCAGATTTAGAATGAAAAAGACTTGGCTAGCAGAGAACCCATTAAAAATGGATCAGAACCATAAATTCAGAGGGTAATATTGATTGTCACATGTCCAAGTTCATTTATTTAACTATAGATACTGCAAAAACATTTGTGCATTGCTGTCTTGTTCAGGTAATCTTTCAGGGGCTTTTGTCAATTTTTAAAGCTAAGTCATATTTCTTCTTGATATTGATAAGTAAATTGAATGTGACCCAATTAATAAATATCATTATCTTGGTAACTTTTCCAGCTCATCATGTTAGCCTTTCAAGTTCTCTATGGGAAAGACATGTAATTTATTCTTTTTATATTGATTCTCAAGAACAATTTGATTTAGCAAATTTAATACATTTCTTCCAAGCAATGCTTTTTTTTTTCCTAGCTACATTCTCCCAATGTGAATAATGGGAGGGCTTGCATTTAGTCAGCTCTTGAGGTCACTAAAATCTTTCTTACACTTTTATTAAGAATGTGATTTACGGAGTTGTATTTGTCTGCTATGGGGTGCCTGGGTGAGAATTAATGGTTTTCAGGTAGCAATGCAATTTGCTGCTGATCCAGCCTAGGGCCAAAGCTCTTCATTTTTTATTTTCTTCTAACTTTTCCCCTTACTTTTTATCCTCTAAAGGCCTGCAAAATACTGGCTTCCTCAGCCATGGCATTCTTGCATTCTCTAGCATAGCAAAATTAATGTCCAGCATATCATTTAATGGCTGGGGTCTAGGATCATTAACTAGCATTATGAGTCTTCAGCAGCATTCTCTCTCTCTCTCTCTCTCTCTCCCCTCCCTCTAAATGCATTCTCACTACACAGTTATGGGGGTTTCCATCCCTTTTCTCAACCAGAATGAAGTCTGACACAAGTGCTGAGCTATGGGCAATGATTGATAATTCCAGCAATTTAACACTAGTCTTGCTCTCACAAGATGAGTGTGATATGACCTCATTTATCACAGACTCCTTAATGACAACTCCTGTTCCCTCTGCGTGAAGTTTGTCAGTGGGGAACCATAACAGTCTTGTTTTATCTGCCGTAGACATTAGTTCAGTAATTAGTAGCATACCAGACACCAAGGTTGAATTAAACAGCCACTCATTACATCCTCCCAGATCCCAGCCTATGACTGCTTATTGGATTTTTTTTTTTCAAGGTTATCTCAAGAAAACAGTAGAGAGCAATCAGCTGTTTCTCTAACAGGCAACAAGTGGATTTCATCTAAACCTCCAGTGTTTTTCCATAAGAAATAATCAATTTAGAGAATATAGGTTGTTTTACCGTACCATTTCAGCAGGTTTAAAAAGTCAATGCTTCCTCATGCTTGTACACATATTAAAGTTTCATATTTCAAATAACATTTGCAAGGCGTTAAATTGAAATTTGATTTTTCCTTAAATAACTTAAACCAAACATTAGAGGGAGGGGAGTAGGAACTCTCAAATGAATTCTCAGATCAAGCTTTGTATAGCAAATATCCCTCTCTTTATAAGGCATTCTGAATAAATTCAGTAATACTAATCAGCCAGTATGTATTAATTAATTCTATGGATGTTACATCTGGGCATTCATTTGTTTTGTGCATGTAAAATAGCATCATCAGTGAAGTACACAAATTCTTCCTAACTTACTGGAAGATGTAAAGGTATGGAGGAATGCAGTCCAAGTAAACCTTGAGTGGAAACAAATACAGAGTTCATGTGTATTTAATCAGTTGTGTAGCAACTGCCCTCTCCACAAATCATTGCTTTAGAGCGAGGGTGTCAAACTGCCGGCCTGCAGGCTGGACGCATCACCAGGAAACCGCACCCACCCCATTGCCGGCAATGGGGAAAAAGCTCCGATACGTTGCGCGACGTCACATAATGTCGCGAGTTTGACATGTCTGCTTTAGAGCCACCATTTTCAATAATCTCAGTCTCCCAGAGATCTAGCATGTATTTGGCAACAGATATGAAATAACGTCAGCATATATTCTACAGTGGGGGGAATACTGCAGGATTTAATGGAAGAAAGTCATCAGTGCCTCAAGATTATATGACTTTTACTCTGAAAAGAGAAGTAGTTTTATTTATTAGGTGCTTATAACTAAGTGCAGTACATAGAGTAAAACAAATTATACAGTAATATATTAAAGCAATAATGATGACAAGTCCATGTTACACAAAGAGAGGGATCTTGAGTTTCCTCTTAAACATGCAAGCATTTAGCAGACCGGCTTTCAATCTTTGTTGTTGTTGATATGACATTTCCTTCTGTTTTAGCTGACCATAGCTCTCTGATCAAACTCACTTTGCTAACATTTCAGTGCCATAAGATTTATTATTGGATGAAAAACAGGCTCTCAGTTCTGCTTTAGAAATAATAGGTAGTGCCTCACCTGTGAACTAAGAGAAAGAGAAAGTTATAATGGATCTGAATGAAAATGTTCTGCTCTTGGGAATTGGAATTCGTGAATGCATACAAGGATGTAAAGATGTATGTTTAATTATGAATTTAAGGGCTAAAATGTATGTCAGAAAGTATGAATTGGTATAATCTAACCTGTTCTGAACACATTTAAAAAAAAACACCCACAAAGGTAGGGAGACTTGCACGACCTGCTCCAGTGAATGGTGACAATGGAAGAATCAGAATTGAGATGTAGGGAAAATAGTGAATTTTCTGAATGGAAGCAATTTAAGGGAAATATTATTCTGGTATGAAAATGAATGGGTAGGAACAAGAAGAAATTGTGTGCAGAGAAAATTACTGGGCTATTTAGAAACCCAAGTATGAATTAGAGCAGCAACTGTTTTGTGAATATATCATTTAAGCATAAACCTGGGTAGATATATGCATAGCAAAGGTGTCGGAAAATTACTGAGGATAATTTTTGGGTTACATCCTGCTAGTTCCTGTATCTGGATCAGTGCAAGCACACATGCCACTCAGTTCAGCTAGGAAAAAAATATAGCTTAACATTTATTTATTATTAACATCCAAAAGTTAACTAGCAACAAATTGAAAAAATGTCAGGAACAGATCTACATTATATAAATCTAACTACAACTATATCAAAAGGCATAGAATTTTCCAGAAGCAAATAGTTCCTCTTAAGTGATGCCTAATTTTCAAACACATTCAATTTTTTTTAGTAGTGAACTCTGTAACTCTTTGCAGCTTTTGACCATTTTCAACAGCATCCATACTTCTCATTAGAACTATGTGCCATAGATTCACCGGTTAATTATGAAATAAATATAGTATGTTGTGTTTTAAAGTTGAACATGTAGTTAGGTATAAAATAAAATAAATGTCTTCTTTAAACCAAGTTTAACTCCTGGTGACTTCATGGCTCTATCTATGATGCTTTTTTGGTAGCAAGATGAAAATATTTTCCCAATGTCTTATTCTGGTATGTTAGTTTCATTTTCAAGTCTAGTCTTAAGCATGGATATTTCTTCCAAATACTAACAAATACTTGACTCTGTTTATTTTCCAAGCCTATACAAGCTCCATTCAGTTGTACCATTCAGCCAGGCTGACTCTGTGGTTTAGTAAGTAGACTAAACTGTAATATCTATATTATGTACAGATGGACAATGTAATGTCCATCTGTACATAATATAGATATTACAGCTTTAGTGCAATTTTGGCTACAGATATTGGTTTATTTGAGAGCCAGTTTGATGTAGTTTAAGGCATCAGGCTAGAAAACAGAAGACCGTGAGTTCTAATTCTGTTTTAGATAGTTGGCTGAACCTGGGCCAGTTATTTTCTCTCAGCCCCAGCATGGAGGCAATGGCACACGTCTACTGAAAAATCTGGCCAAGAAAACTGCAGAACTGGACATGATTTAATGAAAAAAAGGATATGCATATGCATGTACAAAAACTGCTTCTACTGTAACTACAGTCATTAATATTTTAAAGTTTGGCTTTAGCAGTGATGCCAGATGTGCTATTATTATTGATTTCCTGGGATTTGACTTTGTTTCCAAGAGATGGGTCATATGCATAGTTTAAAATAACCCAGCTTCACTGGTATTTCAATTCATTAATTGCTAAGGCTGGGGTGGGTGACTGTTAATAGCCAATGAGCTTTCTTTGTGTTTATCTTGGGTTTCTGGGTTTCATCTTTGTAACTGAGGTTATGACCTAAATGCAGTTGGTTTACACACTACACTTGGAGCAGTCAACCTTTTCAGTAATATACTGAATAGCTGCCACACCAAAGAATAAAGCAGTAACCTGGCACACTTTTACTTTGATTTAGGGATGAACTGTTGCCCCAGAAAGCTTTCTGATGGGCTCTAACTTTGAAGCACACATCACAGCCTGCTTCATCCTGAGCCTCTCCCATTTTCACAAAGGAAGCATTGCCTATGTACACTCATGCAGAATGTATTATGTTATTTAACAATTTAAAATGCAGCCCATAAGCAGAGTGCTTCTAATTTAGATTGAATTGTCTCTTTTTATCAGGTATCCTTATAGTCAGAAAGATCTTATATTAAATCATATCAGCTGTATTGCTTAAGTTCTGATCAACCAATCAGCCAATGTTTTTGATTACTTCAAATGGCAGCTAAATAAATAAAGTCTGTCTCTGAATATACATACATACATACCTTTCAAGAGTTGAGTTCTTTCCATATCATCAATGCCCTTCAGTGTAGCTTGGGTTGATTAAGGATACACCACTAGAACAGTTGTGACCCTAAGATATTCTTGAATTCCAGCATAACCAGTAGTGAGAGTGGAAGGGAGATCCAGTTTAACACCATCTGGAAGTCAGACCAATTACTTAAAGCCATTCAAAGGGAATCTGAACACAGGATACATAAAAACTACAAGAAGGGACTATTTTACAGAGGGAAACACTAAGTGAATTAAGCTATCTCTCCCATACTGTATCTCATCTATTTCTCCTACCATGTCACCCATCCACTCACCCCACCTCCCAAACTGAGGCCAGTCTTAGGCTTTATCATTTAAACCTGGGCTCATGTTAGTAGCAGGCAACAAAATAGATGTATTTATTTTCAAAAAAGCAAACTGTGTGATTAAATATTCTGATTTGTCATGTATCTCATGAACATCAAGAACCTCAGAGAATGTGAATTAAAACAAGCAAATAATGCAAGTGAACTTTCTGATCAGTGTGCTAAATTGAAATTAAGCTAGCTTAAATGGTATTTTTTCCTAGGAGTGGTATTCTCCAGAGTGAAATTTCAATGTAGATGACACATTGGGACACCACTAAGAAATCAGTATTAGTAGCAAATCTAGCCTAATGCATCACAAGCACATCAGATGATTGGAATAAATTTATTCCAGAAATTTAATTTTCAGCATGAACGAGAACTATCATGAAGAAAATGTTACCTTGGTTTCTGCTATATGGCCAGTGTTTTTTGAAAATATTAAGATGATGCTCACTAATATGTGTAAATTATGTGTGCTGAATTCCTTATTGGCTTGTGGCAGACATCAAAATTTTCTAGATCAGAAGTAATTACGGTATATTAATCTTGCTGTTTTGAAAAGCAAAAAGTCATTAAAGAAGAAAAAATGCCTTTCAATTGTCATGTTGGAGACAATTGTTGACCACAAAAAAAGCAAGTCATTTGTTACTAGGTAAATTAAAACTAAACTGGAGCTTGAAGTGAAGAAGAAGGCTGTATTATCTGAAATCCCAGATCATTTCTGTTTGGGGTTCACCTTTAAAATAATGGGATGGGATGGGATGGGATGGGATGGAATGGAATGGAATGGAATGGAATGGAATGGAATGGAATGGAATGGAATGGAATAGAATAGAATAGAATAGAATAGAATAGAATAGAATAGAATAGAATAGAATAGAATAGAATAGAATAGAATAGAATAGAATATTTTTTATTGGCCAAGTGTGATTGGACACACAAGGAGTTTGTCTCCAGTGCATAAGCCATATTACATGGGTAAATATCCTTAGACCTAAGACAGTACTGTGGTAATTAGGTTTTCAAGCTGAAAACTTATAAATGCATTTTTAGACTGTGGACTTGGGACCGGTGTTGGTGAAAGATGCTAGAATAGCATTTGTAAAAGTTCCAGAAGATCATGCTTCATTGGAAAAGTGTTTTGCTAACAGAAGAAGACCCATTTCATGATACACTGATTTGTGGCAGGATCTTGTGCTATTTCATTATATTGATAAAAAACCGCCAATGCAAAAAGCATACACATTCATAGGTAAAATATATATAGCCCTTCAATTTCATTTAAGAATATTTCCACCCATGCTTGAAAACTGCAAAAAAGTTTAATTAAGAACACAGTGTCTTGGCAATATAGCATATAAAGACTTTGCAGTGTCTTGTATGTTATTATAGATTTAGATGTCACAGTTCCTGCCTGCATGGTACATATGTAGAAAATTATTGTAAATGTAATGCAGACTGTTCAGTTTCTGCTTGCATTGTTATTATGGAAGCAGCTGCTGCTAAGAAAAATGGATGGTGGTCTAATGTGAATTTGTTCATGTGTTTGCTTGCATCTACATTTAATATGTACATTCTGCAAAGTTTCAAATGAGTGATTTGATTCAACAGAGCATCAGCTGAATCGAAGCAAATTAAATTGAGCTGAAGTCAAAGCAGAATCAGGAATTGAGGCAGGGCCCTATTTTAAAGCAACAAATTGAACTGGGTGGTTCTAAAGCATTTTGAAGGTGTGGTCTGCTACTTCTGGGATTCTGAGAGCAAGCATTCACAGTTGCAACATCAATCCTATACATCAGAGGGTCTCCAAATTTGGCAACTTTAAAACTTGTGGACTTGAACTCCCCAAATTCCCCAACCAGCATGAAGCTATACATGAAGAACATGGTGGGTGGGGAGGAGATGAGTGGTGTGAACAGGTTCTCTCTGAAACTGACATGGGTTTTATAGCTTCAATTCAATTGCCTGCCTGTCTCCTTGTGGGGTGAGACATTCTTTTGTTTTCCTGGTTTCTGTTTGCCGAGTCTTTTCTGATTTCATCTAATGGGATTGACTTATTTTACAACTTATTCTGTGCTGGGAAAGGAAAGATGGAAGATATGTTTATGCTTTATATGTTTAATACTTTATGTTTATGTTTTAAAACATAAACATGATGCACTTTTACTTCTTGTTGGCTTATTCTAGATGTGAGCTTTACCCTTGTACGCATCTTCCCCCAAATCCTTATATCAATAAAATCCTATGTATTTCTGTCCAAATACTGGGTTTGTCTTTCTGTTTCTGTCTAAGCCAGGGATCTAAACCGTGGACCGGTACCAGGCCACAGCATGCCAGCATGCCAGCAACCGGTCCGCACAAACAAGCAAAGCCCCATCCGTGGGATGCAGGCCCCATGCACCCTCTGGTCTGAGGGGAAACCTCTCTCCGTGGAACCAGTCCCTGGTGCCCAAAAGCTTTCACTCCCTTTACTTATACTGTTTCATTCCCCTCTATGGAACTGTTGTTGTACTACACTTGGCCTGTAGGAGGTGCTAGCATCTGTTGATAGTTAAATCATTACAGATTAACTTCCTTCTATAGGGCCTGTAAGTGCCTCTGTTTGATTTTGCCTTTTCTTTGGGGGGGCAATAAAAAAGCCTTTACTGCTGCCCTCCAAGCTCTTATGCCCTGGGGTTTTTATTAATTCTCCCCATCCTACTCTCCAAAAAAGAAATAAAATCCATTTTATTTACTATTATAAACAATAGAAATGGCATACAAATATCTCAGAAATTTCCAAATGCTTATTATATATATGAAGGAGTGAGCCCTCTTCAAATGAGCATTTACTGAGCATTTGCTCTGTCTCTGTCTCTCTGTCTCTCTCTCTGTCTCTCTCTCTGTCTCATATTATTGGGGGTATGTTTATATTAATGGGACTTGACTTTCATTTCTCTTACTGAAATCTGCAGTATTTTAAAGTATGCTACTCTATACCTTTCCTTGACTCTTCATGCGTTGTTGAAAACCCACAAAAAATTAAAAAAAGATGTGTTAAAAAAAAGTTACTATACTTCCATGGCATTTTTCAAGTCAGCCTTATAGGTTTCTTTGATTTCCCTCCTCCTTTACTAGACAATGCTTCAATTATGTGTTAATAAATGAAAACAAATGTGAACCTTTTGTAGTTGTGGCAGAATATTGTCTTCTTAATAAGGAAAATTGTCAAAACAAGAAGCAGCTTTGGATTATTTCAAACCTTTAATATTTTAGCTGCTCAAAGTCATTTACAATAAAGCATTGTCTAGTAAATAATGTATGAGGAGAGCTTAACTTTACACTATTAATATTAATAAATACTTATATAGCAGCAAGCAAACAACCAAGCTTCAAAGCAAGTGTTGTTTTTTTCCATTTTCAGCTGAGATCTGACCTAGATTGTAGGTTAGAGAATGCTATGAACACTAATACAGAATTTTGATTCTGGTTTCTATGAAGCAGCACTATCTTGCTTGAATGTGTAGCGGGGCTATCTGAAAGTGTCTGCAGGAGTCTGGCTGGGGAGAGAGAGATTGGGACAGCTGCTGCCGGTTTTGGGCGCGGCAGGCATGGACGAGGGGAAAGACAGAAAAGGAAGGAAGGAAAGGAGAGGGGTGTGTGGTGGCTGCTCGTCGGAAAGGCCAGGTGAAGACAAAGAGGGGTTGGAGGTTTTAAGCTGATCCCTTCTTGTGGAGGAGGGGGGAAAGGAGAGAGGGAGAGAGAGAGTGAGGAGGTGGACTTTTACTGCTTTCTTTCACAAGGGGGATATACCAAGCGGAGGCAAGAGAGAGTGTGTGGAGAAAGAAAGTTGCTGGGGCTGTTAACCTCAGATTTTACTAATAAAGGATAAGGGGGGAGGGGTTTGACATCAATGGGGCCTGAGACTGCAAGAAGCCACAAAAGAGGAAGAGAGGCTGCTGCTGCTGTGAAGACTGAAGGCCATCCGAACTGTGATTATTGCTGCTTGTGCAAGTTTTAGACACTGTGGGGAGTTGCCCTGGGGGGCGAGCCGTTACTGCAGCACGCTGACTGCTTTTGTTCGTGTTTTTACTGCTGCCTGGAGCCGGGGGTTTTCCCCTCCCCACTTGTTTCCAAACGGTCGCTGAGGAATCATTGACTATTGCTACTATGACAGCCTGGGGCTGCTAGACACCACCACAGCATTGACTATTGGGACTAGGGGCTGGTCATCTTTGTTCCTGGAAGCCCCTTCTTGATGACAAGAGCCTGCTACCTCCTCACTTCGCGTGAGCCTCTGCTAGAAGAGACACTTTACTAACACCTAGAGAGCACAGCTGCAGAGCTTGACGGAGGGGAACGGGGCTGGGAGGGCCTGGGCTTTGGCGGCCTCCGAGGAGGTAACGCTACAAATATATGAAATGGCAGACCCCAAATAATGTATTTTGCCCTCTTTCCAATTATTACTTCATACAGAAATTGGCCCAAAATATTTATTATGTTTATTTCTTCAACCAGACGACCAAATGGCCATCTAATTGTATGTGCACCTGAGCTTCTTGGGCATTTGGGAGCTCTCACATGATTCTCAGAAGGAAAGGTGCTTTTATTCACTGAAACATTAAACACATTGAATCATTTCCCAATATTCTTCTTTGCAGAGGAGAATAAAAAAAATATCCAGTTCTAGAAATTGTATTAATTTGACAGTAACCTCCCATGAGTTGATATACACTCTCTCAGAGTTGTCATTAGTGTCAGAATTCTCACTTAGATATTAGAAATCTTAGATTCATAACCCTGGAAAGTCCTGCTTTTCTGAGGTAATATGAAGTAAATATTTGTCTTGTATAGTAATGGGAAGGGTTGTAGTTTAGTGGTAGCACGTAACTGGGATGCCTGATCTCCCTTCTATCCCCTGGCATATTCTTGGGAAGATGTCTTCTGGAAGAAACTAGCTGAGTTTTGATTGGTATAGTAAAATTCATTTCAGATGTCTATAAATAGAAATTAAATCAAGAAAATGCCATGAAGCCTAAGGGTGGTAGCTTCTCCACTGAAGATTTTCTATTATTTTCCTCTCAACGATTGTTGGATAAGCATACGCTCTTAATTTATTTTAAACTAAAAACCTTTTTTCCCCTACACCTCGTTGCATTGTTGTTAATGTATAGAAAAATACTTTCATTTTAATCAGATGTCTAGTTCCTGCTATTTCTGAGACGTTTGCTAGTGTTAGGATTTGCTAGAAAACGAGTAAAGCTAGTGTAAGACAGCGTGGATAGAATCTGGTTTCCCAATTTCACAGGTATGATTCCCGACCCATCTAAAGCAGCAGCTTTAGGAAACTAAGGTTAGTTTTCCCATTCTACCTTCCGCACTTTGAAGAAATAATTTACGCACTCAGTAGGAAGTAAAAGAGATAATCTACAGACCACATCTTCAGATTGCAATGCCTTCTTAAAATTGGAGATGTGTTTCTAGTTGGTGCTGAAGCAATTTAGCCACAGCGCTTTCTCTTCAGAGAGGAAAACAGAGGCCCCATTCCCAAGCACCAGTTTAGTTATAGCTATTATCAGGATGCACTTTAAAACTAATGTTTATGCAACTTACTACATTACTTGCATTTCTAATCCTCCTTTTCCTCAAACATCTATAGGCAGAATGTAGGGTTCTTTTTCTCCATTGCCTCCAATTTATTTTTCCTTCACAAGAGCCCTGTGAAATAGGATAGCAACCTGATGTCAAACACTAAACAGAGAATTAAACCTGAGTCTACCTAATTCTACTAGTATGGGGAAAAGATGGTCATTTTGTTATTATGCATTTATTAATTTAAATTTAAATGGATGTCTCTATAAATAAAATAGCTCCTTCTGTGACATTAAAGGGATTTCTTTAGTTACCTAGTAAACACCATAAATGAGATTGGATTTGTGGCTATTCACAATCCAAGCTCTTTTTAACTTTTTTATTGCTGCAGTAAACTGATTTTGAAGGGACACCGAATGAGTTACTTTTTTTGACTAAATTCTGAAATCAGGTAGATTGTAACACAAGGAGCATGTCAGAAAATAAATAGTAATATAAAGCAAATGAAATATGCATATTGTGGATAAAAAATTGCTAATGTGGAAATTATGCTGCAGTAAATGAGAATACTGGTACTGTTAAAAAAGTACATCCTGCAAATTGCATGATGCAATTCAAAGTAAAACATACACATTTTAATTATAGACAATATTCTCCACATGCCAGAAGGACACAATATGCTGATTAATACAATATGCTTTAAACTTTTACCTTTGATTAGTTAAACACTTTTTTTTTCTCTTCCTCTTGACATATCACCATCTGTCAGGATTAAGTATATACTTACTGCATGTTTCTGGTTTTGGTTTTAAGTGGATCTTTTACAAAAAAGCAAAAGAAAAATCATTATACCGGTAGTCCTTGCTTACTGACCACCTTGTTTAGTGACTATTTGTAGTTACAAGAGTTTAAAAAAAAACTTTGTAACCAATTTTCACATTTTTGACTGTTGCAGTGCCCTGTGTTCATGTGATTACCATTCTTTACAACCAGCTTCCAGCAAGCACAATTAATAGAGAACATGGAAATGAAACTGCAAGTTGTGGTCACACATTTAACAATCATAATGATTCACTAAACAACAGTAGCAAATGTGACATTGTAACTCCAGCACAATCACATGATATTTTTTTTTGCTTTGCTGACCGCACCAATTTATTTATTTGTCTATTTAGCATATGGTGAAGTTACATTAGCCAGGAGACTTTGGTATTTTGCTATTACAAAGTAATTGTTTGGCTGCCGACAATTACCAGTCCATTCTGTTCATGCTCATGAGCTATCCAGAGTACACCATAGGGGGTGGACTAACGCAACACTCTGTATTTCTAAGTCAAATCAGTATATGTAACCAAATGATTTCTTAATGAAGACTGATTGGTCCCATCTCTATATCAGAGCAGACAAATAATACACAAATCTCTTCTCAACAAATATAGGATATAAAATCCCAAGAAAATAGTGAATTGCAATTTGAAGCATTACATTTGGAAATATATCTCTTTGGACTTTTGCATTTTCCTACATTTCATATTTTCCATACTAAGCAGATACTTCTTACTGCTTTGGATGAGACCAGCAAGACAATTTATTTCGTTGTCATGATAGTGTTGAATAAATATCTCACAGTATCACAGTCTCTCCTAAGGTCTGATGTAAAAAAGCAGCAGCAGCTACAACACTTTTGAGATTTATGGATCTGTAGATATTATTTGTTATTTGTTTAGGCCAGTGTCTCTCAAACTTAGGAAGTTTAAGATGGGTGGACTTCAACTCCCAGAATTTCTTAGCAGCTGGGAATTCTGGGAGTTGAAGTCCACACATCCTAAGAGTTGCCAATGTTAAGAAAAACTGGCTTAGGCTAAAGATTTGTTTATGTCTTGCTTTTAGGTCATTTGTTTGCTCAAAACCTTTTAATGATTGTTTCATCACTAAAACAGGTTGTTTGAATTAACATGACATCTAGCTTCTAATTTAACTTCTTGTAATAAAAGTGTATTTGAAATTCTATGTGCATCATTGCACTAATGCTAATTAGACCTTTACATGTCCTTTACCCTTTTCAGTCAATTCCTCATCACTTATGAATCATATTATGGAAACTGGAAGAAATCAGTGAAACAAGGCTTATCATGCAGGCATTAAGTTGCAGGCTGCTATTAATCTTTTGGTTACTAAAAATGGCATTTAACCTTATCAAGTTTCCTTTCTCAACTCCAAGGACAAACTTCTGTTGCCAAAATTATCCCCATTTTAATGACAGAACAACATATACAGCAGTATATACAGACCTGGGAATCTTGAAAGGTTGTGCTTTGCTGAATTGTTAGCAACATCCTGCAATAGAGCCTTACAAAACATGGCCTCTACAATTAAAGTCCATCAAACAGGGTGTGTGGAAGGTTTTTCAAAGGCCATAAAAGGCTTAGAAAGCAGGCTAAGAAGCCCTCTTCTAGGCAGGGGAAAAATCTGGACTGCTCTTCGGTAACGTAATTAGTAGCATTTTACTGAAAGTCGAAAGCTTGCACTTTATCAGCAGCATGCATGAACATTTCATCAATAGCAAACATACATTTGTCAAAGATGCAATAAATACCTTTTTGTACTTTGCACTGTTTCTGTGATTAATTGAAATAACAGCAAATGTAAGTTCTTTAAAAAGCCTGCTATATTCTGTTCTTGGATTTTTTATTTTTTATTTTAATATTGTATCTTAAAACAATTCTACATCTATACTTTCAGGACCGCACTTATTTTCCTCTATTTGTACAGCTATCACCACAAAACATACACACTTTCTCTTCTGGTCTCCATAGCAATTGTTTCTATGGCAATCGTAGTATCTAGTGAATGCAGTTTTTATTCATGTAGTACAGCATGTGAAGAGGAGATACTGACAAGTGCTTATTTTTTTTATTTTATTTTTTTTGCATTTCCCTCTTCAGTAATTCAGACAAGCAAAGGGAGGCAAAACTGAATGAAGAAAAGAAAGCTTTTGTTATTATTTTTTTCCCCTATCAGGAATTCTTTTCAAAATGCCAACCAACCGTAAGGCTCAACTAGGAAAAGCAAAAGCAAAAAAGGAATGCTGTTACAGAGGCCAGACTTCTTTTAAGATAAATGATATTTCCTTTTTTAAGATACACATCAATACTCATCACCAACTGTTATGTCCTGGGACTGCTGAATGACTCAGCAGGCTCAGGAGGCTGCAGAAGGCCCGAGCAAACCACGTGGTTGCCTGGGACCAGACAGGCTGTCTCCAGCTTTGTGCGCATGCTGGAGCATTGATTGGCTGACGCTGTCCCTTGCAAGGGAGTATAAAAGGCCTTGGCGCCATTTTGTGTTGTGTTCTGTTCGTGATCTCAATAAAGAAGTTGTGTTTGTTACTCCTGCCTCGCCTCGATGTCTTTTCTTCGGAAACAGAACATTGGCGACGAAGGTGGGATTCGCTGCAAGCAGAACAACCGGAGAAGCTAGGCTGACTTACCAGAGAAGGCCTGAAGCGCTGGGAAGTTCGGCGTCTGGAGGAAGCGATTGCCTGTCAGTACGAAAATGCTGGAGGTGAGCTCGGCTTCGAGGGACCCCTTCTCATTCCTTGCAGCGAGAGGCATCGAAGAGGTTACAGGCTGTAACGATGTCAAAGCTGGGCCATCTGTCGGAATTTGATACTTCTCACCCTGAGCATTGGAGTTCCTATGTGGTGCGAGTGGAAAATTACTTGCGAGTAAATAAGATCCAGGAAGACGGCCTTAAAGCTGCTACCTTGCTGTGTGTCTGTGGGCAAGAGACTTTTGATATTGCAGAGAATCTTGTAGCCCCAGTACCACTGGAGTCAATTGTGTATGCTGACTTAAAGAGGATGCTGCGAGAGCACTTCGAACCCAAGCTCTCAGTAATTGCTTGGAGGCATGCATTTGAGCAGAGGGATCAGAAGCCTGGTGAGTCAGCTGCAGACTTTGTTGCTGCCTTAAGACAAGCAGCTAGGCAGTGCGAGTTCAAGGATCTGGAAGAGAGGTTCCAGGATCGCTTGGTTTGCGGACTGCGAAGTCGTGAGCTGCAACAGAAACTTTTTGCAAAAGAAGATATCTCATTCCAAGATGCTTTGAGAGAGATTGCAGCTGAAGAAGCAGCGGGTGGCGCTGTGAAAGCATTGCAGCTCACCAGGAACCCCCCAGCGGCGGTCTCCATCCATCAAGATGTCGCTCGAGAGGAATCTGAAGTAGATCCAGAAGAGGAGGTGGACAGGCTTCAGCAGGCAGAAGAGAAGAGGCCTCAAGGGCGCAGAGAAAAAGTGACAGCACCCCCTCGGTGTTTCAGTTGTGGAGGACGCCACAAGCGAAATGATTGCTGGTTCCGCTCCGCTATCTGCCAGGCATGTGGCAGGCAAGGCCACATTGCATCCATCTGTTTGGGTTGCCAGAAGGAACCGTTTGCAGAAGAATTGCCTCTGAAAGGTACCAAGGTCCCCAGCCAACACAGGGTGGGCTTCTGCGCGTCCCATAGGGGCATTTTCAAAACCGGGGTTCACAGGCCACTTAAAAAGAAGCTTCACATTGACGTGAAGTTGCAAGGGGTTCCCTTGTCGATGGAGTTGGACACAGGGTCCGTTCTATCGATCATTTCCTTTGACACCTTCAATAAGGTTTGCAACAGAAGTGGCCTACGAGTCAAACTCAGGCCTTCAAGTTTAATCCTTACTGACTTCCAGAATTCCAGAGTCAGTGTGAAGGGGGAGGCCACACTCAGGGTGCAGCGTAGGAGTTTTGAGGGGCTGCTAGATGTGGTGGTAGTTGGGGGTGATCGTGTGAGCCTTATTGGGCTCGATTGGTTCGAGGCCCTTGGAATTCAAGTGACTGGACTTCACAATCTGCAAACGTCAGGCCTTGCAAAAGTTTGCAAGGAGTTTGCTGATGTGTTCAGTTCAGAGCTTGGCTCATACAAGGGGCCTCCCAATGCTTTATGTTTAGACTCAGCCATCACACCCATCAGGATCAAGCCCCAAAGAGTGCCCTTTGCCCTAAAAAACAAAATAGATGCAGAGCTGGACAAACTGCTCCAGCAGGGCATTTTAGAGCCTGTGGACTCTAGTCCATGGGAAACACCTATAGTCACGCCACTGAAAGCCAATGGAGAAGTCCGGATTTGTGCGGACTATAAATGTACACTTAATAAAGCATTGCAGCAGCATGCCTACCCGGTGCCTGTGGTGAGCCATATTTTGGGCTCCCTCAAGGGGGGGTGAATCTTTGCAAAGCTTGATTTGGCTCAGGCCTATCAACAGTTACCTGTTGATGAGGCAACGGCTGAGGCCCAAACAATTGTGACGCACCGGGGAGCCTTTAAGATCAAAAGGCTGCAGTTTGGGGTTAATGTGGCCCCTGGCATATTCCAAAGTGTAATGGAGCGAACGCTCCGTGGTGTCCCTGGGGTCTGTCCCTACTTTGATGACGTCCTCATCGCTGGGGAGTCATCTGTGAACTTAGCTGAAAGGCTGAGGGCTGTCTTGCTGCATTTCCGCCAAGCAAGGTTGAAGCTGAAGCAAAATAAGTGTAAAATTGGAATCACCTCCACTGAGTTCCTAGGATTCCGTATTGATGCTGAAGGCATCCATCCTACGGAATCCAAGCTTCAAGCGATTCAGCAGGCCCCAAGCCCCCAGTCGAAGAGTGAGCTTCAAGCCTTCCTGGGGCTGTTAAATTTTTATCATTCCTTCCTTCCCCACAAGGCTGCAGTGGCTGAGCCGTTACACCGGCTCTTGGACAAACAGGCTCCATGGAAATGGACAAAAGTTCATGAAAGGAGTTTCACAGAGGTCAAGGCCTTGCTCTCTTCAAATGCGGTTTTAGCGCATTTCAATTAGCAACTGCCTGTGTGCATAGCCTGTGATGCATCCCCTTATGGGGCTGGGGCTGCACTGAGCCACCTCAAGGCTGATGGGACACAAGTCCCTGTGGTCTACTACTCCAGGACTCTCTCATCTGCAGAGCATAATTATGCGCAGATTGACAGAGAAGCCTTGGCAATAGTGGCTGGCATAAAGAAATTCCACGATTTCTTGTATGGCCACCATTTCATGGTTTACCAGACCATAAGCCTTTGCTGGGTTTGTTTACAACAAACAAACAACCCCCTCACATAATATCTCCCAGAATGCTGAGATGGTCAATTTTCCTGTCAGCATATGACTACACCCTGGTTCACAAACCAGGTAAAGAAATGGGCCGTGCAGATGGCCTCAGCAGATTACCTCTACAGCAGGTAGAGGCAGATCCGGCTCCTGCTCTTCACATTCTTTCCATTCAGGAATTGCCTGAATCTCCCCTCAATGCTAGGGACGTGGCTGCAGAAACTGCCACTGATCACACGCTTACACGCATGCTGACATGGATGTTGTCAGGATGGCCTGACACATGTCCGAGTGCAAAATTCCAGAGTTTCTGGCAAAGGAAGCACGAGCTTTCCACTTTCAAAGGATGTATCCTATGGGGCAGCAGGGTAGTCATTCCGGCCTCATTGAGGACTAGAGTCTTGTTCTCTGCATGAGGGACATCCGGGAATAGGCTTGCGCTTAGCCACCTCTGGTGGCCTGGGCTCGATAAAGAGATCGAGACCCAGGTGCATGGGTGCCAAGTGTGCCAACAGTCAAGGCCAGAAATGCCTCAGGCCCCTGTACATAGGTGGGAGGAGACACATACACCATGGTCGAGGGTACACATCGACTACGCTGGGCCCTTTCATGGGCAATTCTTCCTTCTCGTGGACAGCCATTCCAAGTGGCTAGAGGTTGTTCCTGTCTCCTCCACTACTACTGCTAGGACCATCCATGTGCCTCACATGGTCTTCCAGATGTCCTTGTCTCAGACAACGGACCCCAATTCACATCTTCTGAGTTTCAGGGGTTTCTCCAAGCCAACATGATCCGGCATGCCAAATCTGCGCCGCTCCATCCATCTTCCAATGGCCAGGCTGAGCGTATGGTGCGCACTACCAAAGATGCTTTAAAGAGAATCACTCACGGGAACTGGCATCACAGGTTAGCTGACTTTCTTCTTTGTCACCGCACCACACCTTGAACTGCCACTGGGAAAAGCCCAGCTGAACTCCGCTGGGGTTGCAGACTCATTACTAAGCTGGACAGGTTGCACCCCGACCAGGTGGCTTCACAGGTGTCACAGCCGTGGGCACCTAGGAGACTACAGGTGGGCGATCCGGTTTGGGCAAGGAACTATGGACCTGGACATCTCTGGGTGACAGCCGTGGTATGCAAGGTCTCTGGGCCGCTGTCATACGAAGTGGCCTTGGATGATGGTCGTGTGCTCAGATGTCACATTGACCAACTGCGCTGGAGGCTTCCCAGCCACTCTTCCGCTCCTGGCTCTGCTCTCGGGGGGGAGGAGGACCACAATTACAATTGTGGACCACAGTGTCTCCACGAAGAGGGACCTTCAAATGTTCCTGCACATGTTCCTGAAGGGGGTTTTGCCATGGAGGCGGCTCCTGACTCTGGCACAGGCACCGGGTGTATGGGACATTGCTGTCAATCGGCTACTCAGGCCACTCCAGCTGCTGGTCTTGTGCTCGAAGGACAGTGTTCCCATTGTGGATTTGGGGAACTCTACCCCACCAAGGAACTCTGGTTTGGGTTTAGCGGATCCAGCCAGTCAGCAGTTTGGAGGGTTGCCTGGGTCTTGGGGGCATCAAAGTCCTGGTCTGCCTAGTCTAGCAGGCGAGATGGCACGCCAGGCACACACGCTGGCTCCAAGAAGGTCAGAGCGGGCCAAGGGTCCACCCAAACATCTAAAGGACTGTGTGAGGTTCCTGTCAAGTATAAGGGAGGCTTAATAGTTCTCTAGGACTCAGGACACACTCATAGATGGGTGTTCTGTTGATAGTATGAAACAATAGGAGGTATTCTTGTAAATACAAAAAATGGAATGAAGAGGTCTGCCAGTGTGCAGGCATAACTGTGTTTAGAAATAATAACATGATAACTGAACACATGTATATGTGTGCTGCTTAAAACAGTAAGTATTCATTTATTGTTTTATCCAAGGGGGGAGGGGTGTTATGTCCTGGCACTGCTGAATGACTCAGCAGGCTCAGGAGGCTGCAGAAGGCCCGGGCAAACCATGTGGTTGCCGGGGACCAGACAGGCTATCTCCAGCTTTGTGCGCATGCGCAAGGCGGGAGACTAGCCTTGCATTGATTGGCTGACGCTGTCCCTTGCAAGGGAGTATAAAAGGCCTTGGCGCCATTTTGTGTTGTGTTCTGTTCATGATCTCAATAAAGAAGTTGTGTTTGTTACTCCTGCCTCGCCTCAATGTCTTTTCTTCGGAAACAGAACACCAACAATTATCAGTTTAGCTTTTTCAGTGTTCCTGAATCTGCTGTTTTATGTCAGCAGGAAAGTTCTCACTGGCCTTCTTGACCTCCACAGTGAAACTTTCCCTACCTCATTCCACAAACATTAAAATTGCAAGAGGCATCATTTCAACTTCCACTTATTGAAATGGAGATTTTCTCCAAGATGCAGTTCTAATAAATTAACTCATAGTCGGGACTCATGCAGCGAGAATTGCTCTGGTCTGGAGATCATGTGTAAGAGTGGGCATAATGCTTAACATTTATCTTATATTTTATTCCTACAAGTCAGTTTTTTCCCCTTTTTATTCCTGGCAACTGCTTGGGCAAATCTCTGCAGTTTTCCTGGAAGGCTTTTGGAAGTGATTTGCCATCGCTTCTCTTTTGGATTTGAGTATGTGTGACTAGTTCAAGGTCACCCAGCTAGCATTCTTGCCTAAGGTTGGACTAGAACTTATAGATTCCCAGTTTTTAACCTGGTGCCTTAACCACTGCAATAAACCTGGTCTCTAACAGTTACCTTACGCCCAGTGTTAATGGACAGCATTTTTAATCCAGCTCACTCTCAGTGGATTTTGGAGAATAAATAGAAGAAAAACAATAACATTGACACAAGCAATTAATAAATAGTACAATACTATTCTAATTAAATACCATCACGACACACACTCACATTGGGCCAAAGGTGCAACAGAATCAATGTTTTCTTAAGCTATTTGCAAAGGATCAGGAGGGTGGGAGGTTCATATACCTTTGGGGCAATAGACCTCCATTAAGTGGGGCTACTACTAAGATAACTCACCACCTCATCTCCACAGCTCTTACCTCAGAAAGGGAGGGAATTCTCAACAAGCCCTTCCTTCACTCAAACAAACCTTCTTCCAAAATAGTTCCCTGTATGTTTACTTCTCAGTGCCAGAAGCTTCTTATTCTTTCAGGTTTTGATGCTTTGTTGATATGGTGCTCTTTTCAATAGTATTTCTATCTGCATTACTTTCATTTTTACGCCTTTACGACTGCTGTTTTTAATTATTGCTTTTATTATTATTATGTTAAAAGCGATGTATGAATTTCATTTGTGCTGTTATTATAGACCAGCTAGACTGCTTTTAGACATAAAATGATAAATACATTTTTAGAAATACACAAATATCTTCAGAAAGCTTTAAGTAATAAAGATAAATGTGCTGCATTTTCACAGCAACAGTGGAAAAAATATTCGAAAGGAATTGTCAAAACAAAGTTCAGGATTTAAATGATTAAATGTTTGTTTAGATCCTGGCATGTATTAATTAACAAGCACACCCATCCCTTCACAGGCCAGATGAATTAATAGATATCAGAGAACTGAATATACACACTTGACAATAATTTCAAGAAATATTGCAGCAACAACCCAGTATTCTCAGGAAGCAAGACCCATGGATGGCAATTTTCCCACAAGAACCACAGGCCCCAAGTAGGTTGATTGATTATATGCCATCAAATAGTTGTCAACTCTTTGAGAACATATTTTTTGTGTGTGTGATGATCTGTCCCTAGCCTGGTCTTTCAGGTCACTGAATCACCACTATAACTGAATCCACGTAGCTTCCTTCTTTTCATCCTCTTCTCTTTCCCAGAATTAGCATCTTCTCCAGAGAATTAAGGCTTCACATTATGTGTCTCAGATGAGGACAGAAATATTATTTCATATATTTGTTTCTAAGCCATGAAAAGTGTTGATGCTATACAATAACATCAACACTTTGAATTGGGCTCCAGAATGTAACAATAACCAGTGAAGATTATACACTATACTCATGAAATAGTTCAATTGCTTGGACTAGAAATAGGGAGATTCAGATTAAAGTCTACCCTCAGCCATGGAAGCTCACTGGGTGCCTCTGAGACATCTTGCTCAACTCAACCCACTAGATGATGGTTGTGAGGAAAAACTGGAGAAAAAAGTGCTCTAGACACTGCCATGAGCTCCTAGAGAAAAGTTGTAATATGTAACTAACAAATTAATAATATACTCTAGCAACCATGCATTTTCAATCTGCTCCAAGGCCCAGTTTACACCAGCACAGTACTTTAAGAAGCAGATTATTTTTATCCAAGAAAGATCATACCAATTAATCCCACAACTAAAACCTGAGATATAGTTTGAGCTAAGAGCTAGTGACTGACATAAAGTCACCTAGAGCTTCCATAGCTGAATTAATCTAAATATTAAAACTAAGATTTGGTCTGTGCAAGAGACTATCTTGAAAAGTGAGTTCTTAGTTTATGGCTCACGATAGTGTGTGAATTTAGATTCAGAAAATTGTGTAAATGCAGGAAATTAGCTTAATTACAGAACACTATTGAAATTGTTTATATTTTGTATCCTCTATACTCATATAATACACTTGAATGAACAGGTTAGGGATAGATCTCTTGCAAAAAATCTATGGTCTCTAGGATTTGAAAATAACTTGATGGCACATAATCAGTAAAAACAATCAAATGTTCCTATAATTAATTAAGAAACATTGGTTAGCATAAATAATGCATAGTGTAGGATATATCAATCAATTTCCAGTAAATTGATGTTTCCAGTGCGGAATATCAACTGAAAACTCAAGTGTGTAAAGAATAAATTTGAATAACAGGAAAAGAAAAACCTATAAAACAAGAATTGTCAAAAAAGAACAATGGTTATTGATTAAAATCCCCAAATATTTTAATATGTCTGAAATAAAAAATAAATCATTATTTTACCCCCTTATTGCAAATAAATAAAGGGCTTTTAGTAGGTATACCTTGCATACACCTCCTGCCCAGTGAGATACAAGCAATAGTATGTTAGCTTGCTACATTGTCTCTAGTTTTAAAATCACATCTTACATAGAATAATGTGAACATGCTCAAGGTAACCCTGGTTTTTATGAAGTACAAGGAGGGCAATTCTTTGGTATCACCTTAGAAATGTATATGTGCACAAAGTGAAGAATTGAATACAAACCTAATTTACTTGTTTGTTATGAAATATTATGTGAGAATTTATAAAGGATACAAGTCTAATGACAGTTCTGAATGTGAAGCAGAATAATTTTGGCTAATCTCATAAATGGGTGTAGAAGAGAAATTAAAGTGATGTAGAACTATGTAAAAAAAGAATCTATACTGCATGAAAAAGAGGATTAAAATGTAGATTAATCATTAACAGGTAGTCCTCATTTACCAACCGTTAATTGGACCAGCAATTCTGTTGCTAATATAGCCATAAAATGACCATGCCCAATATATATGTCAGTTTGTCAGTTTCAGCTGTGGTCATTAAGCAAATCACCATGGTCATTAAGCACAACATCATGTAACTAAAACTTGCCATTTCCTGCTGGCTTTCCCATTGATTTTGCTTGTTGGAAGCCAGCTGAGAAGCAACAGACGGTGATCACATAAACACAGGACAATGAGGCGGTTGTAAATATACCAGTTGTCAATCGATACAATTATAATCACAGGGACACCACAATGGCTACAACTTCAAGGATTGTTCATAAGTCTCCTTTTTCAGTGCTCTCATAACTTTGAATGGTCATTGAATGAGTAAGCAAAGACTACCCATAAATACAAAGTGGATATAAGAAAAGTAAATGTAGAAACTTCTTGGAACAAACTGAAAGAGAAAAATGTGACCATATTCAATTTTGATGGAAATAAATTTTCCAATTGTTTTGAAAGTAAGTGAAGAAAGATAAACATTCCAGCAGAGTGAATGAGATTAAAAATACAAGTAATTAAAGGATTTGGAATGAAACTGATGGCAGGGAATAATGGAGGGAGTATTTTGGAGATTCATATGGAAATGACAGTGATGTGTTGTTGAATGGAATTGGAACAAATACTATTTGTGTATGTGTCTCCAAAAGAAAATTGACAAAAAGGAAGCCATACATATATATGAGAATACTGAACATTGTAAACTTACAGGTATAGATAGTGTAACTGGAGAAGTACTAAATAAAATACAGTTTGCTTATGCATTGGTTATGTGACTAATTTAATTGTATGGACGGTGAATTCTACATGGTGGAAATGCAGCAAAGTAATATGTAGTGTTTTGTGAAAAATGAATGTTTTTTTAAAATAATAAAAATGTCTGAGTAAGGTGCGCACTTCTCACTTTTTATATGGAAATGAGGATTTTGTATGTCAAGAGAAACAAATGTAAGTCAAATGCCGAAGGAATGAGTTATTTCAGAAGTATGTGTGTTAAAGAGAGGATAAAGAATGAGTGGGTGCTCAATGAATATGGATTAAGTATGAGGGTACAATGCAAAGGAATTGTTGAAATAGTTTTGTCATATAGAGAGATAAATGAGGATTGAACAGGAAAGCAAATATATGAAGGAAAAGGGAACAGGTGAAGAGGAAGGGAACACTGAGAGAGTTTTGGTTGGTTGAAGTTAATGGCATTCTGCAAAAGAGAAATGAGAAATTTAAAGTATAAAAAGAATATATAATATAGTATTAGGACCGGATTAAAGCAAAAACAATGCTTTGGTATATTTTTTATTATACCTTTCTTTCCTAGTAAACTATTTTCCCAAAATCAATGGGAAAGCCAGCAGGAAATTGCTGTTGAGCTTAATGACCATGGTGATTTACTTAAGGAACGCAGCTGAAGCTGACAAACTGACATATATATTGGGCATGGTCCTTTTATGCCTATATTGCCTAGCAATAGAATTGATGGTCCAATTTGATGCAGCTTCAGTTTAGTTATGTTTCCTTTCTGTATTTCATGTTTAATTTCTTTAATCTCCTACATTTTATTTTTGGGCGGCCTCTCTAAAACGGTGGAATAGCACGATAGGAAGAAATGTATGCATGTTCTGAGTAGAATCTGTGTAGTTAAGTATAAAAGCATAAAAGACTATAGTCCAAACCCTGGTGGGGGAAAAAAACCTAGTGTTTAAGTTTTATTTTCAGTGCATTTGCACATTTGGAATTGGTGAGTAAACCAATCCATTTGTCTTGGCTCTGAAGAGGTGGATGAGAACTGGAAGATGTGTAAATGAGTCTGTAAAGAGGAAGGTGGTTCAACCAATAGCAATCTTCTAGGAACTATTGTTTTCCTTCTATATACTGTCCCTTTTATATTTGTTTCTCAAACAATATCTCCTTAGCCCTAACTCTAAGGAAATACTAAAGCACTGATAATGTTGGGCTCAAACATATCTTCTATAACCGGTAAACATGATATACTTTTTTATGTATGAATAAGAGTGGTGGGAAACTAATTTGTATGATGAAATGCTGTCTGGGTTCCCAGGAGGGAGTGCATTGCAGAGGAGCAAGATATATTGCAGTTTAGATTTTGTGTGGAGAATGAAGGTGAAGATGGCTCCTCCTGAATCGTTCCCAGAGTATACATTTAATGGTGCAAATAGTCTGCTTTAGTTTGGCAAGATTTCTGTCTATAGGTGAGGATCAATAAAGGAAACTGCTTAGAGAATCTCAACATGTTTGTCTTGGCTCTTGGAGCCTGATTCTTTCCTGATATTGCATAGGATATGTGGGGTTTTACTCTCTGTTGCTTTTTCTTAGTTTTAGACTGAATAATTGTAAAGCTGTCTTCTTCCTTACAAGGCTCTTCCATTCAGGACCAAATTGCCATTGAGGCTTCATTGCAATATAAATGGTTAACTGTGAATTCTTGAAATGATTTCAATGAAGATACCTTTCCCCCCTATTTAATAGTAATTACTAGGTTGTTGCTATAGGGAGTGCTAAATATATTATGCACCATTTGCAGTGTAACTGACTGTGGGTCATACAAATGGTACAGATGTTCTTGTGCCTCATTTGAAAAAGCTGCTAAAGCATCCATTTCAGTGACAATTTCAGGATATAAAGTATATATTGCATATACGGAGGGTGTGTGATTAACACTTAATTTGCTATATTTGTAATGGGTGGGTAATCAGGAGTCTACTTTTCTAGCCAAATTCTAAAGGCGGTATTTGAAAGAAAGAGCAATATAGTGCAGTTAAGTGCCTAATGGTTTTAGATAAGCAAGCCGAGGCTTGATGACAGACGATCAAGTCTTCTAGATGAAGGTACAGACCTAGTAATTATGTGAGCTGAGCCCTCCCCACCCTCATTTGATCACACAGTATTGTAACCGGCAGCTTGCAATTAAGAACAATTTTGATGCATGTCTACTTTAGTAGTATATCCATGGAGGATGAAATGCTGTTTCAAAGCAATGAATGCTACCTCAAGAACAAGAAAGTTTCTCTGCCTTGTCTTTGATCGGTTGGTGTCTGCTCTTCCTAGCTGAGATTCTTAACACATTTGCTTCCCATATTAGGGGGAAATTATTGTAGAGATTAGTTGGCATAATTTGAAAAAGGAGACCAAATGCAGAATAGTATTCATATTAGCATCAGGGTTTGGGAAGTCAACAGAGATTTGCATTGATCAAGGAAGCACATCAAGGAAACAGTAGCAATTAATTATCTTCTGTTTTGGGAATGGGACAAAATATCCTTACTGGCCACCAAGTGAGCATAAGGTGATTGTTTCTGTAATGTATTCAGTTATTATTTGGCAGCAGGTGCAAGCTGGCCATGTGGCCACGGAGAGACAGAAAGTCTGGGGCCCGGGCAGGCTTGTTATTTAGCACGGGAGAAATCCCTTTGGTGTTAACCAAAGCTCCGTGTATAATGAGGGAGCTAGTTTCGTTTTCTGTTCTGTTTTGCAAGCACATGTACAATAAAGTCTTGTCATTGTTTGAATAAGTCTCATCAATGTCTACCCACCCAAGAACAGAACAACTGGCGACGAGGATGGGATGTCGCTGCCAAAACAACGAAGGGCAAGACTCATCGTGAAAGAAAGGCCAGACCGCGTTGAGGGAAGGCGTTCCTAATTTTGCAGCTCACTCGCCTGCCAGTATGCAAACGCTGGGGGAGAGTGCTGCGAGGAACTGCCCTGGAAACCCTCCAACAGATCGGCCGCACGTGGTAGAGAGGCGACGACTGAGGCCCTACCATGGCAAAGATCGGGCGGATTGCTGAATTCGACATCGCTCACCCTGAAAGGTGGAGCTCATATGTCGCCCGGGCTGAAAACTACTTCAGGGTCAACCGGATTCAGGAAGACGAGTTGAAGGCCGCAACGCTCCTCTGCATGTGCAGCCAAGCCATTTTCGAGATAGCAGAGAACTTAGTGTCCCCTGCGCCATTGGAGACTGTGACATACGGTGACCTAAAGAAAATGCTCAAGGAGCATTTTGAGCCGAAGCTGTCGGTCATAGCATGGTGACACTCTTTCGAGCAGCGGGACCAGCACCCGGGAGAATCTGCCGTGGAGTTCATCGCAGCTCTTTGCCAAGCGGCAAGGCCATGTGAATTTAAAGACCTGGAGGAACGGTTGCGAGATCGTTTGGTTTGCAGCCTGAGGAGTCGTGAGCTACAGCAAAAGATTTTTGCTAAAGAGACAATATCTTTCCAAGACGCATTGCAAGAGGTAACAACTGAAGAGGCAGCTGGCGGAGCTGTAAAGGCCTTGCGGCTTTCAAAGAACCCTCAGCCACTGCACATCGTCCACAACGAGGATGCCGGATCGGAGGAAGATGCCGCGTCGGATCAGGAAGTCGATCTACTGCGATGACTCCCGGCAAAAGGCCCCCCTCGGTCTCCTGACAAGGCAGATCCGTTCCCTCAGTGCATGGTGTATGGAGGTCATCACAAAAGAGCGGACTGCCATTTCCGCACAGCCAACTGCCAGGCATGTGGCAAGCAAGGCCACATCGCCGCAGTCTGTTTAGGCCGAGGGAAAGTAAACCCAAAGGAAGAGTTGCCTCGGAAAGATACCGGGGTCCCCAGCCAAAACAGGGTGGGGTTCTGTGCCAGTAGAAGAAGCATTCAGAGAACGGGGGGTCACCGGCTGTTAAAAAAGAAGCTGCACATTGAAGTCAGGCTGCAAGGGGTTCCCCTGCGAATGGAATTGGACACGGGTTCGGCCCTGTCCTTAATTTCTCAGAGCACTCTTAAGCAAATCTGTGGGAGAAGTGGCTAACGGGTTAAGCTCAGGCCGTCGAATCTAGTTCTAACAGATTTTCAGAACTCCAGAGTTCGAGTCAAGGGGGAGGCCACGATGGGGGTACAATTCAAAGGATTCAAAGGTCCGTTGGACATCGTTGTAGTCGACGGAAACCGCACGAGCCTAATCGGACTCGATTGGTTCGAGGCTTTGGGGATTGACTCCTTAATTTCTATCACACTTTCCTTCCCCACAAGGCCACAGTGGCAGAACCGCTACATCGGCTTTTAGACAAACAGGCTCCATGGAAGTGGACGAATGTCCATGAGAGAAGTTTCACTGAAGTGAAGGCCTTACTGTTGTCTAACGCAGTATTGGCTCATTTCAATGAGAGATTGCCAGTTAGCATAGCTTGCGATGCATATCCTTATGGGATCGGGGCGGTGTTGAGCCACCTCAAGGCTGATGGAACACAAGTCCCTATAGCATACTATTCTAGAACCCTTTCTGCCACTGAGCGCAACTATGCGCAAATTGATAGGGAGGCACTGGCCATCGTGGCGGGAATTAAGAAATTCCATGACTTTTTGTATGGTCGCCATTTTACGGTCTTTACGGACCACAAGCCACTTCTGGGGTTGTTTATGACAAACAAACAGACGCCCCACATCATTTCGCCCAGAATGTTGAGATGGTCCATATTCCTCTCGGCATACGATTTTTGTTTAATTCACAAACCCAGCAAGGAAATGCCCTCAGCAGATTGCCATTAAAGCAAATTGAGCCTGATCCAGCACCAGCAAACCACATTCTATCCATTCAGGATTTGCCTGTCCCCCCTCTCCACGCAGAGGATGTAGCTGCAGAGACAGCTGCCAACAACACGCTAACACGCGTGTTAAACTGGGTGTTGTCAGGATGGCCGGATACGTGTCCTGGCACCGAATTCCAAGGTTTTTAGAAATGAAAATCTGAGTTATCCACCTTTAAGGGGTGTATACTGTGGGGCAGTAGAGTAGTCATCCCGACCTCCCTGAGGGCTAGAGTCCTTGTTTCTCTGCATGAGGGTCATCCGGGGATAGTCCGCATGAAGGTGCTTGCATGCAGCTACATTTGGTGGCCAGGGCTCGATAAAGAGATCGAAGCCCAGGTCCACGGGTGCCACATGCCAGCAGTCCAGGCCAGAAATGCCCCAAGCCCCTATCCATAGGTGGGAAACAACTCAAGCTCCTTGGTCGAGGGTTCATATCGACTATGTTGGGCCCTTTCAGGGGCAGCTCTTCCTCATTGCGGTGGACAGCCACTCTAAGTGGCTGGAAGTAGTTCCAGTGTCCGCTGCGACATCCACTATCACCATCAGGGTGCTTCGCGGCATCTTCGCAACACATGGCCTTCCTGACGTGATTGTCTCGACAATGGAGCTCAATTTACTTCATCAGAGTTCCAGTCCTTTTTGCGGGCTAACTTAATCCGCCACGCTACGTTGGCACCATTCCACCCGGCGTCAAATGGCCAAGCAGAACGAATGGTGTGGACAACGAAAGACTCCTTGAAGAGGATCACGCACGGCAACTGGCATCACCGCTTGGCTGACTTTCTCCTCTGCCACTGTACCACCCCGTGCACGGCTACGGGCAAAAGCCCCACCGAACTCTGTTGGGGTCACCAGCTCATCACTAAGCTTGACAGGTTACACCCAGACAGGGTCGCTTCACAGGTGTCCCAGCCACGGGCACCGAGGCGGTTGAACTTGGGCGATCCGGTTTGGGCTCAAAACTATGGCCTGGTAACTTATGGATGGTGGCTGTTGTTTGTAGGGTCACCAGCCCTCTCTCTTACGAAGTGGCGTTGGCTGATGGTTAGGTGCTGTGGCGCCATATCGACCAGCTTCGCTGGAGGTTGCCAAGCCCCTCTTTCACTCCTGACTGCTCTGGGGGGGGGAGGAAGTTCCCAAGAGTGATCGGGAAGGTTCACCGCAAACAGCCATGGGGGGGCTTGCTCACGAGGTGGCTCCTGACTCGGGCACCACACGCACGGAATATTGCGTGAGATCACAGTTTCAAGCCTCTCCACGGGGAGGGGTTGCCCATCCGGGCTACGACCCCCATTAATATGTCTCTACGGGGAGGGGGTTGCCCATCCGGGAAACAACCCCAACCATCTGCTTCTGCAGATCAGGGGAACACCACCCCTCTTCAGGGGAATACCACCCCGGGGAACACTACCCCAATCCAGTACGCAGAGCTGAACCAACCGCTGAGATCGGAGCGAATCCGAGCACCTCCCAAGTTCCTGAAGGAATATGTGAGGACTCTGTCGGTGCTAGCATAGCGTTTGGAGTTCTTGCTAGCATTGGGCGGTATCACAGGTACTAGTGTACTTTTATTCATGGCCGACATATGCTGTTACAGCTTCCATTAACTGCTTGTGGTATCGCAGGCTTAATGAAGAAAGGAAGAGCGCTTCGTCCTACAAGGTTGCGACTGGGCAAAGATTAGGGGAATAAACGGGTAGCTTCCTTCCGAGAAAGGCTGACTAAAGAGTAAATGGGTAGCTTCCTTCCAGGAAAGGCTGACTAAAGGGTAAATGGGTAGCCTCCATCCGGGGGCGGCTTATTAAGTAAAAATACTGACAGAGCTACTGTATGCTCCTCACTAAGGGGGGATGGGTGTAATGTATTCAGTTATTATTTGGCAGCAGGTGCAAGCTGGCCACATGGCCACGGAGAGACAGAAAGTCTGGGGCCTGGGCAGGCTTGTTATTTAGCATGGGAGAAATCCCTGCAATCATTGGTTGGTGTTAACCAAAGCTCCGTGTATAAGAAGGAGGGAGCTAGTTTCGTTTTCTGTTCTGTTTTGCAAGCACATGTACAATAAAGTCTTGTCATTGTTTGAATAAGTCTCATCAATGTCTACCCACCAAAGAACAGAACAATTTCTCTGTAGCAGAAAATGTTGAATGAAAAATCTTCAGCATCCAATCCAAGCTGGGAATAAACAAAATGAAGACTGCTTTAGAAAAAAGGTTCTAGTTTATTGAGTTGCAGAACCAGACAGAAATGGCTTTGGGGCAACTGACCACATGGTGCTGGGAGTGGTGGTTTTTTATACCTTCTTGGGCTTTTGTGTTTGGAGTTGTTCCTGTTCGTGTGGCATGAACTTTGACCTGAGCTTTTGAGCATGTCCTTTTGGTATTCTGATGGTGGTGGGTTAATCCTATTATGTCCTAAAGGTCATGTTCTGCTTCTCTGGGGTTGTGGCTGATGGCTACGTTGGATTTTTTGGGTGTTGGATTTTTTGGGTGAGGGGTTGCTGGTTCTAATTCTATCACTCCGCTATTGTTAGCTATCAGTTTTGCTGTAAGGGATTTCAACAGATCCTGTCTTGAATGGGTTTCTGCAGGTAATATTTGCTCATGAATGGGGCCTCAGTCTTTCTGAATGAGATTATCAAATCTGCATTTCTACAGAGCTGGCCTGCTCAATATCTGTTTGGGGCTATTAAGAAAAACTATTGGGGCTATTAAGAAAAACAGCCTGCTTTTCTGCCTTTAAGATCCTTTGGAGAAATATAATATTTTGCCTTTTTAATATCCCCAAAAATATTTCCTCCTCTGGATCGGGTGACTTCCCACAATGTCAAGTGCTCATGGTCCTCAGCTCTTTGTAGATTCTATATGCTTGTAAAACCATGTAAATATATCCATGCTCACATTATCCTAATGTCTGAATCAATCTCAAAATAAGCAAATAGCCTTGAATGATCACCAATAGCTTTAATTTTGATAAGTTCTGATGGAAAATAAACTAGTTACTTGAAAGTGTCTTAAGTATGCTCAGCAAGTGCACCATTTGAAAAGACTGCTATTATCTGGTAGCCCTTCAATCTTTTCTGGAAAAACTAAGTTTTATCCAAGGGTGTTTATTTTTTCACTTACAATAAAAAAGGAACAGTGTTTTTGCCTATAGGTAGGACTGAGTTCTTCTGTTTTGTTTAAAAACAAATACTCCAGAATAACCCAAGAGTAAAGATCACCAATGTTAACATTCCCCAGATCTGACAGTAATAAAGTAATTAACTTGCTCCTTAACCTTGTCTATAGATTCAAAGCTGCAATTTCTGAGATTAAAAAACTATATGCTGCTGCTGTTTAACTATGATGATAAATTGAATGAATGAATGGAATAAATAAATAAGGTCAGCACAGGCCTGTAACTGCTTCCTCCTTCTTGTTTTCTAAAATAATGCACCATTTACACTTAGTTCCAACTCTAAGGAACTAACACATGAAAGAAACATTCTACTCTTTTCCAACATTACGTAAAACTGTGAGGCAGAAGAATCAGCCAACTCATTTTTTAGTTTCCCTTCTGCCTAAGTAATTATAGTCTTCAATTCACTAACCTGTTCTAAGACCTAAGCACAGGGGATAGCAGAAGTTGATGTTTAAAAGCTATGATTTTAACAGTACCACGGTATGCTTTATAATTACACTGTGTTGAATTTCTTTTTAATGATCACATTGTTTCCCTTGTAGCAGAACTTATTTAATGCAGAGTAAAATGAGTAAATCCAGAGTAAAGTGGCAGGGAGAATGGCCTTAGTAATTCTGTCTTCCACACTTTTCATTTGAAACCACTTGATGGCTAACACTTCGGATTGTCTCCAGGGGTTTCAACCAGCTTCTGGGTTAGCCTTAGGTAGAAGTAATGCAAATAGCAGTTTTTAGGGATTTATGATCTCCATGGCAACACAGTGCAAGCATCGACATTTCTTTTTAAGCAGCAGAGAGTTCCTATCACTATGGTGATGATGGATGTATATGTTCCTAAATATACATGATCACCCACACAGCATATGAGAAGTAGCAGGTGAAGGTGAACCAATTCTTATAGTCTCATTTACCAGCAGCCTAAAGGTCTGGGAAAAATAATAATGCTGGTCACAGATGCACAGATCTATTCTTGTGAATGCCAATTTGTGGATTGCTAATCTTAGGCACACAGACACTTGTTTGTGGAGTAAAATGACCATATTTTTGTTTGTTTGTTTGTTTCTGTTCAGTTGTGACCCATTCTCAGAGACTGCCTGGATAGGTCCCTGCAGTTTTCTTGGCAAGGCTTTTCAGAAGTGGTCTGCCTTTGTCTCCTTCTTAGGACCGAGAGAAAGTGACTGGCCCAAGGTCACCCAGCTTTGGGCCTAAGACAGGATCAGAACCTTCCATGATGTCAATTGTGAAGAATATCCTTTATCCATGGAGGCAACATAGACACTGGATTTCTCATGTGCAGAGATTACTTGTATATAATATGTCTGGGGCATGCTTTGAACCAGCTTCTTCAGAGGGACTGCGTTTTTCCATATACTGAGCTGATTACTAGTAGGCTGACAAAGCAGAAAAAGCAGTACCTCCAAAGAAGCTGGTTCAAAGCATGCTCCATCAAACCCAAGATGACTTCTTTTCAGTGAACAGCTCTTTTCAGACATATTAGATAGTTCCTTTGTAGCTAGTATCTACATCATTACTAATCACCTTTTATGATGGCGCAGGAGGGAATGCCTTATTCTAACCCTCACAAACTGATCAGCAACTGTTATGATAAGCTAATTATTAATGCAATACTACTGTGTTTTAATTGATGTGCAGATTATAGACCTGACTTTTATAGGAAGCAATTATCTGAACTGGGTGTTTTTTTTAGTTATCAGTGTAAGCTGCATATTTATTAGTATACAAAGTTTGCAATATTTTTAAAGTTCAGTACTTAGAGGAGTTATTTAGTCTTTTAATTTGAATGAAGTATTATTAGGGTTATTGTTAATTTCTGCTGTCAAATACATTAAAAAATATTAATTCATTAATTATATACCCAGTAGTGTTCTTAGCAATTTATTTAATTAGTTTGCAACAGCTATCCTTCTAAACCCCAGTTAAATATCCAAACATTCCACAAGAGATTATATATCTTTTCAGGAATGTAATTAAACTGTTAATTTACTGCTTATATAACTTTAGATTAATTAATTGGGAAGTCACTTCTGTCTTTTATTTATCCAATTAATCTTAAACATTCCTTGATATACCACAGTATTAAGTCTTCCTTCATCTTTAGATATATCATCTGAGAGTTTATCATAGATTGCAGATAAAGTATTCTAGAGAATAATGCAGAATACAAAGTAATTTTTATTTGTTTATCTTGGGCAAAGGTAGACATGCATCTAAGGTTTCCTTCCCTTTCATGGACTATATTCCCTCTAAAATAAAGAATGTCTTCTCCAAAAAAGAGAAACTTTGAAGGCCATCTAGTTAGTAGTAATGGTGACTCAAAGCACATTTACAGCTTGGCAATTTTCAGAACTGAACAGATAGTTGATTTATCAAGCTGTCCAACTGACCTCTCCCTGCTGCTCAGGCCTTCATGGTTGTTACCATTCTCCTACACTTATCCTGGCTTGGAAGATCTAATATAAAACAAGTTATAATTGAAGGGTCTTTTTTCTTCTTGGAATCTTGTCTTCTTTGTTAATTTTCTTCTTCAGGGAAGAGGTTAAAAACAGTTACAAAATATAGAGGCATGATTAAAGGTTTGAATCAGTGATTGATTCAGTGACAAGTTTGTTTCTCAGTTCAGTTGCAGAAAGGTCCTTTTTTTCCCCCAGGTCTGTTTACTTGAATTAATTTGTATTAATGAGTTGGATAAAACTGGTTCCTGGGTTCCTGCCATTTTGTATTTGCTTTTTTAATTTGTTTGTACACAAAGTTATCAGGGGTTGGGTGTCTTTGTCAATGAAATAATAAATAAGTAAGACTCAGCTTTCAGTCATCTTTTGATACTACATTAAGTGTTTCTCTCAGGGCATTTATTTCATTGGTTGCTAATTTTTAATATATTAATTTAAATGTGGATCTTCTCAGAAAGTTTAGATCTCTCTTCCTTCCTTGGTGGATGGGGAGATATGAAGGACTGAAGCCAGAGTGCCTTGTGTTTTGTCTTCAGAAAATTTGCTCTGCTATATTAATCTGAGATCTATATTTGGAAACAAAATAAAAAAAAGTCTTCCTCATGTTCAGTTTTACTTCTGGTTTTTTTAAAAAAAATTGTCAATGCCACTTGTTGATGCAGCTTTCATTCAACAGCATTAATATATACCTTCTTCCAGGATATATTTTTGGCTTCCAATTCTAGCCCATAACCCTGGTGATCTCTACCCAACTACTAACCAATAGTACTCACCAGTCCTACCAGTCCTGTCCTTCCAAGATCAGAGAAAAATTGGCCAGACCAATTTAATGTCTTACCTGCTGAGGATATATCAGAATGTAGCCCACAGGTGGTCAAGTATTCTGCATAGCAAGACAGCTAGAAAATGATTGGCCTGTATCTCTGGCCTGATTCTGAAAGTCCCTTCTTCCAAGTAAGGCCCTCTGAACAGCATTCCTGCGTCTGATCCCCTCTTCCTATTTTGTAGGGCTCTTTTAGGCATCCATAATACTGTGCTTTCTGCCCATTACAAGAAAGCATCTTTATGGCATTTCAATGGTCAGTCTAGTCAGTGTCCACACATCCTATAAGGCAGCTGAGTTCAGGATAGCAGTTGGTAGAATTCCTGCTATCCTTATCAACTCTCATTCATAAATCAACTAACGGGGAAAATATAAATGATAGCCATGCATAGATGATGGAAGATGGATTCCAAGACCCTTATCTGCTTTCAGCAGTATTTACTGCCATGGAAATATTGGTTTATTTCTTTGTTTATCAAATTTCTATACCCCTCCCCCAATCTCACCTAAGTATCTCTGGGTGGTTTGTGAATATCAATGTCTCGATCTTCTGGAAGATTTAGAAGTCAATACTCTCATGACAAAAATGGCATGGTTTTTTTTTAAAGCCACTTCACTGACGTTTTGACAGCTCAGTAAGTCACCAAGATAAGAAGGCAGACCTTGGGTTTTTCTCACTTTTGGAGCAAACCCATCAGATAGCTCTGAGGGCTTGACCAAACTGTCTAACAAAAGTTTGCAAATTATAAAAGTGTCGCACTCTGGGGGTGTTGGGTCTCCCTGACTTTAAATTCACTTTTTGGGAACCTGCTCTGCCATAGGTATCTTCATGTTTTGGCCATTATAGTCAGTCAGCTGCTGCCCTAGTTCCTACTATAGCTGCTGTTGTCATAGCTATCACTGCTGGAAGCAACCTCCTTAGTCTGGGCTACAGGGGGGAAATGGAAGAAAAGTAATGAGAAATATTTCTTGGTGAGGAGCACATGGTGATTTGTAAGACAGCTTGGGGTGCCCCATTGGCAAAACTGTCCAATTTTGCCAATGAACTGCAACTTCAGTCCCGGACGTTAGGAGAGGTGAGCAGGAGGAAGGAAGATGAACAAATAAACAGATACCCACAGTCTGCACTGCATACAGATTGCTTACAGATTTCTAGCCTCCTTTCTTGAGCCGTTCATGATATCTCTCCACTACATACACCTTGTGTCTTCATGATTTCCAAAAGACAAAGTCCCCAGTTTGGGCTAAATAATCAGTTGTAGACTTTTCTCTTTTGGTGTGAATCTATATGGGGGGGGTAGGAGGAGGAGCCACAAATTACCTTCTATCCATCTCTCTGTACCCCAATATCTTTCCATCAATAGTGGTAGGAGGCATTTTTTTCCTTGGCCTGATTTTACTGCTGCCTCCCTTTCCCTCTTAGCAAAAAGCTAGCAAGTGACAGGCTTCTAAAAAAAAAAAACTTCCTTATGTGCTGAGACCAAAATTCTCCTTTTCTGTTTTATTCTTTCAGTGCTTTTATGGAATCCTTTGCTCTTTCTTGTTCACCTGCAGGAGTTGGGTCTGTGTTTTATTTTTATGGTTATGATCTTTCTATCTAGCTGGGGGTCAAAGAAGAAACAGATAGTTGAAAAGCCAACCAAAGAAAGAATGGCAAGCTAGAAGGAAGAATGAATGAATGAATCTTAATTTATTAAAAGGAAAATTACTTACCTCCACTTGAAATAACTTAAATTCCAAATGGGAATTCCAAATGGGAATGAACATCTTATGTTCATTTTGAAGTTGGTTATCCTACATCCCCTCCTTCCCCACATCTACTTTTATGAATGGATCGTCTTAAATGTAGGACTGATTTCATTTGGGATAAACAGAAAGTATCCTGTGGGAAAAACACAGATAATTTTCTTGGCCGAATATTGTGCCCTTGAGTCCCTTATTGTTAACATTAGGATCAAAGGCCTTACAATGATATCCTAGTACAGATGTGAAATAATGATTCTTCCCAAAGGGGCTGGACTACACTTCCCAGGTATCTGAGTGCCATAGCCCAACATAGTTCAATAACATTTCAATAGCCCCAGAGGTTCCCCACCTCTATCCAGCCCTGTTGTCAATGATTTCAGAGGTTCTGGCCTTGCCTATTTTTCAGCCAGACACGGTGACACATAATGGGACCAGAGTAATATTTTTCAGGTTAGTTTTTAAAGGAAGTAAACCATCTGTCAATACTTCAGATGTGGCAGCATAAAAAGGTCTGCGTTTATTTTTGTGTGTGTGAAAATGAACCGGAAGGCTATTTGCTGCCTGGATGAATGCTCACCTGAAAGAGCACAGAACTAAAGTGCACAAAACTACTCAAAGCGCAGTTCAGTCCCAGGAGGTCTGGAGCTTTTGTTGATGCCTATTGTGCTCCGGTACATTCCCTATAAAAGCCAGGGCATGAAAAAGGGCAAGTGGAAAGAGCAGGTTCTTGTGACAAGCTAAACAAAATCTTCCGAAGTGGGGAGGGAAAAACACCACCGCACAGTCTCAAAGTAAGCACCGTGGCATCTCTGCTCAAAATTTTTTGTCTAAACATCTTTGGAAATCTATCCTGGACCAGGACAGTCTTAGAGCAGAGGTCCCCAACCTCTGGTCCGTGGACCGGCACCAGGCCGTGGCATGCCAGAAACCAGACCACACAAACCAGCAAAGCCCCATCTGCGGGATGCAGGCAGCACATGAAACCACGCCCCCTCTGGTCTGCAGAAAAACCTCTCTCCATGGAACTGGTCCCTGGTGCTCAAAAGGTTGGGGACCTCTGTCTTATAGCTTTACACAGCTAAGCTCATTTCTTTGTTTCAGCTTTTTGTGCCATCACAAGTTTTTTCCTTGTCAGAGGCTTGCTCCTTTTAGGCGATATCACTCCTGACATCTGAGGAAATTCTTCCAGCTAGACTAGGAATGCCAACTTGTCAAGCATTTGTCACCGCTTTGTTTCCTATACTATTGTTCTTTAGCTATGATGTTAGGAGTCACTAAGTCAAGCAACTGAGCAGGTGCAGAGAAAAGAAGAAAATAAACTTGCTACTGATATTCATTCACCTGCTTACCAATCAGTTTGCTCTGAAATGCAAACAGGCAGTGATAATAATGAGCAAAAGCCAAATAAAACAGCTTGCTGCTGGGGCAATAAGGAGGAAACACATTCTATTTATTGTAATCCATATCAGAACAACTAACTGGATTTATACATGATGCTAAACCACAGTGTTGTTAGCACTGAAGCCCACATTGTGAGCTATTTAATAACACAAGCATGGCTTAGTGTGTTATCTGAAATTTTTGCAGTGTGCAACAAAGCAGTAGTCCTGAAGTTCCCTCACCCACTTAAGACCATCATTACAATAAAAGAGAAGATATTTCCAATAAAGTATTGAACTTCCTTCCTTCTCCTCTCCCTCCCTCCCTCTCATTTTGTAAGGGAAATTTCTGTAAAAAAAGGGTTAAATGCAGAAGTCTACTGCGTTCAGGCAATGATTCTGATCTAAATCAGACCACCTCCATATGCATTACAGAATAGGTAGTTTTCAATTTATAATCACAACTGGAACTTCCATTGCTAAGAGATCGCTAAGGGAGTTGTGCCTGATTTTACATGGTTATTAAGTGAATCATTGTAGTCATTAAGTGAAGTATGCAGTTCTTAAACAAATCCAGCTTCCCCATTGACTTTCTTATTGGGACCCAGTCTGGAAGATCACACATCATGCTCAGGGGACCCCAGGATCCTGCCACTAACATAAATCCTTGATGGTTGTCAAGGGCTTGAATTTTGATCACGCGACTGCTGGGACACTGCAACAGTTGTTAAATGTAAAGGCTGGTTGTAAGTCCATTTTTTCGTCAGCATCATAGCTTCAAACAGTTGCCAAATAAATGGTTGTAAGTTGAGGACTACCTGAAAATAAAAGCAAGGGACGGATCTACACGTCATCCCTGACCTGCAAACGGTCCCGTCTGTTATTCACATAACTTGGAGCTGCACATGGCAAGGTCTAGAGTCTCAAGGGATCGTGAAACAGGCAATATGGATTTGTCAGGTAGACGTTCAAGGTTATGAACTTGTCTTCCTTCTATTATTGAATTCCTTGCCTCGTGATTTCCCAGATGATAGCCCTGCAGGTAAACCATGCCAGCTTTAACTGTGACTTCATGTCAGGGAAGTCCTTTTTTCTGTGTAATAAATGGTGGGGTAGCTTTCCAGAGCCTGCTATGGCTACCCACTGTGCAGCCTCACAGTTTTTTTTCTTTCATCATCACAACCGCTTAAGATGG